>JAIFGZ020000439.1:1200000-1818127 GCA_019925245.2 Oryza australiensis | reverse complement strand
CCCAATGAGGCCCACCGGTTTCGGGCGCGGGTGAATCATGTGCGTCAAGAAGCGCGAGGAGGATCAAAACGTGAGTAGAGTATGTTCTCTATCAACTCTACCCTAGTTAAAGTCTTATTTGATTAGGAGCATCGCATTCATTCATATCTTCACAAGTAAGCAAACAACACCACCTACACGAGTAGAACTTAAGAGACCTATGTTGGTACACACTCGCACAGGGAAACATAACCAGTACCCATGCTTGCATTAATGTGCCCATACGGATTAGAGACGTGGTATTCCTTTCAAACCTTATGGTACTATCGCCCAAACCATTGATATCATACTTGGGATGGATTGGTTGACCAAGAACAATGGAATCATAGACTACAGTCAAAGGGAAGTCACGGTATCCACCCCATGGGGATCACCAATGAACATAACTATGGACCAAAACCGGCGCTATGCGAGCAAGGCTGCGGGGTATTCACCATGCTACCTACGGCGGGATGCCGAGTAGTGCAGAATACCGGACGTATTCCCGAAGAATTGCAGGAATGCCCCAGGATCGCGACATAGAATTTATCATCGACCTAATGCGAAATGCCCACATATCCAAGAGACCTTACCGAATGCCGCTAACGAGTTAGAAGAACTCAAGAAGCAAATGAGAGAACTACAAGAGAAAGGATTTGTACACGGTTCTTCTCACAGAACTCGATTACTTTCGTCAAGAAGAAGGATGGAAGTATGAGGATGTGGACTACTGATCGTTGAATGAGTGACTATCAAAAACAAGTACCCACTACCTCGAATCGATGACCTATTCGATCAACTTAAGGGTGCGCAAGTGTTCTCAAATTGATCTTCGGTCGGGATATCATCGGTTGAAGATTAGAGCCGTAGATATTCCCAAAACGGCGTTCTACACACGTTACGGCTTATATGAGTTCACGGTGTGTCCTTCGATTGACCAATGCCCCGGCATATTTCATGAATCGATGAACAAGGTATTCATGGAATATCGGATAAATTCGTAGTGGTATTTATCGACGATATACTTATCTACTCAAGGACGATGAGGAGCATGCGGAACATGCGGCAAATCTTGGAAAAGGTGCGAGAGCACCAGTGTATGTACAAAATTTAGCAAATGCGAGTTACGGCTCAAGATCGCTTTTCTTGGCCATGTAGTCTCGGACCCGGAGGAGTAGCGGTAGACCACCGCCAAGGTCGAAGGCATCTGGAATGGAAGGCACCAAGTCGATATGAAGTTCGGAGTTTCTTGGGATTGGCGGGATATTACAGAAGTTCATCGAAGGTTTTCCACTGGCACGACCCATGACTCAACTACGAAGAAGGAAAAGAAATTTGTATGGAGCGAGTGTCAAGCCTTTGACCAACTAAAGAAAAGTTAACCACCCACATCTAACCCTACGACAGCAAGAAAGGATTTAAGTGATGTACGTGATGCGTCTCGCAATGGCGGGGAGGCGATTAATGCGAGATGGAAAGGTCGTAGCATATGCCTGCGATAGTTACGACCCCACGAGGAGAACTATCCCACACACGACACGGAATTAGCGAGTTGTTCATGCATTGAAGATGGAGACACTATCTAATCGGGAACCATGGTGTATATGCGATCACAGAGCATGAAATACTTCTTTACTCAGTCCGATCTCAACCTACGACAGAGACGATGGTTGGAATTGATCAAAGATTACGATCTAGGAATCCATTACCATCCCGGCAAGGCAAATGTAGTGGCCGATGCGTTAAGCGCAAAGCCCAATGCAACCACATGAGGTTGGAAGGTATGGCCGCGAGCTCCAAGAAGAAATGGCTCGGCTTAATCTACACCCGATTCCTCACGAGAAGTAAACTCACTTGGAAATCCAACCCTTCGAGGACTCAAATAGAAGAGGCTCAAGGGGAATGAGGAAACACACAAATCAAAGAGCGCATGGCAGCGGACGCGCTAAGGAATTTTCGGTAGACGACAAGGGAACCTGTGGTACAAGAAAAGAATCTGCGTGCTGAACAAGGTGGTTTGAGGGGTTGATCTTAAAAGAAGCACACGAATCGGCATACTCGTTACATCCAAGTAAGCACGAAAATGTACGAGATTTGAAGGGAGAATATTGGCCCAATATGAAGAGAGACGTAGCGAATACGAGCCGTATGCGATGTATGCCAAAGGGTGAAAGCCGAGCATCAACGACCGCGGGCGCCTGCTGCTGGGCTCAAGATTCCCGAATGGAAATGGGACGAGATAGGCATGGATTTCATCGTTGGACTACCCAAAACCGCAAGCTGGTTATGATTCCATTTGGGTAATAGTAGATCGTCTCACCAAGACCGCGGTTATTCCCGTAAAGACCAACTACAATAGCGCCAAGCTGTGCGAACTATACATGAGTAGGATTGTGTCTTCATGGTGTATCAAAAAGAATTATATCGGATCACGGTACCAATTCACGTCCCATTTAGGAGCAAAGTTCATGAGGCACTCGGAAGTCACCTAGCCTTGATGCAGCTTACCACCTGAGACCGACGGGCGGGAAAGGACAAATCAAGTGTTAGAGGACATGTTGAGCACCGTGTGTTGGATTTCACCAAGGATTGGGAGAAATGTTTACCGTCTGGCGTAGTTCTCCTCTACAACGGCTACCAAGCCATCAAGATGTTACCAAACGAAGCCCTATTTGGTCGCGATCCGAACCCCATTAATGTGGTCGAAACCGGTGAACAGCGTGTCGGGCCTGACATAATCAAAGAGCCGAGGAAAGGTTTGTTTGATCCGGGACCGATTACAATTTGCCATCTCGACAAAGACCTTGAGATACCCGTCGAAGGGAAGAATTCAATGAAGGTGACTATGTGTATCTAAGGTCTCACTACGAGGAACTCGGAGGTTCAAGGTCAAGGAAACTCGCACCAAGATATGTGGGCCCATTCTTGATCGCTAGAAAGAGGTGAAGTGCCCTACCCATTGAGTTGCCAAAACATCTCAGACGTTCACCCAGTGTTCCATGTGTCGCAGTTGAAGAAATGCACACGGATGCAGGATGCAAGCTCCTTTGGAAACCATCCATATCACGGTGATCACACATACCCGGAACATCCAATAAAGATGGACGTGATGGCGAGAAAAGAAGACACGGACCAAGTCATGGCGCATGTACAAAGTACAATGGAGCAACCACAGAAGAAGAGGCTACTGGGAAAGCGAGGATTTCGAGAAGGCGAATACCACACCCTACTCAACAACCGGTAAGAAATCTCGGGGGACAGTATTTATTGTTAGGGGTAGGTTTGTAACCTCTGAAAATTGAAGAAATTTAAGAAATCGGAACGTAAAAATCGGAACTTTCAAAAACCTTCGCTTGTTGCTTTTTCCTCGGGTTTGTTGCTTCTTATTTGACTCAGTTACATAAATCTAGTTGTGATCAATTCCCTTTTTGGTGTTTGTGGATGATTTGGAGTTTGTCGGAGAGAAAAATTCAAAATTCGAATTAGTAATTTTAAAAGAAATCGGAGATAAGATGCGGATTTATGAAAATACGAATTTGAGAAATAGAGTATTATTTGTAGATGGTGGAAGATTAATTAGGGTATAAAATAGACAATAAAAATATTTAGGAATTTACAAGAAATGCGGGAAATTTTGGAAAATAAATAGGTGAATTATGAAAATTAGAAAGAAAAGGAATTTAAATAAATATGAAAAATAAATGTGGAAAAATAAAAGTGGAGAAAAAATTGAAAATATAATGTTAAGAATTATTTTTGGAATATTGAAATTTATTTAGAATTTTTAGAAGGGAGGAAAATAGAAATAGAAATTAAAATTTGAAAATCGGGAAAATATGAAACCCAGCGGCTGTTCATTGCGCATGAGGTGCTCGGCGATGCGGCCAGGCGCGCGCGCCGCAGTGCACGCCACGACCCGCTCGCCGCGCCACGCGCTTCGCCAGCAAATACTAGGCCGCGTCGCGCCGCGCCCTCACCACGTCGCAAGCGCAGAGCCCGGCCGGCCTCCGCGCCAGCCGCATGGGCAAGCCGCCGAACCGCGCTGCGCCGGCCCCCTTCCCTCCCGTTTCCTCTCCCCGAGTAGGAGTGCCTATAAAGGCCGAACTCCCCGCCCCTTTCCGCACCGCCACCATCTCTCCCTTCTCTTTCTCAGAACCATACGGCAGCCAGCCTGCAAACGCCGTCGTCGGCGGTGCGCACGGCCGCCCGAGCCTCGCCGTACCTGAGGCCGCCATCGCCGGTAAGCCCCACCGCCGCCCCCTTTTCCCTCGCTAGCGCCGCCGCCGCCTCTGTTTTTGGAGCCTCGGTCGAACACATTAAGGGCAATGAACAGTGGCGCGAGAGAAAATAAAAAAGAAAAAAAAAGAAAAACAAAAAGAAAACAAAAGAAAAGGAAAAATAAGGAAAAAATTGGAAAAATTTTAGGAAATTTGGAAAAATATTTTGGGATGACTTGACTAAAATTTTGGGCAAAAATAAATTATTTTCTTGCATGATTTCTCGCTGAAAAATTCAAAAATCAAAATGCGACTTTCCGAAATACCATTTCGCGTCGTTTTCAACTCACGGTTTCGTTTAATGCGTTCTCGCCATTTAAATGTGCTTTGTTCTTTTGTACTCAAATCTTTAAAACCTCGAGCACCAATCCCTCCGCGGATATTTTCAAATCCATTTTCTCGAACAAATCGCGATCGTCGCTTTCTGCGAAAACCCTAAGTCATCGACCGATGTCAAAACTTGGAGTTTTCCAGGGTGATCCTAGTACAAGCTCGGTAGAATTTAGGCTAAGCGCTTGGGATCGTTTTGTGGCTTTGCGGATCTTTTCGACCTTTTGTGTTATATCGGAATCTAATCGGATTCGATGGATCTTTCGCACGTACGGGTAGCACTGAAGAGGCGGCATCGACCCATTGAAGACACCACCCACAAGCGTGCGAGCAAGGCAAGTCATCACACTCTTTGAACATATTGATCCCACTTGTGAAATGATGTTATTTTAAACTTTAAACATGCATGCTATACGAGTTACCTATACTTGTTATGCCATACCTTGATGTTGATTACCTTTAGAATTACTCCTTGTAACTCTCGTGATACAAACAATAGGAGAATAACTTTGGTAAAGGCCTTACTGCTAAACCTAGATTCATGCACACTCATGACTTTATGAAAAACTTTGGGCAACTACCTTAGGGAAGGTGTAGTAGAGATGCGGCTTTTTGTGGAGACATGAGCGCCACACGGCCATAAGAATGATGAACTACGTTTGATGAACGTTGAAAAGTACTACACAAATGTTTTAGGCGGGTGAATTTAGGATGATTTGGGTGGATTAGGAAAAGGAGCAAGTGCAGACCACAGTCAGTGGGACCGAGCCATGAGATAGCCGGAAACGAGCCGGTACAGCCGTACTTCTCGAATGGGTATAGACCTAGCTGATTAGATAGCCGAGGCGGAGCGGTATCCTTGCATAGATGGTTCTTTATGATGTGGTTTGTGTGATGAAGATGAGGCTGCGACCTATGTTGTGGATGGTAAAATTAAATCGATATTAATTGAACTTAAAGATTGAGGAAGTCTTCCCTTACCGGAGTGCGCCAAAACTCCTCTCCGCTAGAAAATGACGGCTAGAGTGCATGAGGGCTTAAGTTCATGGAGCGGTGTTGCCAAAGTGAGGTTATCGAAAGGCTTTGCCATGGCCAGTCTCATGTGTTGGGACGTAGGCTCATTTGTTGGGTTGTCACGGAGTACGGGTAAAGTGTACATCCAATGCGGTGTGAATGAACCAATCTATTCGAATAGCCGTGCTCATGGATATGAGCATCGTGACAAGACTTTCGCTTGGCTAGACTTTAAACTTAAAAATGCTGGGATGGGTTTGTATGATGATTTTATTCGCTGGTGGATCAACTTCTCGAGATGCGGGTGGACTCCCCGAGAAAACCATGACGAATCGAGGCGGGAAGCCATCCTTGGAATCACGATGGATGGTAGACGAGACCGTCGCCGAATTAATGAACTATGGGACTAAAACTTGACTTGGCTAGTTGTTAGGCTTGTGAAAAGATTTATGAAAATTGGCTTTACGCAAAAAGAGCCTCGGCCATTCCTTGAATAACCCTATCATATGCATCACTTAGTGTTGGCTTGCTTTTGAGTGCGGTTGGTACTCACCCTTGCTATACGCACAAACCTTCGAGATGGTGGGAATGAAGAATCGGAGGATTCTTACGCCTACTACCCGGGAAGGCGAAGAAGGTGATGGCGCTTACTAGGTCTTAGTCCTAGATCGTTGCACATGGCCTTGACATACCGCTGCCTTAATTCATTTGCCGTATCAAATTTCTGCTTTTGTGTTGTATCCAGGACCATGAGGTCCTTTGTGGTGAACATTGCCTTCGGGCCCTATGAATGTAATAATTTTGTTGTAAGACCATTCGTGCATGTGCACTGGTTATTCAATCTGTATTTCGTGGGTACCAACTACTCGATCCGAGGGAAATGGTACTAAGAACACGAAAGATTCCGTTCAAAACGGGGTCCACACTACTTTGGTTGACCGATTGCGTGGTGAACGGCGAGTCAATCCAATCTTGTAAAGTATACGGCGAATCATCTTGCACACAGTCGGCTCTTCCACCATACCATTTTGCCTTTTCGTCACCCAGGAAGATTCCTTGGTATCGTTCGGGCTGAACTTGTACTTTTGGTGCACGGCTCCAGGATCTTGTTTGGGTGAAAGATTGCAAATAATTAGCTTTGCAGCTCTTCCACCATCTTCTTATATTCGGCTTGCTGTTCAGCCGATAATTGTTCCATCTTCACGGGGACGATGTTGTCCTGCGTGATGCCAGGGCTCTTGGAGTCGACCATCTTGCCAGGCGAGTCTATGCGTCCGAGCCGAGCGATAAAGAAAGTCCCACCGGCGTGCCAAGAAGCGTGTTGACGAGAAATCTCTCACACGCTGCACAGGAGATCCGCTTGATTCCGGTGCGAGTCCTTCTCGGCACGCACAACGTGCGGGGTGTGCCGTTGATTTGATCTGTTAATCAACAAGAAAAACGAGAGAATATGCGTTAAGGGCTAGGTTAGATCCCCACGGGATCGGCTAAGGAAATCCATGAACATATATGTGTTATTCTAAACTATATTTAAACCAAGTGGCGGCATGGATCGGCTATCACAGGGACAACATCAGGTAAACTTGATCAAATACGGTAAAGAATAATAAATATACGGATCAACAACCTAGCCGTCTTTGAAAGCTAACAATGAATCGGCTAGTACTCCGATGAATCTTATGGAAAGATAACATTCTGAACCGGACGCACAACACGGAAACCGACCATGGGTACATCGGTGATAGGCTGATTTTCGGCTATTTGCATCAGATAGGAACACGATCTTAACATAAGGCGGAGTCAGTATAAATCTAATAACGAATATATCAAAAGAAATATATCGGGCGGATAAGGTTCGAAACCAAGCCTTGTCTCTAAACAATTTAAATCTATCCAAACAGATCATTGATAGTTCTAAAACGACTTAATAGTTCGAACCGTGCAGACATTAAGTATCAAAAGAAAAACCCAATGTCACGGCCGATTTATATTTCTCAAGACGGTGGATATCGCATATAAATCAGCCAACCTTTAGACCTAGCCCTATCATTGCAAGTCCTTGACGGAACTAGCCAATGGCAAGATAGATCTAAACGTTGATCTAATTTATATGCGCTATGTGATAAATAGCATAGTACAAAATCCAGGATTCCAATGTATCATTGCGATGGAAGCACTAGAAATAGTAAATCATACCACTAATGACAAACATCTACACGGATGCGGGGATCGAAGCTTGATGCGGCAGTAGCCAAACAAAGTGCTCGTACGAAGAAAAGGTTGGCGATGCACGAAGGTTTGATTGATTGAATAATGTCTCTACATTTACAAGGGGTCTCGGGTCCTATTTATACCCAAGATACAAATATACGCTAAGACCTTTGGACTCTATCTAAACTACTATTTAAAACACCACATTATCCCTTAGCGAGGACCCATGCAGGTGTTACAATTAACTTAGTCTAACAAATCTCTAGATTACGAGATACAATTGCCGTTATAGGACTCTATCCATAAGTGGCAATATCATTTATCGCGTAATTAGCAACCGAATCTTCTATTTATCTTCAAGTTTCTGCACTAGAAACGGTTTCATCTCTTCCGGACCTAGAATCGGCTATCGGCGTCCCCGTTCGATCCATCCTCGGCCGATTGGCCTAGCGGCCGATCCACTCCTTTAGTCGATGCGATTCTGTCTTGGCCCGATCCGATTCCGCTTCGCCTTTGCGGACTTAGGGACTCAATTACCAAATTTCGGTGTTAACAAGAATACGGCGGGCGAGAAAGTGGGGATGCTGAAGAAAACGACGGTGCCGATGACCTTGGTCAGATGTTGCGCGACGTACAGGGGGACTGCGAAGGCATAAAGGAAGTGCAGAAACTGGAGCGTATGTTGGTGGACCACAAAAGGTCCTTGTACCCAGGCTGTGAACAGGGGCACAAAAGTTAGGTACCACTTGTGGAATTCTTACAATGGAAGGCCAAAAATGGTGTCGGTGACAAGGCATTTGGCAAGTTACTAAAACTCGTGACGAACATTCTTCCGAGAGGAAACGAATTGCCGGAATCAACGTACGAGGCTAAGAAGTTAGTCTGCCCTCTAGGACTGGAGGTACAGAAGATACACGCATGTCCTAACGATTGTATCCTCTACCACGGTGAGGAGTACGAGAACCTAGAAGCATGTCCGGTTTGTAAAGCACTTTGATACAAGATCGAGGCAGAGATGATCCGGGCAAAGTTGACGGACGACCCTCGAAGAAAAGGGTTCTTTGCTAAGGTGATGTGGTATTTTCCTATAATACCACGGGTGAAGCGTCTGTTCGGGAACAAGGAGCATGCAAAATTGATGCGTTGGCACGCGGAAGAACGCCTACAAGACGGCATCTTTGAGACATCCCGCCGATGGGTCACAATGGCGAAACATCGTGAGAACATTTGAAGACTTCGGCGAGGATACAAGAAACCTAAGGTTCGGCTTAAGCACGGACGACATGAATCCTTTTGGAGAGATGAGCAGCGGGCATAGCACTTGGCACGTGACGATGTGTATCTACAACCTCCCGCCTTGGCTATGCATGAAGCGAAAGTACATTCGGATGCCGGTTATTATTCAAGGCCAGAAGCAACTTTGGTAACAACATCGATGTGTACAGAGACCGACGATCGAAGATCTAAAGCTATTTGTGGAAGAAGAAGGTGTTCCCGTGTGGGATGAAGATAAACGAGGAACAGTTTAAACTACGAGGGTTGTTGTTTGTTACCATCAATGATTGGCTGCACTTGGCAACCTATCGGACAGTCAAACAAGGGTACAACGCTTGCATCCTTGTATGGATGAGGCGGAGTGTATGTACACGAAACATTGTAAGAAGGTAGTGTACATGGGCCATCGTCGCTTTCTTCTTTGCAAGCCACCACAATCAGGAGAAGAGGCAAACATTTTGATCAAAAGGCGGACCATCGTACTAAACCAAAGCATCGCAACGGAAGAGCCGTGTTTGCCATGGTGAAAGACCTCAAAGTAGTATTTGGAAAGGGACAGGCACAGCAATCTATAGCAAGTGAAGGTGGTCACGTGACGATGTGGAAGAAGAAGTCAATTTTTGGGAGTTGCCCTCTTGGGAAGTCTTGGACGTCCGCCACGCCCATCGACGTGATGCACCTCATCAAGAACCTTTGTGTAAACTTGCTTGGCTTCCTAGGTGTATACGGAAAATCAAAAGATACACTTGAGGCACGTAATGATCTGAAACATATGGCACAACACGACGGCCTTCACCCGCAACCAAAGGATAAAGGAGCCCAATACCTAAGTCCGGCCCGGCTACACTGCGAGCGGGGTAGAGAAGGAAATAATGTTTGAATGCCTAGAGTATCAAGGTACCGTTTGGATACTCCTCAAATATAAAGGGAATAATAAGCACGAAGGATAAGAAGTTCACAAATCTAAAGTCCCATGACGCCACGTGCTTTGATGACACGGTGCTTCCCGTTATAATTCGAGGTATCCTTCCCAGATAATGTCCAGGGCAACAATAACAAAGCTATGTGCTTTCCAGAACACAATTTCACAAAAGATCATCGATCCGGACAGGACTAGAAGACTTTCAAAATGATGTGGTCCAATGTCTTGTCAGCTTTGAGATGATCTTTCCGCCTTCCTTCTTCAATATCATGACGCATCTCCTATGCCACCTTGTCAAAGAGATCCGTATCCTTGGTCCGGTATTCCTACACAACATGTTCCCCTTCGAGAGGTATATGGGCGTTCTAAAGAAGTATGTTCGTAGCATTCGCGTCAGGAGGCCGGCATCGCCAATGGATATGGAACGAGAGGAGGTGATTGAGTTTTGCGTCGACTTTATTGAAGACCTCCGTCCCATCGGGGTGCTTGAATCAAGCCATGAAGGTAGTCTATGGGGAAGGAAACTCTTGGAAGGAAGGCAATAATGAACATAGACAATGACTTGTACAGGAAAGCACATTGGACCGTCTTTGCAACAATCTTCCTTGGTGGCTCCTTACATCGAGGAGCACTTGGTGATTGTTTGCTTGGAAAACATCGGTAAGACGGATGCACGGATTACACGCCATCACATCGATGCATTCCACCTGCTTGGCTGCGACAACGTCTCATGGGCAACGCGAGCATTGACCAACAACTAGCCTTCTTGGCGGGGACCATCTTGCTCGATCACCACATTCCAGGCATATGAAATCAATGGGTACACATTTTACACACGGGCCCAAGACTTAAGAGCGCGAATCGAACAGTGTTGTATGCATTGATGCCGTGGGATACGACGATACGACTAGCACATATTACGGCAGCATCAATGACATATGGGAGCTAGACTATGGACCTCTGAAGGTCCCTTTGTTTCGGTGCCAGTGGGTTAGGCTTAGTGGTGGAGGCGTAACCATTGATGCAAGTGGGATGACAACGGTCGACCTTTGGATACTCGGACGAACCTTTCGTCCTTGCCAATGATGTACGATAAGTTTTCTATGTAAAGGACATGACTAGCAAATCAAAGAAGGGAAAGGGTCGACGAGCCAAAGCGCCACGTGGTTCTCCCGGGCAAAAGAAAAATCGTGGGAGTCGAGGATAGGGCGCGAAGATTACGATCAGTTTGACGGGCAACCTCCGTTCACGGTGGCGGTTGACCCGAGTATCCTCCTATCAAATGAGGACACCCCTTACTCACGCAACGATCATAACGAAGGAATAATTGTGCGGAGAAAGTACGTGAGGACAAATGTTACATAGCTAAATTTATGTATGGACGATGTAAATTAAATTGAATCATTGAATATTATTCATCTACATCTGAAAGATCCATGTCTTCCACTTGACCTTCTTCAAGGTCTATAATTACATCGGGGAACCTTGGTACTATCCATAGTAGTAGGTTCCCCATTCACCGATCTTTTACTAAAACACCATGTTAATTATATATAAACATATGTTAATTATATATGAATATAAAATATATCAACATATGAACATTATAATTATATATGAATATAAAATACAATAGAATAGGGCATTGTAATAATTAGTCCCGGTTTATAAAAAAAGGGACTAGAGGTGAATTCGGTGGGCGGGAAAACATCTTTAGTCCCGGTTTGAGCCACCAATCGGGACTAAAGATGTCCACCACAACCACGTAGCTGCCCCACAATCTTTTGTCCGGTTGGTGGATTCAGCGGGACAAAGATATGATCTTACTCCCGGTTGAAGCCTGGCCGGGCGGACATCCTTACTCTGGTTGGTAGATTTAGCAGGACTAATGTTCATATCTTTGTCCCAGGTTGGAGCCACCAATCAAAGAGTAAAGTATCTTACTGTATGCCGGTTGTTGGCTTGAGCAGGACAAATGAACAGTAAGTGACTATATATAGCAAGAGGTCTCACGGGGATCAACACTTGGCCGTTTCGCACTTGAGCTGCACCGTCTTCGTCTTCGTCGCCGTCGTCGAGCCCCGGTCGCCACCGCAACACGCGGTCTCCGCCGTCTTCGTCGCCCAGGAGGACCTCAGCTCCGCCGTCTTCGTCGGCTTGTCGCAGAGTTAGTGCCGCAGCCCCCAAAGATTTCCCGACATTATGCGCTAGGGTTTGGCCGCCGTCGACGCCATTGCCATCGCCGCCATCGTCGCGGTCGCCCGCCGCCCGCGGCCGTCGTCGCGTCGCCGTCGCTGCTGCCCCCTCCCCGCCGTCTACTCCCCTTGCGCCCTTCCCCACGGCCCACCAGGCGGCGGCCCCTAAACCTAACGGCCGCGCGTGTCCTCCACTCCACGCCGCCGCCGTCGCCCTCTGCATCCTCGCTGCCACCATGCAAGCTCTCTGTGAATGTTAATATATTAATTTTGAGTATATGTGTATTTTGAATATATGAGTATTTTGAATATATGTGTATTTTGAATATATGAATTTTGAATATATGAATTTTGTATGTATGGGTATTTTGAATATATGATTTTTGTATGTAAATAGACTCTTATATGTAAATGGGTATTTATTGGACTTGTTGAGAATTTTGAATTTTGAATTTTGAATATGTATTTAAATTTGAAATTTGAATGTTTATGTGAATTGTAAATTTTGTATTTTGAACGAACGAGAATGCTAAAATCAACAAACGGTCGTAAGCGAACGAGCGAGACGGACGGATGAGCGAGCGAGTGTTCGTTCGTTCGTTGTCGTGGACGAGCGAGCGTTCTGCAGAACGGACGAACGAACGGGCGAACGAGCGTGGACGAACGAACGTCTCCTTTCCTCTATCTTTCATTTCCTCTCCACTTCAACTCCCATCCTCCTTATCTCCCTCACATCATTCTCCTCTCTTTCTCTCCTCTCCTCCCGGATGAACATACTCATGGACGTGAATGATATAACGAACGGTCGGTCGGTCGTGTTCTAGCAATGAGAAAAAAAAAGAGAAAGGAAAATATAGAACGTGATCTTCTTCACAAGTCTTTTCTACGATTGAGATAATATATGATTCTGAATCCATCTTCTTCGTTTTGTCTTTTTTACGTAGACATACATGATTTTTGAATAATTGATACATGTATTAACCGAATAATTTTTTTCAGAATTCTTTGATTAAGTCCTCAACCCACAACAATCAAATGACGGATCGTAACGAGGAACAGCTTCTCCATGATGAGATCGAACGAGGAAGAGGTTTACAACGAGGAGGGAATGAAGATACAAATCAATACCTCAACGAGGAGGGGACGAGCGGGGGAACGATGAGGAGAATGAGGGCTCCGCCTCCGCCTCAGTTGGACGAGGAAGAGGGCACGCGGGCAACGCGGTCTCAACAAGCGCATAGAGGGTCGACATGTCATAACGGAGGTAGAATCGACGGTCGCCCTATTGCCAGGAAGGACGCCGCAAGGAAGTTTGTGGCGCACAACGGATGGGTGGTGAGGGATCACGTGCCGTGGCGTTGCCAGCGGAGGCGATCAAGGACGAGGAGGAGATGAGCGAGCTATCTCGCGGACTCGAGAGAAAAAAATGTTGTGGACTATAATGCTGCAAACATTCACCATCCTAGACTCACAACAAGCAAGGGTCAAGGAATGAACGTTAAAAAGCGCGAGCTCTTCGGGAACTACAAGAAAGAGTTACACAGAAATATATCTGAAGGGCGGACCCTAACTTTGACAAGTTCCCAAAGCTCGAGAGATCATTGGGATGCTTTTGTTGAACACAAGGCCCGGGAAGAAGCACAAGCTATCATAGAAAAGAACAAGGCCAATGCAGCTAAAAAGAAATACCATCACAAGCTTGGGTCGGGCGGCTATAAAAAGCAATAGAGAAATGGGAGAAAATGGAAGCCCAGGCCTTGAAGCGCGAGGTATCGTTCCGAGGCACGACCACTTGGCGGAGCAGGCAAAGCTGCTTGGTTTTATGCTCACGGCGGCTCACTTAATCCCGTCGATGGCACGGATTATCTTTGGTGATGAAATTCAAGAAGCGGACGGAGGTTAGAGGAAGCGGCGCAGGCCACTTCCTCGGCGCGTTCGGGCCCGACGGAGAGAGGACGAGCTAACGCTCGCCCTCCAAAACCCGAGCACCAGGCGAAACGCGAGGAAAAGGCGTCGTCCCACAGAAATACGGGTTTCAAGGCGCGTCAACACATACAAGAGCCGAATGAAGTCAAAGCGAGAGCACGATGCGAGGTTCGCGAGATGGAAATGAAGCTCTCGCGGATTGATCAGATTGTGGACGAAAGGTTGACCATAAGGTTGGCGGAGGAGCGGAGCCATTGGGTTATGCCAACGGCCGGATCCGAGCAACGGCCGCTCAGCTACGGCGACGGCGGCGCAGCATTGCGCTTCAGCTGGAAATGAAGGCAATTTGGCCCCACAAGCTGAAGCCGGATCCGCCATGCCCGTTGATGACATCACACAACGGACCCCATGTATTTGCACATTCCGCTAAAGAACATAACAATAAAGGTATGTTCGTACTTTTATGTTATACGTATATTTCCTTGAATAACTTGTCAATCAATGTTCATTACTAACTAATAAACAATCTTCTCGAATAGGTCACGTCGGGCATGGCCATTCCGGTAGAACGAGACGGCACCTACCACTCTGACCCGTTCCACTGCGTACTCAAAAGTTGAAATTGAACAGGTGGAACGCGGCTGATGATCTCGAGCTGGATATCCCGGAGGAGACGGGGGGCGCGCTAGGAGAAACAACTCACGGAATATTTCTGCGGAGGAAGATCTTCATAATATTCCCCGGACGTGGGCCGTCTCCTCCATCTCCACGTGGGCGAGTCTCCTCCGCCTCCACGTTGGTCGTCTCCTCTGCCTCCTTCCACCGCCTCCACCTCCTCCCCTCTGCGTCGCCTCCACGAGCACCGACTCCTAAACGGACAACATCTCGAGCCATGTGGTCAAGGTCAACCGGTAGTGGACCAAGAAGCAAGAGGCCTAAACTTGACCCGCTCCCACCGGCCCCAAAGAAACGGCGTATGACATGACTCAGGAGGAGGCTGCGAGGCCATCAAGCTAAAGTCAAGGCCCCTTCGAGGAAAGAAGTCTCTGAGAAGCCTCACGAAATCCCCTAGGAGACCAAGGACTTCTTCAAGAAGACGTACCTAACGCCCTGACGGCCTAAACGCAGCCTCAATCGTAGTCCGGCTACGACGGGACTATTCGGAAGGAGGCTTTGTCAAGGCGAAGAGAATGGGCAAAGATGTACCCAGTTCGGTGTTCCAAATGTCGAGATCGAGACTTAAAGACAATTTATGAAATGCTGCTAAAATTTCAATGGATCAATTACACGGTCGTGCTCCCTTGCGAAGGCTCCGCTAAAATACAAGTTCAAACTTGGAAAGCCTCTTGTAAAGCGGATCAAGTGAAAAAGCTACCAACACGGATGTCTGCTTCCACAAGTGGTACATGCAAGAAATCCAACAAGGGTGGAGAGATGGTAACGAGTAAATATTCATAGTACTATTTTGTCGATGGAGGTGATGACTTCTATATCCGATTCGAAGACATATTCGACACAGTACCGACTTGATGCCCTCGACGTCGCACTTCTAGCCACGCGAGCTCGTAAGTATCGTTACATTATTTCGTTTCTTACCTTCTTGTATTTAGGCGACTAAAATTCTTTTTTACCGTTGTAGAATGGCGATCCAATACGCAACATGCACGCATTTAGTAGCAAACATGGATTCATGGATCGACGTAAAATCAACGGCGTATTGGTTGATCATTTTCTGGTCCAACACTTTGGACAACATTTACAAGTTCTTGGTGATAAACCACTTTCGGTCATTTATCCTTCGCCCTACAACCTTTGCGTAAGTATTTTCTTCCTTAAAATCGATTTCAATCCCGTGTGCATACATAAATTTTGTGTCATCTAAACCAATTTGCGGATTCCTTTGGATTACATTAGTAATTGACATGGATAACTCGCGGATCCATGTCTTTGACTCAATGGATAAACCGAGTCCACGTATGCAAAGATATTTGAGCTTGCTAGATAGGTAATGCCATCTTACTTGCTATTGCATATATGCGGTTCTCGGATAATTACTAACTAACTTTCAAGCGCACGTAGGGCATGGGAGCGGCTTCGGGCTGATGTTCGTGAAAATTGAAAAGATAAGCTCTCGTGAGGAGAACTTTTCAGTGAGTAACATGCTCCAAAGTTGTTTTGAATTATTACTTTGTTCTACAATATGAAATGTATATTAAATCTGTCGTCATTTCTCCTTTAGTGTGCAAAACAGTCGCAGGGCACCAACTTATACGGATACTACGTCTGCGACTATATTCACCGCTTTGTGATCGATGTCACAACTATCAACGATATAGATGTATGTATAATAGCCATTCATATATTACGTCTCAATTTCTTATTCACTTCATATATTTATTTCTCGTTTGATCGAATTAATGACGGCTTATGCGAGTAAGAGACAACCTCCCTCACGAGACTTTCATACAAACCGCTCGGGAAGAATTGATGGGATTTATAAACGAGCGAGATCATTGATCCCACGGGGAAGTTCTATTTTAATTTAATTAACTTAACCACCGGATCCACAAAATAGACCATGTTTTATAACATACGAAATATATGTGGATATTGTACATATGTGTATATGTTTTGGTAATATATTACATGTATATATTTCCTTTTTTAAGTTCATTTATATGTGTGTAACTTATATATTTATAAATATATATTATATAATATATATGTGTGTAAAATATGTATATGTGTGTAATATGTAGTATGTAGCACCGTTGGAGAAGAAAATTAAAAAAAATATAAAAAATTCTTTAGTCCCGGTTGATGGCAACAACGGGACTAAAATAGCGCACTCACGTGGCCGGATGCGCCATCTTTAGTTCCGGTTGGAGCCACCAGCCGGGACTAACTATGACGATCGGCCACGTGGCTCCGTCATATTTAGTCCCGGTTGGTGGCTCGGCAGGGCTAAAATCATCTCTTGTCCCGGTTATTTAACGGGACTAGAGAATCGTCCATCTCTAGTCTCGGATTCGTAATCCCGCTTTGACAACCGGAACTACGAGGGTTATGAATCGGGACTAGTGTGGCTTTCTCCGATAGTATATGCCATCATGGTGCTAAATTAATTAAGGCGGTGTTTTTAAAGGGTTGGGAACACTTTTCATTTAGCATGTTAAACAAATGTAAAATAAGCTATGGTATTAACACACATTAATTATACATTAACTATTTTTTTAAAAATAGATTAACATAATCTTAAAGTAACTTTTCTATAATAACTTTTTTAAAAAATGAACTCTGTTTAGGAGGTGTGCACGTAAAAAATGAAAAAGTACAAGTTAAAAAGATGGATTAAAGAACACAAAATAAGGCATCTAAAATTAATATTATGAGTACAATTTTTACATGTTATTTGACGTTTTAATTAGCTTGCATCAATTTTAATCTACAAGATAATTTTACCATCTTACTAAAAGGTGCAGTACTTTTTATGTAGAACTAAGTACTAGATACTTGAAATAAAATTTTATACTTACAGATATTTTTCAAGGAACGTAAATTTTATGTTAGACTTGTCAATATAAATTATGACACGTTCACTTAATTGCAGTACTAGAGAGCACGTGAGAGATGATATAACTAGTGACATGATCATATCGCTAGCATTGGCCCGGCCCACGTACGCGTGTACGGGATCTCGTCGTATTGCTTTCATCCGACAAAATCTAGTAATTAATGATGTCGCAAAGGTTTTATATATATCAACGGTGTATGCGTTGCAGCGAGTGAAGTCGAAGCGTGGCGTGGATGGGAACGGAAGGAAGGTGCACTGGAAGGAGCGCGGGCGCAGGCAGGGAGCTCCGGCAGCGATGGGAGAAAGAGGCACAGGCGTGACACGGGCGCGGCGCGGCACGGATGGAGATGGACGGAAGGGCGCGAGAAGGTCTTTTTTATCCATTCTCTTTTTAGCATTGGAGCTATGAGTTAATTTTATAAATATTTAAGACTTTTTGCAAAATAATCGAGACGGACGAAAATTTCGGATAAACAACTCTTATTTTATAATTTTATAGATAGTTATAGTTATAGATTATATCATAATAATTCTTTCCTACATATCATCGTCATCGTCTTGCTAGATAACCTGAAAATCTTCGGTTTCATACGACACGTTTAGAGCCTATTTGGATCACAGGTTTTCAAAGGTTTTCAAGGTTCTAATTCCTATGGAAAACAAAAACTGTGCAGCCGTTTGGTTGAAAAGGAATCAAAGGAAAGAAAAACAAAGGAACATCTTCCTTTTCCCACGTTTGAAGCACAAAACGAAGGAAATAAAAAAATCCACCAAAACCTCTTGGTTTCGTTTCCCGTGGCAAATTGCTTCTTCCTGCTGCTATTGTTGTAAAAGATTCCTCCATTTCAAACAGTAGAACATTTGAGTGTTTTTATAAAATTAATTCGCAGTCCTAATGCTAAAAGGAAAATAAAGACTTGGATGAAAAAAGACCCCTGCGTCCTCTCTTCCGTCCCGTCCGCGCCGCGCTGCCCCTCACTCGTCATTGCTCGGAGCTCCATCATCGCTGGACCTTCACCTTCCTTTGCTTCTCGAGTCCGTTGCAGCCACGGGTATTTTGCTATATTTATAAAGCAAGTATTATTTCCACCCAAAATTTTGTTTTGCTTGACTATTTTGCGAGAAAACCCTTTGAGTTTTTGAAATTAACCAGATCCCAATGTTTAAAAAAAGAGGACTTGGATGGAAAAAAGACCTCCTGCGCCCTCCTCCCGTCCCATCCGCGCCGTGTCCGTGCCGCGCTGCGCCCTCTCCGTCGCTGCTCGAAGCTCCCACGTCACGCCGCGCCGCGCCTCCCGGCCACCCTCCGTCCCATCCGCGCCGCGTCCCGGCTTCATCCGTTGCAACGCACGGGCACAATTACTAGTATATATATATATCCTATGTTTTTAATTCGTTATTTTATACTCGTTTTCCGACGTTTTACTTTCATATATTTAGTTCCAATGTTTTGTTTTCCTACGTTTCAAACAGGTGATTTTACTAATTTAAAATTATGGTTTTTAGTGGTTTATTTCAGATTTGAAATTCCAAGAATTTTGACTCATTCTAAGTATTTTGTGTCATCAAACCATAGCAATTGAACCTATTAAAGAAAATATAAGAACTGTAAAAATGAGTTCACATGGAACATAAAAATCAGTTGCTACAATAAATCCAACAATGGTTGTTACGATGAGAATATTAGTTAGGATATTTTTTTCCTTCTATCATTATCACATTGTAGGATCGAGATTGTTGGAGAGAAACATGAACCAGGATCCCCATAAACCGGGGTCCCCATTCCTCAGAGCCTTGGACACCATGGGCCCACAAGTACACTCTCATGCCTATATAGAATTCATTGCCAAGACAGAAGCCATCGAAGTGGAAGGTGACAGTTGGCACAAAGCGGAACGAAGCCCCAACTCAATCGGGACCCGGGACCTTGGCACCTTTCATGGTTTATATCTTTAAGGTCTCAAGAAGAACGTAGAGACCTACAAGATTCATATCTTCAAGTTCTCAAGAAGAGTATGGAGATCTACAAGCTTTATATCTAAAAGAAGAGTGTGAAGACATACAAGATTTACATATTCAAGATATTGAAGTACATACATCTACACATCGGCATACCCTCCGAGGCTATGCCCATCATAAACTCCTTCATCAACGACATTTTCAAAAAGCTTTATAAAGCCAACAAGATATCTCATGAGACGTGGAGAGTGCCTTGGGAGTGCGGTTGGCCCGAGGTACAGTGGCTCGGCACCCTAACATGGCCTCGGGATAGGACTTAGGCACATCACACTAGTACGGATCCTATCATACGCGACGGGCCCAAATATGCACAGGAGCACTTGGGCCGTGAGAACGAAGTCATCTCAATCGGGCCGTCATTTGCACCGTTGTAAATATACTTGTATAACCCCAATTGCAAATAGCCCGTTAGCGATGAACTCATCTGTGACGGGCTCAGATGTAAGCCTGATTGAGATGACCTAGGATATCTCAATCGGTCCATATCTAGAGCCCGTCGAGAGATGAGGGTCATCGGTGACGGAGCTCAAAAATAAGGCCCGATTGAGATGACTTTATAGCCCGTCACCCAGATGACTCATATCGGTGTCGGGCTTTAATTGACGCCGTTAGAGATGTCGTGCCCCGTTACGAGATGTCGTTTAAATGGCCCGATTGAGATATAGTTCGGACATACTATAAATGCACCGGCAACGTTGTCACGAATGCATCCCACTTGTTCACTTTTTGGTGGGAGGTTGAAGGGGCAAATTTTTGTTATTTTTAAAAAAACGAGGAATATATTAGAAGTAAGTATAAAGGTTGATTTTTTTACAATTTAGTAGTATGATAAGTAATGTTTTGTTAAATTTTGTAGCGATGGATCGAAGTTGGATGAATGCGACAACTTTGAAGTGTCATTGCAAGGAGTATAGAGATGGCGTTTTAAGTTTTATGAATATCGCGAAGGAGGATAGGAGAAGAAGAAATAGCAAATACATGTGTTGTCCATGTAGAGATTGCAAGAATGAGATTTTGTTTAGCGGAGAGGAGGTACACTCTCATTTGATACAACGGGGCTTCATGAAGGACTACACATGTTGGGTGAAGCATGGAGAGACAGAATCGGATAATAGTGCGGTGCAGAGCGGCATCGGTGCCGACAATCATGAAGATGAAGATGAGCGTGACATGTTTATTCCATCTCCATTGGACGGTGAAATGGTTGATGTGGATCTGATATCTTGCAAGAGATGTATTTTGTACCGGTGCCTTAATGAATGATCTCTTAACCAATCACAATTATTCTCTATTTAATTTTCACGTATTTTCTCTTTTTAACCTATCGATTTGTAAAAGAATAGATTAATGGTTGCGAGAACATACAATGAGTAGTCTCTCTACACCTGCACTATAAATACGGGTATTCATATGGGTTGCATTAGCTACACTTGTTGTTTTGTTATGCCTTGGTCCTCTCTCTTAAGTGTGATGTTTTCTTGTTTTCCGATTATTCACTTCTCTTGGTTCCTTAAACGGGATATAATTAACTTTGCCAAGTTTAAGCACTTTTTGCTATTGAATAAAATTTTGAACAAGCTCTATGATGTGGTATGAATAAAATTTTGAACAAGCTCTACTTCATCATTAATTATAATATTTTTAAAAAATACAATCCCAGCGTAAACTAATTTAATAAGGTATTGGATGCGGATGACACTTATCCGTATCGGGCCTCTGTCATTGCCGTCGAGATGACGAGTCATCCGTATCGGGCGTTGTTTTAATGCCGTGCGGATGGTTATCATCACGTATCAGCGTACTAAGGGCCGTCGGAGATGAGTCATCCGTATCGGGCCCTAGTAATGCCTTTGTCGGAGATGACGTTGACTAGGGTTACTTAGTCAATACCATAGATCCGGATCCATTCACGCCTCATCTCGGATCCACGCGCCGCCTGCTCTCCTCGCCTCCATGCCAGGCCAGGAGCCGGCCGTCTCCTCGCCTCCACGTTGCCGCCTCTCGGATCCACGCGCGTGCCATCGCGCCTTCACCTCTCCTCCTCCTCTCCACACCGTCGCCTCCTCTCCTCGTCCCCTCCCGTGCTGCTGCCTCCTCTCATCCTCCTCCACGCCGGCCGCCTCCCCGTCGACCCCGAGCCGGCCGTCTCCTCGCCTCACGCCGCCGCCTCTCGGATCCACGCGCGCCATCGCCTCCGCCTCCTCTCCTCCTCTCCTCCACGCCTCGCCTCCTCTCATCCTCTCCTCCACGCCTCCGCCTCCTCTCATCCTCTCGAGCCGAGCTGCCGTTGCCGTCCTCGACCCGAGCCCTCCCTCCACGCCGACCCAGCGTGGACCACGGCTCCGTTGCCGCCTCCCTCGGCCGGGCGCGTCCACCCAAAGCCCACCGCCCGTTGCCACTTTTCTGTGGGACGAGTTCCATGCCACCAAATCAACCCTTGAGTCTCGGGCAAAAGCGAGGCCTATAGGGCGTTGCGAGCAAAAAAACTTCACCCGCAGGCTTGGCATGGGAGGATACGCGGGGAAGCGATGGGATGGCGGAGGGAGGATCAAGTTGCCGCGGAATCTAACACCCGCCAATTCTTGGTGATATCCAGGCTACTAGAGCAAGGAGCTGGGCAAGGGCAAGGGCGAAGAAGAATAGTGATGGAACAACGCGTTCCCAAACCTCCTTAAGTGCTACTCTTTGTAAGTATTTGTGGGTACGAGATATGATAATAGCTTTGTCCATATCGACACTAACCCAAACTTTGGTCTTGCTTGTAGGTTTACACAGAAGCGGGTCCAAAAAAATCACCCTTTATTGCCTTTCTCAATCCATCTATCCTCAACGAGACAAATATGCAAAACGATCAAGCGACATGGTGGAATATATCAAGGATTTGCTTGTATGCCCGTTAAGACAAGGACTTCCTTATGTGTGCCTACAATCAATAGTAAGCGTATACCCTACTTAGAATCGACTCGTATAGCTCTAGTATTTACCTTGCAATTTAATAATGTCGCGGGGTCATTGGATTCTTACAGTAATAACGCTGAAGTGGAGTTTGGTACACTACCTTAACTCAATATCAAGCCAAAAATATACAAGCGTCCGGCATCGAAGCTATCTTGAACAAGGCAAGGGACACATGCGTGGCAAAGGCGGGAGGCATAAGGATGGGCATCCCAAACTCGGTCACAAAAAGACTTTCCAATTAAACAACAAGTGGGTGACCGAGTGTAGGTTCCACGTACGCCATAACATGCGAATCTTAGCGAGACAAGGTGACATTGCCCGACCTTGAGGTGTGTTATACAATTGTTTATATACATAGGACGACAACTTTCCAAGTATGTGGACTAACTTGGCGCCTCACGTGCAGGTTAAATTATCAAACATTTCGGATAACAACTTCGATATCATTAGAGAGGAGATAGCACAATTCATACTAGATGATATATTGTCTCTGAAAGGAATGTTTAGAGTAAGGTCCTAGGTAGCTCGATCGACTCTGAATGGTAGAAACATTTGCAATGACAGTGCGACAAACATTTGATTTTTATAAATATTCTTTGTAATACAATTCTGCACGTTGTTTCTGTATATACTTGCTTTTCTTTGTAATACATTTTTGCGGGTTTTGATGCATACGTAACTAAATTATTTCGCTCAATGATGAGCTGGAGCCGTTCGGACATGTTGCAAATTACAACATCCAAAACACGGTTCGAATTATTTAGGTGTGTTGTAGGCTGGGTGGCTACCGAAGATCTCCGCATCAAACATTGTGTCACGAGCACGGCGGATATCTTACAGTAGCCACCCAACCTACCACAACGTCTCATACTATTACATATATAGTCTAGTTGTTATGAGAGCAAAAAGTAAAGACCATTTTAGAACTACACTTGTTCTTTTTTTAGGAACTACACTTGTTCCTTTTTGGAACAAAATAGACATCTACACTTGTTTTTTTGAGCAGTACACTTGTTCCTTTTTGGGACAAAACAGACCATTAATTTTTTTGGTTCTACACATGTTCTTTTTTGCAAAAAAACAGTCATCTATACTTGTCTTTTTTTTTTTGGGGGTTAGTACACTTGTTATTTTGTTATGGCTGTGGCTATGGAATATATATGTGATAAATATATACGTAACTAAATTATTTCGCTCGATGATGAAGCTGAAGCCGTTCGGACATGTTGCAAATTGCAACATCAAAACACGGTTCGAATTATTTAGGTGTGTTGTAGGGTGGTGGCTACCGAGAGATCTCCGCATCAAACCTAGTGTCACGGGGCACAACGGAGATCTTCGGTAGCCACCCAACCTACCACAACGCCTCATACTATTACATATATAGTCTAGTTGTTACGAGAACAAAAGTAAAGACCATTTTGGAACTACACTTGTTCTTTTTTTGGAACTACTTGTTCCTTTTTGGAACAAAACAACTATCTACACTTGTCTTTTTTGAGCAGTACACTTGTTCCTTTTTGAAACAAAACAGACCATTAATTCTTTTGGTTCTACACATGTTCTTTTTTGCAAAAAAAACAGTCATCTATACTTGTCTTTTTTTTGTTTTTGGGGTTAGTACACTTGTTATTTTCTTGTGGTGTGGTGTGGAATATATATGTGAATGGATATGGTTGTGTGGCTGTGATGAATATATATGTGAATGGATCAACTTCTTCTTTGTGGCTTTGTGATGAATATATATGTGAATGGATCAACATGGTTGTGGGCTGTGATGAATGGTGGGGCTAGGCTAGGTTGTGATGATATCTGTCATTTTTGGCAGCGGGCATGGCTAGCAAAGGCACGAGGCTAACCAAAAAACAAATTTTATTTTTTGGATAATAAACTCATCACGACGGGCATTGTCGAAAAGCTTAGATAGAGATAGGACATTCGTAATGCGGGCTCAACCTAAAAGCCCGATAGAGATAGATAGGACATTCGTGACGGGCTCCTTACTTAAGCTTTGTTAGAGATGTGTCATCCGTGATGGGCAACAAACCGGGACATTATTTGACTCCGTGTTTGGTCAACCCTATCGGTGACGGCCTAGTAAATACGGCCGTTAGAGATGAGTTGTCATCGTGACGGGCTTAGAACTAGGCCCGATTGAGATGTGTCATCCATGACGGGCGTTCAACACCACTTGGTTTGACTTTCAAACTCATCGCGACGGGCATTTTTATGGCCCGATTGAGATAATGTGCATCAGTGACGGCCTTGTGCCCGTTAGAGATATTTTCTCACATCCATGACCTTTTCACGGTGACGGGGCCCAACTTAGATAGAGATGAGGGTTAATGCCCGTTAAAGATAGTCTATGCTTGCGTAGTGTCATCGTCATCTGAACGGAGGGCTTGGTGGCATCTGCTTGCTGAGCTCGGCCTAGGAAACTCGTTGGTGGCGTGCACTTCCACAGGCTTGGCCTAGGAACTCCACCCGATGGTCTACGCGGGGTGGTGGGCCCAGGTGATGGGACGATGAGCAGCGACATTAAGTCGAAGAAGAGCGGCACTCGAAGAATTACGAACAGGGATTACGGCTTGATTACATGCAAAAAGGAGGTGGCGAGGTGTGAAGCTATCAACAAGGCTGTGTCACCCCGGAGGAACAATGATGGAGCGACGTGTCGCGTGTCGATGAGCGGTGCTTGACTTCGCCATGAAGTAATAAGGTGGGCGGCCAATCCGCCGCGCCCTCATTTAGACCCACCTGGCCTGGTTTCGAAACAAGTGGTGCAAGGAACCATCTTCAACCGTCTCGGCCCCACGATCAGCCCTTTTGGGGCACAAGTGTGGGCCCGATCCCTAATCAGCCCCTTCGGGGCACAAGTGTGGCCCGATCAATGGTAATCATCACGTTCGATTGATGTGATAGAGGAAATAGTGGCAAGACAGAGCATACTCACTTTCCCATGTAAGAGTGTAGTTGTTGGCTCTCCTTTGGGTATAAAAGGAGGAGTTAGGCTACTGGTTAAGGGGGATGTTTGAAGGAAAAAACTGGGATAGAGCCTTAGTTGGTATTGCTATAACATCATTCTATAACACGTACAATTTAAATAATCCCAAACATAAGAATAGAGTTTCACGCTTCCTAGCGGCCCGAACATGTATACTTAATCATATGTTTTTTCTATTTTCCGCATAAACGAGACCGATCTCTACTCGCCCCCGACCGAATCTTAAAAATGAAGAGTTTTCATTTTTCCGTTGCTGAGATAGCATACTCCAACAGAGATAACATCAAATTTTATAAAGTACACTTATATAAGATTTACATTACATGTGTAAAATTGAAGACTGCAATATTGATTTTGATATATTTAATGACTTTTAATTTATTTATTAAGTAGACTTATTTAACTTATTCTCGATCCACTTGATTTTAAATAATGCTTAACTAGTATCGTAGGACCGGGATTCTACATAAAATCTTCTCGTTGGATTGTATAGAACTTTTATATAGGATTGCTATAACAGTAAGGACATATACGTGATAGGATCGGTATCATTTAGGTTTTGGTTTGATAGAACGGTTCGGATCAGGATTGTAGCAACCTTGGGTGTAACCTAGAGCTACAAGGTCGCTGTTGCTGTCAACCGGGGAATTGAAGGGCGCTGCGTCGAGACGAGATCGAAGGATCCTGTCTGCGTGATGCAGTGCAGGCGCTTTAAGGCGGTGACACAACGCGATCAATTTTGCTCCAACACAACAACGAATGGTCCATCCATGGATATGAACGCAGGAATGCATATCCTGATCGAGCGCCAAATATTAAACTGGCTGAAATTGAACTCCCTTTTGGTCTGTTCGATCGCTTCATCTCATTACCATTGCCGGCGCCCGATTTTTTCAGCTCGCAGAAGAAAATGCTCAATGAACCGTCGGTCTAAATTGCTACGATGTAAGGATACGTAAGTGGTTAATCCGTGAACCTGTTTATAAATCAAATTTTATGGATATGTAAGTGGTTAATCCGTGAACCTGTTTATAAATCAAATTTTACGGGTTAGTCCTTTACACATTTACTGTGACGTGCCTGCGGCGTTGATGCGTCCTCCTGATGACTCCTGAACTTTTCTCCTTTTTCTTGCCGCTGTTGTTGCGCACCAGCAGCACAAGCTAAGAGTAACCAACCGGCCGCTTCTTGATTCTGCAAGAAAGCGTGGTGTGAGCGTACGAGTGCAACTGAAACGCGTGATTAATTGAGAATTTTTTAAGAGCAGTACGTTCAAATCGGCATTGATGAGGCCCTTTTTGGCCATTGAATGGCCGGATTGGCGTCGCCGAACCAACGGTGAAGAGGAAGATGAGAAGAACACCCTGCGTTGCGTGTGGTTTTGTCATGCTTGCGTCGCTATACGTACACTGTACAAGTCCCACGGCATGAGGAGTTTGAGGATTCGCTGTCGCATTTGCATATCGTAGTATCCTTCGGATAATCAGACCCTAGAAACAGGAGATCGATTTTGGTTCCTTACGTGGGGACTTCAAATTGGTATTGCCAATCAAAGTCGCTATGAATGAAATTCAGATGTTCTGACTTTCTAAACATACCAAGAATTTATTTTCGAGGTAACAACATGTCTGTTAGAGATTGTAGTACGTAGTTAGTTAAAGTTTAGAAATAGAGTTGTACTAAACGTTAAAAATAGAGTAAGAGTTGGACTATATTCTAAAGTCTCTCTGAAATAGAAAGGCGGACACATTAGCGGTCGCGAGATTCTTACCGTGTCTAACGAGAAGTCTGATGAAGAGTGAATGTTGGACTCAGCTAGTTCCTATCATGTGACATCGAAGCGGGAGCAAGGTTCTGTTCATATAAATTTGATTAGTTTGATGTTATTTACTTGAGCAATGACATGAGTTCTTGTCTTTGTTGGAGTGGGCGATGTCAAGTTCAAGATGTATGATAAAAATGATGTGCTAATTTCGGATGTGAGATACGTGCCGGGACTAAGGAGAAGTCTGATTTCGCTTGAGATCCTATATGAGATAGGGTTGTTGTATCAGGCAAATTTTGATAGGAAGACCATAAATATCATAAAAGGCGAAAAGATTATTATGATTGGTAAGAGGACAAGCTCATGTTTATACAAGCTACAAGGAAGTGTTGTTATAAGTGGAGTCATGGAAGATGGGTATGCTTTGGCTATGCACAATCCACGAAGGTGACGAGTCGGCGTAGTCTTGTCGGGCGGCTCGGCGTGAGCGGTGAAAGAACCAACTCAAGTCTGGTACACGGAGGTTCGAGCAAGTAAGATTCAGATTGGCGTGGCATATTTGTCAAGGAGGAGTTTATCGAGTTTGTGTCATATATGTGTACGTAGTCGGTTATAATTTAAGACTTGGAGGTGTTAGGAATAAAGTAAGAGTCGGATTCTATCCTAGGCTCTCTCTTAAATAGAGGCGGACTGTTGTAACCACATAGCGACTTAGCATAGCGAGAGGGAGCCGCTGCCAATGGCGTCGTAGAGTCATTGTAACTCGGTACGTTGTAATATGCTAAATCGGGAAAGAGCGCTCGTAATCAGGTTCCACTGGAGGTTTAGACTTCGGCTAAACTCCGTTACTAAATATCATGCCTTGTATCGTCATCGGTTTTGAATCTCTTATGGTGTTTCTTAGTGTTTAGCTATCGATGGTAATTTTGGTGCTGGTTTTATAACACTATCAAATTAAACCACGTACACGGGTTAAGCGAGCTCATATTAACAAGCTTTGGGTCACTTTTTATTACATAAATATCGCTTTGTACCATCCTTTAATCGATGTTTTTAGTTTGACTGGATAATCTGACCTTTCTTGTACTTTGGACCACCCCAACTTTTTCTCAAGCATATAAACGATTTTGATTATGCCGGCTTCTACTCATCGATAAACTCTTACAGTTGTATGTAATTTTTTACATATAATAAGTTGGACGTAGATAGGTAAAATAGTTAATGGTGGTCACAGTGTCACGAGGTAATATTACCGGTCCAAAATAAAAATATCGGTTAAAATATGGTTCAAAACAAAACATAGGTAATAAAAGATGATCCATAGTGAAATTTACTCTATTAATAACCTTAGTAGGTCAAGTGAGTCTAAAAATTATTTAGGGTTAAATGGACTAACAAAATAGTTTGATAGTAAAATGTTTTTTCCCTTCGATTATTATGGCTTTCTCCCGATAGCTCGTATTTTGCTCTAATTTTTGGCGAATTAAAGTTTCATGTGTTTGGAAGATTTTGTCAAGTAACTATACGGGACCACATATATTCGGACCTACTAGTGCAAATCCAAAATTACGGCGCATGCATTCACACGTAATTAACTAGTGCAAGAAGCACGTCCTAATCCAACTAATAACAATTAAAACCGTACTGGTCACTGATAGTGATACTCATTTTTTAAAAGAAATGTTACGGATAGTGATACTTGGAATTGCACACCTAAATTCCCGTACTACTGTTTGTCCGTTCATTTGTTGTTTCCATTCTGATATAGAATAGCAACAACTGATGCAGACCTGTTACGGTACGTAGGCCTTCCAAGTCGTCGAACTTCCTGACAATACTCCTATACGTCAGGATTCTATCCTGAAATTTACTCCTAAAGTAATTTGAAATTACACAGGTTCATCTTTATTAAAACAGAAATTTTATAGTCGTTTAGAGATACCACTACAATTTTTTTAGTACCAAAGGTTTCGAAAATTTACACTAAAAATATAATATCTCTTGGTACACTTTAAAACCATATTAAAAGAGTTAATTGTGTTCATACCCATATATATTTTCATCTTTCAAGATGATTTTAGCCTTAAATTTTTTTGATTTTGTGATTTTGTCTTTATTTTTAAAATTGAAGCTTATACATGTTCACATTTGATTAAGAGGACTTAACGGTATCAAAATTCATGTCACTTATGTTTGCCCTCATTTTAAACTAAGTATGTGAAAATTCATGTCAAACTTGTGCTTTTACTGAATATGTGAACATTTGTATCAAAATAATCTTAATGTCAAAACAGGAGCAAATTCACAAAGCCCTCGGCAAAATAGGTGAAAATTAAATCGGCAAGGGCATACATGTGTTTGACGCCGTCCTCTGGGGGCGAACACAAGCTTTAGTTTAAAAAATGAGCGGTTTGGAAAAGTAGTGTTGTAGTTAAAAACTCTTAAGAATAATGCCAGATTGCACTAAAATGTTCACATGCTTAAGGTGTAATTGTTCTGTTACGATCTCCATTGCCGCACAGACATGCGCGCAAATATTGCGGCAAATATCTCTGCTTTCTTCGGTGTAAATATTATTCCCCTGCGTGAAAAGAAAGTTTGGTTTGATGTATATTTTATTAGCCATTTAAGCAATTAATAAACCCAAGGAAAATTAAGCATGCAGATATATATTTGCTATCATTTTAAATGGAAATGAAGCTATGTGTTTTTCACCCCTTTTTCAACTTCTACTACTCATTTTCACGCGCGTTTATCGAACTACTAAAAAAATATATGTATGGCTCGTGCCCAGCTAAGCAAATCAATATATGCAGATCAATATGGAGTATTTGTTAAAGGTAGCAAATATGTTGCAACGGAATTTCTTGTGGAAAAAAGTTTTCAATAACAGTAAGCCGATTATGCATGTAATACCAAAACAAACAACACACTTCTATGACTTTTATAATTTTCCTGTTATTCACACAAATGGAGTCACGTGTCCTTAAATATGCAATAGGTCAAAATTATGTCCACCATTTATATCATTTTGTACATACTAGTTTTTTTAAAAAAATTCAAGAGAGCAAAGAACGGAACTGTAGGAGAGGAGGCTGACTAAAGAGACCCACTTTTAGATTGGTGGACCGCAACCAGCTTCTCTTTTAATATAGTATAGAAAAGATCTCACATGAAGAAAGAATCTTGTTTATTATTTTATTATGCTTGAGAAGTTTGCTTATATATAACATTTTCTTTCGTTAAATAATGCTTTTTTCAAAATGTATTACAATGTTAATGTTATCAGATATTGTCGTAGTATTAGCATGAACATATTATCACTAATAGAATCAGTTAGAGGTATAAGAGTTGTATTTTAAGAAGTTTTTTTGAATGTAGATGGATTGTTGTAGGATCGCATTGGATCCATTACTTAAATTCCTACTCTCATGGACGCTCGTACAATAGCAGCAGCTTATCTAATGAACTATGATCAGAATGAAGATTGACGCAGCAAAGAAAATGAGTGCTTAACTACTGCACTACTTGGCTAGCTACATATATATCAGCACATGTAGGAACATTGCAATCTTATTTTAAATTCGATTAGTGGTAGTTCCCGCATCCTAAAGAGAGAGAGAGGGACTCATGAAAGGCATATTTGTGAAATTAAGGGTATGCCATGCATGAAATGTGAATAATCATAAAGAGTATATATATTGATAAGCATGGACATATATATGAATGTAATATAGAATAGTCAAGGGAAAAACTAAAGCTTCAATTGAACCTGGAAAATTATTAAAAAAACCTATATGTTAAGACACCATGTCTCAAAAGCCCAATAATTCTTTTTATAACAAAATTCAGTCCAGCCTACATAGTATCCCCAATTTTATCATAAAATTGCATATTTAAAAGTTTTCATCGTGACAGTAGTGTAAAATCAAAGTGTGTTTGATTCTTCTATGGTGATGAACAATTGGTATCTGTGATTATTGGTTTTCATATTTGGAGATTATTGGCGAAGTGGTTTTGGAGATGATTGGATTTTTTTAGATGGTGAACAGGGACTACTTGTTTCTTGGTCCGGTCGACCGGGCTTCGATGCGGGCGGGCGGAGGTCGTGTGCGGTCGACCGATCAGCCCGCGGTCGACCGGCCAACTCGTGTCGATTTTGGTTTCGGGTTGTTTCATTGAATATTCGTGTTTAATTCATGTTTATGGCTTCTAGATGGATAATATACGTATGTAATACTGTTGTGTGCTAACAATGAGTCAAGTTGGTAGCTTATGCTCGGATATGGTTTCTTTGTTTGATTCATGTGTAGGTAATCTTTACGCCTCGGGAGAGTATTGTCGGTGATGGATTGGGAGTCAACTTGGAGATAAGGTGACGTCAAAGAGATCATGCGGGATAGTTAGGATAAAGATTGATGCACGTGGATGGTGAACGTTCCATATGGCATACGATGGAGATATTGTGTGCGTATGGGATGCGGAGTTATATTTTGGATGGAGTCCAAAATTGTTACAATTGGAGTTTGTAAAGTTTGTTTCTTGTACGAGAAGGTTTTCTAGTGGATTATGACTTCTTGTATGAGTTGGATTCGTGGCTTTAGGCTGTCTACCTTATGTATAAATAGAGATGGAGGGTGTGGTCTCCCGGTATGTGTTTTAGAGAGAGTTGAGTTGCGAGAAAGTTAGGGTTTCGAGTTTTGTCGAAATTTTGTGAGGAGTGCTGTTGTTGCACTTTGTAAACACAGAGAGAAGTAATATATTTTCAATCTGCTTTGAGAGTTCTTTGATTTGTGTTTTCTCGGATGTCGCGGTCCAACCGGAGGAATATCGCAGTCAGACCGGCGGCACAGCAGTGGTCGGACCGATCGGAGTACTGCGGTCAGACCGACACACAGAGGAAGACGACTTCAGTGACATCCAATGGTCAGACTGATTTACATCGAATTTCGAGGATAACTTTTATTTCCTCTAAAAGTTTGGTTTTTGGGGATACCAACCATTCACCCCCTCTCTGGTTGGCTTAGTATTGGGTATTCGATTCTACAAGTAATGTTATGGATCTATACATCGTATAAATTACTAAATTATGTAGTTTTATAATATGATGGATTAGGTATATAATGTTATAGTATTGTGCTTTAAATCTACATGCTTTAAATATGTAGATTTACCATTGATAGTGAGGTATATGTGATGACTTCGTAAATTTCATGATATGCTCATCTAGACTTCGGAGGTGCTTATAGAAGGATGATGTGTGTATATGTGTTCCTAAGGGTGAGTATGCATGTATGTGTTCATAGATGTGAGTGTGTACGTGTTTATATGAACATTTGTGTCATAATGTGTTTTGAAGAAAATATGTAGATTTATTTTTGTGAAATTTGCTTTATAAAATTCTACATCCCAAACATTGCCAAATCTATGTAATACCTTTCTCTCTCTATATATACACCTTTTCAAACGGATCCTAGTATATTTTAATTTAACAATAAAACCTCGGTTCCCATAGTATGAACATGACATGCACTCTGCCTTTTGATCTATTTTGTTTAGATAGATAGCATCAGCGTATATACTATACCAGAATCCCTCTCACTGGCACACTTACCATTTATCCTTTCTAGTCCAAAAACAAATCTAAATACAGGCAATGGAAGAGAAAGAGAGACATGTACTTCTTGCGTCACCACTGATGTTGGTGTTGCTCGGTCATCACTCTTCTTTGGATGCTAATTGCGACCTATATATACATCCAGTTAGGTGAAATGCTTTCTATACATATTTGAAATAATAAATGGATTATGTATTGTTTGATCATGATGATACGTTAGAGCATCTCCAACAATCCCAGTGAGTCCTCAAACCCCAAAAGTTATTATTATTAGTGTTTTGGGTGATCTAATAATCTTCCAATAGCTCCTCGACCCCAATATATTTTTAGCAACCAGAAAACCAGCCCACTCCCTCAAAATAAAGGGAACGGCTACCTCCACCCTCTGTCGATCATCCTCAAGGTGTTTCGCCTTGTTCCTGACCTCGATCCCATCCCACCACCCGTTCAGCTCGACGTCCCACCGTCCGTCCTAGAGCGTTCCCATCTCCGACGTCCCTCAATGTCCCAGAGTGCCACCTGTTTGTGAGCCAAGGTGGCCTGTCCCTCCCAGAGGTGCTCCACCCCACGATAGCCAGCCTTCTACTGGAGGTACGCTGCCCTGAGCTGCTCTACCTCAAGGTATTCAACAAAATTCAGCGATGGTCTCTAATGCACAAGAGAAGAGAAATAGGGTGGAATGAATTACTAGGGGGCAGGGATATGCTAAAGCACCTCCTAATTGATAATGCTAAAAATGATTATATGCTTCATTAACAGGCTATACCTGAATACGGTATCTAGAAGGTATAAGAGACGTTGAAACTAAGGTATACGCGAGATTAAAACAAAAAAGACACGAGATAAAGATTTATACTGATTCAGGCTCTCTAAAAAGAGTAATAGCCCGAATTCAGTTTATATGAATATATGGAGAAATACCACACGATTACAATGGGGAGTAAGATGGCTAAACTAACTCAGACTAGGATCTGAGAGAACGACCCGACGAGATCTACTTGGCGAATATAGCTCTGGCTTTGTCTCTTTATATGGCTTTTGTTATGACTTGTCACTCGATCTCCCTCCCTCAACAAGGGACCTTGTATTTATAGCGTTGATCACATTCTTCTCCAAATAGAACTCGAAGAATTAGAACATGATACGGGCTAAGGAGACCTTGTCTTTCCCAAATAGAATTCTAACACCTTCTATCTCGAGAAGACAATTTCCTTCTAGATTTTCCGTATTTTCTTAATTAAAGGATATCTTCCGTATATCATTATATAATTAGATTTATGGTATTATCGTATATCACGAACCCGAGTATAGGAGGTATGCCTTATCCTTGACACGACGGTAGCCCCGACTTTCATGCAAATGAACAAGACAATGTTTTTGACCAAAGACCTCAAAATGATAATTGTCGAACTCATCGACCATTCTCGGACGAGAGTAGGTATAGAGTATGTGACTAAGTTATCCGCCCAACCTTGACCGAGAACACGAACATAGGTTAAATTTGGATTGAAGTCAAAAACTCAAGCCTCCATAAACAAATTAGCAAAAAATTTGCCGGTGATTTCTCTTTCTTCCTTGAAATTCAAAATATCATACGTGAATTATAAATCCCACTTATGAGATCCATTTGGGTTCCATTTGCCCAAACAGTGCCTTTCACTTTCCTCTTGCGCACCCAACCTTCCGTCCTAGAAAACAAAAAACCCTAAACCACAAACTCCATCAATCACCACCATCAATCCTCATGGATCATCTTGATTTCATCATTGACAAGGAGGCAATGACGAAGTTGCAGCAAGACAGTGCCTTGCCGAGCGTGCAAATTGGAAGGAGTACAGATCCCTAACTAACTTAGGGCAAATTATCACTTCCTTCATTTGTCCAACATGGTTTTCTGCCCCTTCCTTCTGAGTTCCTTTCTCTTTTTGATGACATTCATATTCTTCATCTGAATCCAAACTCCATTGCATTCCTAAGTATCTTTACTCATTTATGTGAGGCGTACGTTGAGGTACAACCCTTTCTAGATTTGTTTAGATACTTTTACAAGCTTAGATGAATGGAAGCTTCTAGAATCTTTGGATGTTGTGTTCTCTGCCTCACGGACGGGATGAAGGAATAGTATATTCCCTTCAACTACTGTCCTTAAGAAAGGATTGGAGAGATAAATGGTTCTATCTCCATGTCGGTGATACCTCCCCTTGTCTCGGTGTGCCCGACGAAAAACCATCGCGCTCTAAGTCTGGGCCTCCAAACCTTCTCGACTCCTGCCATAGAAAGCTTTGTAGAGAAAATTCATGATCTCCAAATACGCGGTCGGCCAGGATATGAATTCATTCAAGACTTTGTACGTGTCGGATTTAGCCTCTTCAAGCTCGTGCTTACCCGCGTTCAAGTATACGGGGAACAAGGCGTGACGCGACTGTCGCACCAGGGTATACAACTTGTAGTTTTTTGAGAACAACTTAAAAAAACTTAAATTGCTCCTGAGTAATAATCGTGTGAACTCTTCTTTGTTGTAGTCCTCAATGCAGCAACCATGACAAAGCACGTGGTGCAGGTGGTGATCGACCCACTGTCTGCTACAGCCAACATCCCCGCGCCGATATGTGACCTTCTGCAAACAGGGTAAGAGGCCGTTGTGAACGTAAGTACTTGGATCACTTTCCTTGTCAATCGTATCTTTTCCCGTAGGAATAGTAATTCGAACTCTTGTAGGCGTGGCCTCTCACGGATGTTGTCAGTCCTCTGGTCGATCATCAAGCGTCTACTTCACTGAAGGAGCAGGTCGTAGTCGAGCAGGGGATGGCGGCCTCTGCGGCTGGAAACAGTGGCTCCAAGAGGAAATGGCCGACATTGGCGAAGGCCACCAGAGCTGGAACACTAACGAGGACCAGCGGCTCTGAGGTAAGATCTTGATTCACGTTAATCTGACAATTGTGATACTGATATCAACCTTGTCTTGTCTTCTCTGTAGACCACCTCCAGCGAAACCCGCCTCTTATTAGAGGGGTAAGCTTCTGAAGCGGAAGATTAGGTGAGCTCTCTACCTGGCCTTCATCATTGTCACTCTCCTGATTACTTGGTTTTCTTACAACTTTTTGGGTAATCTCTCTTTGCATTCCATCCCTTTCTACGTCAAAACACAGTGCCGGTGCTCTTGAGGAGGTGAGCTTGAAGTTGCCTCCGTGGCCTCACTGTCCTTCCTTCGCCTCCACCTCCGGAGAGAAGCCTCGTTGTCACCTCAAGACCGTCTTCAGCGATCGACAAGATTCTGCAAGCTTGTCGTTCATTTGAGGCGTGTTCCCAAGGTGTCGTCGCAAAGGTCAATCATCTTGCGAAGGCTACGACCTCCATAAACAAGCTGCATCGTTGCTCTAGAAGCTCGGCTCAAGATGGAGTGAGCGAACAATGAGAAGCTACGGAAGGTGATCACGGAAATGAGAACCGTCACAAGGGGCTTGAGATGGCATTGTCGGCTCGAGAGACAACTGGCCTCCCTCAGACAATGCTTGCATGAGAACTACGGCCGCCTCGACATGATCGCTAAGAGCTTGGGAAAACATGCTCCTCTCCCATAGTTTCTAGATGAGACAACAGTCTTGGGATCTCTAGGGACCACGATAACTAAGCTAGAGGCGTGGCGAGTTCCCGAGGCGGATTAGGTGGCAAAGGCTATGCGAACCAGACTTAAGACTAGCGCTTGCCATATTCTCACATGCCACAAGCTCACGCACCTCAAGATCAACATCGAGGAGATGATGGCCAAGGAAGGAGGCGATGAGCGGTGAGGACATGATGTTGGAGGCTGGAGGAGGTCGGGGAATCCGTGTTCCCCTATTTTGAAGAGTAATTCCTTTGTTTCGCCTTATGTAATTTAAGAACAATTTCGATCTTATGTTCTGAGAACACTTCCATCTGTTTGTCCTTAAATCCTATTATTTTGATGTTTTGAAGATGAAGCCATGGTCGTCCGGCGGAGCGAGATGATCCACCGGCATTGTAGTGATTCTGAATCACCCCATGCTTCGTCGACTCCGGTCCGACGACCGTGCCTTGGTTGTCGTCACTCTGATGCGAGTTGTCTTCTAGTGAGGCTCAACTCGTGCTCCTTCTTGAACAATACCGAGTAAGGAAAAATGTACTTATAGCCTATTGCCCTTGTTCTCGGAACAAAGATGCTAATGATGACCTTGTCCTTATTAGGTTTGGAGAATTCCTTCGAGGAGACGAAGCATCAGGACGAGTACTGGCGAACCATGTTCGAGAAGGAAGAACGGGAGCGGGCAGCCGACAACATCAAGAAAGACCGAGCTCGGAGCTTCTCAAGGAAAGACAAGTCCGGATGGAAGCTTATCTTGAGGGACGTTGTGTCTCGCTTAATCGGCTACACCAAGAGCGCATGTGCTTCGTCTACCTCCTAAGAAGTCGTATCGGGTTATCTGGGCTGGTTGCAGAGTGCATGTGACAACCTTGCCGGTACCGCTCGAAGGGTAGACAACAATCTTAAGAAAGAGTGTCATCGAGCTAGTCGATACGCGGGTGGCCATGTGCTCGCATGCATCCCTGTCGCGGCCGCAGATGAACTTGAGCTTTCTTTGGGAAGGGTTTACTCGTTCTCGGTGGACGACCGCCGAGATCGACCGGCTAGTGTAGTCTTTGGCTCCGCTTGCCGAGGACGTGTTTGCCTCGATGTACTAGGTAGAAGCCTTGTCGAAAAACTTTGCGACCGGGGTTCGCCGAGGCGTGTGATCGTAGATTCCTTCGTGGATATCAAGCGGCGGTTCCCTACCTTTGTACGAAGAGACACATTTGAGCAGACTCCATTTGTGGTCATCTTGTAAAGATCATTCCCAACCATACAGTAAGGTTTTACCTGATGTGAGAGTTTCTCTGCCTCTGTGTCGTCTTCTAACAACTTGTCGATGTTAAGGAAGTCGACAAGCGGTGTACGCCAATGTTGGATTGTCTTGATGTCCGCCACAATGTTGTCGATGTTGTCTGTAGCCCCTGAGCCGATGTCAGTGTTGCTATTAGCATAGTCATTTGACAAACTCTAGATGGATGGTGTTGTCAGTACTACCAGGAACGTACCGGCTCAACCGGTTCTCATCTAGAGGCTCATTGGGCGAGGTTGTTGGCATCGATGTTGTCTTTGCGGTAGACTTGGCACACTTCGAAACCATCAAACGTCACTCCCATTTTCTGACTTCTGCTAGGTACTTGGAGAACTTGGGATTGGAGCATTTATAATCCTTGTGCACTTGGTTGGCGACTAATTCGAGTCCCTTTTCACAATTAATCGCTTGACCCCAAGTGTCGCGGCTACTCTTAATCTGGCAAGAAGTTGTTTGTACTCGACAATGTTGTTTGTTGCCCGGAAATCAAGTTGGATTGCATGTCGAAACTGATCTCCAGTTGGTGATGTAAGGATGAACCCGACACCTGCTCCTTGGTTGTTGAACACTCCATCGAAGGCCATTTTTCATCGCTCGGTTTTCGTATGACCAACATTGTCGTCCTCGAGGATGGTCCAGTTGGCAATGAAATTGGCGAGTACTTGGGACTTGATGGTTGTACGTGGGACGAAATGGACATCGAATTGGCTGAGCTCGACGACCCATTTGGCAATGCATCATGTGACCTCTTTGCTGTGGACAATCTCTCTAAGGGGATATGACAAGATGACCATGATCTTGTGGGCCTGGAAATAGTGACACAACTTTTGGAATGTGTTAACGCCAGAATTTGGTAAGCCCCGGTGTCCCCATCGGTTTAGTGTTCATATCGGCTCAAAGCTAGAATCGGCTTAGAGTTACGCATCGGCCGATGAGGGTTTTCTTGTTTCAACATATCCAGCGGTCGGATTCTTGTTAGATTTGGTTTGGGAAAATCTTATCTAGAAGAGACCGAGTTCAGGAAGGATGCGGCTTGTATCTATTAATTAGGAAGAGTTTGTTAGTTTTCTATTTTATCTTTAGAAAGTATGTTAGTATCAAGTAAGGATTCATTTTATTTTTTTATCTTTAGGAAAGTTTGATTTGTAATCTGTTAGGACCTCTGTCAGCCTACGGGTATAAATATGTAAGCCCGAGGTTCATGTAATATATCCTCACGATCAATACAATTTGGCACATCGCCACCTTTTACCTTTTACACTTTGTTCATCATCCGGCGAGACTTGGCACCCGACGTGGGGCTGTATTGGTTAGGTCCGACCTATGAGGTTGTGGTTGTAAGTTAGATTTATGTAAGTCGGTAGACATCAATCATTGTTTCATCGGAGTTTCAGCCGATGAGTTATCTGAACGTTGCAATCGGCTTACAAGGATTATACATAAAGTTGGTTTTAGCCGATTGCAGCAAAGGGTTTCTAATCACATTGGATCTAATGCCATCGGACCCCAGCCGATGTATGATTCAATCTTCAAATCAATGTCTATTTCATCATGTGATTGGTTTATGCTATACTACATTGCTATATCATCATATTATCATTAGCTGATTGTCTTTATATAGATGTTTTCTCAGCACACAGCCGATGGATTAAAACCCTAACTGCATCGGTTGGTCTTGGCATCGGCTGGAATTGCACCATCGGCCTATCGGCTGATCAGTTGTTTTGGCTATCGGCCTATCAACCGATATGCTTTATGTTTCGCTGCTTTGTATGTCTTGTCAGTGGCAGGATCAAACTGATTGGCACGCCCACGCTTCATTGATTGTAGGACCTACACTGGATTTGGTGTGATTCGATGCCAACACATCTTTTGACACACCAACGGCGGTACGAATTTGGTGTCAACAGGATGTCATGACAATAATGTAGAACAACTTCTGGACTTGTGGATATCTAGCTTTGGCATTGTGAAGAACTTCACTTACGTAGTAGACTGGATGTTGTATCTTCTTGCACTCAACAACGATGACAATGCTAACGGAGTATGACATTGCTGCCATGTAGAGGAAAAATTCCTTCGGTGGCTATGGGGCGACGAGGACGGGAGGAGTGGCGAGGTATCGCTTGAGGGTAAGAAACGCTTCTTCGGCCTTTGGTGTCCACTCAAACTTGTCTGTTTCTTCAATAGGTTGAAGAAGGGAAGGCCTCGTTACGCCATTCGACCACGAATTGATGAGCGCTGCCATACATCCGGTAAGCTTTTTTACTTTCTTGAGCCTTGTCGATGACTTCATGTTCTCGATGGCCTTGATCTTCTCGGGATTTGCTTTGATGCCTCGTTCGGAGACTAGGAAGCCAAGCATCTTGCCGATGGTACTCCGAACATGCACTTCTCTGGGTTTAACTTGAGTCGATATTTTCGAAGATTGTTGAACATTTCTCGTAAGTCGTCAATTAGGCGATCTCGAGTCTTGATCTTAACAACAATGTCATTGACGTTGGCTTTGACATCGTTGTTGAGTGAGGTTGGAAAGTCCCCTGGATTTCTCACCGATAGGTAGATCTGCATTGATCAATCCGAAGGGCATCTTAAGGTAGGAGAATACACCAAAGGACATAGTGAATGTTGTCTTTTTCCTCGTCTTCCATGGCCATGCTGATCTGATGGTGTCACGCCCATAAATTCAAACTAGAATTTCCGAAGCTATATGTGTATTAAAATCCCTGTCAAGGACCAGCTAGGGTACACATACGATAATTGTGGATATTACAATTCCACGTCTTAAAAACAATACAAAAAGATTACAAAAGGGCAGGGAAAAAAGAAAAGGGTCTAGGCCTAAACTCGATGCTTGCAGCGTGACTTCAACCACTCCACAGGCAAGGTCCAGAGCATAGGGTAAGCCTACTCATCTTCGACTTCTTCGGCTTCAAGCTCAGGTTCTGGTGAAGAGGCAAGGTGAGTACTTTCATGTACTCAGCAAGTCATACCGGGAGATAGAGGGTATGAAATGCAAGGGAGACAAGGATTTGGCTAAGGTTTGCTTTTTGTGCAAACAACTAGAATTTATCACAAACAAAGGAGAGTGGAAGGGAAAAACAGTTGAAAACAAATATTTAAGTAGTATTTTTTCATCACTGCCCAACGTTATCCCCACGTTGTGACAGGCCCAAACCATCCATCTACCCTGGTCATGTCCCACTATTCAGGTTTAGAAGTGTGAACTAATCACGGTGAATCTGGTCGATCGCCCATAACCGTGTACGACTATTCGAATAGTTTTACTCTAATCAAAGGTGTACATCTGTACCCACAAGATATAGCCCCACAATATGATTCTCGTGTGCCAGAATACCGCCACGGTACCCTGAAAAGGGACTATGATAGAACCTTTGGTATAACCCTTCGCTAACCAAGCAAACCACACCAATGTTTCGCCCTCACTCCCATTCTTGGGCCGTGGGCAGCGCGATCAGTCGGTGACGGCGCACGGCGGCCGGAGAATGGCCAGCGCCATCAGGGCGGCAAAGCGGTGCAGATAGGTGCGCGGGCGGAGTCGCACGCACGTAGGACGGCAGCACGAACTCGGACCGGGAGGAAGAGAGGGAGGGGGCTCACCACGGGGACGCTGGAGATGAGGGAGACGGCGGCGCGGGCGGCGAGAGGGACGGCTGGAGGCGTCAGAGAAAGGCGGCCGAGGGAGCTCAGACACCGACGATGTGAGAGGAGGCAGCGGAGAGGTCCGATGCAGCTCGGGATGGCAGCAATTAGCGACTGAATGGCGGCGGAGCTCGGGTACACGATGCTAGGGCACTGGGGAGCTCGGGAGTCTTGAGTGAGAGCGTGGGGAGGACGGGGAGAGCAAGGGCCAGGTTTTATAGGCCGGGGGAGGTCGGTCGCGGCCGAGGATGGCGACAATTTCTCGTCGGAGTTAAGAGGGAGAGGAAATGGGGAAATAATGGCCGGGACCCGCGCGGGGGACGGGGCGGCGTGAGCGGCGCGGTGCGACCGGAGGCAGGGGACAAGCCTGACAGGCGTGCCCCACCTATCAGTGGCTCGGGGAGGCGAGGGATGGGATACAGACTTTTGGTGACGCGCGCAGGGGCAAGCGGGCCGTGGCCTTCGGCCGGCCCGCGGAGGAGAGAAGGGAGGGCGCATGGGAGTAATGGGCCGTCGCCTTGGGTCGGTGGCCCACGGCAGAAAAGTGCGAAAAAAGGACGGGAGGAGAGAGAAAAAGAATTCCTGGGATTTATTTAATTCTTATTTCGATTATAATTGGTTGAAAATTATTTCTAGTGCTTTGAAAATTCCACTAAAAATCATGTTAATGTATTTCGACATGTAAAATTTAAGAAAAATCCTACCATGCCATATCCAATTAGAAATCACATTTTAAAATTATTTCTTTGCTCCGGTTAATTTTCGACTATTTTCTTTGCAATTTTTATTTTATGATTTTTAAAAGGGAAACCACCTCGGGGTGTGACAAACCTACCCCTTAAATGGAATCTCGACCACGAGATTCGGAGATACTGTTTAAGAGATAGGGATGAGCGGCCTTTAGCTCATCTTCCTTTCCTAAGTGGCCTCTTCCTCTTAGTGATGAGTCCACTCGAACCCGATGAGAACCTTATAACCTTGTTACGTGTTCTCTGCTCGCTTTTCGAGAATATGAGTGGTTTCTCCACATATGTCAAGTCTTCCCGAATCTCAATCGATGTGGACTTGCATGTTCTTCTTGTACTCTCAAACACTTTTTAGTTGTGAGACATGGAACACATCATGGATACCAACCATGGTGGATGGTAGCTCGAGTCGATATGCTACTTCTCGATGTTCTCGGATCCGGTATGGTCCCACGAAATGCGGTGCCAACTTGCCCTTAGTTTGGAAACAGTGCACTCCTCGGAGTGGAGTGACGCGAAGATACACGTAATCCCACGCTTCAAAAGCTAGTTCTCTTCGACGGTTGTCGCATAACTCTTCTGCGAGTCTGCGCAATTCTTAGCCTTTCCCTTATTGTTCGACCTTTTCTTCCGCATCACTTAATACTTTGGTCCCAAATAGCTGACGCTCACTGGTATGGTCCCAAAAGAGCGGAGGGGAGGGGCGGCGGTGTGGATGGGCGGCGGTGCGGATGACCGTGGTTCTGGTGGCGTCCTATGGCTAATCCTCCTACGATTGGATTGAAATATGTGAGATGGTGCCTTTCTTAGCTTCAACAACAATTCCTGTCTAAAACAAAAGAACCGGGAATACATGAACCGTCCTTGTAGATGCCGGCGAGCGTGGCGGCGAGAGCCACGCTACGGCGGCGTGCCGCCCGCGCGGCGAGAGGAAAGACTGCGGTAGGACCGCCTTGAACGGCAGCGCCGGAAACACATACAGCGAGAGCCACGTGGCCAGTAACGCCCCATGCTCAAGCGGCACGGACGCCTCGACGTCTTCTCCATCGCCGTCGACGCCCTCTCTCTCATGCGGGTGGTCGAGGAAGTGATGGAGCCATGCAGAATACGTGGAGTTCTTACTCTTGCTCCGATGCGTGGCCATGGACGGCCTTGAGCGTGCCGACGTCACCGCAAGCATGCCGGCGGCCATGAGACGAACAAGCTCGTCTCCCCGGACTAGAACGTGGAGAGCCGGAGCAGCAAACCCTCGTCCCGTGCACCCGACACTCGGTGCTAGCGAGCACGGCGTCCAGGATCCCAACCTCCCGCCACAACGGCTCATGTCGTGCCCGGAGCCTCTCCACCCACCGCCGCCACAGCTCCGACGAGCACGGCCATGGCTTTGGTAGCACGGCGAGGGGGAGGAGGGGAGGGCCAGCGACGAAGGAGGGGAGGGCCGGCGGTGCGGATGGGCGGCGGCCGATGGCGGTAGCGTAGCGAGGATGGGCGACGGCGTGCCGTGGCAACGGCGGCGAGGAGGGGAGGGGCGGCGGGTGGGCGCCGGGCATGGCGGTGGTGGCGGTGGCGAGGCGGAGGAGGGAAGGGGCAACGGCGGTCGCAAATTTGGGAGAGGAGGCGGCACTGTCCGTGGAAAAGTTCTTTTTGTGGGACCCACTCCAAATTAGCCCAAATTAGCACCCCTTAGAGGGGCTAATTATTTTGGGAGGCTAATTCACTTTAGCCCCAAATTAGCCTCTCTGTTTGAATCCTTGAGGGCTAATTGAGGCTAAAAAGTGATGAGCTAAAAATTAGCCCCTTGATCCAAACAAGGCCCTTGTCTTAAAATGGAAAAAACTCTTTGATTTAGAAAGGAAACAAACCGATTCTCATGAAAATAAGACATATCGTCGCACGTATATATGTAATTTATTCAATAAATAAATCATGACATTTACTTATAAACGCAGATATTGCTATCGGACTTGGAAGCAAAGCCTTTGGACGCGAAACCATAAGAAAAGTAGGTTTTATCATATCTCATATGGGTATACGATGTCTAGACATAGGCATATATATGCACACACTATAGTAAATATGTTTAGGCGTTGCAACGGGCGTCATTTTATTTTATCATAATTATTCTAAAGTTGAAGTCTCATGTAATTCTAATTTATATTTTTTTCTTTATGTCTTCACCTAATGCCTATTTCAGCATTGAGGCTGTGGGTTAATTTTATAAACAGTTAAAGGGTTTTCTGCAAAATAGCCGGGTGGACTGCTGATTATTTTATTTTATCATAATTATTTTAAAGTTGAAGTCTAATGTAATTTCAATTTATATTTTTTCTTTATGTCTTCACCTGAGGCCTATTTCAGCATTGGCGGGTTAATTTTATAAACACTCAAGGGATTTTCTTCAAAATAGTCAGGCGGACGAAAATTTTGGGTGCAAACACTTCTTGCTTTATAGATAGTTATATATATATATACACATACGAATAGATCAATCATAATTGATGAGTACCGGTGGTTATGTTCTGGATGATTTTCTACTACTTATAATGCATCTTAGCACGGTTTAGATCTAACATTTTTCTCTTACTTACTCATAATCTAACGGATAAAATAATCTAACGGATGAAAGTCAAAGTCCATTTGTTTGTTTTATATTATTTCTTATTTTTATTGTGTGCATGCATGTATGGATTTTAAGTGCGAGAGGTTATCCAAGATTTTCTTTTTTAGCTTGCATGTATTTTTGAATTTAAAAGGAGTGATTGATTATATTACTGTAGTATTTGTAGTATTAGTATAGATTTATTACTAGTTATATAGTTGTAGTAGTAGACATAACTCGCAATACATGTTGTTGATGACTACGCATCGTATCCTAATAAGGAAACACGTTGCTTGCAACAAGTGCGAGGAGGAAGACACGTCGCGATGGACGAACTTTATTCGCATGACCGCTTGGTAGTCACATAAAAGTTGCACGGTATCTCGTTAAGACGATGCGAGCAAAGGCGCGTGTGCTTTTCTAATTTTCTCCCATACACATAGTTTATTTAGCTATGAGAGCATTGCTCGAAGAGTGGTCTCACTCTTATAGAACTAGCAAGGTTGTATTATGGTTTACATGTATGATTCTTATGATATGGATAGTTGTGACCTTTTAAAATTTATTTTGTAGGATCGAATGCCCAAAGAAAAGCCAACCAGAGAGGGTGGATGGTTGAGTACCCAAAAACAAATCTTAGCGGAAATTAGACTTACCCTCATTTCGAAACCGGTCGACCAAGGTTGAATCGCCGGTCTGACCGTCCTAGCCGATCGCCTCAGCCGATTGCTCGATGTAGCCGATGCCGATGAAGTCCGATGCCAGCCGGTCTGACCGCCGATGTACTTGCGGTCTAACCGAGAAGAAGGCTCGGTCTGACAGCCGTAGTATCTGCGGTCTGACCGGATAGCAGATCCGGTTGAACCGACAATTACGCCGTCGCACCGAGGAAGAAGAAGAATAAAAGAATTCTCAAGAAGATTGATCTTTATTGAAACTCTCTGTGTTTACAAAGTGCAAACAAAGCACTCCTCACAAAATCTCAATCTAAACTTGAAACCCTAACTTGAGAAACTCTAAAACTTGAACTCAAAAGCGATAAAAGCGTCCGAGAGGCCACGCCTCCCTCACTATTTATACCCAAGATCCGTAGCCAAGAGCCATGAATCCTACTCATACAAGAAGCCCTAATCCACTAGGAAACCTTTCCGTACAAGAAACAAACTATACATAAACTAACCATAACAAACTCGGTTTTTCTAAAACCGAAATTCCGTTTTCCATACGCAACAATATCTCCATTGTATGTCATATGAAAACTTCCCAATTATGTGCACTAATCTCTACCATTCAGCATCCCGCATGATCCCCTCTCGGACGTCACCTTATCTCCAAGTTGACTCCGACTCGATCACCGGCAACACTTTCCCGAGGAGTAAAGCATACCTGCACACAATTAAACAAAGAATATCATATCCGAGCACAAGTTATCCAAACTTGACTCGTTGTTAGCATAAACAACCAGACACGTGCATAGGAACACGAAACTTCCATGTATATGCAAGGAAACAAACCAAAACCAAAACCAAAACGAAATCGGCAACCAGTCGGACTGGCTCGGCCGGTCGACCATAGGCAAGCCCGTCGGCCGTCGAAACACCTCCGGTCGGCCGGCGGTATAAGCCGTCGGACCACGTGGCACTGACCGAACACTATTCATAATCCGAAAATTCAATTATCTCCAAAACCAAATTGTCAATAAACTCCAAAGATCAAAACACACAAACCAATAACCAAACAACCAATTGTTCATCATCCAATAAGAATCAAACACACTTTGATTTTACAATCTCCCCTTGATGAACACATTGGCAAACAAATAAAAAGTGTTGTTTTGGTGTTTGGAAAAACAAAAATGGTAAAAAGCATTTGAGTGCTCAAAAATCAAAGATAATTTCTCTCCCATTTTAGAAGAAAGAAAATCCCTTGACCCAAAAAAACTTGCACTTTTGTTTGTCCTCTTGTTCTCCCATGCAAACAACATTATTTTCTCCCTTTTGACAATGAATTCATCAAGCATAGGAATTATGTTTATGAATATGCAAGAGCTTAGCACCATATATAAAGCAAGTCATGTCATGTGTTGCAATAATATGAAGAGAAACTTATCAATTATATAGCAAATATGCACTAGAGTATAATCATGAATCAAATATTTTATAAGTAAGAGCAATAACGCAATAAAAATTCATGAATTCCAACGATTTATAATGCAACATTTTTACAAGCACATAGGTTGAAAAATAAATCCAAATATATATACCTATTGCAATCTTTATTCTTTCTCAAATTTACCTTTTTGCACATTGTAACATCCTGAAAATCGGAGAACCGAAATCGGAACGTAAAAATCGGAACTTTCAAAAACCTTGGCTTATTGCTTCTTTTCGGGTTTGTTGTTTCTTATTTGCCACTCAGTTGCATAAATTTAGTCGTGGTCAATTCCCTTTTCGGGTATTTGGAGTTTTCGGAGTTAACAAAACGGTGGTGCGAAAGCCGCATCGGGGTTTTAAAAAGGAATTTGAGGGAAAGTGCGGATTTGCGAAAACGCATTTCGAATTATATAAAATAAAATTTTTGATGGGAAAAGATAAATTAAGACACAAAATAAATAATAAAATTCTCGGGAGGCGTACTCGAAATTTGGGAAATGTATTTTTATTAAAGATGGGTAAATTATAAAAAAATTAGGAAAAAGAATTTAAATAAGTATGAAAAATAATTATGGAAAAATGAAAGTCAAGAAAAAGTTTAAAATATAGAGTTAAAAATTATTTTTAGAATATTAGGATTTATTTTGGAATTTTTAGAAGGAAAGAAAATAGAAAATGGGAAAAGAAAATAGAAAATCGGGAAAAAGTGAAAATGCACTGTTCATTGGTCACAAACTGTTCGACACCGTATCGGCCCGGCCGTGCGCGCCAGCGCGCCGCGCGCCGTACGCGCGCTGCGCAGCGCGCGCGCGCGCAGCGCGCCGCGCCGCGCCCGCCGCGCCGGCCCCTACCCGCGCAGCGCGCCACGCGCCACGGCACGCGCGCTAGCCGCGCACGCGCCGCGCAAGCGACCGCCCGCGCCGGACCCCGCGCGCCCGCGCCGCCGCGATGCGCCCGCCGTACGCCGCACCCGCGCACCGCGCGCTCGCCCCACGCGGCCGAGCCACGCCGCCCCTACACCGCGCGCGCCGCGCGCGCGACCCGCCGCGCCAGCGCTGCCAGCCGCGTTTCGCCCGCGTAACGGCCCTCCCCGTGCGCCGCCGCGTGTCACCGCCCGCGCCGCGCCGAGCCGAACCCCCTCCTTCCACCCCGCGCCGCACCAAGCCCCCTTGGCCGCACCTATAAAAGGGCGGTGCCCGCCTATTTCACCGCACCGCCGCCGTTTTTCCGCCGTTCCCGAGCACCGCCGAGGACCGCCGCCGTTTAGCCGTCGCCGCCGTGCGCAAGTCCATTCCCGTGCCCCCTTGCTCCTCCCCGAGCCGCCGTCGCCGTAAGCCCCTTTGCGCCGCCCTTGTCCCTCACTGCCGCCGCCTCTGTTTCTCCTGGCACCGGTCGAACACCTTGCGGGTATTGAACAGTGCGCGAGAGAAAAGGAAAAAGAAAAGGAAAAGAAAAAGAAAAGAAAAAGAAAAAAAAAAAAAAGGGAAAAATTAGGAAAAATTTTGGAAAATTTGGAAAAATATTTTGGGATGACTTGAGTAAAATTTTGGGCAAAAATAAATTATTTTCTCGCATATTTTCTCGGTGCAAAGTTTGAAAAATCGGAATCGGACGTTTTCCGAAATTCCATTTCGCATCGTTTTCAATCCGGATTCCGTTTAATTCTTTCCCGCCATCGAAATAGGTTTCGCTTTTGTGCTCAAACCCTCAAATTTCGAGCACGAATTTTCTTCGCTGATATTTTCAAACGTAAATTCCAAATTTAATTGCGATCGCCGACTTTGCGAAAACCCTAAGTCATCGATTCGATTTCAAAAACCCGGATTTTCCTCGCAACCCTTGTCCTAACTCGAGTAGAATTTTCGGCAAAACTTTTGGAGTTGTTTTCATGGCTTTTGTGGTTCTTTTCGATCTTTCGGTGTTTTGTTGAATTCTAACTGAATTCAATTGATCTCTCGCACGTACGGGTAGCGCCGAAGAAACCGGCATCGACACCGCGAAGATCCCACCCCTCAAGTGTGCGAGCAAGGCAAGTCATCACACTCTTTGAACATATTGATCCCAATTGCGAAATGATGTTATTTTAAACTCTAAACATGCATGCTATACGAGTTACCTATACTTGTTATGCCATACCTTGTCATTGATTACCTTTAGAATTATTCCTTGTAACCCTCGATGTGATCAAATAACCGAGAATAGCTTCGCAAACCGCTTAGCCCTGCTAAACTTAGATTATGCATACTCATGACTTTATGAAAAAGCTTTGTGCTTGGGCAACTACCTTAGGGAAGGTAGTTGAGATTCGGCATGTGGAGACATGAGCGCCACATGGCCATGATGAACTAAGTTGGGTGGAAATTGAAAGTACTATACAAATATTTTAGACTGGGCGGCCGGATGATTTGGGTGGATTCCGGAAAGGCAAGTGCCGACCCTGGTCAATTAAGGGACCGAGCCATGAGATAGCCGGAAACGAGCCAAGAAACCGTACTTCTCGAATGGGTATAGACCTAGCTGACTAGATAGCCGAGCGGAGGCGGTATCCTTGCATAGATGGTTCTCGTGATGTGGTTATGGGATGAGAATGAGGCTGCGGCCTTTGTTAAGAATGGTGGGATTAAACTAATGTTAATTAAACTTAAAGATTGGAAAGTCTTCCCTTACCCGGGTGTGCGAACTCCTCTCACCGCTAGAAAAGGACGGCTAGAGTGCATGAGGGCTTAAGTTCATGGAGCGGGTACGCCAAAGCAAGGTTATCGAAAGGCTTTGCCGTGACCGTCTCATGTGTTGAGGCGTAGGCTCATTTGTTGGGCTGTCGCGGAGTACGGGTAAAGTGTACATCCACCGCGGTGTGAGTAAATCAATCTATTCGAATAGCCGTGCTCGCGGATATTGAGCATCGTGACAAGACTTTCGCTTGGCTAGATTTTTAAACTTAAAACTATTGGGATGGGTATGCATGATGGTTTCATTCGGGTGGATCAACTTCTCGAGAATGCGAGAAGGGGTGGACTCCCAGAAAATCATGACGAACCGGAGACGGGAAGCCATCCTTGGAATCACGATGGATGGTAGACGAACCGTCGCGGGTTAATGAACTATGAAATTAAAACTTGATTTGGCTAGTCGGTAGGCTTGTGAAAAGAATTGTGAAAACGGCTTTCCGCAAAATAACCCTAGCCGTATTCTTTGAATAACCCTATCATATGCATTAATTCCGTGTTGGCTTGCGAGTACGGTTGGTACTCACCCTTGCTATACGCACAAACCTCCAATGGAAATGAAGAGCCGGAAGACCCTACGCGTACTACCCGGAGGGCGAAGGAACGACGGCGCATACTAGACCTTAGCCCCGGTCGTTGCTCGTGGCAATTGACGAGCCGCCGCCTCTTTCCGCCGCCTTATCTAAATTCCGTGTTTATATTGTATTCGGACCATACGGTCCCGTGGGATGAACAATGCCTTCGGGCCTATTAATGTAATAATGGTATTGTAAGACTATTCGTGCATGTGTACTTGATTATCCATCTTGTATTCGTGGGTACCATCTACTCGATCCGGGAAATGGTACTATGAACACGAAAGATTCCCGTCTCAAAACGGGGTCCACAGAGCTGGTATCGAGCCATGCGACCGTAGGCTAAGACCAAATGGCGCCCTACCCCTAACTAGATGGCTAAAGGGAAATATCCCTACGGTAGGATCAGTTTTAAACTATTATTTCCAAAAATGCAAATATATCTTTTCTACATCTATATTTCTTTTTACCAAATGATTATGATAGCTCCCTCCCGCTAATCCTAAGTTGCCTGTAAAAGCAGATGACAAACCACGACGGAACCTGGGAAGTCACTATTCCGCGAGACGAGGGGTTCGTGGTACAACTTCAGTCCCTACTATGGTGTTTGAGGTACCCGGAACCGCCCACTTATCACACCAAAAGACATGGCTCCGAGATGTATCCAGCCTGGGAGGCAGCCGTATCCATAGAAGCCCGCATGGGGAGTGAGACATCCTACTGCTTTCACACTCGCTACCACCGGGACCTAGCAGAAGCAGCTATTCAGGATGCAGCTCGCGAGGCTTTCCTTCGCCTTAATGCGGAACACCGTGCCGAACTCACAATGACAGAGTTCGTGCATCATCCTTACCGCGAAGAGGGCAACCCGGTCGCACCGTGGAGGCTACCCCTGCTGCTACAACCCGATGGTCACGCGTTTATCGCGTTGGGCGGAGACAGAGACGACTATTCTGAGGAGGCCCCGCTCGAGATCAACGAACGCGCCACGCCTCAATGATCGGTCAACAGCCACCAAGGCTGTGGAGACCAGATAAGCATGCTGCGGGAGACTCACTGCAGCAAATGGCGCCCAGACGAGCAACTCTCGGACCGCTACATGGCCCGGGAAGCTCGGTAGAGCTGGAAGAGCAGCTCTCGGAAGAGCAAGCGACGAGATCAACCACTGGAGGAGCAATGACACTCATCCCGTCTACGCTGCAGTACTTCCACCGAGCTTGTGCCATCACCTCCCCCTGTGCCCGACCATTATTACCTTATGACTCCAGCATGCTTGGATACCTTTCAAGCCATGATGGAGCAAGCTTTATGTTGAGCACGAGCCCGCACCTGCACTGTGGACACCACTCGCCGCGTCCATGGGACCCACCCCGAGCTCCGTGCCGGTACCCTCCGAGCCGGGATCGGGAGAGGGTAACCCCATCCAGGATCTACACCGACACGGAGTCCGAGGCGAGCCCATGGAGATCAAATGGGAGTCTAGCGACACCGACCCAATGGAGGAGGAAGCTCCCCTCGTCGCTCGACTCACACGGGAGGCCCCTCACCCGCCGGACCGCTCGCAAGAGTACGTGGCCACCGAGTCGGAAGATTCGGCGTGACTCCGAGGCCACCACCTCCGAGCCGTGGGGACTTCGGTTTGTTTCGCGGCGGACCACCCACTTCCGGCGCCGGCTCTTGCGGATGGTTGGATGACTAGGCGGGAAGACCTTCCCCTCGGCGACACGAACCACTCCTAATCCCCCTTAATTAGTTGATGTAGTTGGACGATATAACTATTGTTGCTATCTGGCATGAAGGACTGTGTGTGTACAATCGTGTACCCCTTATGTAATATGATGAACCCGAGCATCGCCTTGCGATGTCTTAATTCGTATGCTTATTATTATTTCACCTTGACTGTTGATTGAAGATCATTCGAAAGAACTTGAAGAAAAATTCCCGTGAACTATAACCTAAACGAGTCCGATCTCTTGATTCATCTCCCTTCTTCGGATGGCACATCGTCGCAGAGCCGCAGCGACTAACGAGAACCCGCCGAACCTAACCCCTCCACCGCGGAGGTCATGGCTTTGCGGACCCAGCTACTCCAAGCGATTGCTAATAATCAAGGAGGTCGAGGAGGATCGAGTGGGAGAATTCATGAGAGCTAAGCCACCCACTTTTTCCACGGCCGAAGAACCTATGGACGCCGAAGATTGGCTAAGAGTGATAGAGAAGAAGCTAACCCTCGTCGAGTCCGAGAAGCCGATAGAGTTGTCTTCGCTACTAACCACTGGAGGGTCCCGCAAGAGACGGTGGGATACCTACAAGGAAACACGAGCCGAAGACGCCGGCGAACCAACATGGGAGGAATTCACGGCTGCGTTCCGTGAGAATTTCGTGCCACGCAGCTATGAGGATGAAGAAAACGAGTTCCACGATGCGTCAAGGGAACACCTCGGTACAAGAATATCTCGAACAAGTTCACCCAGCTTGCCCGTTACGCCACCGGTGACTGGCCGACGAGGAAGAAAAGATAGACAAATTCATTGAGGGACTAAATGACGAACCGAGGGGACCAATGATCGGGCAGGATCACACCGGTTCCAAAGCCTCATCAACAAGGTCGTCCGGTTGAGCATGACCAAAAGGTGGTAGACAATAACCGCAAGAGGAGGCTCGCTATGGCTCGCCCATTTCGGGAACGCCACAACGCCCCAAGGGAGCCACCCGTGCGGATGGAAGCCAAACGTCCCGAACCTGGACGTTCTCCCGCTTCCGACCATATCAACAGTCGCTACACCTCGCCTTCATACACCCACACCAACCCTAGCCGCTCCAGAAGAAGGAATGTGAGCCGCTTCAATTGCGGAGAATTCGGGCACTACTCCAATAGCTGCCCAAAACCACGCAACACCCCTGTGCGCACTGGCGCCAATGCAACGCCCGTCCGAGGAACCCCCACCCCTGCGGCAGGACGAGGTCTGTTCAGGACCCCGCTACCCAACGAGGCTGCCACCGGGTTTCGACGTGGCCAGGTGAATCATGTGCGGGCAGAAGAAGCACAGGAGGACCAGAGCGTATTGATGGGTATGTTCTCTATCAACTCTACACCAGTTAAAGTTTTATTCGATTCTGGAGCCTCGCATTCATTCATATCTTCCCAAGTAAGCAAACAACACCACCTACACCAAGTAGCACTTAAGAGGCCTATGTTGGTACACTCACCTGGGGGAGACATAACCGTACCCCATGCCTGCATTAATGTGCCCATACGGATTAGAGACGTGGTGTTTCTCTCAAACCTTATGGTGTTATCGCCCCAAACCATAGATGTCATACTCGGAATGGATTGGTTGACCAAAAATAATGGAATTATAGACTGCAGTCGAAGGGAAGTCACGGTATCCACCCCGTGGGGATCACCGATGAGCATAACTATGGATCAAAACCCAAAGCTATGTGAACAAGCTGCGGAGTGTTCACCATGCTACCTCTAGGCGGAATGCCGTAGTACAAGAATACCCGACGTGTTTCCCGAGGAATTGCCGGAATGCCCCGGATCGCGACATAGAGTTTATCATCGATCTAATGCTTGGTACGCCCCCATATCCAAGAGGCCTTATCGAATGCCACCAACGAGTTGGAGGAACTCAAGAAGCAAATAAGAGAACTACAAGAGAAGGGATTCGTACGCCCGCTCTTCTCTCACTGGGAGCCCACTCTTCGTCAAAAAGAAGGATGGGAGTATGAGAATGTGTGTGGACTACCGATCGCTGAATGAAGTAACTATCAAGAACAAGTACCCGCTGCCCTGGATCGATGACTTATTCGATCAACTTAAGGGTGCACAGTGTGTTCTCAAAGATTGATCTACGGTCGGGATACCATCGATTGAAGATTAGAGCCGGAGATATTCCTAAGACGGCGTTCTCTACACGTTACGGCTTATACGAGTTCACGGTGATGTCCTTTGGATTGACCAATGCCCCGGCATATTTTATGAACCTAATGAACAAGGTATTCATGGAATACCTGGACAAATTCGTAGTGGTATTCATCGACGATATACTTATCTACTCCAAGAGTGATGAGGAACACGCGGAGCATCTACGACTAGTACTTGGAAAAGCTACGAGAGCACCGGTGTATGCAAAGTTCAGCAAATGCGAGTTCGGCTCAAGGAAGTCGCTTTCTCCACGTGGTTTCAGCCGGAGGAGTAGCGAGACCCCGCCAAGGTCGAAGCCGTTATGGAATGGAAGGCACCCAAGTCGTGACGGAAGTTCGGAGTTTCTTGGGCTTGGCCGGTTATTACCGACGGTTTATCGAAGGGTTTTCCACTGTAGCCCAACCTATGACTCAACTCCGAAGAAGGAAAAGAAGTTTGAATGGAATGAGAAGTGCCAAAAGCCTTCGACCAATTAAAAGAAAAGTTAACCACGCCCCAATCCCGACCTTACCCGACAACCAAGGACTTCGTGATGTACTTGTGATGCATCCCGGCAAGGATTGGGAGGAGTGTTAATGCAGATGGGAAGGTCGTAACGTATGCCTCTCGGCGATACGACCCCACGAAGAGAATTATCCCACACACGACTGGAATTAGCCGCGGTTGTACACGCATTGAAGATCCGGAGACACTATCGATCGGGAACCACCGTGATGTGTATACCGATCACAAGAGCTTAAAATATTTCTTTACTCAGCTGATCTCAATCTACGATAGAGGCGATGGCTGGAGTTGATCAAGGATTACGATCTAGGAATCCACTATCATCCCGGCAAGGCAAATGTAGTGGCCGATGCGCCGAGTCGCAAAGCCCAATGCAACCACATGGGATTGGGAGGTATGGCAGCGAACTTCAAGAAGAAATGGCTCGACTTAATCTGCACTGATTCCTCACGGAGAAGTGAACTCACGGAAATCCAACCCCTACGAGAACTCAAATAGAGGAAGCCCAAAAGGGAATGAGGAAACCCGGAAATCAAGGAACGCATGGCTGGGCGCGCTAAGGAGTTTTCGTAGATGACAAGGGAATCTGTGGTACAAGAAAAGAATCGTGTGCCCGAACGAGGCGGTTTGAGAGGATTGATCTTAAAGGAAGCCCACGAATCGGCATATTCGTTACATCCGGAAGCACGAAAATGTACCAGATTTGAAAGGAGAATACGGTGGCCTAATATGAAGAGGGATGTAGCCGAATACGTAGCCGTGTGCGATGTGTGCCAAAGGGTGAAAGCCGAACATCAACGCCCAGCTTGCTGCGCCACTCAAGATTCCCGAATGGAAATGGGACGAGATAGGCATGGATTTCATAGTAGGACTACCTAAGACCGCGATCGGTTACGATTCCATTTGGGTAATAGTAGATCGGCTCACCAAGACTGCGATTTATTCCCGTGAAAACTAACTACAAAGGCAAGCCAAGCTAGCGGAACTATATATGAGTAGGATTGTGTGTCTCCACGGTGTACCAAAGAGGATTATATCGGATCGTGGTACCCAATTCACATCTCATTTTTGGAGCAAGGTCCACGAGGCACTCGGCAGTCACCTCGCCTTTAGTACCGCTTACCACCCGCAGACTGACGGACAGACTGAGAGGACGAATCAAGTGCTAGAAGACATGCCGAGAGCTCGTGCGTTGGATTTCACCAAGGATTGGGAGAAATGTTTGCCGTACGCCGAGTTCTCTTACAACAATAGCTATCAAGCCGGTCTCGAAGATGTCGCCAAACGAAGCTTTATTTGGTCGCCGATGTCGAACCCCATTAATGTGGTCGAAACCGGTGAACGAACCGTATTCGGGCCTGACATAATCAAGGAGGCTGAGGAAAAGGTTCGCCTGATCCGGGACCGACTACAAGCTGCTCAATCACGACAAAAGAGCTACGCGGATACCCGACGGAGAGAATTGGAATTTAAAGAAGGTGACTACGTGTATCTAAAGGTCTCACCACTACGGGGAACCCAGAGATTCAAAGTCAAAGGGAAACTCGCACCACGATACGTGGGCCCATTCTTGATAAGCGCTAGGAGAGGAGAAGTGGCTTACCAATTGGAACCGCCCGAGAACCTCTCGATGTCCACCCAGTGTTCCACGTGTCACAATTGAAGAAATGTTTGCGGGTACCGAAAGAGCAAGCTCCTTTAGAAGCCATCCATGTCCGCAGTAATCTTACTTACCCGGAGCATCCAATCAAGATACTAGACGAGGCGAAAAGAAGACACGGACCAAGTCATGGCGCATGTACAAGGTACAATGGAGCAATCACACGGAAGAAGAGGCTACCTGGGAGAGCGAAGAGTTCCCGAGGACGAATACCCACACCTACTCGCAAGACGGTAAGAAATCTCGGGGACGAGATTTATTGTTATGGGGTAGGTTTGTAACATCCTGAAAATCGGAGAACCGAAATCGGAACGTAAAATCGGAACTTTCAAAAACCTTGGCTTATTGCTTCTTTTCGGGTTTGTTGTTTCTTATTTGCCACTCGCTCTGCATAAATTTAGTCGTGGTCAATTCCCTTTTCGGGTATTTGGAGTTTTCGGAGTTAACAAAACGGTGGTGCGAAAGCCGCATCGGGGTTTTTAAAAGGAATTTGAGGGAAAGTGCGGATTTGCGAAAACGCATTTCGAATTATATAAAATAAAATTTTTGATGGGAAAAGATAAATTAAGACACAAAATAAATAATAAAATTCTCGGGAGGCGTACTCGAAATTTGGGAAATGTATTTTTATTAAAAATGGGTAAATTATAAAAAAATTAGGAAAAAGAATTTAAATAAGTATGAAAAATAATTATGGAAAAATGAAAGTCAAGAAAAAGTTTAAAATATAGAGTTAAAAATTATTTTTAGAATATTAGGATTTATTTTGGAATTTTTAGAAGGAAAGAAAATAGAAAATGGGAAAAGAAAATAGAAAATCGGGAAAAAAGTGAAAATGCACTGTTCATTGGTCACAAACTGTTCGACACCGCACGGCCCGCCGCGCGCGCGCGCCGCCCGATCAGCACGGCCGCGCGACGCCACGCCGCCACGCGCCAGCGCGCCGCCCAGCCAGCAGCCACCCCTCGCGCCGCGCCCACGCGCGCGGCACGCGCCAGCCAGCGCGCCACGCCAGCGCCCAGCGCGCCGCCCGGCGCCCGCGCGCGCCGCGGCCCGCGCTGCGCATGCGCCGCCGTGCCGACCGCGCCGCGCGCACCGCGCGCCATGCGGCGAGCCACGCCCGGCCCCTACACCGCGCGCGCACGCCGCGCGGACCCCGCCCGCGCGAGCGCTCGCCGCGCCAGCGTTTCGCCCGCCGTAACCGGCCCTCCCGTGCGCCGCCGCGTGTCACCGCCGCGCCGCGCCGAGACCCCCCCTTCCACCCCGCGCCGCACCAAGCCCCCCTTGGCCGCGCTATAAAAATGGCGGTGCCCCGCCTATTTCACCGCACCGCCGCCGTTTTCCGCCGTTCCGAGCACCGCCGCCGAGGACCGCCGCCGTTTAGCCGTCGCCGCCGTGCGCAAGTCCATTCCCCGTGCCCCCTTGCTCCTCCCCGAGCCGCCGTCGCCGTAAGCCCCTTTGCGCCGCCCTTGTCCCTCACCGCCGCCGCCTCTGTTTCTCCTCGCACCGGTCGAACACCTTGCGGGTATTGAACAAGTGCGCGAGAAAAGGAAAAAGAAAAGGAAAAAGAAAAAGAAAAGAAAAAGAAAAAAAAGAAAAATAGGGAAAAATTAGGAAAAATTTTGGAAAATTTGGAAAAATATTTTGGGATGACTTGAGTAAAATTTTGGGCAAAAATAAATTATTTTCTCGCATATTTTCTCGGTGCAAAGTTTGAAAAATCGGAATCGGACGTTTTCCGAATTCCATTTCGCATCGTTTTCAATCCGGATTCCGTTTAATTCTTTCCCGCCATCGAAATAGGTTTCGCTTTTGTGCTCAAACCCTCAAATTTCGAGCACGAATTTTCTTCGCTGATATTTTCAAACGTAAATTCCAAATTTAATTGCGATCGCCGACTTTGCGAAAACCCTAGGTCATCGTTCGATTTCAAAAACCCGGATTTTCCTCGCAACCCTTGTCCTAACTCGAGTAGAATTTTCGGCAAAACTTTTGGAGTTGTTTTCATGGCTTTTGTGGTTCTTTTCGATCTCTCGGTGTTTTGTTGAATTCTAACTGAATTCAATTGATCTCTCGCACGTACGGGTAGCGCCCAAGAAACCGGCATCGACACCGCCGAAGATCCCACCCTCAAGTGTGCGAGCAAGGCAAGTCATCACACTCTTTGAACATATTGATCCCAATTGCGAAATGATGTTATTTTAAACTCTAAACATGCATGCTATACGAGTTACCTATACTTGTTATGCCATACCTTGTCATTGATTACCTTTAGAATTATTCCTTGTAACCCTCGATGTGATCAAATAACCGGAGAATAGCTTCGGCAAACCGCTTAGCCCCGCTAAACTTAGATTATGCATACTCATGACTTTATGAAAAAGCTTTGTGCTTGGGCAACTACCTTAGGGAAGGTAGTTGAGATTCGGCATGTGGAGACATGAGCGCCACATGGCCATGATGAACTAAGTTGGGTGGAAATTGAAAGTACTATACAAATGTTTTAGACGGGGCGGCGGATGATTTGGGTGGATTCGGGAAAGGCAAGTGCCGACCCGTCAATTAAGGACCGAGCCATGAGATAGCGGAAACGAGCCGATACAACCGTACTTCTCGAATGGGTATAGACCTAGCGACTAGATAGCCGAGCGGAGGCGTATCCTTGCATAGATGGTTCTCGTGATGTGGTTATGGGATGAGAATGAGGCTGCGGCCTTTGTTAAGAATGGTGGGATTAAACTAATGTTAATTAAACTTAAAGATTGGAAAGTCTTCCCTTACCCCGGTGCGCGAACTCCTCTCACTTGCTAGAAAAGGACGGCTAGAGTGCATGAGGGCTTAAGTTCATGGAGCGGGTACGCCAAAGCAAGGTTATCAAAAGGCTTTGCCGTGACCGTCTCATGTGTTGAGGCGTAGGCTCATTTGTTGGGTGTCGCGGAGTACGGGTAAAGTGTACATCCACTGCAGTGTGAGTAAATCAATCTATTCGAATAGCCGTGCTCGCGGATATTGAGCATCGTGACAAGACTTTCGCTTGGCTAGATTTTTAAACTTAAAACTGCTGGGATGGGTATGCATGATGGTTTCATTCGGTGGATCAACTTCTCGAGAATGCGAGAAGGGGTGGACTCCGAAAATCATGACGAACCGGAGACGGGAAGCCATCCTTGGAATCACGATGGATGGTAGACAGAACCGTCGCCGGGTTAATGAACTATGAAATTAAAACTTGATTTGGCTAGTCGGTAGGCTTGTGAAAAGAATTGTGAAAACTGGCTTTCCGCAAAAATAACCCTAGCCGTATTCTTTGAATACCCCTATCATATGCATTAATTCCGTGTTGGCTTGCTGAGTACGGTTGGTACTCACCCTTGCTATACGCACAAACCTCCAGCTGATGGAAATGAAGAGCCAGAAGACCCCTACGCGTACTACCCGGAGGGCGAAGGAACTGACGGCGCATACTAGACCTTAGCCCCGGTCGTTGCCTGTGGCAATTGACGAGCCGCTGCCTCTTTCCGCTGCCTTATCTAAATTCTGTTTTTATGTTGTATTCGGACCATACGGTCCTGTGGGATGAACAATGCCTTCGGGCCTATTAATGTAATAATGGTATTGTAAGACTATTCGTGCATGTGCACTTGATTATCCAGTGATGTATTCGTGGGTACCATCTACTCGATCCAGGGAAATGGTACTATGAACACGAAAGATTCCCGTCTCAAAAACGAGGGTCCACACACATATAAATCAAAGTAAAAATTTTTCATTTTGATTCGAGCCATCTTTGGTGCTCATATATTTTTTGTCTCAATTATTCCGAGTACGTCCTTGTCGTCAATACTGTTTCCAAGAATTCGGTACTCATTATTTTTGCTCACATCGAATACGTCCTTGTCGTCAACTGTTTCCAAGGATTCGGTATTCATTTTTTCTCTCATAGATAATATTTTATTCTCTTTTCACAATGAGCAATTTTAAAGTAATTTGAGGAATATTAATGCAACATAATATATATAAGCATTTAAAATCCAACACAAGTACTAGTATCAATATTGCATATTTCTTTAATTCAAGTATGATTAAAGTGTCATGCATTATTTCACTTAAATATAAAATCTAGATCACATAAAAATACTAGAATACATATAAGCTATGCTAGTGACAAATAAACCTTCATAATATTGCTAGCATGCACATGAACACAATATGTATGGATAAAACTCTCTTTTTTAATTTATTTTAATCATGTAGCTTGATAAAACAAAAAGCACAAAAACTCCCCCTCAAAACATGCCAAAAGGATGAATGGTTCCTAACTCTCCTCGAAGAAAAGAAAAGCGAGACGAATCAAACACGAATGCACAAAAAAACATAAACTCCCCCTCAAAATAACCTCCAATTTTCCCAAGGAAAAATAAAGAAGAAATTAGAGATCTTTGAAGAAGACATCCAATTGCAAATGATATCACCAAGGTTCTCATAAAATGACACATATTCACTTATACTAACACAACTACTACCTCAAATACTAGCATATAAAAACTAATAATCAAAAGAATAAAAAAAATTATGTCAATCCAAAATTACCGTGATATCATCATGAAAAGCAATCATTGTCTCCACATTACACACATATGGGGTGTATGCCATTAAAATACCTACAAACAAGAAGATGTTGAGGCCTCCGTGTTGAGGTTAGAAATAAGAAATTTTGGAACCCAACACTGAGTCACACGACCAGTAGAACTAGTAGGTACATATGCACAAATAAAATCAGAACCATACTTACCTGAAACATTACCTTGTCGCTTCACAAAAGTCTGATTTGAACTATGCACAGAACAGCCCTGAGGCCGGTCTGACCGTTGCTGTACCTGCGATCTAACCGAGCCTGGCTGCCGATCTGACCGCCTGTTCAATCTGCGGTATGACCGCTGGTCGTGGACGGTCGACCGACTAGTCAGTGTTGGTCTGACTGAGCTCCTCGAACCAAAACCCGATTTTGTCGTCGTTGCTTTGCAAAAGCAATTTCTCTTTCCTTTTTCTGTTTACGTGCAAATCTAAAACAAAATCCAACCAAATGTCTATCTTTTCCACAATACGAACAAGTATATCTCTCATGATAATTAGAAGCACGAGTAGAAACAGATGGTTTTGAAATATTAGTTTTAGTTTCTTTTAAACAAACAGAAAGAGATGGCGAATTTCTAGCAGATTTGAAAATTGTTTTCAAAGCATTAGGTTTTGTTAAGATTTCATCACTTTCAGTCAAATTCAAAACACCTTTGGTGAAATAATCATGAGCATCAAAACCTATTCCCTTATTGTCGCAACACACTTTAGATTTATCCAAAATCATGTTAAGTTGTTTCTTACCATCAGAAATTTTTTGCAAAGAACTTTTCAAGTAAGAAACTTCCTTTTCAAGATTAGCATAATTATCACAGCCAATCATGACATCTTTACCTTTGCGACATTTAGAGCAAGAAGCTACCTCATCTTGTTTAACTAGATCTTTCGTATGCTTAACACAAGCTAAAGCATCTTTTAATTTCAATTCATTAGCATCACAAGTTAAACAAGATTTAGCAGCCAAAACTTGAGAATCGTTGATATCTCTAATCTTTGAAATTTCAAGCATTAAAACCTCACAATTTTTGCAATCATCATCATTAGGAATAAGATATTTTAATCTAGCAATTTCATCATTCAAAGATTCAATGACAAATTCTTGTTTTTTAAACATTTTTCTACATTTTTATTTTTAGCACTTAAAACAAGAATTGCATCCTCAAGTGAGCTTACCTCATTGTCCTCATCTTCAGAGTCTTCATCTCCACGCGTCATGAGACAAACGCCGGAGATGCTCTTCCCCTTCTCTTCCTTGCTATCAGAATCTATGTCGCTTAGTGGCTCAAAAGCGGCATAGACTTGACTCGGCACTTTCTTGATCATCTCCTTGGAGTGCTTCACTTTGGGCTTGTCATCCTCCGTTTTCTCGCGCTCTTATCCTCCTTCTTGCTTCTCCCAAGTTTGGGGCAGTTGGAGCGAATGTGATCCAAAGCACCGCACTCAAAACACCGAGCTGGTCCTCCTCTTTCCCGAACCCGACTTTGTTCACAGCTCGAGAGAGTTTGTTAGTGGCAAGAACCAAGTCCTCATCCTCGAATTGCTCGAGTTGTTCATTGCTCCCAAATAGACATATCAAGACCATTTAAAAAGTGGCGAGAAATCTCAAATTGTGGATAATTAATGTCGTAAGAAGAATCAACAGATCTAAGATTACTCAAAATTTTGTTAAACCTACCAAGATAATCATCTAAAGCTTCAGCAGGTTTCATCTCAAATTTTATGTATTCCTTTTTGAAAAGATCTCGACGAAGTTCTTTTATATTAGTGGTTCCTTGATGAAAGTTTTTTAAAGCGTTCCAAATCTCGTTTGCGGTTTGAAGATGTGAAACACAGTCAAAATCAGAACGCGAAATTCCATTCAACAAAATGTTTCGAGCTTTGCAATTATTATTAAATTCAGTTTTCAAAGCATCAGAATTAATTTCATCGGGTATGGTGTAGGGAGAGCAACCTTTTGCCACACATCATAGTCTTGAGCCATGATGTAGGATTGAATCTTACTACACCAATACGCAAAATCGATGCCATAAAAACATGCGGTTTTGTTGAAAAATTATGAGACATGGCGAAAAAATCTTTAGATCGATAAAAATCCAAAGCAGAAAAACATGGCTCTGATACCACTTGTAGGATCGAATGCCCAAAGAAAAGCCAACCAGAGGGGGGGTGAATGGTTGAGTACCCAAAAACAAATCTTAGAAGAAATTAGACTTACCGCCGATGTACTTGCGGTCTAACCGGGAAAAAGGCTCGGTCTGACCGTCGTAGTATCTGCGGTCTGACCGGTTAGCAAATCCGGTTGAACCGACAATTACACCGCCGCACCAAGGAAGAAGAAGACACAAAGAATTCTCAAGAAGATTGATCTTTATTGAAACTCTCTGTGTTTACAAAGTGCAAACAAAGCACTCCTCACAAAATCTCAATCTAAACTTGAAACCCTAACTTGAGAAACTCTAAAACTTGAACTCAAAAGCGATAAAAGCGATACCGAGAGGCCACGCCTCCCCTCACTATTTATACCCAAGATCCGCAGCCAAGAGCCACGAATCCTACTCATACAAGAAGCCTTAATCCACTAGGAACCTTTCCGTACAAGAAACAAACTATACATAAACTAACCATAACAAACTCGATTTTTGTAAAACCGAAATTCCGTTTTCCATACGCAACAATATCTCCATTGTATGTCATATGAAAACTTCCCAATTATGTGCACTAATCTCTACCATTCAGCATCCCGCATGATCCCCATCTCGGACGTCACCTTATCTCCAAGTTGACTCCGACTCGATCACCGGCAACACTTTCCCGAGGCGTAAAGAATACCTGCACACAATTAAACAAAGAATATCATATCCGAACACAAGTTATCCAAACTTGACTCATTGTTAGCATAAACAACCAGACACGTGCATAGGAACACGAAACTTCCATGTATATGCAAGGAAACAAACCAAAACCAAAACCGAAACGAAATCGGCAACCAGTCGGACTGGCTCGGCCGGTCTGACCGCAGGCAACTGCCCGGTCTGACCGCCGAAACACCTCCGATCAGACCGGCAGCATAAGTCTGGTCAGACCGGCTGTGGCAGCCGACTGAACATTATTCATAATCCGAAAATTCAATTATCTCCAAAACCAAATTATCAATAAACTCCAAAGATCAAAACATACAAACCAATAACCAAATAACCAATTGTTCATCATCTAATAAAAATCAAACACACTTTGATTTTATAATTTTTATAGACTAATTGTAGCACACAAATACTTTCAACGTGTTCATGGGACTCGATCGAAAATCTATCTCAAAGCATCACCAACAGATGCTCAAATCCATCCTTAAAATTCTCTTTGAGAAATTCATAATCAAAAAAGAGTCATCTCTTCAACAAATAGTGTATCTTAAAAAATGACTCACAAAGTGGGTCCACCCTAGACTATCAATAGAAAAAAATTTTAAGAAGAAATTTTAGCCTCCTGTGCCCACTCCCATCATCATCCGCGCGTGCCCATTGGAAACTGGTGCACTCCTCTAGTAGTGATGAGTGAAAAGGACGAAGAAAGGATTTTAACTTTTGAGCATCTATATAGGAAAAATTTATTAGAGTTTGTGTTCAATATGTGCACAAAGTCGGTTACAGTTTAGGACTTAAATTTATTAGGTGTTAGGAATAAAGTAAGAGTCGTTCTAGGTAGAGACACACAGGTTGTAACCGCAAGACGATAATAGAATAGGTATGGGTATGACTAGTTGACAGCCTAGCCGGTGGAGGATCGTGGATGCCTGGATACACTGTAATATGCTAGATCAGGGAGGAGCGTCCGTAATCAGTGTCCCGGGATATAGGATTTGACTGAATCTCGTTAACAAATATCGTGTCTCGGTGTCGTTATTGTGTTCGAATTTTCTATGACGTTTCTTTCGTGTTTGATTCTCGATGTTTTATCGAGACTGATTTTATAATTTTTCGAGACCAATTACTTTTAAAAGCTAAAAAATTAGGATCAAAAGCTATATTTGAAATTTGTTGATGATGCTCTCAACGACCCTGTCGGAGAAGCTCGATCCCAATTGCCGGCCGTTTGCCCGATCAACCACGCCGGCCGGCCGGCCGGGCCGGGGCGGTCGCTGTTTCGGCTTCCGCGTCATGTGTTTTTCCTCATACATGGTCCCTGCTGCACGGCCGGCCATTATTCCTCGCCGGTCCATGCATGGCAATGCAGGCTCACCAAGGATGACGACAGTACCGGAAAAAAAACTGTTCGTCGGATGATGGCCTCTGCCCCATGACACATATACTCTTCCATAGTGCCACGCAAGAAAGATGCAGCAACAGGAGTATACCTACCTTCCACTGCAAGACCTGTATTCCGTTGCATTATATATAGGGATTACCTATTTATTATTCGACAGAAAATCCCCTAAAAATCTTCCAAAAATCTGTCAAATACAACTACAAATGTAACTAAGGTGTAATTTTTTTAATTATATAGCAGACGCATATGCACACACATTACTATATACGCAACACATACCCTCCTATAAATGTGTCCCCATGACAGATGCTCTAAGAGGAAAACTATTGACGTATCTATCTCACTAAAACCTATTGAAAACCCACTTACATGTGTGTAATATTTATAACCATCAGAATTTAAATTTTGGTAGATAAAATTATACATTCACGACTCTACCATCACATCATTAATGTTTTTCAACTAAGATATAATTACAATATAAGTTGGTATGTAAATCACAAAAGTTGTAATAGCTTAGCGGGGAACGCAGGGGAAGGCTGCCTTCAGGTTCTTGATGTGATCCCCACCCCAACCATGCGTTTTGATTTTTAATCCATCACGTATGCAAGCATCCTAAAGCATACCTGATGGCCTAAATTTTGATATATTTTTTTCATAAAATTTTGTTCGATAGCAAATCTATTATATATAGGCCCAGTTCTTTTCATTTCTTTTATAATTTTTTTTGCCGCTGGTTATTTGTTTCATGCTTCTAAAAACACAATTTCTGAAGGAAAAAATATTCTGCTAAATTGATTAATAAGCCACTTAGAAATTTGTAAAAATTATTTCTTATAATACTAATTTATTGCGTTAAATAAGTAAACAATTCATCTCAATAATTTTTGAAAAATACATTTCAAACAGGACCATAACTTCCAAAAATATAATGGCACTAACTATAATTAGTAGTGGTTCCTGCGTTATAACGAGGCTAAAATTATGGAGTTTAGTTTTTTCATACGAGGTTTTTTGTTTATTTTTATATGGAACCACTATGGTTGTTTTGTTGAGTGAAGAAGTTTTTCGAGAGATGGTTTTTCAAGTAGGCGTGAGGTGAAAAAAGACGACCCTGCTTTTTAAAGTAACATCGATATATAGCTTTATTGTTTTGCTTATGTTTATACGTAAGTCAAAATTTAAATTTTAAAATTGATTTTGTGATTTTTTAATCGTATTTTATTTTACATCATTTGATTTTAAATTGTTATATATATAATTTTTACTCATAATTTATATTTTTCTAATAAATGGTAGGAATAAGAGCCAAACAATGAGGCTCATAGATATGTTACGAATTGTGTGGCTAAATTGTGTTGACCATATGTCCGTGGCCGAGGCACACGCGCACATGAAGAACTGTCACGTATATATACAATACATATCACAGATCACACACTCGCACACAGATGCACTGCACATGCTGCGATTACGTTCTCTCTCTTTTTTTTTTCCAACGGGTTTGGGAAAAACAATTGACCGAAAACGTCTCGTCAGAAAAGAGCAAAACAACCGGCAATATAACCGCAGCCATTACGCGCCGCAGCCGCCGAATTTGCTTTTCGATCCGGGCGGCCGCCTCCTGCGCGCGGCGCTGCTCCTGTAGCCGACGACGATGACGATTGAGCGATCAACAGCGGCGAGTCAGCCATGCATATGACGAAAGCTGTCCGTTTGTTTTTTTTTTCCTTTTCCTCACGCGCAGCACCACGCACGTGTGCCACATTCACACGCATATATACTCGCAGAATGTCTCCGTGTAACACATACTAAATATATTGGTGCTAAATACTTGACTCCATTAAATTTCTATTAAAAAGGGACTCATATGCGTAATGTTTGTGACAGTAGTTATATTCACGACTCCACACCACACGTCACAGAAGCTTCTCCAGTTTTTTTTTCTTGTGAAACTTTTTTTAAATAAAATTTAAAAAAGCAAGTCTGTCATAATTTTATTTTCAGATGAAACCGAAGTTTAGGTCGTTGTCGTCAGATGGTTCAGGCCATACTATTTTATCAAGTGGTATTGCCATGCCACATATTCTGATATATTCTATCTTAAAATAATTTTGTATTTGGTTTTCGGTGTTCAAACATATAAAAGAGAAAAAAAATCAAAGTGAACATCATTAATAAGCAAGTAATATTGGTAGGTTGTTAGGTCAAAGATATTGAAGAAATAAAACTCATCGATTTATGGATCAAAGATAAAAAGAGCAATATAATAGAATATAATAGAATGATGTAAGTGGTACTCATCAGATTTATAATAAATAGAGTATATAAGAACTGTCACATCAGATTTATTTTAAGGTAGTAGTTTAGTGGCACGAATAAAAACCTTGTTTTACAAATTTTAAAATTCATTAAAATAAATAGAAAAAATCATGACAAAGAGCATCTCCCAAACCAGACCATTCTACCCTTCCGGTCTAACAGGCCGGCCCAGTAAAGCCCACCAGGCCCAGTCAACCTCACTTCAGTTACTCCTTTAATGACCTAGTGAGCTCACACCCCGCTCTCTTCTTTTTGTCCCTAGCAAATAAATTACTCCACTCGTAAACAAAAGTTACTACTGCGCTGCCACGTCACAGGTCAGTAGAGTCGCCGTGGCCGTGTATGTGGACTCCTCGATCGAGCAGCACGGCAGCGCAGGTTGTTGGGTCGTCCACCTCACTCGTCTTGGCGGCTAGTAGGTCAAACCCAGCTGTGCGACGCCGCGGGGCCGGCTATATATTCCGCCGGAGACGCACCGCCGACCCCCCATTGCCGTCTCGGTTGGACTCCTGTCTCGCTCGCTTCCTCCTGCTCGATCTTCCCCTTCTTTGTCTAGCTAGGTGGTGGGGTGGAGTGGAGTGGAGTGGAGTGGAGTAGCTTCTTCGCCGTCGCCGTCGTCGTCATCGTCATCGTCGTTGTCGTCGTTTGCTTTGAGAAGAGGAGGGGGAAGAGAGGGAGGTGGGAGGATTGATGGGGAGGCCGCCGTGCTGCGTGAAGGCGGAGGTGAAGAAGGGGCCGTGGACGCCGGAGGAGGACCTCATGCTCGTCGCCTACATCCAGGAGCACGGCCCCGGCAACTGGCGCGCCGTGCCCACCAACACCGGTGAGTGACCGATCTGATGACCCCCTTTGATTTTGACGCCGGCGGGTGGTGGTGGTGTTCTTACCGGCGGCGGATGTGTGCAGGGCTGATGCGGTGCAGCAAGAGTTGTCGACTCCGGTGGACGAACTACCTCCGGCCGGGGATCAAGCGGGGAAACTTCAGCGACCAGGAGGAGAAGCTCATCGTCCACCTCCAGGCCCTCCTCGGCAACAGGTGATTGATTTTTGGTGACTATCCGGTTTGATTTCTTGGTTAATTTACGTTTCGTGAATCAAAAGATGAGATTTTTGGCGAGGTTGATTGACTGGTTGATGGATGGATGGGTGGATTGTTTGATTTTTGGAGCCCTAATTAAGTCTGCGCTTGCGTTTTGGCGGTTATTGATTTTGGTTAGGTGGGCGGCGATCGCTTCCTACTTGCCGGAGAGGACGGACAACGACATCAAGAACTACTGGAACACGCACCTCAAGAAGAAGCTCAAGAAGATGAGCGCCGGCGGCGGGGAAGGAGGAGAAGGCGACAGCGAGGGCGGCGCCGGCGAGGTGAAGACCAGGGCGGTCGCTCCAAAGGGGCAGTGGGAGCGGCGTCTCCAGACGGACATCCACACCGCGCGCCAGGCGCTCCGCGACGCGCTATCGCTGGACCCCTCGCCGCCAGCCAAGCCGCTGGAGTCGGCGGCGGCCGCCGCGGCGGCGACGCCCTCGTCGCAGGCGACGTACGCGTCAAGCGCCGAGAACATAGCGCGGCTCCTGGAGGGCTGGATGCAGCCCGGCGTCGGCAGGGCCAAGACGACGACGCCCTCCGGGTCGAGGTCGTCGGCGTCGGTGCTGTCCGGGGAGGCCGCGTCGGCCAGCCACAGCGGCGGCACGGTGCCGACGCCCGACGGCTCGACGGTCACCAGCAAGACCAAGGAGGAGACCGCCGGCGCGGTGACCGCGCCGCCGCCGGCGTTCTCGATGCTGGAGAGCTGGCTGCTCGACGACGGCATGGGCCACGGCGAGGTGGGGCTCATGGACGTGGTGGTGCCATTGGGGGACCCGAGTGAGTTCTTTTAGTGCAAGTGAAGAAAAAAGTGGGACAAAAAAAGATGACAATAAATGTGACTAGCCTTGAAGAACAAAGCCAATCAATCACTGCAAATCCTTGGTGATTTTAGATCATCAAAAGCACAAAGCTGGTGTTGATCTAGCCTAGTTAATCTAGTTATATTCTCTCTTCTTTTTTAGTTTTAATTTGTTGTTAGGGTTTATCTGGAACTGATCTTTTTTGTAAGTTTCTATACTAGTCTATACTAATCCATGGTGGATGCATGACTGGATCCATTGTGAGATGAGCCTGTCATGAAATGGAGGTTGGCAAACAATAGAAATGTACATCTTCTTTAATAACAAAAATCTTATATATCAGTAGTACTAGTAAATGTTATATATCCTTGGTACATATCTGTGTTCGATTTGTTGTAATTAATTAATACTAGATGCAGAGTTTAACTTACCAGTGGTATATATATAGTACGTACTTCATAGCTTAGTTATTACGAGTCATTTTTGCAATTCACGGACGAGTGCTATGATACATCTTCGAGTGAAATGTACTCATCTGTATTATTCACAGCCTAGTAATTTTCTACAAGAATATGATACTATAGCTAGAGATGAGGAAGTATTAAATGGAAAATCGCAAAAATTAATGGCAAGCCTTAAATGTAAGAGTCGTACACATTGATATATCGTGGTCTCACTAATTGATTTGATGCGCACTAATTCATGAGAATCATATGGTATTGTGATGCATCTAATGCTTGCTTCTAGTACGTATTGAGTAGTGAGGGCTTGATGTGTATTATATATACTCTATCTACGCAAACCATGTCCCCATGTGTATCATTTTCTGACTTTTATTCATGACACTACTACTGTAATATTCTCCTATACTTGCAACGATGAAAAATTTTAATTACTAGTACCCTCTCTTAATGTTTGCATGTGGCATAAGTGAGCTTGCAACATGAGCAAATTAATACTCATCAAATATCTCTACAATTTTAAAAGAGAGTTGTCCTACGTACTCCCGACCATCGTAGTTCCCCACGTAAACATATGTTTCTAAACAACTACCTCACTCAAAAACCAGTGTTTTCATGTGAAATTAACCTGAAAAACTAGAAGAAAAAAATTCAACCTCGTAATTCCAATTATGTTGCAACATACGACACTAAAATGAGAGAAATTAGAAAGGCAAAATTTTCTACATAACATTTAAATTTTGTGTAATTTACTGATACATATCTCGTAAAAAGTGTCACAACAGAAAGTCACCTTAAACAACTTGTAATTTGCTAGAGGATACTTTCGACTTAATTAAAGAGATAAATTTTCAAAAAGAACAGAATTCCCCTAGGGCCAAAAGCTCCTTAGCTGAGGATGTACTTAGGGTGATGCAGAGTTAGAGTTGCATAATTTTCAAAATTTCACTCCAGTGCATGCTTGAAGTGTGTGGCTCTAGAGATATTCTTGTCTATTTGAATAATTTCTTTCTCCAAATGAGTTAAAAGTGTCATCTAGTAAATTACCAATATCCTAGGTGTTTTCAGCCGTGACATATTTACATATTTTTACAACGTCCAGTAGCAAATTACATAAATTTTGGATGTTTTTTAGCAAAATTAGCGTACTACTCAGATTAGCAATGAAGGGGAGTAGTAATCATCAATTAATTAGTTTGTTGCCGCAGATTATCAACAAAAAAGTAGCATTAGAAACATACCCTTCATCCTCTCCAATACCGAAGGAAACACTTTGTTTTTTTCTCAATAAATACGCGACTAATCCCTCAGATTTAAATTTAATTCGTGTATATAGAGATGCATCATATAAATATGGTGTAGGTATATATGTGTAGAAAGGGATTCGAATTAATGTGCAGTGTAATCTGTAATGCCCTTGTCTCTCACTAATGCAGTATCCCTAGAGCTGAACGTGGACAAACCTCAGGGTTGCAACTGGCTTTGCCTCGCTGCTATGACTAATTAATAGGACACTTAACCTAATTTCTCCATGCTGATGGCGACCACTGGAGGGCACGGCCAGAATCTGACATTGCATTTAAGCACCTTTGCCTCTGCAGTTAACATTTGATGTTAACTTGATCGATGGAGGAGTACATATCGCTGTTATATATATATATATATATATATATATATATATATATATATATATATATATATATATCGACCTAAGGGTATATTGCTGCCTACCTAGATCTTTTTGTGTACCCAAAGGTCATCAAGCAATAACTCAAAGTATGGTGGATCCATATCTTGCTCAAATTGATCGATTCCATTTGAAAGAGAGTGAATTTCGTAAAACCTTGCTAAGTTGGATGAACTAGCTATCACAAAATAATAAGGTTTAAACCATTAGATTTTGAGAAGCCCACTTATAAGATACTCCCTTCGTCTCAAATGACTGGACGTTCATACTTTTTAAAAAAATAAAACTCGATAACTTTTAACTAATAATCACACTAACAATATAAATATAAATATAAAGTATTATGCATGTTATATCACTATATTTATATTTCATAACTTTAATATTAATTTTATATCTGTTGATAATATAGCATTAACTAAAATAATGGTTATAACTTTAATATTAATTTTTTATCTATCAATAATATAACATAAACTAAATTAATGATTATAGTATATCCTTGAAAACATAAAAAAATTATCGATTTTATAATTTATAAGTAGTAATAAGAGAAGTTGTGGCTGACCTTTGCTGTTTGCTGAGTTGACTTTCCACGTGCCGCTTGACGTGGGTTTAATAATCATTTTGAACTAAAGGACAAATATTGCCGGAAAATATGAAAGAAATGGAAGGATAGAGACTAAGCTTGGCCTTATGGTTAAACTTGAAAGACCATATTGGCTTATAAGACAATTCACCAAATACCTTCAACCATGCATACCTCTGCCATTGACGGAGCAATTAAACTCGCTGTCAGTGTCTCACCAATTCTATAGCAAGATGAAAATGGGATAGGATCTTGATTTTAATTAAAGATTGAGCATTGAGTGAGTCTATTTCACTAGATATATGTATGATATAAATACTTAAATCTTGATACAGTGAAATGTCATAAAATAAGTCTGGTGTATGGAACTGTTACTCGAAAGCGTGGTTTTGCCATAATTTAATAAGGAATTAAATGCAGCGTGGTTTTTCTAACTTTCATCCTTTAATAATAGCAAGTGCAAGCTAAATTGTGGGTTCTCGTGGAACCTGATGGGGTCTATAATATCAACCAAACATTTTAATAGTAATTGCCATGTTGAGATATCATGCTCGGTCGTCGGTTTCAGCGGACTACTCCCTCCGATTTCATAATAGTTTACGTTTTAAACACTTTTATATAGTATTTTGTAAGATAAATTTATATACGTTGTTCGAGTGCTTTTAAAATTTTTTAAAAGTTATTGATAGTCAAAACTTTAACCAAAACGTTAAGAATTATGAAACCGAATAAGTATATATCAACCTTAGCAAACTGGATTGTCTCAGAGTGATCGAGTGGACCACCTTAAACACTTCAAGGGCGATTGGAAAATAGAGGAATTTTAGAGGACGGAAATTCTTTGGAAGAAATTCATTTATGGTACTTTGGAACAAAAGAATGACCATCATAAAATCCTTTGAAATTCATGTAATCATGGTGGAGTAGATCATTTCATAGGAACTTTGGAGAAAATATGGCAAGAGGCAAGATCTCACGTGTTTCTCTTATTATCTCGAAAATACATATGTTTTTTACCACAGTCTCAAAATATAAAGGATTTTGTCTAGATGTTGTTAGAAACTAGTGTTTCTAGTTGTCGATCTAGAGGTAGTCTAACTCCTCGAGTAATAGGATTTGCCATAGGAAATAAACGAGAGAGAGAAGGAGAGGAGAAAGGAGCCCATACCTGCGTCGCCCTTGGAGCTAGATGTTGCCATGTCGTCGGCGAGCGGGCGGCGGCGGTGTGGGGTTTTTCCTCACTTCGCGCGCGTATTGGTCGGTATAGCTAGGGTTTGTTGGGAAGCGCGATTGCAACGGTGAATCTCGTTCCGTGCGCCGGCGGCTCCCCCTTCTTTATATTGCGTTGCGTGAGAGGGGCCCATAGCCAAGGGTGGCTGGCGCCCCCAATCAGGGCGAGTGAGCGGAGTGGGAATCGGATCTCCAATTTCCAGGGGATCGCAACTAACATTCTCCCCTTCGATCTCTGCCTTTCTTCCTTCTTTTACTTGATATTTATTTCTAAATAGATCGATGCATAGGGCATGCTCCATCATGACAGTCACCACTGAACCATCAGACGCAACAACCACAACACACATTTTCATCTCGAAATAAACACTAGGCCCTTTCTTAATCAAGGATCATAGGCTTTCCTGTAAACCCATGCCGACTAAGTGTTCTCTGAACACACTGGGCGGTAAGCCTTTCGTAAGTGGATCTGCTAACATTTTCTTTGTTCTTGTATGCTCAAGACTAATGGTGTGATCCTGGATTTTCTCTTTCACAACATAAAACTTAATATCAATGTGTTTGGCAGCACCACTTGACTTATTGTTGTGAGCATAAAACACTGCTGGTTCATTGTCGCAGTACATCTTGAGTAGCCTTTGAATGCTGTCGACCACTTTCAACCCGGGTACAAACTTCTTTAACCATTTTGCCTACCCCGTGGCCTCATAACTAGCTACAAACTCGGCATACATCGTGGATGATGCTATGACGGTTTGCTTGGATCTTTTCCATAAAATTGCTCCTTTTGCGAGAGTGAATATGTAGCCTGATGTGGACTTTCTATCATCTACATCTCCCGCAAAATCTGAATCTGAATACCCCTCTATCTCGACGAAATCAGATCTTCTGAACGTTAGCATGAGGACTTTTGTGCCTTGCACATAACACAAAGCTTTCTTTACCATTCTCTAGTGATCTATTCCTGGATTTTCTTGATATCTGTCAAGTATCCCGATAACAAAAGCTAAGTCAGGGTGCGTGCATACTTGAGCATATTGCAAGCTTCTGACAGCTGAAGCATATGGAACCGCTTTCATTTGATCGATTTCATATTGGTTCCTGGGACATTGAAATTTTCCAAATCTATCGCCCTTGACTATAGGAGCAGGTGTAGGCTTACTGCATGCATACTGTATTTCTTTAGAATCTTTTCCAGGTATGCCTTTTGCGATAAATTTTAAACCCCTTTTCTTCTATCTCGGCGAATCTCTATTCCTAGAACATTCACCAAGATCTTTCATATTAAAATCAAGGACAAAAATTTTTTCGTCTCCAATAGCAGATCAACATCACTACTATCGAGTAGGATGTCGTCTACATATAGGATAAGGAAAATGAATCTTCCATTTCTGAACTTTGCGTAAACGCAATTGTCCTCCTCATTTTCATTAAACCCAAACTTTTTTATTACTTCATCAAACTTCAAATACCACTGTTTGGAGGATTTTTTAATCCATAAATGGATTTCTTCAGATGACATCCCATTCGTTCTTTTCCTTCCACAACAAAACCTTTTGGTTGTGCCATGTAGACGTTCTCATATAAATCTCCGTTAAGAAATGTCATCTTTATATCTATTTGATGTAGCTCTAGATCATAATGACACCGGAGAAAAGGTTTCATTATAATCTATTCCTTATCTTTGAGTAAAACCTTTTGCCACAAGTCGTGCCTTATACCTTTCTACATTCCCTTTGCAGTCACATTTCATTTTGTAGACCCATTTGCAGCCTACTGTTTTGGCTCCTTTAGGAATTTCTTCTAAGTCCCAAACTCTGTTGGTACTCATTGATCTCATTTCATCTTCCATGGCTTCAAGCCACTTCGATGAATGATGACTTCTCATGGCTTCTTCAAATGAGGTGGGATCTCCCTCTATTTGAACTTCTTCACTAGCATAGACTTGGTAGTCACTAGGAATAGTTGTCCTTCTCTCTCTTTGAGATCTTCTGAGTTGTGATACTTCTTCTGTTTGGGGTTGATGTTGCTCTTCCTCTTGTGTGACAACTTGTTCTGTAGGATCCTGTTTAACAGGTTCCTCCTGCTCATTCGTTCTTGTCATAGGAGAACTAACATCAGGTGCTGACATCGCAGCGTTCTGTGTTGTCGGTGTAGCAACAACAGGCATCGAGAAAAAAGGTTCCTGAATCATTGGAGCGAGTACATATACCCGCTTCTCTTCAAGACTAATTTCTCGGGGTGCCATGCTCCCCTTGACTATCTCATCCTCCAGAAATACAGCATGTCTCATTTCTACGAACTTGGTATGTCTATCAGAACAGTAGAAACGAAAACCTTTTGATTTCTCAGGGTAGCCAATGAAATGACAACTTACTGTCTTAGGATCTAGCTTCCCATATTTGGGTTAAATAACTTTGCCTCAGTTGGACAGCCCCACACCCATACATAATTTAGCGTGGGTTTCCTTCCTGTCTATAGCTCATACGATTTTTTAGGCATCAACTTACTTGGTACTCGATTAAGAATATGGGCAGCAGTTTTTAATGCCTCCATCCATAGACTTATCGGTAAAGTGGAGTGGCTTAACATACTTCGGACCATGTCCATTAGAATGCGGTTACGTCTTTCAGCCATTCCGTTCTGCTGAGGCTCGCCCGGTGTGGAGTACTGGGATACTATGCCATTATCATGTAAAAACCTTGCAAAAGGTCCAGGTATTTGGCCATAAGGGGTATGCCGATCGTAGTACTCTCCTCCACGGTCGGATCTTACTACTTTGATCTTTAGATCATGCTGATTCTCTACTTCAGCCTTGAATATCTTGAATTTATCCAAGGCTTCTGATCATTCTTTAATTGGATAAATATAGCCATAGCGCGGATAATCTTCTGTGAATGTTATAAATGAATTATAACCATCCACAGTCTTAATTGGAAATGGACCACAAATATCTGTGTGTATGATTTCCAATTTTTCTAGACTTCGTATGGCTCCTTTCTTTATTTGTTTAACATACTTTCCCTTGATACAATCGATGCAATGTTCTGAATCCGTAAAGTCTAACGGATGCAAACTTTCTTCTTTGATTAATCATTCAATTGTCCCCTTTGAAATGTGGCCTAAATGACAGTGCCACAATTTCGTAGATGTTTCATCATTGCATCGTTTGCGCTTACTTCTTACATTCGTAGACGAGGAGGGCTCATTATTGCACGCAACATTCTCGTCATTGCATACAACATTCACATTCTCATGTTGAGGCAACATATAAAGTTGGCCTTGTCGGATGGCAAGGCCCACACACTTATTCTTGAATATAATTGAACATAAATATGGTTCGAAGTAACAATTATATCCATCATCCGCCAAACATGATACGGAAATCAAGTTCCTACTTAAAGACGACACATAGAGCATATTCTGCAAATGAAGTATGAAGCCATTATTCAAGTTCACTGGATGATCTCCAATTGCTTCAACTTCGGCCTCGACTCCATTTGCAACTCTAATGAATCTTTCTCCTCTTGTTAGGATCCTCCTCGTACAGAATCCCCATAATAAATTTACAACATGAATAGTCACACCTGAATCAACCCATCAAGTGGATCTAGAATAACTTACATACAGGGATTCATCTACAAAATGTAATAATATCCTCACCTTTCTTTATGAGATGCTTCAGGAAATCAGGACAATCTTTCTGATAATGCTCCTTTTTCTTGCAATATCTGCAAGTGTCCTTGTCCACTACCGTGTTGTTAGGTCGTGGATTTGGATTACTTGGTGGCGCACTTCCTTATGCCTTAGGAGAGACGATATTCTGGCTGCAGGTGCAGCTCTTTTTGTTGTGCTTTACATAGTTGGCGGAGTCACCACGACCCTTGGGTCTATCCTCTTCTTGCACACACATGGCAATGAACTTCTCAATGTCCCAATTTTTAGGCTGTGAGTTGTAGTTCACAACAAAAGCCTCAAAATATGAAGGCAAGGAGGCAAAAATTAGGTAAACTAGGAACTCATCTGGGAGCACCAAGTCCATCTTCTTAAGCTTTGAAGTGATGCCACTCATCTTCAAAATGTGCTCTCTAACCCCTTCGCCAGTATACTTCGTAGTCACCAAGCTCTTAATGAGGGTGCTAGCATAAGCCTTTGAAGAACCAGTGAATTGATTCTCCACTTTCTGAAGGTATTCAGTAGTTGTGGTACATACTGGGATTGCTCCCCTTATTGCCTCCACAATGGAGCTCTTAATCACCATCAAGCACTTGTGGTTTGATGACTCCCACTTCGCACGATCAACGTCATACTTTTGTCTTATTGGAGCATGATCAAGCAACCTTTGCTTGAAATCATCTTCGCTCTCACTTTCCCCTCTCACTGGCTCAACAGGCTCAGTGGGACGAGGCTTGGTGAGAGCATCATCTATATCAGACAGCGCAAGTGCTATCTCTATCTTCTCTCTCCATGAGTCATAATTGTTCCTGTTAAGGGGATCAACGGCTGAGATATATACTAGAGGTTAGTTGTTCCTGAAAGCAAAATAAAGAAATTGAGAAACATTTAAAATGCTTCTATGTTTTAATTTAACGTTGGTCAAAATTGAAACATACAACATGCTACCACATTAATTCTACGTCACCGTTGGGCAGGCAAAAATAGAACCAATGCATGGAAAACTAATAAATATTATTATAATATTGCTATTAACAACATTGGCCTTAATAGCAACATTATCATCATTTAAACAACACATCATAGCAATGAATAATTCACATAAATGTTCGAAGCAATTCTTACATTTATCTACTCTCTAAACAATTTTCACGTTGGTTAAAATTGCTTAGAAATATTAAAACATTCAATAAAATTAAATATAAAGCTTCTGAATAGAGGGACCAAAAATAAACTTATTTTGCTTTGGCCGAGGGATCAAAATCAGACTAATTCTCTTCATCTCGGCTCGGAGGGACCAAAGTTAGACTTATTTATGACGTGGCCCGTTTGGCCCAAAGGCTCTAGTTGGCCGCCTAATCCTGGTCATCCGATCCTAGGGTTTTGATCGGACGGTCGGTATTTTTTGGGGAAACAAAACCCCATCCTAGCCGTCTTACGAGAAACCCTAGGCATTCTCCCTCCCCTGGGCCGAAAAAGCGGCGGCGCCACCCCACGCCTCCTCGCCGACGCGCGTTCGCCCTAGGGTGAGCGCGTCGCCGTCGAGCGGCCGTGCCACGACGGCGTAGGAGCTGTTGCGTTTTGCCGCCTCCCCTCACCTCCCTCCCCTCTTCTTCCCGTGACGACGTCGACAAGACCCGGCGGCGACATAGAACTCCCGCGCGCATCGACGAAGGCTGACGCGGAGGTGGATGGGGGGCTTCTCGCGCGCGTCGGCAACGACCGGCGACCACGGTGGACATCCCACACGGCGTCGACGACGACCGGCGGTGGAGAGGTTAGGGTTTTCTCATACTTTTTTTGAGCTATTCTTGAGCTTTTCTTCGAGGATCCAAGACCCCCTTTCTCTTTTCTTTTTCTTCCCTACTAGATCTACACCTAGCATGGCTCTGATACCATTGTTAGAAACTAGTGTTTCTAGGTGCCAATCTAGAGGTACTCTAGCTCATCGAGTAATAGGGTTTGCCATAGAAAGTAAACAAGAGAGAGAGGGAGAGGAGAAAGGAGCCCATACCTAATCAGCGCGTGTATTGATCGGTATAGCTAGGGTTTATTGAGGACCGCGATTGCAACGGTGAATCTCGAAATCCGTGCGCCGGCAGTTCCTCTTTCTTTATATTGCGCTGCGTGAGAACGGCCCACAGCCAAGGGTGACTGGCGCCCCCGATCAGGGTGCGTGAGCGGAGTGGGAATCGGATCTCCGATTTCTCGGGGATCGCAACTAACAGATGTCACACATCTACTATGAATCTTGATAAGCTTCTGTCTAAATTCTATGAATCTTAATAGGCTTTTGTCTAAATTTATAGTATGTGTCACATCTGATCAAAATTTCTTATAGTGTCAAACAAACATTTTTTTTAAAAAAAGCAATCAATAGATCCACCTTCCGAGATATTCATCGAGACATGACAACCTACTTATAGGTTTTTCTTATTCTCGTGATTTCTAAATCCTGCATTCCAAATGAGTTATAAATTACGATACTTATGAAAAAAAATCATGTAATAAAAAAACCAAAAACGTGGCGTACAACCAATTGCATAGAAATATACTCCCTCCATGTTGAAATAATTATTGTTTTAGACAAGACCGATATTAAAATTTAAAAACTTTGACTATAAATAACTTATAAAATATTTGCTCCAAAAATATGTAAACCATATATATATATATAAATCTTAAAAATACTTCAATAAAATTATATATTTATTGATATTTTTAAAAATATTATGATAGAAAATAGTAGGCAAAGTTATTATTTTAAGATTGTATTATTATCTAAAACGATGATTATCTCAACCTGAAGAGAGTAGTTTTACCACATAGTGCTAAGATAATTTTCTCTTGTAAAAAAACAAAGTGTAAGCTGAACTGCTGATCCTGCATGCCATGGTGTGCGACAGCACGGTACTGAACTGGCAGTCCCATGGATTCAGCGGCCAGGGCTGAGGTTCATCAGGGGAGGATTAAAGAGAAAGGAAACAAGAGCAAAGGGGCTATATGCATGTCATGCACTACTACTGCCCTTGGAAATATGCAGCCAAAGCATTAAATGCCCACACTAGTAGTAGTAGATCTTTAAAGCTGGCCAGCTTTGACCTTTTTCTTTATTTTTTTCCCCTTAGCTCAGGCATGCATTTGCACCTCTTTTCTGCACCTTTCTTTCTTTCTTTCCTTGGAGCTGTAAAAAAAATGAAATGAAAAAGAACAGTACAACAGCTCTCATGCAAGACATGACCATGCAATGCAAGGTTGTAGTTATAACTAAAACACTGTGTTCTTTCTCACCTTCTTTGCAGATGCATATAATGCTTTAGGCCTGTGACCGTGTGTGCTGTTCTTGTGTGTGGGGAGAGCTAGCTAGCTGCTTTTGCACTGTGCCCTTTATTTGTTTTGAGCCATGTAACATCATGATTGTCATCAGACCAGCTACTACTAGCAAATACATACATGAACCTCCAGGAAGACAAAATTTATCTAGCTAGAGATCAATCCAAGTATACTACCACTACTCCTATGAAATGAGAGGAAGACAAGGAAAGGCGATTGAGCAGTGTGTGTACGTGTGCGAGTGCAGAACAGGTGAAGAACTGGGAGTATACGTAGGCGACTTGAATGCAGCAGCCTGCAGTGCCGAGCAAAAAAGGGAAAGCTCCGGCCGGCTTAAATGCGTGTGCCTCCCCTACTCGATAATCCACTACGACTCTTCACATGTGAGATGGCTTACAGCAAGCAACCAATAGTTTTAAATCACCTATAATTTATTTAATAGTTAAATCCTATAATAATTGTTTATAAATATATCTTATTATCTCTCCTACAAGTAACGTTTGTAAGTTCGTGCTGATTATAAATTTATAAGCCACATTTTTTTCTTTTTTATTTTTTCGCATGTGTTGATGTGCTTATAGCTGACTTGCTACTGTACCCGTTCTTATTGACAGCGGTCACCTCTTTCATTTCATCGATCTCTTAGCTGTAAAGCAGCATTTGATCGATCGATCAAGAGCGAGATAATCATATATTCATGGATCAAAGTGGCAGGTAGACTGGTAGAGAGACATGTGTAATTGTAGGAGTTGCACTGTTGCATGCATATTCATATAGTCCCTTCATTAAAAAAACTGTTAGATTATTAAAAAACTATTAGATTTATTTCATATTTTCATTTTTATGGTTATATTTATAGTCTTCGGGTATCAACACTTAAATTAAAAAATAAATTAAATGTTCGATCGGAATTCGGAGAGTCATCTTAATGAGTTATACTCACTCATTGGTTGTATGCATGTATACATTCTTTGCTAATGAGTTAATTTATCTTTGGTCTTATGATAAAAGTAATGTCTATCTTTTTTGGATGGAAGGAGTATACTGTTGTTGGCTAGTGCATGCATGCGTGAAAATTACTATCTCCATTTTTCAATTGAACATCATATAATTTTTTTAGAAAAAAGTCCAAATTATCCCTCTCACCCGAAAAACAGATATCTTTCACCCTTAAGTATTAATCTGGAGCGATTTTGTTCTATATGGCATACACGTAGAAATTCAGTCAACATTGTTCTTCAAAAAAAGTGGTGGTGCACAAGTGTCATACTCTCTCCTCTCTCTTTCCCTCTTTCCCGTTTAAATGTCCTCAATTGCGGCATTGACGACAGCAAGGCAGGCCTCAGCCGTTGTCACTGTCGCCCCCTCTTCCTTTCTTCCCTGTTCTCGACCTTGACAGGTGACGACACTAGCGGAGATGAGGTGCTCGCCTGTTTTCATCGCCCGTCGCCTATTTCGCCGTTGCGCCTTCTCTCCGTTGGAGAGAGAGAAAGAGAGGGAGGTAGGGAGCAGCCCAGCAACCTCCGGATGAGATGTGGTTGACCAGCAGCGGCGTGGCATGATGGTGTAGATGGCAAGGGGGAGGCGAGCTCTCCGTGGGAAGGGCGAGGCGCGCGGCGGCATCGGTGGTGGCGGGTGTGGCCGAAGCAGAGCTGGTCGCAGAGCTCCACGAGGCGCGTGGCGGCATCGGTGCGCGTCACGGTGGGGGGAAGAGGCGAGGAAAAGGGCCGTGTTGGCGTAGGCATGCCGCTCCTCGCGTCGACAAGCTGTCGTCCATCCCCGTACACCCGCCACCCGCTGCCTTGGAGAGACGGGGAGCCGGTGGCATGGTAGGAGGTCGAGGCCACAAGGTTGTCCATCGTGGAAGCCCGCCACCCGTCGTCCTTCCCGTCCCTCGCTCGCCACCCTTCTCACATCCTCCTTCCATCTTCCACGTCTTTTTCAGTCAACTCGCCCTCTCCCTTGTCGCCCTTTCTAGTCCCCCGCCCGTCGTCATCGCTAACACCCAGCTCTTGTCCCAGCGGCGGCTCTCCATCTCCTCGTCACGTCGCAGTGCCCTCCTGGCTGCTGCCGTGATCGACGCCCCTCAACGCCACCTGCTTCGCCCCCCAACGAACCGACAGAGAGAGAAAAGAGAGAGGGTGAGGTATATGACAAGTAGGGTCATTTTTTAATTGTTTTTCTGATTGGATTGCCATGTAGGTGCCACGTGTATGCCACGTATGACAAAAACCGCTCTAGATTGGGTCAAGAGGGGTAATTCATCCGGTATTAATTGTTGAGGGTGAAAGATATCTGATATTCGAGTTTGAGGGTGGGGTAATTCGTGCTTACCCAATATTAGGGGGTAATTCATACTTTTTGCTTTGTTATTCCCAAATAATCATCATATTAGTATTTATTCCCTAATTCTATTCGTTATATGTGCATTAGAGTAAATAGATATAGGTGTATACATCTATGCCCTTTAATTTACAACCAACATGCAATATCTTGATTTGTTATTGCTTAGGAAATAATGAGGATGACGCAAGGATTGAGTTTGTTATGAAGTAAATATGGTATGAGAGAGTTATTGTATGTTTTTTTAAATCTTGATGCACTTATGTAATATTATGATGATTAGTTGTGAACGGAGTGAGTAGGTTGGAAACCGATCGTCTCGCCTCACTCTCCTCTTGGTGAGACCTTAGAGCAGATACAATGGTCCTGTTTGGTTCTAGGACTAATTTTTAGCCCTCATTTTTTAGCCTGAATTAGCCCTCAAGGAACCAAACAGAGAGGCTAATTTTGGGCTAAAATGAATTAGCTCCCTTCAAAAAATTAGCTCCTCAAAGAGATGCTTATTTGGCTAATTTTATGTGGGCCCCACCAAAAATCATTTTCTCCTCTCTCATCCATGTTGCCGCCGCCATCCGCGCGCCCGAGGCGCATCCACGCCGCCACCGCCACCCCATCCGCGCCAACCACCCCATATACGTTGCCGCCATTCACCCCATCTGGGCCATCCACCCTATCCGTGCGGCGATGTTTTTCTGATGGTGCTAGCGTGGCTTTGCTTGCTTGCTGTAGACGGAGAGGCTCCGCCGCGCGCTGGGAAAGGTAAGGCGGCGACACTACTAGTTATAAGCCTTTCATATCAACCGCAGTGATGTGGAGATGAGAGTAGGGCTGGGCAGATTTAAATCGAAAACCGAAAAAAATAAACCGCACCGAGCCGAACCAAAGTTTACGGTTTTTTGGTTTTTGGTTTCGGGTTTGGTTCATGATGTTGCGAAACCTAATAGTTTGGTGCGGGTTTGGTTTTAGATGTATGAAAACCGAACTACCAAAAACCAATGTGGATGAACCAGCGTCATATCTCCTCGCCGCCTCGATCAACTACGTGTGGTTCTTTTTTCCCCCGATCCAAAATCAAGACGAGACCGAGTCTGGGCGGGCGAACCCTAGCGAGCCGCCGCCTCCACCTCCTCCTCGACTGGCGTCGAGCCGGGTCCACATCGACGCACCACCGTGCCGCCGCCTCTGCCTCCTCCTCGACGCGCCACACCGCCGCCTCCATCCTCCTCGCCGCGCCAAGCCAACCTTCCTCTAGTTTCATCCGTGTCGCCTACCCACCTCCCCTCCCTCCGAGCCACCTTGGCCACCGGGCCCCCTCCTTGCCGCCACGGCCCAGCAGCCTCCGTGCCGCCCCTCCCTCTGCCCCGGCCAACTCCCTCCTCGCCGCCCCGGCCCAGCGGCCTCCACGCCGCCCGGCCAGCCCGTCCCCTCCTTCGTTGTCGATTGGGCGTTGCGTCAGGAGGAGCTTCGCCACAAGAAAGGTGAGTGGATTTCTCTTTTTCTTATTGCCCGGCGCCTTCCTGTGAGCTAGGATTTCTCTTCTTCTTCTTCTTCTTCTTCTTCTTCTTCTTCTTATGCTTGTCATCGGTTTTTTCAGTAAAAACCAAAAATCAAACCCGAATTATGCGGTTTTCAGTATTTACGAGAACCGATCGGTTCTTCATTAATGCCAAACCGACTTTGCGTAGAAAAAAAATCGAATCGAACCTATAGTTTAAACCGAGTGCCCAGCCTTAATGAGAGAGAGCACCGGTGAACGACTATTGTCGCCAACGCTTCATGTGCTGCTAGAGCAGCTGAGCAACTCACTCCCAATCTAGTCAGGAGAGAGAATATAACGTGGCAAAAAAATAATACTTTAAATAACAGTGTATTGATTAAGTACTATATAAATCATATTTAAATAATATTTTTTTGATATGTCTATTTTGGAGCTTTATTAGGCTAATCTTAATGAAAAGTTTTATATTGATGTTTTCAAGATAGTCACATAAGCATGAATGAAATAAAATGGTGTTTAAAACTATCCTTTCCAATGTGTAGTTTTATGACGTGGTTTTATAGGATCAAAATCGCATTTAATTTCATGACTCATGAAGAGTTAGTATTCGTGTACATATGGTTTTATCCAGATGAAACTGATTTTCTCTCTTTTCTTTTTAATTTTATGACATGTCATCCAACAATTTACATGGCATACTAATTAATGTGTATGAAACCCCGTAAAACTCTCACCGAAAATAGCCTTATTAGTCTTGCTCTTGCTCTTAGCAACTCTTACTCCTGCTCACCAAGAATCTGTTCTAGCTAGGAGTACAGTAAGGCCAGTGGTAGTTTCATAGTAGTTTCATGCACATTAAATACACTGTCATATCAGCTCATATGATGACATAACAGAAAATTTAAGAGGAGAGAGAGGGAAGGGGTTTCATTAGGATGAAACTCTGTATACACTGTTTCCAAGACTATGAAACCTGATGAAACTAGCACTGGGGACTACAGAGTTTCATCTCATCTCATCACGCCCAATCATATGTCTTGCAATTAAATGATATGTCCAGCCTATGAAACCGTAAAATGAAACTTTGTATTAGGAGAGAGTGTTTCTTTCATCTACTCAAACATTTTTTATTGACATGTTATGCTTGAAAACCGTGAGATGAAACTCCTCCCTGGAAATAGCCTAATGACAATCCAATATGGAGAAGATGGACGATCATCACCTCGATCGATCGACTCTCATAAATGTTGGGAATTTATTCGGTGGAAGTCAACCCGTCCCGTACATTAATTTGTCATGTATGCAATTCAGCGCGTGCGTTGTTTTACAACCCTGCAGCATGTCAATGTAGAACTAACGTATGCTGGCTAGTAGTATATATATGCATGTTACTTTCATGTAAAAAATAAACATGCAGGTCATAGTTAGTTTTATAGTAGAGGTTGATACTACTTTCTAATTTTAATTTTATGTATATCATATACTAATAAAATTTAAAAATAATTATAGCATTATAGATTGTTTTCTAACACATAATCCCTAATAACTTTAAGGGCACTATTCTAACACATAATCCCTAATAATTTAAGGGCACTCCGTTTCTATAGTCTTGCACATTACATCAAAAAATATTCTCCACAATGCATATATACTTTTTATCGATCTAAATAAAAATCCAACTAATCATGGATCCTCTGCACCCCTATGAACAAACCGTGCTCTACACCTTTGAACTCCGGCATGGCCATGTTCGCCACTAAAAGCTACGAACCGCATCAGCAAAGTGGTCCTGCGGCAGCGTCCCTGCAATGCGTTGGCCAGGATCATGCTTTTGCTTGCTTGCTTGTCATCGATGATGAACTCAGCCGCATCTTGCTTGCTTACTCGCTTCCATCTCCGCCTCAGTCAGTGGCGTCGCAGCCCTCACGGACAGCAGCAAGCACGGCGAGTTCGCTCCATCGGCAGTCCCCCATCCAACCCCAACCCTAACTCCTCGCCACACCAGCGGCCGCGCGAGCGACTTCACGACGACGGTTCCGGCCATGCCAGTGAGCTCCACATTGACGACCGCGTCCTTACTAGCGACTCTGCGACAGTGGCTCCGGCCGTGCCTGTGAGCTCCATGTCGATGGTCACGTCCGCACGAGCGACTCCGCGACGACGGCTCCAGCTGTGCCGATGAGCTCCGCGTCAACGACCATACGCGCGAGCGACAGCGCGACCACGACCATGAGCTCTCACGTCTACGGCACACAGGATGTGCAGAGGAGAGATGGAAACGATGCATCCTCTCCCAACACGAAAGTCACTGATGTCTTCTGTCATTTACCGCACATAGGCGTCGAGTCACTTGGTTTCCTTCTCTTTCTTCATTTAATTGTCTTTCAGATCATCAAAATGTTGATATAGTAGCGAATAAATATGGATAGAAACTATTTTTGGGTCAGCATTAGAAATGCCCTAATACTTGTATTTTTATTGAAGTTTGTGTAGGTGTTGCTCTTTTTCTCTGTCCATTCTTTTCTTCTCCACCTCACCATTTAGTTCTATATGACATCTTGGGATTTGGGATTTATGTTTAGGTGCCCATACAACCTGCTGTTATGGGTATGGATACTGCTTATTATCATTATCACTTTTTTCTTTTTATATTATAAGTTATTTATATTTTCTAAGCTAGTTTTTTAAAGTTTGATTAAATTTATAAAAATATAGTAAAATAAACATATAATATATATATATTATTAGAATATATTCAATGTTTATATTTAATTAAACTAATAATTTGATATTACAAATACTATTAAAATTTTTATAAATTTGATCAGACGTAAAATAGTTTGGGCTTAAAAAATACGAAACGAAGGCTTCTACTAGTGCTAGTTGCTGCATTCGATCCATCGGCGTGAGGCTGCAATACTCAGACCACACGGTGCCAAAGAAGTAAATGATCGATGGTGGTATGAATTAGGCAGGACCCTCCGGTTCAATGATTCAGTGTGTTTTAGACAATAACACGGTATTTGACTATATTTTTATATTATAATATATATAATAAATAAATATATTTTATTTTTATTATAGTATGACAAATTTATATATAATTTTCTAATATCTTTAAACTAATTTTTTAAAAGTTATTGAAGTTTGACTAAAACCAGTCTGTATATGTTACATTACTACATGACACTACTCTACTGTGGTGCAGGAGAAAGAGTCAGCCCCATGCATGTCCATAGCCATTACTCCTGTGTCTCCCTGCCCTTGCAACTGGACCTGATTAAGCATTCTATATATACTCTGACGACCCATGCATGCATCTTCTCAATTAATCATCGCAAGATATATGTTTCCTCTACCGTCCGGCAAAGTCGATCGGCCGATGGCGTCCGGCGATCGCCGGAGTGGCCGCCGCCTGGCACCGCGCGCACGGTCGTCACACGTGCGAGAGACAGTACAGGCGATCGACACGGTGGTGCCGTAGCGTTAAAGCGACGTGCATGTGTCACAGGCTCACTGCAGGGTGGTCGAGGTGAATCTACGGTGAGAGCGACTAAAATTTACTCTCCGTTTTTTTGACTTGGCCGCGCGCCGCCGCTATTGTGGACGGCGTCGCGCGCGGCTGGGCGGCCGTGCGTCGTGGCGCGCCGCCCGTTGGATCGACGTTGACGTTGCTGGGGAGCTGAGTGTGTGAGGTAGGAGAATCGAATGGGTAAAAGCTTAACCAGCAAGCCATGCAAGATAGAGATGATCTATACATTGTCGAGTCCCGTACATGTACAGGGAGTGATGAAATGCTGCGACAGTGATCGTGGTGATGGCGATCGGGTGGTATTAAGCTAGCCCAAGTGGGGAATTGAAGGAACAAGTGTGTGGCCGAGGTTAATTGGGCCGCGGCAATACAGGGAGAATACAAAAGACAGGGGAATGATTATGATAATAATACTCTAGTTTGATTGTTAATTATTTGAATAAAATCTATAAAAAGGGGGAAGTTGTAACAATTTTTGTTTTAAAATTATTTCCTAAGATAAATATAACCATACCCATTTTGAAAAGTTATTTTTTTCCAAAAAGATTTACCGTTTTGAAAGTTGAATTGAAATATTGAAAGAGGTATTGATGGTGAGTTTAAAAGAATTAGAGAAATTTTATGGTCTTTGAGAAAGTATCTCAAAGTGAGGTGGATGTAACTAACAATTGTACATTATTCTTTTCATGCGGATGAGAACATAAGATGAACTTGTTTTTCTCTGAGTCTATGTGTAAAATATATAAGAATTTGATGCTACATAATATTTGTCACTTGATTACTTTCAGACCTCAGAGATTTGAACTATTGGTATGCATAAACAACACATGGGTCCAGCGGGAGGTGAGGGAGGTAGCGACGCACATGGAGAAGATCGGTTGTTGTTTTATTTGTGAAGTTCATGACGAATTGTGCATTGATGTAAAGACTTTTAACATGCATGGCTTACATAACTGTAAGCTTATCAAGTCTACTTTTCAACGAATCAAACGTCATGTAATTCCGAGCTTTCTATCAACCATAATTGCAAGTTGAAGACATTCTCTGCAGGTAGGCCGGGTGATGCACAAGGAACAATAATGGTGATGAACGTGGGATTTGCACGGCATGTTTGGATGGAGTTATACTATCCTAAGGCCCATATTGGATTGGGAATGAGTCCATCTACAAGTTTTCCATGCATTGAAACCTTCCAAAACAAGAAGTTTGAAGATAAGAAAGAAAAGATTTAGTTCGGATTTGGTTTGGGCTAGCCTGGACATACATGAACTAAAACGTTTGTTTCTCTAGTCTGTAGTCTATTTTGGACGTGTGAGCACTCGTTAGAAAGCTAACTTCATGGCCCACATTGTGGATAGGGCCCATGACACAAATTCCTTCTGGTTTCACCGCAAGAGCTGAAACAAACCGATAGTGTTGCATATAGGTTTTAAGATTTTGTTGTGTTTTATTCCTAGTTAGTTTCTAACCCATGTAATAGCTATATATGCCTTTGTACATGACCCAAGAGGGTAGACCATGTTTATTATAATGAAAATTACAGCATGATTGCTCTTGTTCTTCTCATAAGTTTTGTGCCGCCGCCGCCAAACTAGAGAGATGAATTAGGAGTTCTGCCATAGATTATTCTTGTTTTTCCTTGTAGCGAATTGAGGGGGTTATAGAATCACTTTTGCATGGTCGAGTGGTTCATCCTATCAAAGTGTGTGGTTTTGCGAATTCGTGATGAAAGGTGCATTGCATGGGCAACATGTTGTTCATGTAGTTCGTGAGGTTTCATGGTGTATCCAGATCCTACGTCGGGAAGGTCGGGCTAATCCCTCATATCACGAGGTACCTAAATTTATTTTATATAGCCATTTCTCCTCTTCTTTATCAATGTATAAGGCAATCTTCTTGCCTTTCTTTCATAAAACATAAACTTTACACTAAAAATTTAGGTACCTCGAGGTATCTAGTACCTAGAGATACTAAGTTTTACATTAAAGAATATGATACTTTCGATACATTTTTAAGGACGGTAAAATTACCCATAAAAGTAGAGGTAAGTCCATTGGAACCCCTACAATGATGGGGAGCATCGAAAAGATGCTCTAGCGGAAGGTCACTAAGATCGTGGTCACCATGAGCAACATCTACGTCTTGCTCTAGGCATTGGCCACCTGGCGTCGAGGTGCTCAATCTCCTCCACCAGCAGCATAGCTGAAGAAAAAGTCAAGCCAGCCACCAAAAAGGCAGAGCTCCCTGTTCACTGGCTAGTAGTCCGACCACTCGGTTGACCGGTTCAATTGAAGGTTAAAAACCGATAAAATATGTTGTGCTTTCTCTTTAGAACACAACAAGTTAGCTGTTCAAGTTGTTTTCTAGAGAAAGTTGGCTGCTCGGTCATCCTTCTCTTCGAACACCATTGAATGATTTGGGCGTTTATTGGCCCACTAAATCGAAAATATAGCTATTTTGGATAGTCTATTAACCATCCGTTCACCGTCGTCATCGTCGTTGCCTCCCAAGATGGCTTGATCTTCACTTCCCCCTCCATCGTGGACCATTGGCCCCCATTGCCAACCATCGACACCACCAGAGCTGCGCTACTTGGGCTCCCCTTAGGCCTTGTTCGGTTAATCCTCCCACAAAGAGATTGAGGAGAATTTGGAGAAGATTTAATCCACACCTATTGTGGTATGGAAGTATTTCTTCTCAATCCCCTCCAATCCTTCCCCCAAGATTAAATGAACAAGCCCTCGTCGGGATCGCCACCTACTGTGTTTCCCATTGTTGCGGCGGCCACCTCAAGCTCCTCGATCCATGCTGGGATGAGTTGGGCAAGGGGTACTTGGAGACCACCTCTTCCACACGAGAAGAGGTTGCCTTGAAGCGTCTTCCTTGCTTTTACTCCCCTCCAGATCTACTCGAGCTCAAACTCGATCGGGGTCGAGTGGCAGTGTGTGCTTGAGGTTGAGAAGCAGTGGGCTCGAACTTGAGAATGACCCCGACCTAGGGATGGGGCTGAGGAGATCTTGAGCTCATAGTCAAGGACAACAGAATCTTCAGATCAACAAAGAAGAAGGACAATGCGTAAAAAGGAGGATGGGTTTTGCGATGGTAGTGGATTTGAGGGGTAGCGGTGGCGGTGACAAGGAGGCAGCGGAGGTGAGGGTGAGGAGGCGTTGAGGTAGCGATTTGTGAGAGGGAATGGGGTTGGGGTGGGGTAAGACTTTTGTTTAGTTAATCTGTTGAGTTAGCTTGGCTCCATTCTCAACATTGTCGGTTTACTAAAAACCCGACACATATATTATTAGTGTCGATTTTGTTAATAAACTAACACTTATAAGGAGTTATATCTATCTTAATTTTAGACCTACGTGAGGGGTAAGGAGGATGTGAAATGCCTTATATGAGAAGCAGGGTTCTATAGCACTAATATAAAAATATTGTTGACAAAGTTTAAATAGGAAGTGAACGTGGTATTAAAAGGACCTTGATGTTACCTAGAGGAGGGTGAATAGGCGTTCCTAAAAGTTCATCACAACTTCATAGCTGTGAGGGTTGTCACCCCGGGGTAGCCCACACAAGGGAAAGAAGTCCGGCTGGAGCGGACTAATGGACCTCAAGCTGGGGTCGGCGGCCCGACCTAATGCAAGGTCGGACGTCCCGACCCCTGTCCCCGGGTCCGACCCCAATCCGCTCCTCTCAACCTCAACTCTTTGTCTTGACCCTAAAAGGGACACCTCATCCTTGGGAGCGAGGCTTCCTTGGTAAGCCTCACGGACGGACAAACAGAGACCACGCAACAAGGAACAACATCTTCGACAACATTGCGCACAGGACATTGGTAGATGGCGGATCCCAAGGAAAGACAGCGCACAAAACGCCCATGACAAGTAGAGTCCAAGATGATTCAGTTACACTTTTCAGGATATCTCTGTATTTGCTTTTTACTTTATGACCAAGCTTTCTTAAGCCCCAAGTCCCCCTTTGTAACTGTCTCCTTGGACTATAAAAGGGATGGTAGGGCACGTAGGCGAGGGGCTCCACCTTGATTCCTCGATTAACACTTAGTTGGCTGAGGATTCGGTGTAGTTCTCATCTTGTAAACTTTGATCATACACCACCCCAACAAAGAACACTGGACATAGGCCTATTATCCTCTAGGAGGGCTGAATCAATATAAAAATCTCTTTGTCTCTTGGCTCACCTAGTGTTCGAGTCGACCATCAGACCCATCGATGAGACACCCCTACCATTCTTTCACCTCCGTGGGTAACTCTCTCGGAGGACTGCCGACCATCCCGTCGACAATAGCATACTAGAATGAAGAGAACTTTCAGTTCAAATCGGAACTTCTGGTATGAGATTGGAAGTTCTGGTCTCAACCAAAAATTCGATGGATAACGGAATAAAACAATAGCTATGAACTTGTAGCTTGAACAAACAAAATGTATATGAATCAAAAGGTGACAAACAATGTATCTAAGCAAGATGTAAGGTCATCAACTATACCAATTAAGCATACAAGTAGATCAAGTAAAAGTAAGGTCAAGCACAATATGAGAGAAGGCAAGAATGAGCAAACCAAGAGAGGAGACACATGGTTTGTTTTTTGAAGTTCAGATCCACAGATCCTACATCTCTGTTGAGGGGCCACAAAGGCCGGGTGTCTTTTAACCCTTTCTCCACGAGGTTGCACAAATACACTTCTCAATTTCACTGTTGATTTCTTCCTTTGCGAAGGCGAAATCGAAGCTTCCCAAACTTTCCGAGGCACACCATAACATTGGATGCTCACCGACGACGCCTAGCCATCTAGGAGACCTTAGTCCCCAAGAGTAACAAACACAATCGAAGATTTACTTGCCATGAACTCAAGTGCTCAAATAATAGAGTGAAGCTCACTAGCTTCTAAACTCTCTTCCCAATTCTTTTCTCAACCCCAATTCTCTTCACTTCTCAAATCTCACTCACAAAGATCTACCATTTAGGTAGGATATTAGAGAGGGGATATTCGGCTTTGGATAGATATATTTCATGCCCAACAACTGCAGCTACTCAAAGAGAGGTGGAGGAGTTTATATACCCGAGCCTCTCAAAACTAGCCGTTGAAGGTTCCGAAATGTATTTTTTGGAAAAACCTGAAAAACACCAAAGAGCAAACCGCTGTCATTTTTGGAATTCTCGAAATCTTTTAGAAAAATCCATAAAACATCATAGAGCAAAACTGAACTTCTGCCATTTTCGGAATTTCCGGAAAACACTAGAGAGTAAAACGTCCATAACTTTTTGCTCGGGAGTCCGTTTTGTATGATCTTGGACTTTATGAAAAGCCCACTCAAAGGACTATCCAACTCGACCAAGAGCAAGATCTAAAACCACTAAAAGGATAGGTTAAAGCTTGGGTTTCTCTCAAACTAGCATTAGGATAGGTCACTTTGAGCACCGAGATATACACAAACACATTGACGTTGCATCCCTCTTAATAGTGCGGCATTCCTATACTCAAATATAAATAGAAAAAAATATACCAATAGGAATGCCTTCATGACATCTTCCTTTCTTTGTCTTAAAGGATGCCAACGCCAAAACCGTTTCACCATATATTCTTCAAAGATTCATGCGGACTCCTTGTAGCTTCAAATGACCTTGCACGATCCATCACAACATAGTCGTCACTCATCCTCCACCATTGAATTTGGTCCGTCGACACCAAGATCCTTGCTTGCCCTTCACCACCGCATGGTCCATCGTGTTCGAGCATCGCTTGCACTTCACCGTTTTGCCATAGTAGCCACTTCGTACCCCACATTTCCAATAACTTCATTTTGTTATTATTGATATTGTTAGGTATTAAGATCTCTCTTGAGTATCAACATATTTTCCAATTCATGAGACCTATTTCTCTCATTCAACTCAATGAAATTGTTAGTCCCAATGATTCGGTTGTCAATCTTCACTTGTTGACCAACCGATCATATGTATAAAAGGATATGAATAAATGATGAGTATTAATCAACCCTATAAGTGTCATATACTTAAATGTATGCTCAAATATAAAGATCCCAATTAAATAAAAGTGAATAACTTGAATCATATACATGCATAACTAACATATAGGATTTGCTCTCCGAAATGTATACATATGAAATATTTATGTGAAGCAAGAGTATGCATAAACAGAAATAAAACATTGGGAGCTTATCCTATGCAAGAATAGAATGCATTTATCAAATATAAACATTAAAATAAATGTATACATTCATCATCTTCATGTTCTCAATGTAAAGAGACCAAAGATAAGACTCAAACAAAACATTAATTTCACGTGTATATGTCAATCATAATAAAATATTATATATGATCATATAAATATATGCATGAAGAGAAAGAAACTTGATCTTCATGCACGTTCTGATTTAGATCCATCATTAACGAACATTTCTATTTCAACTCATATAAAATCCACGAACCACCTCTCACAATTTTTATTTTCATATAAAAATATTTTTCATATAATTAGATTTATTATTAAAAATGCTTATAAAAATATTTATCATATAAAAATGCTTAAAATATTTCTCATACAATTAGATTTATTATTAATCATCAAAATCAAATTAATGACACTTAAACTTTAAACTTTAAACTTTCAGGTATATATAAGTTATAAAATGGAGGGAGTAAACACATGTACAATACATGATGGAATCACATATATAAAGATGTGCGAATGGGATATATATACCTCACGTACATCACAATTAATTCCAAAATTTCCCAATCATGATATTTGATGCCAGTATTGGATGATACGGTGGTAGTAGTATTAGGGGGGGTACTAGAAGTACCATGATTTAACACATAAAACACCGTACGTGTAGAAGATCTCAAACACGATCGCGTACGTACGTACGTTGGCGAGCGAGCATGTGTAGTAAGCATGCCGATCATCGATAGGATATATAAGTACGTACGTGAGAATAACTAATAAAGCATGTACTATACGTACGGTAGTGAAGTTATTTCGCTGCCGCATTACTTATGTACTTTTGAGATCGATACATTCTCTCCCCAGCTGAATTATTGACGATTAATCCCGTTACGAAATCCCTCTTAATTTGTCGGGTATATAATTACAGTAAAATTATTATTAAAAAATAATCTTTGATTCATCTATCAAAATTTATAATGGTATCGGTTTCAATAGAAACTGAGACTAACAAATATCTTTAGTCTCAATTCAAAAGCTCAAAAAGACATTTTTGATCTTTTGTCCCGATTGATAACAGTGGACTAAAAATTATTTTTAGTTTCGTTCAAAAAAGTGTCAGGTCTCCCACTATCTTTAATAAACAACAACCGAGACTAAATATCATTTTTAGTCCCGGTTCAAAAAAGTGTCAGGTCCCCACGCGCGTATATAATCCACTCGCACTTAGACACGGCACACTTTTCTCTCTCATATCGATCTCTTCGAGTACTCCTCCCCCCTCTCTCTCTTCCTCCACCGCACCACCCGGCGACGACAGTGAGAGGGAAGGAGATGGTGGCGGCCCGGCGGCTCGGAGGTGGCGGCGGCGCCCTCCCCTTCGTAAGATCCGACAGGAGGGGAGGTGGTAGCGGCTGAGAGATGGGGGTGGCCCAAAGGTGGCTGCGGCGCGGCGGCTCGGAGGTGGCGGCGCGCCTCCTCCTCTTCCTCCATCTGTCCTCATCCTCTCCAGGAGCGGCGGGCGGCGGCAGAGCCCTTCCCTTCACCGGATCCGGTGGGAGGCAAGCGCTGTGATGTTCATTCTTTTTTTAAGAATTTTGTGATGTTTATTCGAGTATAAATTTGATCTATGATGTTCTTTCGATCTGTGAATTTGTGATGTCAATTTGATGTGAAAACATGAGGATGTCGGGAGCAACTCAATTTAAGAATGTCAATATGCAAGAAGAAAAAAAAATAAAAAATACCTTTTGTTGGCGCCTATATCTTTAGTTTTGTCCAGTTATTTCATCCGGGACTAAAGGTAGACATATTTAATCATGCTTTCGTGATCCCGGTTTACAACTAAAAATTAAAATAGGCTATAAACCAAGCAGTGAATATACATGAACATATTTATCCATGTTTCTGAAAAATGTCATAGCATGATATAGCCGTAGAGTCTTACACAGTAAGTTGATTGGTCTTTCCTCCATAGCTTCGTTTCTATAGTACCTATAGAAATTATATACTTTTCATGTTTACGGCAGCGTTGTCTCTGAAGCGGAATTTTTTGTTTTTTGCGTTATATTTTTTTAAAGAGAAGGCCTTTTTTTCTAGAAAAAAATACACAACTAGGCATTAATTAGATGGTGGAAGAGTCTGTTTCGGATTGCGTACGTAAACGAGAAGTTTTTTTTAAAAAAATAGGCAATCACGAGTCATTTTCTTGGAGAAAACAAAAACATTTGCAAAAAAGGAAAAATTGTATGTGATAGAGAGTTATGTCCAGCTGATGTTCTGATCGAGAGATGGCCCAACGGCAGAAGAGGCAATAGACAGTATCTAGCTAATTAAGATGTGTAGGACTAAATGACGAGTGCAAATTATATGGGGGCACGAGAAGCCAACATGCGCGTACGTGGTGCATGCGGTCGAAGCACGCGTGCACGCGCGTTCGCAATCAAAAGCGGAGCTACAAGTATGAAGGTGTGCCAAAAAAACACGGTTTAGCAATTTTTTAGTTATAATTTATCTATCTATATATATATATACATATATCTTCTCAGTTGAAATTTTGATATTTATATTAAGCTAAACTCGATTGAAATATGCGAGTGGAACAATTGTTCATTTTGTTCTATCTTAGCCCCTGTTCGCAACGAACGTTAAACGCAGATATATCACTCGATGAGATGGTGATACTGACCAGTCTCCATTGATGAGCGCCCATGCGTCAGCCCACCCGGGAGGCGCGTCGCTGATCCGCTCGCACAAGGGCTGTGTATGTTATCATGCAGCGAGGCGAATTGACCGTATCTGGTGACAAAGCCAAGCCAGAAATTATGAAAGTTTTCTATAAAACTTATACAATGATTTAATAGAATTTAAATAAGATTTTGGAGACAGGCCTAGAGCTTTAAGCCCTAGCTGTCCTAGGCCTGCCTCCACCCCTGATCATATTCCGGTGCGACGAACTAGCCATCATACATGGATGACGACGATAAAACAACGATATCATTTTATAGAAATGGTCATCGATCTGTCGAGAATTTTCATCATTATTTTTGTTACCGATGGCGGTGGAAGGAGAACACGAATCCCGCACCACTCGCATCACACGCCATCACTAATTATCCATCGGCCCACCCAAACGGATGTAGACTACAATCCAACGACCCACGCAAATAACGAGCCAGCTCGACTCATCAAGGCTTGACTCCTTTGATCTTGTTATCTTAACGAGTTAGCTTTGACTCGACTCGTTAAATTAATCTGCTAACAGCATAGTTCAGTCATAAACTGACTCGTTAAACTCGTTAGGCTCGTTAATACATTTATATCACTTTTATAATTTTAATTTACAATTTTATCATACATAAACAATAATTCATTAAGTACAAATAATTTAAAATAATTTAGATATAACTAAAGGACTAAACACAGTTAAAGTACTTCATGAAGATATGGTTCTCTCTTATTAGTTTGCGAGCTGACTCGTTAAGCTCACTAATTAAAAGTCTAGTTTGATTTTTCTCATTAAAATTATAAGTTCGAGTCAAACCAATCTCGCTACAAGCCGATCCAAGCCACACAAGCTTTGAGCATTTTCTCTCAGTTTTGCTATATATTTGTTGAAAATTATAATATAATAAAATTATAATATAATTATATTGTAACTGATATGTAAAATATATATCTAACTTTCACGTAATTTGAACCGTTAGGTTTGCTTGGAGAAAAAAATCACAGTATGCATCACACCCACAACATATTTTTCATAAAAATGACATGTAACTGAGTGATTTTTAATTACATTATGGTGGTAGTGTATTTATATTTATCAATTTTTTTTAAAAATAATTGTTGACAAATGTATATAGTAGTTCCTTTGGTCCACCTCTACAGTTCTAAGCAGCACCGTGCGTCGCTTCCCGACTCGGCCCATGAGCGTACGCGGATCCCCGCCGGAATGGTGGGCCGCGAATCCGCGATGCCGCCTGCGTACGCGTGGGCCTTTGGAGGCTTCGACTCCGTGGATTGGTGGGCCTCCGATGCGGACTTGGTGGTCTGCTGCTGGTGCTATCTTCAGGAATTTTTTATTTTTTATTTTATTTATTAAAATATTTTAAAAATAATTTTCGATTAAAAATTACAAAACTAGTCGTCTATCGCTTTTTAGTAAGGTGATTTTTAAAAATTGTCCTTTCAGAGAACAATTTATTCAACGTTGCAAACGACCGTTGATGCTCACCTAACGGCCGACCACCGAGGACGACGAAAAAGTTGCAGACGGCTCCCTACAGCCAAAAATCATCCTTTTAAAGGGTAATTTTTTAGGGCAATTTTTGGCGGTAGGAGGCTGCCTGCAAAAAGATTAGAAGGGTGGTTTTTAAAAAGACTCAAAAATAGCTCTTTTAGAGGACGATTTTTATAGTTTTTTAGGTAGCCCTCCGCACAGTGAAAAAATGCTCTTCTAGAGGGTGATTTTTTGCTGTAGAGGGCCACCTGCAAAATATCATTTTTTTTCGATTGTCGACCGTTAGACGAGGACCAACGATCGTTTGCCACGTCGGAAAAATCGCCCTCGAAAAGAGCAATTTTAAAAATCGTCCTTCCGAGAGGACGATGGGCGACTAGTTTTGTAATTTTTTCAAATCGAAAATTATTTTTTAAATATTTTAATAAATAAAATTAAAAAAATTCCTATCGTCAGAAAGTGGACAGAGGATACGACTATTCTGTCAAAGTGTCAACGAAGGCATCGATTCAGCAAAGGCAAAAGCTCATTCATTTTCCCTGTTGTGATCTTTTGTCTGATACCAGTAGAATCATCAGCTCGTCATGTCAGTGCCGTGGTCTCTTCGCTTTCAGAAATCTAAGGTTAAGTATATATTTCATCTATAATAGTATAGCACAGCAAGTTGGCAGTTGCAGAGATCTACTGGGCACTATTGAGATATCTTTGCTCGTCGTCTGGTCTGGTTGCTGACTCCTCCTGCTGAGGTGGTGTGAATCATGTGATTGCGTTTGGCTCTCCATGCATCATCCATGAATCTATCAGAGTTACTACAAACTTAGAAACTAGGCATTTGTTATTTGTATATCCATTTTCCACGTTCATGTTCTCCTCGGTTGTATGTACTAATTCTTCCATTTTATATTATAAATTGTTTTCACTTTTTAGTCAAACATTTTTAAATTTGATCAAATTTATAAAAATATAACAGTATTTTCAAAAAAACAAACATATTATAATATAAAAAATTAAATCTATAAATTTAGTTAAATCTAAAGAAGTTTGACTAAAAAAAGTTAAAGTGACTTATAATAAGCTTTAGCTTTAATTTGTTCAATTAACTTCTCTCGATCTTTTTCCCCTGAAACAATAAACTTATCATGGTATTTTCTTCATTCGTTTACAGGTTTACATATAACATAAAACTGAAAAAAACACGTCCTAACAAAACTCAAAGAGATGTGGTGGCTTGATAAGTGGGCTCATAAACGATGACGTGTTTGACATGTTAGTGACCACGTCATGATGGATACGTTAGAGTTTGTGTCGAATATATCTACATAGTCGGTCACATTTTAAAATTTGGAGTTGTAATAGATGTAAGGTAGAGTTAAAGTTGGACTTTGTCCTAAGATTTCTATTAAATAGAGATATACATCGGTTGTAACTGTATGACAACCTAGCAAGGATATAATAGTAGGGTCTCCTTTTTCGATGAGCCTGATGAAAGTTCGTCGGGGCGGCTTGGTGTGAGCAACGGAAAGGAACCAACTCAAGTCCAAGTACACGAAAGTTCACGCAGGAAACAAGTTCAAGTTGACGTGGCATATTCGTCAAGGTGAGATTTGTTAAAGCTCGTGTCGAATATGTGTATGTAGTCGGCTATAGTTTAGAACTTGGAATTATAATAGGTATAGCGTAGAGTTAGAATTAGACTCTATCATAGACTCTCTCTTAAATAGAGAGGCACACCGGTTGTAACCTCATGGCGACTTAACATAGACGAGAGGAAATAGCTACCGGTGACGTCCGATCGAGGATCGTCGTAACTCTGATAAATTGTAATTATGTTGGATCGGAGAGAAGCGTTTATAATGAAAGCCTTGGGATATAGGCTTTGACTGAATCTTGTTACACTACACCGACACCGGCTATCTCTAACGGGCATTAACCCTCATCTCTATAGGGTTGGCCTCCCGTCACTGTGAAAAGGTCACTGATGTGAGAAAATATCTCTAACGGGCACAAGGCCGTCACGGATGCATATTATCTCAATCGGGCCATAAAAAATGCCCATCACAGATGCGTTTGAAAGTCAAACCAGTGGGGTTAAACGCCCGTCAAGGATGACACATCTCAATCGGGCCTAGTTCTAAGTCCGTCACAGATGACAACTCATCTCTAACGGGCCGTGGTTACCGGGCCGTCACCGATAGGGTTGACCAAACACGAGGTCAAATAATGTCCCGGATTGTTGCCCATCACGGATGAAATATCTCTAATGGGCTTAAGTAGCCCGTCACGGATGTCCTATCTATCTCTATCGGGCTTTTAGGTTGAGACCGTTACGGATGTCCTATCTCTATCGGGATTTTCCACAATGCCCGTCGGGATGAGTTTATTATCCAAAAATAAAATTTATTTTTTGGCTAGCCTCGAGCCTTTGCTAGCCATGCCCACTGCAAAAATGGACAGATATCATCACATTGCCCACCCCATTCCATTGACCATTCATCACAACCACAGTCATGTTGATCCATTCACATATACATTCATCACAGCCACAGCCATATCCATATCCATTCACATATATATTCATCACAGCCACAGCCATATCCATTCACATATATATTCATCATATATATATTCCACAGCCACAGCCACAGCAAAATAACAAGTGTACTAACCCCAAAAACAGAAAAAAAGGTAAGTATAGATGGCTATTTATTTTTTGCAAAAAAGAACATGTGTAAGAATCGAAAAAAGGAACAAGTGTACTGCTTAAAAATACAAATGTAGATTGTCTGTTTTGTTCCAAAAAGGACCAAGTGTAGTTCCAAAAAAAAGAAGTGTAGTTCCAAAATGGTCTTTACTTTTTGCTCTCAGAACAACTAGACTATATATGTAATAGTATGAGGTGTTGTGGTAGCTTGGGTGGCTTCCAAAAGATGTCCGTCGTGTCCTGTGACACAAGGTTTGATGCGGACATCTTCAGAAGCCACCCAGACTACAACACACCTAAATAATTTGAATCGTGTTTTGGATGTTGCAATTTGCAACATGTCTGAACGGCTCTAGTTCATCATCGAGCGAAATAATTTAGTTACGAGATGCATCAAAACCTGCAAAATGTATTATAAAGAAAAGCAAGTATATACGTAAACAACGTGCGTAATTGTATTACAAAGAATATTTACAAAAATCAAATGTTTGTCTCACTGTCATTGCAAATGTTCTACCATTCAGAGTCGATCGAGCTACCTAGGACCTTACTCTAAATATTCCTTTCGGAGACAATATATCATCTAGTATGAATTGTGATATCTCCTCTCTAATGATATCGAAGTTGTTATCCGGAATGTTTGATAGTTTAACCTGCATGTGAGGCTTAAGTTAGTTCACATACTTGGAAAGTTGTCGTCCTATGTATGTAAACAATTGTAAACACACCTCAAGGTCAGGCAATGTCACCTTGTCTACTAAGATTCGTATGTTATGGCAGACGGGGAACCCACACCGGTCACCCACTTGTTGTTTAATTGGAAAGCCTTTTTTGTGACCGAGTTTGGGATGCCCATCCTTATGCCTCCCGCCTTTTGCCACGTACAGGTCCCATGCCTCGTTCAAGACAGCTTCGATGTCGGACCAATTGTATATTTTTGGCTTGATATTAGAGTTAAGGTAGTGTACCAAACTCCACTTCGGCGTTATTACCAGAAGAATCCAATGACCCCTGCGACATTATTAAATTGCAAGGTAAATACTAGAGCTATATGAGTCGCGCATTTGATTCTAAGTAGGGTACACGCTTACTGTTGATTGTATGCACACATAAGGAAGTCCTTGTCTTGACGGGCATACAAGCAGTCCTTGATATATTCCATCATGCCAGCTCGATCGTTTTGCATATTTGTCTCGTTGACGATAGATGGATCGAGAAAGGCAACAAAGGGTGATTTTTTAGACCTGCTTCCAGGTAAACCTACAAGCAAGAACAGAGTCCGGGTTAGCGTCAGATATGGACAATTATTATCATATCTCGTACCCACAAATACTTACAAAGAGTAGCACTTAAGGAGGTTGGTGTCGACCGCTCGCACCCTGTAGAGGTCCCATAGATCTTGAAAGTCTACGGCGATGAAGCTAGCAGGGCCGAGGAACGACTGACTATCGTGGTAGCTCAACATGGAGGTCTTTCTATGCTTCCTCTTTGTGTTGGTCCTCTCCATGTAGTACCCGTGCAACTCCTTGCATGCAGGCCCCATTCTTGATAAGGTGTCATCTCCGACCAATGGCATGCCTAATGTGAAAGTATTCGGAGCTGATGACGCCTCGCCAAGATCAAGATTTTTCTTGGCCCCTTGCACCTTGCCTACTCCTCTCCCCTTTCTGCCGATGTCGGGTGGAGAAGATCTCGCCTTCTTCAACTTTTTGGCGGGAGGGGGTTGGTGCGGCTCGTTGTCCACCTCCATACCGTCGTCCCCAAAATCAGTATCATATTGTAATTGGAGATCTTCTTTAATGGCGGGAGGGGCAACTACAAGTTCTCGGCTTGAGAGGCAACTACAAGTTCAAGTTCTCTCGGCTCGAGGGGCAACTACAATATCGCATGTGCACGCGACGGTGCCGGACGAGAACTTGGTGCTGGCCTAGGAGTTACATTGATCTAATGTTCTCGCTTGGGCCATTGGATAAAGGTCCCACGTGCAGCTCCAAGGGTCGAACCTCATCGTTCGGTGGGTGTTGGAGAGTGAAGCCCACCCAATCGGGCTTCACTAAGTCCACTTGGACTTTTGCATGTCTGGCTAGCAGCTGCGCCCCATGAACCCAGGTTTCGGGGGTAGGCTTGAATGCAAGACCCTCTGCAGCCGGAATTGCAAATGATTGGGTCACCCTAATGACTAGGGTGCACGATGTGGGTTCCTGCAATAGAATCGTACGTGTCATTACTACTAGGGTGTACTTTGGTGCTAATACAAAATATACATTTGTTAAATTTTGTTACCGTTATGTGGTCCACCGCGGCGGGGATTGGTGCTTGTTAAATTTTTGCCCGAGACTCAGGGGTTGATTTGGCGGCATGGAACTCGTCCCACACGGCCTGGGTGATGAATGGGTACTTCCTAAATGGTTCTGGCTGGGATGGATTGAGAACATAGTCGGTGACAAGGGTGGTCTTGAAATTTTTTCACAAGTTGCCCATCTTACACATAGCCCGCCGCTTCAGTCTTTCCTCGGCCTCTTCTGGGTACTCAAAGCTCTCCTTGAACTCTCTCCAGGCCTCATCTTTTTCTTCCTGTGGGACCCAATCGATGTGGTCCGCCACAATTGTGAAGTTTCGCCTCCCTAGGATTCCGCAGATTGTAGCGAATTTTTTGACGGCTTTCTCTGGGCCGTAGGAAATCCCTGTTCGTCCACCTCCATTATTCTATACACTTCCTTAGGGATCTTATTCTGGGACCTTGGAGCCCGGCTCGTTGTGGTCCCACTTGTAGTCGCCGACATTTTCTATTGAAGAAAAATAACATTACTAAACTTTTACATATTACTAAACTATTGGAAGGTGAAAGTATTAGATGTGGCCTCATTTTTGCTCAGAAATTGTGCATCAATTACATCATTTGCAAGTGTAGATCAAAAAACAAGTGTGGATAAAAAGAACAAGTGTAGATAGTCTGTTCTTATCAAAAAAAAGAACAAGTGTAGTGCCATCCAAAAAAAGAACAAGTGTAGATAAAAAAAGAACAAGTGTAGATAGTCTGTTCTTATCAAAAAAGAACAAGTGTAGTGCCCCCAAAAAAAGAACAAGTGTAGATGGTTTGTTCTTATAAAAAACAAGTGTAGTTCTCAAAAACAAAATAACAAGTGTAGAATATATATGAGAATGAATCAACTTGGCTGTTTTTTTTCAAAAAAACAAGTGCAGTTCCCAAAAATAAAAAGAACAAGTGTAGCTAGTCTGTTCTTATCATTAATGTTGAGCACTCATCACTGGCTAGAAAGAGGAGTGGAGAGAAGAAAGGTGAGAAAAGAATGTTGAGCATTCATTACTAGGCAGAAATTGTAGTTCCCAAAAACAAAATAACAAGTGTAGCTGGTCTGTTCTTGAGCATTCATCATTGGCCAGGAAGAGGAGAGAAGAAATCCATGGGAGTAGAGAGAAGAAAGGTGAGGGAAGGAACAGCAAGTTAGCAGCATCAGTACCAAAAAATTGTGCATATCATAGTCATATCATAGTCATATCAGCACCAAAAAATTGTGCATCATAGCAGCATAGCAAGATAGCTATAGTTAGAGTTTCAATCAACAAAGTTGACTGTTTCAATCAAAAAAAGTTGGCTATTTCAATCAAAAAAAGAAAACAATTTAAAGTTGACTGTGCCAGGCAGTAGAGTAGTAGTAGTGTTTTAGCTACTATTACTTTATTAACTCGAAAATAGAATAACAACTTATTGTCAAGTTATGAGCTAAGATAAAACTATATTATTAATTTTTTGAATGGCATGTATATTAAAATCTATAAAATCTATAACCCAAAAATGACATATTTCTTCCTAAAGTTAAAATATGATGAATATAGTATTAAATGTAAATTTACTCATAAGTAATCTGGTTACATATAAATTAGCAGTATGGTTTAGATGTTATAGATATTTAATTTTTTTATCAAAAATTATGCTTCCTAACTAACTAATATGGCATGAAAACTAATATTAGCATGAAAATAAGAGAGGGAATACGAAGAGAAGAATGAGGGTAAGTGCATACGTATACATCATCCACATACCGGGGTGGGGTACTAACCGGTAGAAAATATTCATAATACGATAAAAATCATCTACATTTCATAAAGTTGTATCTAAATGTATAAATATTTTAAAATATTTTAAAAGGGCCAAACAGGGAAACCCTAGCGGCGGATAGCATTAAGAAATTAACAATAGATAAACATAGCATCACATAGCATCAAGAAATTAACAATAGATGAACCCTAGCGGTGGATAGCATCAAGAAATTACAAGATACTAGCAGCGGATGAGCATCACAAAGTATCACATAGCATCACATAGCATCAAGAATCCGCCGCCGGTGATGAGAGGAGAGAAGAGGGGTACTAACCGGTGAGGACGGGCTCGGGGTCGAGGCGGCGGAGGTGCGGCCGGGCTCGGGGTTGACGCGACCGGTGTGGAGGGAGGCGGGGCGGGCTCGTGGTCGACACGACCGGCGTGGAGAGAGGGCTCGGCGTCGATCTTGGTGGCAACGGGCGGCCGGGCTCTGGGTGGACGCGGCCGGCGTCGAGGGAGGCGGCGACGGGCTCGTGGTCCACGCGGTCGGCGTGGAGGGAGGGCTCGGGGTCGAGGACGGCAACGGGCAGCCGGGCTCGGAGAGGATGAGAGGAGGCGGAGGCGTGGAGGAGAGGAGGAGAGGAGGCGGCGGCGTGGAGGAGAGGAGGCGGCGACGATGGCACGCGTGGATCTGAGAGGCGGCGGCGTGGAGGCGAGGAGACGGCCGGGCTCGGGGTCGACGTGGAGGAGAGCACTAGCGGGCGGCGGCGTGGAGGCGAGGAGACGGCCGGGCTCGGGTCGAAGTGGAGGAGAGCACTAGCAAGGCGGCGGCGTGGAGGAGAGGAGGCATGAATGGATCTCGGATCTCGAGAGAGGGATTGACTAAGTAACCCTAGTCAACTACATCTCTCGACGGGCGTACTACTAAAGCCCGATACGGATGAGTCATCTCTGACGGGCCCTTGTAGAAAGCCCAATACGAATGAGTGTCATCCGCATCGGGCAATAACACAAGGCCCGATACAGATGACTATCATTTGCATTGGGCAATGATAGTAGGCCCGATACGGATAAGTGTCATCCGCATCCAATACCTTATTAAATTAGTTTACAGTTGAGATTGTATTTTTAAAAAATATTATAATTAACAGATGAAGTAGAGCTTGTTCAAAATTTTATTCATACCACATCATATAGCTTGTTCAAAATTTTATTTAATAGCAAAAAGTGCTTAAACTTGGCAAAGTTAATTATGTCCTGTTTAAGGAACCAAGAGAAGTGAATAATCGGAAAATAAGAAAATATCACACTTAAGAGAGAGGACCAGTGCATAACAAAATAACAACTGTAGCTAATGCATCCCATACGGATACTTGTATTTATAGTGGAGGGTAGAGAGACTACTCATTGTATGTTCTACAACCATTAAGGCACCGGTACAAAATAGTTCGTCACATTCATCAATTTACAAATTATATTACTACAAAGACTCTATTTACAAGGATATGCCTTCCGAATGGTCTGAGCAAGCGTATGCCACTTCGTCTTCGGGATCATCGTCAAGTTCGATCTGAGGTCTCACATGAAGATTCTGGTTGTATTCTTCTTCATCGACGACATTGTCAACCCCAACAATTCTTCGTTTGCCATCCCTAAAAACGTGCAGCTTCTTGTTTGCGGGGTCTTTTATATAAAAAATCTGCTCGACCTGCTTGGCTAGGACAAATGGTTCGTCCGTGTATCCAACCTTGGCCAGATCCACTAAAGTGAATCCTTCCTTGTCGACTTTAACTCCGGTTCGAATATTCACCCAGATGCAATGAAACAAAGGGACTTTGAAGCTCCTGTAGTTCATCTCCCAAATCTGCTCTATGCGGCCATAATATGTGTTCGATCCAGCTTTATCCTGATATGGATCTATACAGACTCCACTATTTTGCACTGTGCTTTTGTTATCTTGTGTGACGGTGCAGAATGTGTATCCATTGATATCATACCCTTGCCATGTGTCAACATCCCAGCTTGGGCCCCTTGCCAACCTTTGTATTATCTCAGTTGGGTTAACGGTCGATCGTGCGATACGATTCTTGAACCATTCATTGAAGCGAGTAGTATGTTCTCTATTGATCCAGATGTCTGATCGACCCATGTTGTCATGTCGGACTTTCGCTAGATGCTCCTCAAAATATGGAGTTACTTCAGCCATATGTTGTAGCACAGCGAAATGAGCCTGCGCATAGGTAGCTTGATCAGGAACAATTTTTTTCTGCCTATTGTGCCAAGGCCTGCTAACCTTCCTTCGTGGCGAGACGCAGGAACTCCGATAGGATTAGTCTCGGCCATATAGTCGATACAGAACTCAAGAACCTCCTCCGTCGTGTACCCTTCAATGATGCTCCCCTTTGGTTTTGCTCTATTTTGAACGTATGATTTAAGAACTCCCATATACCTCTCGAACGGGAACATCTCCCTTAGAAAAGCTGGGCCACATATTTTTGTTTGCTTCACAAGATGAACAGGGAGATGAATCATGATATCGAAGAAAGATAGTGGAAAATACATCTCCAAGTGACACAGGGTATTGACAATATCAACCTGCATCTGATCTAGATCTTCGGGGTCTATAATCTTCTGGCCAATTGCATTGAAGAAGGCACAAAGACGTTGGATTGTGTGACGCACTTTGGGTGGTAGAATACATCTGATAGCAACTGGTAAGATCTGTGTGATCAGCACGTGACAATCGTGAGACTTCATTCCAACCACTTTTAGATCCTCCAATTTAACGTATTTACTTATCCTTGCTGAATAGCCCGAATGAACCTTAATATCAGACAGGCATGACATCATTGCGATCTTTTCATTCTTCGACAATGTGTGGCAAGCTGGTGGGAGATACACTCTTCCTGTCTTTTTATCCGTAACAGGCTGAAGCTCACTGCGAATGTTCAATTCCTGCAGATCTAGGCGAGCATTCAAGCCGTCCTTTGTCTTTCCATGCATATTAAGCAGCAGCCCGAGCAAACTGTCGCAAACGTTCTTCTCTACGTGCATTAGATCAATGCAATGTCGGACCTCAAGGTCTTTCTAGTATAGTAGCCGCCAAAATATGGATTTCTTCTTCCACATAGCTTTATCATTTTCCTTGCCACGTTTTCTTTTCTTCTCAAACTCATTAGTTATGTCTTTGACAATGTCATGGACCTCTTCTCCGCATGCATCCTTGGGAGCAGCCCAAGTTCTCTCCTACCGTTGAAAATTTTCTTCTTTCTTCTAAAAGTGTGCGTAGCGGAGCCATCTCCTATGACCCATGTAAACCATCTTTCCGGATTTCTTCACCACTCTGCGTGTATGTTCCATACAGTCAGAGCAGGCCTTCTTTCCTTTCACGGTTTGTCCAGAAAGATTGCCTAGTGCGGGATAGTCATTAATGGTGCAGAACAGTAGAACTCGTAGCTTGAAGTTCTCCTGACCATATGCATCCCAAGTGTCCACGCCTTCTTTCCAAAGAATCTCAAGATCATCGATAATGTGCTCTAGGAATACATCGATATCATTGCCCGGTTGTTTTGGACCTTGGATTAACAAGCACAACATAATATATTTTCTTTTGAAGCACAACCATGGCGGGAGGTTATAGTTCGCAATAAGGACGGGCCAAGTGCTGAGAACCGCTCATATCTCCAAAAGGATTCATACCATCCGTACACAAACATATCCTCATGTTTCGGGTCGGCAAAGAAAGTCTTTGTACATTCGATCAATATTCCTTCATTGAATCGAATCCGCTGGGTGTCTTAGCAAACCATCGTTTGTTCTCTCTTCGGCATGCCACCGCACTAATTTTGCTTCCTTCGGGTTGGCAAATATTATCTTGAAGCGATCAATGATGGGTAAATACCATACAACCTTCGCTGGACCACCCCGCTTTGACTTCTTTCCCTCCCCCGCACTTTTCTTTCGCTTGTATCGAGAAGCCTTACACACAGGACAAGCTTCTAGGTCCGCATATTGCTTATGGTACAATATGCAATCGTTTGGACAAGCGAATTCTACAAACCTCTAACCCTAGGGGACACAGAACCTGCTTTGCTTCATACGTCGTTTCAGGCAATGTGTTCTCTTAAGGAAACATGACCTTCAATATTCTCAAAATTTCTGTAAAACTTTTGTCTGTCCATCCACTACTTGCCTTCAGCTTCATTAGGTCCAAGGTAGCTGATAATTTGGTGTGCTTTGCCTTGCATCCGGCGTATAGAGGTGTCTCGGAGTCACGCACCAAACGGCTGAAATTCAACGAATCTCTCTCGTTGTGAGCTTGCTCCTCAACATCAGGTAACATCTCTTGCAGCATATCAGGATCCACATCAACTATTTCACCGCCCAATGGAGATGAAATAAACATGTCATGCTCATCTTCATCTTCATGATTGTCGGCACCGATGCTGTCTACAACTGCACCATTATCCGATTCTGTATCTCCATGCTTCACCCAACATGTGTAGTCCTTCATGAATCCTCGTTGTATCAAGTGAGAGTGTATCTCCTCTCTGCTAAACAAAATCTCATTCTTGCAATATCTACATGGACAACACATGTATTTGCTATTTCTTCTTCTCCTATCCTCCTCCACGACGTTCATAAAACTTAAAACGTCATCTCTATACTCCTTGCAATGACGCTTTAAAGTTGTCGCATTCATCCAACTTCGATCCATCGCTACAAAATTTAACAAAACATTAGTTATCATACTACTAAATTATAAAAAAAATCAACCTTTATACTTACTTCTAATATATTCCTGTTTTTTTTAAAATAACAAAAATTCGCCCCCTTCAACCTCCCACCAAAAAAGTGAATAGTGGGATAAATTCAGACAGCGGTTGCTGGTGCATTTATAGTGTGTCCGAACTATATCTCAATCGGGCCAGTTAAACGACATCTGTAACGGGGCACAGACATCTCTAACGGGCTTAAATGAAAGCCCGACACTGATATGAGTCATCAGTGACGAGCTATAAAGTCATCTCAATCGAGCCTTATTTTTTAGCCCGTCACCGATGGCCTCATCTCTGACGGGCTCAGGATTATGGCCCGATTGAGATATCCTAGGTTATCTCAATCAGGCTTACATTTGAGCTCGTCACAGATGTGTTTCATCGCTGACGGGTTATTTGTAATTGGGACTGTACGAATACATCTACAACGGTGCAAATGACGGTCCGATTGAGATAACTTCGTTGTGACGGCCCAAATGCCCAGACATATTTGGACTCGTTACGGATGGAAGGTTCTGTACTAGTGTTAATAAATATCGTATGTTACTATATCATCGTGTGACGTATATCAATGACTAAAATAATAAAAAAGGTTAATCTCTGTTTCGTTATATCGATTAACTTTTACAACACGGTGGTTTCGTTTCCGTCAGAGGGTTCCTCTCTCATTGCTGACACGCGTGCGCCCAGACGTCCTACATGTCATGGCCGTTTCCCTGCAGCGGCGACTCATCCCGCTCCCGTACCTTGCTTGCTTGCCTGCAGGCAGCTAAGTGATCACTATCCCAATATTTCGCAGTCTTGCAGAGCGAAATTAACTTATGTGCGAATCATAGCTACGTACATATACGGGCAGATGCAATATACAGTAGTATATTACAGTGTAGTGTACTGGTAGGATAGCAGCACGGCAGTAATGCCGCGGAGGAAATGAGATATAACTGATAAGCCTGGACCAGCATCGATCAGCACTATATATATAGCTAGCAAAGCTAGAGCTGCATGCAGAAAATTCAGATATACTACTACCACCGTTTACTTATACTTATCAATTTTAACTTTCTACTGCTTTTCCGAAACGACCTTCTACTGTTTCAATATTAATCATATCAGTAACTTCAAAATGGTTAAACTATGATACATGAAACTTCTATGCTTTGGATACAGTATACCGTTTAATAATATGACATCAATTTGTATATTTTAAAACTTCCGCGAAAAAGATGAGTGATCAAAACGTACAGATGAACTGTACTCCAGTGTTATATATTTACAAACGGAGGGAAGGAGGATGAAAAGCATTTTGATAATATAGAATTATTTTATATATTTTAAAACTTTGTTAAAATGATCAAAGCTTACAGATAACAGATAAATAGTATTCCATGTCAATAAATAATGATTCAATTAATTTTCTATGGTAATAGTAATATATTCATACTGCAAATCTTATAATAATTTGCTATAATTTCTTTAAAGTAATGGCCGAAATGAATTACATTATAATTTTTTAAAAAACAACGATCCATAGAGAGAGCGGAAGAAGCCATTTGCTACAAAAACAATTTTCCATGCAAGGGCCCACGTGGCAGGCCATAACTACTCTCGTCGAAAAAATCGCTTCCACAAGGAGCAATTCGGGCCGCATGGAAAAATCTATTTTTACAGTGGCCCCAAGAGGCCCATCTGTGATAATAGATTTTTTCAAGCAGGCAACGTGGAAAGCACACGTGAGCCTCATGTTTTTTTCCCGCACCATTTTTTTATCCTCCCCTCTTTCTCTCCACCACATCTTTTTTCACAACAATTTTTCTCCTTCCCCACTTTCTCTCCATTGCCACCCTCACCCGCGCGAACTCCTCCTCTTCCACTCACTCTCCTCATCTTTTCCCCTTCCCTCTCCCCAATCTCTTCTTTGGCAAAGGCAGAGGCAGAGGTGACAATAGCAAGCAGGCAGCGGTGGCGACGATGGATCTAGCGGCGCCGCCCTCGCCCGGGAGGTGTCGACGGCGGCCTTGAGGGCGGTGGATCTGGCGTCACCGTCCTCGGGAGGGCGGATCCGCTGCCTCGCCCGGGAGGAGCGACGATGACGACGACGGGTGTCGAGGGCGGCGGATACTGCGTCGCGCGCCCTCGGGAGGGGTGGATCCGCTGTCCTTGGCCCCCGGGAGGGGCAACAACGATGGCAGGTGCCGCACGATGAAGGCGACGGTGGCTGCAGGTGGCGACGACGGCAGAGAGCTCGAGGGGGATGGGAAGTTAGGGTTTCGGCTGAATTTTTTTTCGAATTTTTATTTGTTTTATCAAAAATATTTTTGCAATCGGCTGACTTAAGCACCCGTATATAAAAATCGAATTTTTTCATGTGGTTGCTCTATCCACATAAAAAATAAAAAATATTGATTTTCGCACATACCTGGTACAGGAGGGGCATCCACCCGATTTTGGCTGACTGCAAAAACGGTTCCGGTAGTGGTGAGCAGGCACACGTACGTTGCGCCTGCCACGCGTGGGCACAGTGGTGCAGTGCAGAGACAGGCAAATCACAGAATGCGATGTTTTTGGCGGGTGCAGAAACCAACCAAGTTTCGTTACGCCTGGGACAGTGCTGGAATGGGACCAGATCAGAGGGCGGAAGGATGTACATATCGTTGTCGTAATTAGGTTTAACTAGCTACCTAGCTAGATCACTCATCAGATCGATCCGTTCTTGCAAGCTAGCCTGCCTGTAAGGAATGCCTATGTAGTGGTGTGATATTTACTTTGGCCAGTACTGCACTAGGGCGATCGAGTTGAAAGCATTGCATGTCGTGTGGATTCACTACTTCTGCTACTAGCTTTTAGTGATATTTTAGCACATGTCCTTTCCCGATCAAATCATGGAAATTAACTAATTAAAGATGTTTCATTTCTGGATTCTACTTCTGCTATTAGCTAGATCTGCATACACGGTTTGTGCAGAGGTACGTAACTGCAGGTAAGTAGCTTCGGCCCTTCAATTTATGCACACGATGGAGATATACGCCTCAGATCGAGGTGAGAAGTTAATTATTAATTTTTCGACAATTAAGCTATATGCTGATAACTGAATCAAAAGATGTATAACATATATGCGCCATGTATACACTATAGAACCTCATATCTCTAACGGTTCATCTGTAACGACTAAAAAGACCGATCACATATTACGATTGTTTAAATCAGTTGAAGATATCTATAGGAGCCAAAACTCTTCGGTGTTGACTACGTATTTATAATGGTCTTAAAGAGAAACGGTTATATATGTAACGTTGGTTATCTATAAACCATTTTTAATGTGGAATTGTTACATGTCAAGTTATTCGTTACGGTTTCTTATTTAAAAACCGTTAAAGATGACCTAAGTACATCTATAATGGGTTGTTTTTTGGGAACAATAACATATGCAGTATTCATCTGCAGCATATTTACTAATACAACCCTTATCTCTCTACGTCAAAACAGAACCACTAGACACCAGATCGGTTGCCTCCTCGATCGAGCGGCCTCCTTGATCGGTTGCCTCCTCGATCGAGCGGCCTCCTTGATCGGTTGCCCATCGTGGAGAACAGGACGGTTGTCACTGCCTCCACCTCTAGATTCGGCCTCAACGATGATAGGTCCAGGGGCAGATCTGGATCCCGGGCTACCTGAACTGTAGCCCGGAACGAGGCCCGATTACTGTATTAAAGTGAAGAAAAATTCAGATACAGCCCAATAGCCTCCTCCAAAAAATTCAGACTAATGACTCATCAACAGGCCCATTAGCCCAATGTAAACCCTAGCTCACTCGTGCCACCACCACCGGCAAATACCCGCCCGTGCCTTGCTCTCCCCCACGCGCGGCGCGCCCCGTGTGAAGCCGCCGCTTCACCCGCGCGCTACGCGTACCCAAGCAGCCGCCCCCTCCCTCCCTCCCGTATCGCTGAGCGAGTGCGCACCCAAGCAGCAGAATCAGCCCCCGCCCCGCCGCCGCCCTCCTCCGGCGCACGGCGGCCGCCGCCTGGCTCCGCCGCCGCCGCCCCTCGCTCCTCCTCCCAGGCAGCACGACGCCCCCGGCCGGCCTTTCCCTATCTCTCGGACAAAGGACTTTCTCGATTTCCGTAAGCACTCAACTCTCTTCTCTATTAGACTATTTCACAAATTATTTTAGCCATGTATTACTTAGCTCGGAAAGAATTATTTTAGTCTTGTATTAGTTAGCCCGGGGCGAAGATCGTTTCTAGATCCGCCACTGGATAGGCCATATCTGATCCGCATACGACCTCGAAAGCGGCGGGGAGCGGCTCCTCTTCCTCTGTCATGCTCCCACGACCTCGGTGACAAGACTGATCAGCTGCTCGAGCTTCATCAGTGGCGGCAATGGATTTAGCCATGGTGACAATGGCTGGCGTTGGATCCAGCCATGGGACAATGGAGAAGGTAGTATCTGACCACGATGACAGTGGTGGGCGCTAGATCCAACCTCGACGACAAATAACAGGTGTTGGACATGGCCTTGAAGACAACACCAGGCTAGGACTGTTTTTTGCTCTTTTCTTTTGCGAAATTTCAACATGAGTAACGGCAAGTGCAACTATATATATATATAGAGAGAGAGAGAGTTGGGCTACTGTGTGCCGCGCCGTATAGCTCCATCACGTGTGGCATGGCCGAATCTCTAATTTGAAAACTCAAATTGAAAATCTGAACCGTTCAAATTGTTCTACATATTAATATCTCCTTGTAACTAAATTTTATATTTTTTGAAATTTTTTACTATTTTATCTGATAGGTCAAAGATGCAATAAAATAGATACTCCAGAAATCGTTGGATTAATGCATTTTTGACCTATCCGATAAAATAATAAAAATTTTTAAAAATGTAAAATTTGGTCTACAAGGCGATATTAATATGTAGAATAATTTGAACAGTCGGATTTTCAATTTGAGTTTTCAAATTAGATATTTGACCATGCCACACGGATGGGGTTGTGCGCGCGTCACACAAGAGCTCAACTATATATATATAGCTTAGTGTTTTTTACTGTTCACAGTGCTGCTTTTACTGTTCACAATGCTGAATTACTGTTCATTCGAAAATTAATCTTTAAAAAATTTTGAATCTTTGCAGGATGGCGAGAACTAAACAACCCGACGCTTGATTCAGAAGTTTTAAAATCCTACTCGATACTCACCGTATGCCTGACATACCTATCTTTTTAGAACCAACTTAGAAATATATATCCCTAGTCTATATATATATATATACACACACAAACACACACACACCACCGCACAACAGTGCAGACCGGACCACAAAACAGTACACGTGGATGGAAGCGAGACAAGCAGCCACATTGCACAGCAACAGAACAAACTGCTCATATCGCAGCTAGCTAGCTAGCTTGCTACAGTTGATTAGTATTCATCATGCTGGCACTATCCTGTCATGCTCGCGACCCTGTTCTTCCATGACAGCAGACTACTGAAGCAAGCAGCAGGAAACTAATAATAATAAGAACAAAAAAGAAAAGAAAACACACGACAACGTTGTCCAGGAATCTGGCGTTCTGGCTCCATCAATGCGGTACGTTGCGACCGTACACACATCAATTTTTGCAACCAGGTGTATGTTGCGTACGCCCTCCTAGCTCATCTCTAACCCTGCACATGCTGCAACAGTAAGGTGAAACCTATGCAACAGTGGAGACGGCAATGCAATTGCACCGCTAGGTAAGGCTCTAAAATTATGATCCAAAATTTAAGTTTTGGCTGTGGCTAATAAGTTAACAACACAGGCATGAGAGCTTAATTAAGTAGCTAGTATAGCCTAGAACACGTGCACAGTGAGGGCCCGGTTGGCAGCTTGCCGGTGCCGGCCATCGTCGTCGTCGCAGATCGATCTGGAACTGGTCAAGCAAGCTAATTAACCTAGTAGCCAAGATGGAGGGAGGGCCAAGGGCTAAATGCAATGCAACCCAGCTGCCAACTTCAGTATCTCGCTAGCCTGGCGCTCCCGTACTCTCCTCTCCTTCCCTTCCCAATCACCAGAGCTCCTGCCCCCACATGTACTCATAGCTTAGCTTAGCCCTTTGACCTACCTACCTTCCCTCTTGTTAGCTAGCTAAGTTTCATCTCATGCATCTCATGAACCCTAGCTTTGATTGGTCCATTATTTCATTTTTCTCACACCGAGAAAATCAATCAAAGAAAATATCAAATTGGTGCCAGAGCAGTACCAAAATCTAGCTAGTTGCAGATATGAGATAGCTACCTAGGAGGAGTAGAGATGATATATACATAAATGTAGAGTAAATTCAGTAATAACTAGTAGTAGTATGTAATAGGTGTGCATGTGTGTCATAAAACCAATGTGTGTAATGCATATATGGCCCAAGAATTAAAGAAAGGAACATGTGTATAGTGCAAGAGGAGAGAAATGTACACTGGTATAGTAGTAGTAGTAGTAGTAGTAGTAGTAGTAGTAGTAGTAGTAGTAGTAGTAGTGGTAGTGCATGTTTGGCTGTGTTGCAACAGTGAGGTGGAATTGGCTGGACCATCAATTCGTCCAGCCAGAACATTAGCTAGCTCTTAGGTCTTCGATCGTCCTCCCAATCCACAGGCGTGAATGTATGAAAGGCTCTTGCCATGTGAGAGCTTTATACACCCCCAGCCCAGCATGCCATTGCCATTGCCATTGCCATTAGGTACATGTAGGGGCACCAACGCGAGCTATAAATCTCTCTGCGCACTGTGCATGATCTCGTCGTCTTCTCTCCCAGCTCGATCGATCGATATCTCGTTCGAGCTGAACATATTGATCGATCTTGCCACAAGAATTGTTTGGTTGTTTGTGACGATGAAGAGGATGGTGATCTTGAGGCGGTGCCAGCCGCCGCCGCCGCCAGTGCAGCCTGCGCCGGCTGTGGAAGGTTGCTGCGGGAGGGTGAGGTACGGGGAGTGCAGGCGGAACCACGCGGCGAGGATGGGAGGGCACGCGGTGGACGGGTGCGGGGAGTTCCTCGCCGAGGGGGAGGAGGGCACCAGCGGCGCGCTCCGCTGCGCCGCGTGCGGCTGCCACCGCAGCTTCCACCGCCGGGTGGTGGTGCAGCAATGCTGCGGCTGCGACGCGTCCGCGGCGGCGGCCGCCTCCGGAGGGTGGGAGTGGCGGAACTTCTGCTCGCCGGAGTCGTCGTCCTCGGCATCCAGCACCACGGCCAGCTAGCTATAGCTAGCCCGGTCAGGACGACGGCGGCGGCGGCAAGGAAGAGATCAATTCACGCCGCGGCGACCAGAATGTCGCGCTTCGTCCATGGCCATCTCTCGATCATCAGGTGTTCGACTGCATCATATTCATATCTCCATCCATCCATGCAGATCCTCTCCTTTTGCAGTTTGCACGCTGAATTTGTTAACTACCACCACTTGTTCTTCTCTGACTGGCTAGCTAGTGAGTGATGAGCGTATGATTATATTCTTATTATCTCTCCCTTAATTTAGTCTATAGCTACTGGTATATCAATTTAATTGTACGTAAATACTCCCTATTATCCATTCATATATCTCTCTCTGTGTGGATCTCTGTGTGTTTCTTTTTTTATTGGATCTTAATTTCTGCTACACATGGTTGAATTTTTTCCCGAACTCCCAAAAGCTTTGCGAAATTCCCAAATTTAAGGGAAGATCAAGAATTTGAATAGTCAGCAGAAGGCACTCCATAGCGCGCATATATATATATATATATATATATATATACACATATATATATACATATACATACATACATACTAGAAAAATGTCTATGCGTTGCAACGGGACGACGACGCAGAAAGGGAAGCAGGCGGCGGCGTGGGAGCTCCGAGCGGCGACGGGAGGGAAGGGCGCAGGCGCGGCGTGGGAGCTTCGAGCAACGACGGGAGGGAGGGGCGCGGCGTGGATGGGGACGGGAGAGAGGGGCGCAGGAGGTCTTTTTCCATCCAAGCCCTTTCTTTCTTTTGTATTGAGACTACGGATTAATTTATAAACACTCAAGGAGTTTTACGCAAAATAACTAGGTGGACGAAAATTTTAGGTAGAAATACTATTTGTTTTATAGATAGTTATAGATTATACATAGAGTTGGGCTACTGTGTGACGCGCCGCACAACCCCATCCCGTGTGGCTTGGCCGAATCTCTAATTTGAAAACTCAAATTAAAAATCCAAACCGTTCAAATTATTCTACATATTAATATCGCCTTGTAGACCAAATTTTATATTTTTTTGAAATTTTTACTATTTTATCGGATAGGTCAAAAATACATTAATCCAACGATTTCGGCGTATCTATTTTATTACATCTTTGACCTATCTGATAAAATAGTAAAAAAATTTTAAAAAAATGTAAAATTTAGTCTACAAGGAGATATTAATATGTAAAACAATTTGAACGGTTCGGATATTCAATTTGAGTTTTTAAATTAGAGATTTGGCCATGCCACACGGGATGGGGTTGTGCGGCGCGCCATATAGTAGCCCAACTATATATCTATAACTAACTATCTATAAAACAACTAGCGTTTTTATCTAAAATTTTCGTCCACCAGACTATTTTGCAGAAAACCCCTTGAGTGTTTATAAAATTAACCCGCAGTCCTAATGCTGAAAAGAAAGGGAGGGCTTGGATAAAAAAAGACCTCCTGTGCCCTTCCCGCCCGTCTCCATCCGTGCCGCGCCTGCGCCCCTCTCTCCCGTCCCATTCACGTCGGGCTCCGACTTCACCCGTTGCAACGCACGGGCATAGTTGCTAGTATGTATATATCTATATATATATATATATATATATATATATATATGTTTTTTAGTTTATGCCAGGAGACTTCTACTAGCAATCAAGTGTCATGGTATTAATGAGGCTATGTTTAGAACACATTTGTTTTACATAGAATTTTGCAAGATCGATAATTTTCATGGAAGACTTGATTAACTTGTCATCGTGGTCTCTAATATTTCTGCTGCCTATCCTGAATTTTTCTAGTGCATGCACTCCAAATTCTCAAATTCAAAAGAGCGAGGAAATTCAATTTCGTACCACAGGAATTCCGCAGGACTTTCACGTAAGCAAGTTTCAGTTCCTCAGGAAATTGAAACTTTGTACTGCATTGATTCCAAATTGGGCAGACATTGCTTTGGTGCATAAATAACGAAACACATTTAATATGCAAAGAATATGCATGCATGTTTTCATGATGATGAATATCTCTAGTGCGCGCGATATATATATATATATATATATATATATATATATATATATATATATATCGGTATGGAGTACACTGAAAAAGCTAGAATGGCCGACCTTACACTCAGTGGCGGATCTAGAAATGATCTTCGTCTCGGACTAACTATTTAATAAAATGAGTGAAAATATAAAATTTTATGAAATAAAAACTGAAATAGAGAGAGTTCGAGATTCTTACGGAATCGAATGGATAGAGACAGGCCAAGGGGTGGCGGCGCGATGCTGCGGAGGCGTCACGGAGGCCGAGCGGCGTTGCCGCAAGAGGAGGGCGATGCTCGGCGGTGCAGCTTTGCGGGGAGCCGTCGCGCGGGCCGCAGGGGCGTCGTCGGGCCCGGCGTGCGCGGGGGCAGGCGCGAGCCGCGCACGCGGGGCAAAGCAGCGCCGGCGTGCGCGGGGCCGTGGCCACGCGCGTGGCGGGGAAGGGGCGGCGCCGGCGCTGGGCGCGCGCGGGGACTGTGGCAGGCGCGGGCGCATGGCGCCCGCACGAGCAAGGAAAGGCAGTGCGGTTTTGTTGGACTAATGGGCCATTAAGCCGTAATTTTTAGTAGGGCTATTGGGCCATATATAAATTTTTCGAGGAGATTATTGGGCCGTATTTAAGTTTTTCTTTATTTTAGTAAAGCAATCGGGCCTCGCCCCGGGCTACAGCCCAGGTAGCCCGGGGCTAGATCCGCCCCTGCTTACTCCCTTGCCACATACTACTGTTGTTTCTCATTAGTTTCATATTATAAAATGTTTTGAGTTTATACTAAGTCAAACATGTTTATTTGATCAACAAATCTATAAAAAAAGTAACGACAACATATATAATATCAAATTAGTTTTATTAAATATATTTTTTATATTTGTTTTGGGTTTATAATATTTTCTATAAATTTGATTAACCTCATAAAAGTTTAACTACGATAAAAAAACTCATAATACGAAATAGAGCGAGTACTACTAGCTAGTGCCTGCCTGCAGCATTTCTTTCAGTGCTAGTAAAGTTTTTGGCGCCAATAAATAGGGGGATGTGCATGCAATTCATGGCGCTGTTCGTGGACACGAACCACATTTTTATTTTGACATTTATGTGGTAGGAAAAGTTAGATAGATAGGCGTGTGTGTACATGTACATGCATGCATATGTTCTTGGACCTCTGACGGATCAATACGTACTCACCTCGACAGGGGCGTAAAAGGATAGCACGGCTACAATAATAACATTAATTCCCAGTGAATCGTCGTGCGCGTTGTTGCGATTAAATGGTTGATAAATTTTCGTTGCCACTTTAGTCTCGTTGGCATTCCTGATCTGTGTTCATCGTTTTAATTAGTGATCTGCAACAGCGACAGCAACAGATCGAAAATGTAACACAATGCAGATCGAGGTCGAAAGAGAGCGGAATTTTAATTAGTGGTTTTCGCTCCCTATCGAATCACGGAAAACCGCTCGAAATTGATGGTTTTCGCCCGAATTTTATCGAATTCCATCGAATCCTATTGATCCGAGCTAGCTCGTACGGTTGAAAACCATATTTTATTTCCTTTTCAAACTGTTCCTTTTATTAAAAAACTTATGTAAAAATAATATATGCAAAGAAAAACAAAAGTCCTTGAACGTGTAATGGATCCTAAAGCACTATTTCTGTATCCATTATCAAATCATATTAAGATGACTTGTTAATGGTTGATTAAGCTTGATCAATTCCTCCTCTGAAACAAGATGTTATGGATCGGAAGATATAAGATCAATCGCACGTCTATCCGATGAATTGACTAGGATATTTATATCTTCTTTTCTTTATGCAGTATTTAATCGTCGTATTATAAACCATATTATTACTCTTATTACATCAGATAGAGCTATCCCATTTCTCGATTTCCGATCGAAAACCACCAATTTCGAGCGGTTTTCAACGTATTCGCGAAACCTTCATCGTTTGGCCTCCTTGCTCCGGTCATCCCGCCGGCGGCGGCCGCGTCGTCGTCGCTCGCCGGTGAGCCGAACGACAGCCTGGAGCACAATTTCGGCAAAGCACTGGTATGCCTAGTAGGCCGTGGTGTGCATTCAACAACAAGGAGAGGGGCCTGTTTTCAAACTGCTCGGACAGACCAAACCGTGGGCCTGTTTCGATGGGCCCAACTGGCCGGACAAAAAAGGCCGAGGTTTGGCGGGCTTCGGCTTGTCCTTTTGTCTTGGCGCTGGGCTTGGGCTGCGGTCTTTGGGTTGGGTTTTTTGGTCCAGCCCAGCCCAATGTTTGAGCAGACCTATAGTCCCTCGTACTTGATCCAATGGTGTGAGTTGAGTCTAAATCCTGGTGCATCTCTACTTATATCTCTTATCTTTTCTCTAACGACGTATCCTATGCACGTCTTCTCATGTGTACACTATACACATCAACTAAGTTATCATCAAATATTTTATAAAATGTTATACATGTATTTTTAATAGTATTATATTTATATATAAAGTCTCATTTTTAAATTCATTATATATAAGACAAAATTTTGATAGAGTTATACTTTTAAAATTATAAGAATTTTTTTATGACTAAAATAAAATATAATAAATTTAATGTTAAGACTTTACATATATGTGTAATACTGTTGAAAATACTTGTACAAATTTTTTAAGATTTTTTGGTAAAATTTGTTAGTTAGTTTCTATGGTGTGTATACGAGAAACTAGGATATGTTTCCTCCTCTCTTCTCTTCTCTTTTCTATCTCTACTATTATAAATAAAAATTAAAAACATTTTGTCTGCTCGTCTAGTATGTCGCTCGTATCCGATTCGAAGCCGTTTGTGCATCCGCATGCACCAGCACGGCATTCGTGTTCGATTCTCGGGTAGGTCTATGATTCTGTGCAGCATCTGTGTTCGATTCCACGCGTGGACCATGAAATATTGCATGGGTGTCCGCCGCTGGAGTACATTTTAATTTACTTGTTTATCTGTACTACAATATGGCTGCATGAAATGGTTGCATATGTTACCTCTTATGTCCGTGAGAACTGTGAATAATTTGGAGAACTGTTAGTTCGTGTGTTTTGAGTAGCTGGCAGCGAGTTCATGACTTTCACAATTCAGTCTTGCATGATATCGTGACGATGTTGATTGCAGAAATCATTTTTTTTATAGGTGATTGTTGGAATCTTGAAAGGGCATGGCATCGGTACAGGATGTGAGTATGCATGGAGCATACGAATCTCCATTTAATATATAATCTTTATGCAATCTTTACTTTTAATCTCATGTTGTTTTCTAAACAGGAATATCAAAGTTTTTTATCTTTCTTTGAAAATCTCGAAATCTAAAGCAGATTCAAGTATTTTTTTTCTATTTTGTTTACTGCTGATAATCATTTTACATTTAACTTTTTTATTTTATAATTACAGCGCACAAACACTAATAGCTTTATTAAATTAAATTAGTTTCTTCTTATTAGTGTTAGGGAGTGCTTCTATTTATCATCATTATTTTTACTCAGTTGTTAGTTCCGAGATAACACTATATTAAGAGATAGTGTCCAATTTAAATTGCGTTTCTCAATGTAATATGAGACACCAGAAAATAGCGTCTGATCCATATAATTGGAGTCAGCTCGATCAAATCGGGAGGCGAGATGGATAATACTCAAAGCTTATAAATCTTTTACATGATCTCCAATGATATAATTTAAATAATGTATTTCATATTATGTTATTATAAAGTTAGCATCACATTAAAGTATTTTAAAATATCTTACAGTACGGAATCTAGTGATATAAAATACAAATACTTAACACACACAAATATTATTAATATAATTATTAGTAAAAAATTACTAAGTTTAATTTTTCTTAAAACAAGAGCACCTTATAATTTGGAACGAAGAAAGTAATTCAGATAAACGAAGAGACATCATTGAATTGCTTTGTTTAAAAAAGGGGACTCGAGAAAGAAGAATAAGATTGCTTATGGCATAAGTGCATATGTACAATTAAATTGTTTTCTCCAGTTACAACGCATAAATATTTTTGTTAGTTATTATAAAAAATAAAGATATTTTGCTGGATACTTGGTATGTAGTTCGTCATATTCGTCCTCCGTCTTTCACGCTAGCCCGTCATATATAAAATTTTTATATTTTTAATTTTATTTATTGCAATATCTAAAAATAATTATTTTCGTTGAAACTTTTCTATAAATAGTCATCCCACGTTCTTTGGGAGGGCTGTTTTAAAAACACTCTTTTTAAGGACATTTTTTTATGTGACAGACGGTGGTTGGCCTTCGTGTAACGACCGCTTGCCGGTGGATTAACTTTTGCAGCAGCCTTCCGCCTCTCGGAGGGCATTTTTTGCGATAGCAATTTTTTCCAAACAAATGTTTACTTTCAAGCGTGGAACTAAGAATTGTATTTATAAAATGTGAGAAAATGGTTTGGTATGTAATAATAAAATAAATGTGTTCGTATATAGAGGGGAACAAAATTTGCAAATAAGTTTATATATATATATTTGTTGTCCAAAAGAGTTTGTTTTAGAAGGCAACAAAAATTCATTAACAATAGGGTAAAATTGTTTTAGAGTTTGTTTTAGAAGCTCGTCCGCTACTCGGTTTCCGCCGAAGAGCGTCGGAGCACCGCCGTCGTCGACAACCCGAATGCCTCAGCCGCTTCGAGCTCGTCACCGTCGTCGTCCGTCGTTTCTAAGCCCTCAGGTGAGTTCATTGCGTCGAGCTGAACCCAATAGTGCCTTTCGTTGCCGCCGCTGCGTAGTAGATCGCCGGCGACCATAGGGAGCAGAGTCGTTCGCCACCGGTGAGCCACGTCGATGCCACAACAGAGCCACATCATCGCCAGGTCGTCCACCAGTGCTTGCGTGTCGTCCACATGTCATCTGCACAACCGATCCAGTCAGATCAGATCTGATCTAATTTGAGCCATCCGATCTAGATTAGATTAATCTCAGCCGTTCATTTTCTGTGGACCCGTAGACCTCTCGATGGACTGAATCTACAGTGGACCGTTTCAGGGCTGACGCAATAATCTCGAGTTTACTTTTAAAAGATAATTTCTTATTGCGTCATGAATCCTAAAATCTCAGAAAAATGATTAAAATCAGTTTAAACTTCTAAAATTCATAACTAGTTCATCTTACCTCGGTTTTATATGGTTCAAATTTCTAAATTTGTCTAAAATCAAGATCTACACATTAAAAATATTCACATGTACTGTTTATGTGTGTTTTTATGTTGTTTTGTTGATTTAGTCTTTTTGCTTTAGTGTCAACGGGTGGTCGATCGTCCTCCAAGGGGGCTGCCCGAGGAGGTGAAAAGTCTGGTCGGGGCGTCCTACCGATGGATCTGATGGTCGACTCGAGAACAATGCAAGCCAAGGTTTTAGACAGGTTCGGTCCTCCCGGAGGATAACAAGCCTACGTCCTGTGTTCTTTGTTGGGGTGATGTATGAACAAGATTTATGTACAAGTGAGAGTTTGGGATTGGATCTGGCCTCCTACCTCACCCGCGCGACCTGCCCTCCATTTTATAGCTCAAGGGGGGCAGCTACAATAAGGCTTAGGGCGCAAGGAAGCTTGGCCATAAAATAAAAAGCAAGTACAACATAATCGAAAAAGTACACAGAAACCCCTTGGACTATAGTTGCCGTGGGCATCTTGTACGCAGTCTTGCCTCGGGATCCGTCCTCCGCAGGTACCACGCGCACAGTCCTATCGGATGATGTCATCTTCTGTCGAGCTGTCCCCTCCTTGTCTCCTCCGTGAACCTTGCTAAGAACGCCTCCTTCCCAATGAGAAAACCTTGCCCTTTCCAGGTCCCCTCCTTGTCTCCTCCGTGAACCTTGCTAAGAACGCCTCCTTCCCAATGAGAAAACCTTGCCCTTTCCAGGTCCCCTCCTTGTCTCCTCCGTGGACCTTGCTAAGAACGCCTCCTTCCCAATGAGAAAACCTTGCCCTTTCTAGGTCGAAGTTGTTCGCAGAGGTCGGGTTAAGCGACTAAGGTCGGTCTAGGGGGCAGAGGTCGGGATGTCCTACCCCAAACGCAAAGGTCGAGCTAAGGGGCTAAGGTCGGACTAGGGGACGGAGGTCGGGACAACTGACCTCGAAAGAGGTCGGGCCACCGACCCCTAGCCCGAGGCCCATTAGACCGACCCAGCTGGTCTTCTTTCTCTTGCGTGGGCTACCCCGGGGTGATACCCCCCACACTTAGTTTTCGACGTTTCCGGAGAGGTTGTTTTTCCTGCAGGAGGTTCTGAAGATTTTGAGGCTCAGCAAGGCAAGTCACACAGATCCCAAACACAATTCCTTTGATCATATTGATCCCAGTTTAAAATTCTCTATTTATTTCAAATGTGCATTTATTTTTTAAATGTCATTGGGATGGTATGAACCTATTCTTTGGTTATGGCCAAATTAGCACTGAATCCGTTATTCCTTGATACATTGATACAGGGTTATAGTTTGGCTAGTTAAACTTTACATAATGGTTTAACTAGATATTAGGAATAATTGCTTACCCATGCTTACAAACTTTAGTACCATTTCAAGTGGGAATGTTAATGATTCACTTATATCACTATTAAGGATGATTAATGGTAGTTCATGATGATCAATTATGATTGGTTAATTAATTACTTAATGACCAACTAATATTTGATTAATGGTGGATATTGAGCACATGGTTTGATGATTTTGATGGTCGTGCTCATGACAATTAAGGACCGGTTCACGAGCTGCTATTGTGAAGCATTAACCGTACTAACCACAAGCCAGCATGGGCAACAACTGGATCTGTAGTTTAGCATGTTCAATAGAAGACACCATGGTGGTTTGTTTTTATTGTTTCATCATGGTAGATAATTAAGTCCACATATGTTTTTGGGCACTAAGTACTTTCTTTGTTAGGTAACTGGCCATTCCCTACCGGACACAGATGCTTAGTAGGTGTCATTCTGTTGGATGTGTTATGCGAAGGGTCCTATCACAATTCCTTTACGAGGTGCCATGGAGGTATTGAGGTGCATGGCAACATGTTGTGGGATTATGTCTTGTGGGTAAATTTGTACACTTCTGATCAGAGTTAAAACTATTCGAATAACCGTACCCACGATTATGGGTAAGCCTAACAATGATTTTGTGATTAGTCTAGCTGTTCAATTATCATTAAGATAATTTGATAATAATTATGGATTATGGAATGGTATAACCAGATTTGGTTATTTTGGAGATAATTTGGGCCTAATGAACATAGGGTTGTTGTTCGGTATTGTTTACTCATATTGATTAATTACTTTATCAAGTTCTTAAATTCTTGCTAAATGTTGCCTTTGCAAATGAAATCCTATTATTGTCATTATTTGTATCCTTGTGTACTTGCATACTTGCTGTGTGGCTTGTTGAGTATTCCATGTACTCATTCTTGCAATAACCATCATGAGAGGAGGAGGTCTATAGTGAAGATGGAGGTCTGGAGGACTAGATTTAGCTCTGGTCAAGTGCTTGTGGAGTTGGAGTCGCCAACGCTAGTTTTCTTTTCGCTGCCTTAGAATTTTATTGATTGAGAGGAACTATCTACTTCTGTAATAAACTCACTAAATCGATTAGTGATTTGTACTCTTGTGGGGGTGTTACCCCGGGGTAGCTCACAGAGCGGAGTCAAGGTTAGTTGAAGTCGGATCGGGGGTCCTTGGGACAGGGTCGGCAGCCCGACCTCCTCTTGGGGTCGGCCACCCCGACCTCCCCCCAGGTTCGACTTCAGTGTTCCTTCTCGACCTCAACTCATCGGCCCGACCTCAGATCTCCTCGGGAAGGGAGGCTTGCTTCGCAAGGCTCGCAGAGGAGGCAAGGAGAGGATAACCCGGTAGAAGATAGTACCTACGGAGGACAGATAAACTCTCTTGTCTCTTGGCTCGCTTGATACCTGAGTCGACCATCAGATCCTTCAGTGAGATGCCCCAACCACTCTCTTTTACCTCCTTGGGTAGCTCCCTTGGAGTACTGCCGACCATCCCGTCGACAACTCTATTATCAATTTGTTATTGTGTGGCTCGGCTGATCCCTGGACGAGGGTTTATACCCATGTAAGCGTTTGGAATTTTGGATAGAAATTTTGGGCGTGAAACATTTAGGGTGTTGAGAACCCCTAACACCGGGTTAAAGTAATCTTGATATGACATTCCAAAATATGCATACTGAGTGAAGTAGGAAGCAACACCTTGAGGTTGAGAAGGAGGAGGCGTTTGATTAGCTGCACTTGACCCTTCTCCTTGATCAAATGTGGATTGCCTTGCATGGACACCTCTAGGAATGACAATTTGGAGTCTTGGTTTGTATTGCTTGTGCAAAGTCAAGTTGTCACCCATGTTTCCAACCTTGGAGAGGACCAACCTCATGTGTATGGAGCATAGTATGTACCTTGGGTGAATGTCCCTTTAGAAATGGCTATCTCTTGAAACATTAAGTTAACAACATCAAACCTTTTTCTTTGCATTATAGCATCTATCACATGCCAAGCCACTCCTCTAATATCATCATTGTTCCCACAACGAGGAAGAATGGTGGCTCGCACTATCCAGTTCACCACACTTGGAGTGGTTCTCAAATTGGTGACTTTCCCATAATTAAACTGTCCACTTTCATTGTAGAATTGTTCTAGATCATCTAATTGAAAGGGGTTGTGACCATGCTCCTCATGAAGTATATCACCATCAGAAAATCGGATGTTCAAAAGCTCCTTAAACTCTCTCTTGGTGATAGAACACTGAATTTCACCGGACATCCACTTGAGAGAATCAAAAACACCGAAAACCCAAACAGTGGCATAGAACCATCTCACAAGCTCTGCAACATAATTTTGGCTCACAATCACAAGTCTATCAATGCCAACCGCCCTAAACAATTGTTGCAAGCCAGCAAACTCAGGGGTGCGGTTGATGTCCTTCCATGAAATCCACTTGTGCCCAACAAAAGGTCTGTCGGGCTTGTAGAATATTTCAAACACAACCTTCTGAAAGAGTGTCTGAAACTTGGGATCATCTGAGTCATTAGGCCTTCTAAATTGATCAAATGCCTAAGATAGGTGTACCGAGCTGGATCCCTCAAGTTCACAACAAACTGAATATTAGGATTAATATCCATATCATCACCACTACAATCCTCATCCTCATCATCATCACCACCTTCACCATCATCATCATCATCCTCATTTTCAGTCTCAACATTGTCTTCCTCGGCCTCCTCACTCTATGCATACTCCTCTTCACTATTTTCTTCTTGCTCACTCTCAGATTCATCCTCAACAATGCAACGGCTACGACAAGAAGCCATAACTAAACATAAGGAGCAAGGAGCAAGAAGCAAGGAGGAGGATAGTAGCATAGGTCTAGAGGGCACTTAAGTAAACTTTGTAAAAATAGCTACCCCTTCTGTCAGGAGCTGTCAGACCGCTTGCCAAGGGGCGGTCAGACCACCGATGAAAGGCTGGTCAGACCATAGGCCCGCCAGTCAGACCACCAGCAAACGGCCGGTCAGACCGTAGCCCAAGCTCCAGTCAGACTACTGGCGAGAAACCGGTCAAACCACCACTGACAGTGATGCACAAGCAGTTTATTTGAACTTCTACACAAGTGTCACTAAATCATGCTAGATCAATGTTCAACACAGGTAGAGATATGAATATAAAGGAGGAGATATTTTCCACAAAATTTAAGCACGGTGAAATAAGAGAGGGGATTGATAGGAGTTGATTTACACCAAGAACTACCCTCTAATAGTACTAATTGATGAACACCGCTCCCTTTACCTAGAGTTCCATGCCATGGATCAAGCAATCAACAAAAAAGGCAAATAATCCATGAAATAGATAGATAAAATGGAGGAGAATCACTTACGGTGTAACTGGAGAAGAATCCACGGTCAAATCGAGGGGATTTTGTGGAGGTGTGAAGCTATATAGGGTTTGGAAGGGGAGAGAAGGATGAAATCTTTGGGTTGGAGAAGTGAGGGGATGAGTTGGGAAGAAGGGGGTACGAGTGGATAAGGGAGAGGGAGAAAGTGGGCCACACAGTCGGCCGGTCAGACCGGGCAGCCTATGTCGGTCTGACCGTCGGCACCAGGCTAGTCTAACCGGGCCTATATGGCGGTCGACCGCCACCGGCCGATATGGGGCCTATATGGCCGGCCGATCGAGCCTATATGATCGGTCTGACCGCCTGGCCCCACCCAGCTCGGCTACGCCCTTGCACGAGCTAGCTCCCCCAAGCAAAAACACCAAAAATATTTTGGAGCATTTTTAACTGTATGAGTTGCAAAATTGACAATCATCCATAATATTTTGAGATATATGGATATTTGCTAATAGAACTCACTTAAGTGCTAGGAGGTGACTTTTATGGTCTATATGGGGTTTAGGGCCAATTTTGAATCCAAATACCTTTTGAATGATTGGATTTTTGAAATAGATTTGAATAGAAAAAACATTTAAAATTATCCACTCTATCAACTTTGTTTTAAGTCCCTTCTCAAATTCTTCCTCAAGCTCATTTTGGAGATGAAAGCCGTTTTGGCCAAAAACAGGATTCTAGTCTCTTCAAAAAAGGGCCAGAATGGCATTTTTATGTAGACTTCATTTTTCTTGTAATGTGAGGCTAGGAAAACATATAAGGGACCTTTTGAAACATTTTTCCAAGAGATAGTTTTGAAATAAAATCGATTTTCCAAGATTTTGACTTTTGATCAATTAGGCATTTTGATGACTCTTCTAGCACTTTATTTGTTTTGTTCACACTCTAAGAGTAGTAATGCACATGTGAGAAGTTCAATACTCCCCTTAATGTTACAAGCTCTATTTTCACAAAGAAGAGCCATAATCTAATAAATTCAAATGAGGAGAGCCAAAAAGAGCAAATAGGCAACATATACTAAAAGCAACCATGATACATGATCTCAAGCAACATTTGAGAAATCTATGACATTTAACTTATTTCTCAACTTGCAAAAGTGGGTTTCATCAAGAGGCTTGGTAAAGATGTCGACTAGTTGGTCTTCGATTCTTATATGGCTTATGACTATGTCACTCTTGGCGACATGGTCTCTTAGAAAGTGGTAACGGATGTTAATATTTTTGGTTCTTGAGTGTTGGATTGGGTTATTGACTATCTTTATGGCACTATCATTGTCATATGGGAGTGAGATTTTGGTGAAGCTTATGTCATAGTCTAACATGGTTTGTTTCATCCAAAGCAATTAGGCACAACAACTACCTGTCGAAACATATTCTGCCTTGGTGGTAGAAAAGACTACGGAGTTTTGTTTCTCAGATGACCATGACATAAGGATCTACCAAGCATTTGGCAACAACCGGATATGCTATTTCTATCCACTTTGCAATCGGCATAATCCGAGTCGAAATAACCAACTAGCTTAACCTAAACACCTTTTGGGTATGATAAGTCAATTGTTAAAGAATGCTCGAAATATCTTAAGAATTTTTTTCATGGCCACCAAGCGACACTCCTTGACCCGTCAGCGTCGAGATCGCTCACTGCTCTAACGCTGATGGACACCATCAGCCAGGCACAAACCACGGTAAGCCCTTCATTACTCAAGCCTTTCTTCTTCTCAGGATTTGCCAGCTTAATAAAAGCGCAGGTGTGTACCATGGAATTTTTTATCGATTTGTCTCTTCACTAGTTATGTACTTGTTAATTTACTTATATATTATATTAGTAACAATTAGAGATGCTATTGGGTTGAGTGCCATCCATGATCCATATGCTTTTTGGCTTATGCATATGTGACAACATGCTCAATGCATGCTTCCTGATATTCTTGGACATGTTTATATCATGGCTTTGTTTTCTTCAATTTTTGTGTTAATTTTTATCTTTCTCTATTATTATATATATTATAAAAATTGAAGATCTTTCTGTCAGTAAGGTACACCGTTCGTGTTTGAATTGGTTTTTCATTGGTATATAATTGGTTTTTCCAAATTTTGACTAGCAACAACAACACAGTTGAAGTTGTTTATATTTAGTCCGATTGGTACGTCGCGAGTCCATCCGTGACTTCGCTTTTTCCACGTACATGGCTCTATCGAGCGCCATCGTCCATCCCACTAATTGTATATGTTGGCATACTACCGAAGAGTTCGATTAAATTTTGTTTCCGCTCATCATCCAATTTTTGGTTTCATCTAGGGCCGGCCACCATTGCCATGAATACCTACACGGTAAGGACGGATGCTTTTCTATTTTGACTCTGATATCACATGTTTTAATTCTTCACACGTTTATAATTTTTTTAAAAATATTTGGGCTGACGTTTTTTTCAAATTTTACTTTTTGGTTAGCTTTCTTATGCAGGTTAATTAGGCTCCCTCGCCGGACTGCCGGACACAGCCACCGGGATTGAGTTTTGCTTCCTTTTTACCAGCTCGTGGTTTCTTTTTTTTTTCGTATGACTCGCTCGGCGGTAATGGTGCACGCAGTAATTTGTATTGGCGGCGGAGTTGTTGCCGGAGCATCAGAAGCTAGGGATGTTCATGCAGGTGCTCATTTTCTTCACTGCCATCAAGCGTTTTCATTTGTCCATGGTGTTAGGTTTTTTCCTTTCTACTTAAAAGGAGAAAAGATTTTTTCAAAATGTTATCTTTTTTGATGTGATTGATATGTAGGTTCTACTAATATGTAGGTGTCATCGTGACATGTCACGTCAGCACACAAAATGGGTTAGAGTCTGTTTGAACCCGTATAATATTCAAGATAAGTTCGAAAACTGAAAATGTATTTTATAAGTTTAAAGACCTAGATGTCACACATCCATATAAATTTAGAAACTGCTCGTGTACTTCACTCATCACTCATCATGTTTGTGTAGTTACTTTTGTTTTGTGGTAACACATAGATATTTAGTTGTTACCTTAGAAGATGAGTTTCAAATATACTTGATCACGATGTTAAACCGTTACCATTTTTTCAAATCCCATTGCAACATACAGGTATCTTTGATAGTATAATATTTCTATTAGTTTTACTAGACTAGAATTATACCCGTGCTAACGCTACAGTAATATAATCGATCACTCCTTATTAAATCCAAATATGCAAGCCAGAAAAAAGGAACAAATCTCGAATAATCTGCATGCATGCAAGACAGAAAAAGAGCAAATACATGCATGCATGCATACAATAAAAATAGAAAATAATATAAAATGACTTTGATTTTTGTCCGTTGGATTATAAGTGAGTAAGAGAAAGAGGTTAGATCTGAACCGTTGCTAAGGTGCATTATAAGTGGTAGAGAGTAGAGATGAGGTCACACTACTGGAGAAAGCCAGTCCTAGTTGGTAACCCTCAGTAGTCCTGGTTGTCTAACCGGAACTAGAGATGCATCTTTAGTCCCGGTTGAAGCCACCAACCGAGACTAAAGATTTTTTTATTTTTTTAATTTGCCCTTTCTCCAGCAGTACTGCTACATATATATATATTACACATATATTATATTACACATATACATATATATGCAACATGCATATATATATAAATATATAATTTACACACATTTAAATAAACTTAAGAAAGTAAATATACATATATTATCAAAATATGTACAATATTCATACATGTTTCCTAGCTAGCTTATAAAAAATTATCTCTAATCTACTTTGCTATGGATGGAGTGGTTTGGCTACTAAAACTAGTGAAGAACTCCTCCGCGGGATCAACGACCTATAAATCCCATCAATTTTTCCCGAGCGGCCTGTATGAAAGTCTCATGGGGGAGGCGTCTCTTACTCGCATAAGCTGTCATTAATTAGAATAAACGAGAAATAAATATATGAAGTGAATAAGAAATCGAGACGTAATGTATGAATTGTTGTTATACGTACATCTAGATCATCGATAGTTTTGACTTCGGTCACAAAGCAGTGAATGTAGTCGCAGACGTAATATCCACATAAGTTGGTGCCCTGCGACTGTTTTGCACACTAAAAGAGAAACGACGATAGATTTAATATGCATTACATATTTTAGAACATAATAATGATTCAATTCAAATTAGGAGCATGCATGTTACTCACTGGAAACTTCATCCGTACAGAGAGCTTATCTTTCCAATTTCCGCGGACAGTGACTCGAAGTCGTTCCCATGCCCTACGTGCAATTGAAAGTTAGCACGTAATTATCCAAGAACCGTATATATGCAATAGAAAGTAAGATGGCATTACCTATTAAACAGTTCAAATATCTTGCAGTACGTGGACTCTGGTTTATCCATTGAGTCAAAGACATGGATCTTTGACTGACCCATGTCAAGTACTAACAGAATCCAGTGGAATCTGCAAATTGGTTTAGATGACACATATGAAACTTTATGTATGCATGGGATTGAAATTAGTTCGGAAAGAAAGAAAAAACTTACACAGTATTGTAGGGCAGAAGGATGAAGGACCGAAAGTATTGCTTCACAAGCGCATTGTATATGTTGTCCACGATGTCATTAGGTAACTGATCAACCAATGGGCCGTTGATTTTGTGTGGATCCATGAATCCATGCTTGGTGCATTCGTGCTTGTTGCAGTATTGGATCGCCATTCTACAATGATTAAAAAGAATTTTAGTTAGCTAAATTCAAAGAGGTAAGAAACGAAATAACAGGGCGATACTTACAAAACCCGCGCGGTTAGAAGTGAGACGTCGAGGGCATCAAGTTGGTACAGGTCGAATATATCTTCGAATCGAAGATAGAGGTAGTCATCTCTATCGAAGAAGTAGTCAATTGAATATTTGCATGTTATCATGTCTTCGCCCTTGCTGGATTGTTGCATGTACCACTGATGGAAGCGGTACATCTGAGTTGGAAGCCTTTTCACTTGATCCGGCTTGACGAGAGGCTTTCCAAGTTTGAACTTATATTTAAGCGGAGTCTTCGCCAGGGGTGCACGCCCGTGTAATTGATCCATATTAATTCCAGCTTCTTGCATGAATTGTCTTAAATTAGTTCTAATATTTGGAATCGTGCTGAACTCCAGAGGCTTCTATGGCTACATGCCAAGCTGGGGTACATCTTTGCCCGCTTTCTTCGCCCTGCCAGCAGCCTTGGACGACCGCTTTGGTGTGGGTGGCAGCGTCTTCTCAATTCTCTGAGTCTTTCTTGGACGACCGCTTGATATTGACGGCGCGCTCTTTGGTGATGACCGCTTAGGAGTCGGTGCTCGTTGTGGCGACGGAGGAGGGTTGGAAGGCGGTGGAGTTGGAGTTGGCCGTTTAGGAGTCAGTGCTCGTGGAGGCGACGCAGGAGGCGGAGGCGGCGAAGGAGGCAGAGGAGATGGCCCACGTGAAGGCGAGGGCGGTGGAACGATAGGAGACACTGTTCGTCCGGGAATTTTATGAAGATCTTCCTCCGAGAAATATTCCATGAGTCGTTTCTCCTAGCGTCGTCTTCCCGTCTCCTCCGGGGATATCCAGCTCCAGATCTTCATAGCCGCGTTCCACACTGTTCAATTTCAACCTTCGAGTACGAAGGTGGAACGGGCCCGGAGTGGTACGTGTCGTCTCGGGCTACTGGAATAGCCATGCCCGACACGACCTGTTTGATGATGACCACTTAGTTAGTAATGAACGTTGGTTGACAAGTTATTCAAAAAAATATACGTACAATATAAAAGTACGAACATACCTTTATTGTTATGTTTTTCAGCGGGATGTGCAGCTCACACGGGGTCCGCTGTGTGATGTCATCCACGGGGCATGGCGGACCCGGTTGAGCTTGTGGGGCTAGCTCGCCTTCATTTCCGATGACGCGCACCGCGTGCTGCTTTTGGAGTTGTGCGGTTGTTGCCGGATCCTACTGTTAGCTAACCCACCGACTCCGCTCCGTACAACCTTAGGGCCACCCTTTCGTCGACAATCTGATCGATCTGCGAGAGCTTCATTTCCATCTCAGCGAATCTAGCATCATTCTCTCGCTTTGACCTCATTCGGCTCTTGTATGTGTTGACGTCGCTTGGAACCCGTATTTCCGGGGACGACGCCTTTTCCTCGCGTACGCCCGGGTGCTCTGGGTTTTGGAGGACGGGCATTAGCTCGTCCTTCTCTCTATCGGGCCTGAACGCGCCCGAGGAACTGGCCTGCACCGCCTCCTCTAACCTCCGTCCGGCTTCTAGAATTTCATCACCAAAGATCACTGTGCCATCGACGGGATTAAGTGAGCCTCCGTGAGCATAGAACCCGTTCTTTGATCGTTCCGGCCAGTTTGCTGTGCCTGGAACGATATCCCGTGCTTCTAGGTCGGCTTCCATTTTTTCCCATTTCTCCATTGCTTTTTTATAGCCGCCTGACCCAAGCCTGTGATGGTATTTCTTTTTGGCTGCGTTGGCCTTGTTCTTTTCTATGATAGCTTGCGCTTCTTCACTGGTCTTGTGCTCAACAAAAGCATCCCAATGATCTCTGAGCTTTGAGAACTTGTCAAAGTCTAGTGTCTGGCCCTTCAGGATATATTTCTTGTGTAACTGTTTCTTGTAGTTCCTGAAGAGCTCTGTCATTTTCTTCAACGTCCATTCCTTGACCCTTGCCTGATCTGAGTCTGGGATGGTGAACGTCTGCAGCATTGTCGTCCACAACATCTCTTTCTCTGAGTCTGGGAGATAGCTCTTCTTCTCTCCTCCTTTGGTTGACCGCCTCCAGTTGGCAACGCTTACGGGCACGTGATCCCTCACCACCCATCCGCTGTGCGCCACAAACTTCCTTGCGGCGTCCTCTGGGGCAATTGGTCGACCGTCAGGTGCCACCTCCATTATGACATGTCGACCCTCTATTTTCTTGCTGAGACCGCGTGACCTCTTCTGTCTAGTGGAGGCGGAGGCGGAGGCGGAGCCCTCATTCCCCTCCTCGTTCCTCTGCTCGTCTCCCCCCTTGTTCCCCTCCTCGTTGAGGTACTGATGTGGATCTTCGTGTCCCTCCTCGTTGTAAAACTCTGTTCCTCGTGCGATCTCATCAAGGAGAAACTGTTCCTCGTCACGATCTGCCATTTGATTGTTGTGGGTTGAGGACTTAATCAAAGAATTCTAAAAAAAATTATTCGGTTAATACATGTATCAATTATTCAGGAATATCATGTATGTCTATGTAAAAGACATAGACAAAAAAAGAAGAAGATGGAAAAAATAGATGAAATCCGACAGACACTAGATCCAATTGTGCACATCCACAATTGTCGGTGATATGAGCCCAGGGGTATGTCGGGGGCGTGGCATTTAAGAAAAAGGAAGGCGTCCTTGTCCATCAAGGAGCGTCAAAGTTATGCCCCGAAAGGCTAGGCGAGTCTCGGCCACGGGCGGCCACGTGGCCGCCCCGGGGGCTGGCCCGAGGCTGCCCGGAGGCCACCATACTCCCGAACGGCGGGGTCCGGGATCTCCCGGACCTATGGTCGTTAGGGTCCGGGATCACTCGGACCCCCCATCCTCTACCCCGCACCTCTCTGAGAGAGGGGCGAGTCCAACTACCAACCAACCCATTTAATGCTCAAATAGAAGAAAGCTGAGCGCCCGCATCGCCGCATTCAATGCGATGTGAGGCGCGGCTGACAGTCGCACCCATCATTACCCCTTTTTGCCTATCATAATGCAAAGGGGGCTAAAAGTCTTTGACTAAGACCGTGGTATGGCCGCGCACCCACTCCGTGCACGCCCCCCCTCACGCCCTGTCCAGTCGCATTTAATGTATTGGGCGGCTGCGTGGGAGAGAGAGTGCGAGCGCAGGAGGCACAGTGCCAGTGCCTACCCTCGAGGTGGGTCTCTGACCAATGGGTCCCGTTGGACCGGGTAGGCAAACCATCATCACGTCAGCGGCATGGCTACCACGACGACCACTCTTTTTCCGCTTTCCATGACGCAGCAAACAGGAAGGAGTAAGAATGGAATGGCTTCTCCGACAAGACAAGGCAAAAACCACTTCCCTACGTGGAGTGAGGTAGAGAAAGGGTAGGACTATTGTGGTGTTCCCTTGTTCTATAAAAGGAGACCCAAGTCCTTCATAAAGGGGGTTCTGTTCTGTTCCGTTCTGGAAAATAGGTTCAGCTTCTTCATATAGAATAGAAGAGAGGTTCTGCTCGAGGCTCAGCCTCTTCAACTAGCCTACAGAAATCTCTCATCCACCACTAAGTCTAAGGGAGAGGGACATTCTCATTGTTCTTGGCAACCTGTCCCATATACTACATACAAACAGGAGTAGGGTATTACACCGTGTTGGTGGCACGAACCTGTATAAACCCCCGCCTCATCTGCATTATTTCATCTTTTATACGAGTTTGAACTAGGGTACACCGCTCCCCGTGCCGAACCAAAAAGGGGGTCCACACCCTGCGTGTCGATCTACGACATCGACAACAATGGTGATATTTTTCAGAAGTCACTTCCTGGATTACATCCACACCGAACGACCGAACGACCGACCGAACGACCGACCATTCGTTCAATCTATCGTTCACGTCTCCGTTCGTTCGGATCCTTAACCCCAACCCTAACCTTAAACTATCGTTTGTTCACGTTCGTTCGTTCGGACACTTAACCCTAACCCAAACCCAAATCCTAAACTATCGTCCGTTCGTTCTAACGTTCGTTGACATCCGTGAGTACGATCATCTGGAGGAGAGGAGAGAAAGAGAGGAGAATGATGTGAGGGAGATAAGGTGGAGAGGAGAGGAAGTGGAGAGGAGAGGAGAGGAGAGAGAGGACGTTGCATGCCTATGTACGTTGTAAGGACTGAACGAACGACCGACCGACCGATCAACGAACGACCGACCGACGGACGAACGAGCGAGTGTTCGTTCGTCCGTCCGTTCGTCTACGTCCGTACGTCCGTCTGTTCGTCCACGAACGAACGACCGACCGACCGACCGAACGAACGAACGAGTGTTCGTTCGTCCATCCGTCCGTCCGTCTGCTCGTCCACGAACGAACGAATGAACGACGAACGAACGAACGAGTGTTCGTTCATCCGTCGCCCGTTCGTCCATGTCCGTACGTACGTCCGTCCATCCGTTCGTCCACGATTGAACGAACGAACACTCGTTCGTTCGTTCGTCCGTCCGTCCATTCACATCCGTTTGTTGATTTTATCGTTGTCGTTCGTTCAAAAATACAAACTTCACGTCACATACTCATTCAAATTTAAATCTATTCATGCATTTAAATTTAAATACACATTCAAAATTCACAATTCACAATATTCATGCATTAAAATTTAAATAAATAGTCCATTTACATATAAAGTCCATACAAATTTACACATACACATCGAAATCATATTCACAAATTTACACATACACATCGAAATCATATTCAAATCCTCCTCATTCATTCACATTCACATAATTTGCAAATTTAAACATAGCACGACAGCGGCAGTGGCGGCGGCAGCGACGGCGGCGGCGGCATGGAGGGGAGGCGACGGCGGCGAGCATGCAGGCGGCCGACGGCGTGGAGGGTGAGGCAAGGTTTAAGGGTTTAGGGGGCAGCCGGTCGGCGTGGGGATCAGGGAGGGGGCGGCAGGGGGAGCACGCGGCGTGGGGAGGGCGCGGCGACGACGGCGACGGCGGCCACGTCAATGGCGGCGATGGCGATGGCATCGACGGCGGCCTAAACCCTAGCGTGCATCACGGAGAAAAAAGGGGATGGCGGCGGCTAACCTGCGGCAGCGACGGCGACGAAGACGGCGGCGCGGCGGTCCACCGGCGGCGACGACGACGACAAAGACGGCGGAGACGGCGTGCTGTGGCGGCGTCCTAGTGCTCGGCGACGGCGACGACAAAGAAGACGATGCAGTTGTGCGAAGTTGTGCGAAAACGGGGTGTTTGGATCCCAGTGAGGCCCTTCCCATATATAGGTACGACATCTCTTGTCCCGGTTGAAGGCATCAACCGGGACTAGAGATACTATAGTCCCGGTTGGTGGCTTAAACCGGGACAAAAGATATGATCTTTAGTCCCGGTTGAAGCCATCAACTGGGACTAGAGATGGCGGGCAGCCACGTGGCCCAGGTAGGTGGGCATCTCTAGTCCCGGTTGAAGCCACCAACCGGGACTAGAGATGTTTTCCCGCCCACTGAAATTCACCTCTAGTCCCGGTTGGTTTTAAAAACCGGGACTAATTATTACGGTGTCCTATTATATTGTGTTATATTCATATATAATTATAATTAATATATGTTCATATATATAGTTAACATATGCTCATATAATTAACAAAAAATATTATAAATTGAAATAATAACATATAATTAACATTTGTCATATTCCAAACTATTTAAAATTTAAATAATAATATATAATTAACATCTGGCCTATTTGAAAAATATTTTAAATTGAAATAATAACATATAATTAACATTTGTCGTATTTAAAACTATTTTAAACCATAAACCCTAAACCCTAAACCTAAACCCTTTACCATTAACCCTTAACCTAAACCCTAAACCCTATTTTAAACCCTAAACCCTAAACCCTCGTGCGGCCTGCGTGATTGGCATGTAGAAGTACTGCGACACGAGCTGGAACGTCAATGCCTTCTCCTCTGATCTAACATCGTCTCTAATGCTCTTGGAGGCTGCTCCGTTCTCATCACTGTAATAGAGCAGTGGCAATCCCTTCTCACTTTGTTCTACCTTGTTCTCCGATTGCTCCATCTCATCCCAATATTTCAGCACATCATCTTCAAAGATGACACCAAGCTCGTTTGCATGGCAAGAAACAAGTGTCTAAGCAACACAAATCTAGAAAGCACCATTCCTGATCGATTAGAAAAAAAAGAGCATCATTCTTGCATTGATCCGAGTAGAAAGAAAAGAATCATACCTTGTAAAACGTTGCTTTGCATGACAGTAGAGCAGAATGGCTGGATATGGAAGCTCGGGAAGGAGATACTGGAGAAGAGAGCTGAAGGGTTACGCGGAGGCTACGCTAGCCGAAAACAAAAACTTTTACCGCGCAAACCAGAACACTTGCAAGTAAGGGCCGATAGATCGTTACCGATTGGAGTAGAGTGCGGAATAGCCAATCGTGGGCAATCCGATCCGAACAGAGCCGATTCCCGAGAGCCGATTCGCCAATCAGCCGATTCGAGTCGTCCGGCCGTTCTCACGCCTCGCTCCGATGCGCCCGACCGCAGCCGACTCCACCACGCGATCGCTCCGATTGCAGCCGATCGGCCGAAATCAACGGCGCGCAACGTAGCGGCGCCTCTACCGGTATCCACACGTCGGGGACGAACGCCGAACACCCGTGTGCTAGCACGCGATGCAAGGCTAGGGCTTGGCTCGAAAGTGGGAGGGTTTCCGTGGAGATTGATCTCGACGACTTCGTTGCACGCGATGCAATTGACGTACGCAGCCTCTCCACCCCTCCCTCCTTTATATAGAGTTGGCCGACGGACTAGTGGCCGATTAGGACTCTATTTTGAATCGGATCCTATCCGAATCTCACGAGTTGGCTGCCCATATGTCGTAAGCCCATAGGACTCTATCCGATCGATCCCTATCCGATCGAGCCGTATCCGAGTCCAACTCGAATGCCTGTTCTTATCCCCTTAAGCGTGCGACCACCGTAGGTTCGGGTATACTCGGTTTCAGCTATAGTCTAACTTAGCCGATCGTCGGCTCGAGTCCAACTCAGCCGACCACAACGACGGCGCTAGCGACACATATTGACACCATAGTATACAAGAATAATATCGGCTCGAACCCGTAATGTGTACACAAATCCCTTTGCCTCACGATACCGCTTAAGCTATAGGCAAGATGTGTGCCATCCCTTCAATAGCTTAACCATTCACTCGAACCGTATTGGATTATCCGTCCGTTGATTGACTCCTCAATCAACTTAGCATGGCCATGCATTTTCATAATCCATTACCTCGAGGGGCCCAGAGATATCTCTCCAAAGGAGGGGCAAATTCCATCTTGATCACTCACATCCCACTCCATGTTGAAGGGTTACGCGGAGGCTACGCTAGCCAAAAACAAAAACTTTTACCGCGCAAACCAGGAACACTTGCAAGTAAGGGCCGATAGATCGTTACCGATTGGAGTAGAGTGCAGCGGAATAACCAATCGGGCAATCCGATCCGAACAGGTGTAGCCGATTCCCGGAGACGCCGATTCGCCAATCGGCCCGATTCGAGTCGTCCGGCCGTGTTCTCACGCCTCGCTCCGATGCGCCCGACCGCAGCCGATTCCACCACGGCCGATCGCTCCGATTGCAGGCTGATCCGGCCGATCAACGGCGCGCAACGTAGCAGCGCCTCTACCGGTATCCACACGTCCGGGGACGAACGCCGTACACCCATGTGCTAGCACGTGATGCAAGGCTAGGGTTTGGCTCGAAAGTGGGGAGGGTTTCCGTGGAGATTGATCTCGGCGACTTCTGTTGCACGCGATGCAATTGATGTCTATACAGCTCTCCACCCCTCCCTCCTTTATATAGAGTTGGCCGACTGGGACTAGTGGCCGATTAGGACTCTATTTTGAATCGGATCTCATCCGTATCTCATAGAGTTGGCCGCCCATACGTCGTAAGCCCATAGGACTCTATCCGATCGGATCCCTATCCGATCGAGCCGTATCCGAGTCCAACTCGAATATCTATTCTATCCCCTTAAGCGTGCGACCCTGTAGGTTCAGGTATACTCGGTTTCGGCTATAGTCTAACTTAGCCGATCGTCGGCTCGAGTCCAACTCAGCCGACTTGTCAATAGCGGCGCCTAGCAGCACATATTGACACCATAGTATACAAGAATATAATATCGGCTCTGAACCTGTAATGTGTACACAAATCCCTTTGCCTCACGATACCAGTTAAGCTATAGGCAAGATGTGTGCCATCCCTTCAATAGCTTAACCATTCACTCGAACCGTATTGGATTATCCTCCGTTGATTGACTCCTCAATCAACTTAGCATGGCCATGCATTTCCATAATCCATTACCTCGAGGGGCCCAGAGATATCTCTCCAAAGGAGGGGCAAATTCCATCTTGATCACTCACATCCCACTCCATGTTTCATAGCAAACCCGAAAACTACCTTTATAACTATCCCGTTACGGAATAGCGTTTGGTAGTCCCAAAGTAGGCTACTACACATGTTGGAATCCATGGTGATCTCGGGTCTAAGGACTTTGTACCAACACTACCGAGACCAACTAATGGCACATTAATTCCTGTAGTGTCTCATGGAGGGTCTATCCAACAATGTGTTCTCTAACACATATGTCCATGTTTATTGATTTGGTATCTCCAAACCCATGATCTATGAGACATGATCATCAATCAATAAACATGCCGATCTTAGAATCATATTTGTTCCAACAATATGACATATGATCAGGGATCGTTTAGAAATAGATTCATACATATCGAGTCTCACAAATAAGTCACGTACTTATTGATCAATACAAGATGTCTATTTCATGGAACTGAATAACACTTTATTCATTTATACATAAACATTGACGTGATATCCAACATCTCCATGTTGCCTCTAGGGCATATCACTAACACATGTTTCATAGCAAACCCGAAAACTACCTTTATAACTACCCAGATACGGAATAGCGTTTGGTAGTCCCAAAGTAGGCTACTACACATGTTGGAATCCATGGTGATCTCGGTCTAAGGACTTTGTACCAACACTACCTCGAGACCAACTAATGGCACATTAATTCCCGTAGTGTCTCATGGTGGGTCTATCCAACAATGTGTTCTCCAACACATATGTCCATGTTTATTAATTTGGCATCTCCATACCCATGATCTATGAGACATGATCATCAATCAATAAACATGCCGATCTTAGAATCATATTTGTTCCAACAATATGACATATGATCGAGGATCGTTTAGAAATAGATTCATACATATCGAGTCTCATAAATAAGTCACGTACTTATTGATCAATACAAGATGTCTATTTCATGGAACCGAATAATACTTTATTCATAAATACATAAACATTGACGTGATATCCAACATCTCCATGTTGCCTCTAGGGCATATCACTAACAATCTCCCACTTGCACTAGAGTCAATCATGTAAGTATCTAATACCCATTGCTCTTGTGTGCGCCTCATGCTTCGGTGAGGAGAGGTTTTGTCGGCGGATCGGCTATGTTGAGATCCGTGTGCACTTTGCATATCTTGACATCACCTCTGTCCACTATCTCGCGGATGAGATGATATCGCCGAAGTATGTGTTTGGACTTCGATGTGACCTCGGCTCCTTGGCTTGCGCAATGGCTCCACTATTGTCACAATAGAGAGACATTGGACCGTCGTACTAGTCATCACACCAAGCTCGAAACGAATTTCTTGATCCAAACACCTCCTTTGCGGCTTCCGAAGCGCAATGTACTCGGCCTCCGTTGTAGAATCAGCAACGGTATCCCGCTTGGAACTCTTCCAGTGACTGCGCGCTCCGTTCGGGCGAACACGAACCCGCATTGCGATCTATAATCATCCTTGTCTGTTTGGAAGCTAGCATCGGTGTAACCACTTACAACGAGCTCTTCTTCACCTCCATAGACTAGGAACATATCCTTAGTTCTTCTCAAGTACTTAAGGATATTCTTTACTGGCATCCGATGACCTTCACTGGATCCGACTGGTATCTGCTCGTAGCACTCAAAGCGTACGAGACATGCGGGCGTGTACAAAGCATGGCATACATGATGGATCCAATTGCCGAAGCATATGGAACCATACCCATCTTATTTCGCTCATCATGTGTCCGAGGACACCGATTCTTGCTAAGATTAATGCCATGTGACATGGGCAAGAAACCTTTCTTGGAATCATGCATGTTGAACCTTTTCAACACCTTGTCAATGTATGTACTTTGGCTTAATCCAATTAGCCTCTTGGATCTATCTCTATAGATCCGAATGCTAATATATATGCTGCCTCCCTAAGTCTTTCATGGAAAAACTATTTTTCAATGAAGACTTGACAGATTCAAGCATAGGGATATCATTTCCAATCGTAATATCTCATCCACATATAAGATTAGAAATACAATTGCGCTCCCACTGACCTTTTTGTAAACACAGGCCTCTTCTTCATTTTTGATGAAACCAAACCCTTTGATTACTTCATCAAAACGAATATTCCAACTCCGAGATGCTTGCTTCAATCCATAAATGGATTTCGTAGCTTGCATATCTTTTCGAGCGATTCGGATCGACAAAACCCCGAGGTTGTATCATGTATACATCCTCGCTTAGGTTTCCATTTAGGAAAGCCGTTTTGACATCCATCTCGCCATATCTCATAATCGAAATATGCAGCAATCGCTAGGATAATCCGAATAGATTTAAGCATTGCGACGGGCGAGAAGGTTTCATCATAATCAACTCCTTGAATCTGTTTAAAACCTTTCGCCACCAATCGCGCCTTATAGATGTGAACATTTTCATCCATATCGGCCTTTTCTTAAAAACCCATTTACACTCAATGGTTTTGACACCATCAGTGGATCAATCAAGTTCCAAACTTGATTGTCGTACATGGATTCTATTTCGGATTTCATGGCTCCAAGCCACTTGTTGGAATCGGGTCCCACCATCGCTTCCTCATAGGTCTTAGGTTCATCGTTGTCTAACAACAATATATCACGTTGTTCCGCACTTTGTGTACTGTCGGTGCACGACGTGATCTTTCGACCTCCGTGGGCGGTGTATCTACAACCGGTGGCGCAACACTTTGCTCCTCTGTTGTGGTTACGTGGTCGCTGAAACGTTTTACGGTGTTTCTTGAACTTCTTCAAGATGCACCCTCTCCCACTAACCCTTCTTGAAAGAAACTCTTTCTCCAAGAAGACACCGTGTCGGGCGACAAACACTTTGCCTTGTTCCCGATTATAAAAGTAATATCCCTTAGTTTCCTTAGGATATCCCACAAAGAAGCACTTGTCGGATTTGGGTGTGAGCTTGTCGACCGTAAACGTTTTACATAAGCTTCGCATCCCCAAATTTTGAGAAAAGACAAACTAGGAGGTTGCCTGTCCATATCTCATATGGTGTCTTTTCAACCGACTTAGATGGAACTCTATTTAGTGTGAGCGCAATGTTTCAAGAGCATATCCCCAAAAGGATAACGGAAGATCACTTTGGCTCATCATCGACCGCACCATGTCCAACAAGGTGCGATTTCTCCGTTCGGACACTCCGTTCCATTGTGGAGTTCCCGGCGGAGTCAACGTGGAACAATTCCACAATCTTTCGATGATTACCAAACTCTTGGCTCAAGTATTCCCTCCACGATCGATCGTAGAAACTTGATTGTTTTCCCTAAATGATTACAGTACTTCATTCGGAATTCTTTGAACTTTTCAAAGGATTCGGACTTATGCCTCATTAAGTAGATATAGCCATATCTACTAAAGTCATCGGTAAAGGTAATGAAGTACGATAACCACCTCGGCCGTTGAGCTCATTGGTCCACATACATCGGTATGTACGAGTGCCAATAAGTCACTTGCTCTCTCACTGTGTCCCGTGAAAGGTGCCTTTGTCATCTTACCAAGTAAACAAGACTCACATGTCTCAAATGATTCAAAATCAAAAGAGTGAAGCAATCCATCCTTATGGAGCTTCTCCATGCGTTTCTTATTTATATGGCCTAAGCGACAATGCCGGATAAACGTGGGGTTTATATCATTAGAGAGTTGCCTTTCGTATTAATGTTATAGATGGGAGACGCTTCAAGATTCAAAACGTATAATCCATTCACCAATGGAGCATGAAAATAGAACATATCTCGAGATATATTGAACAACCATTGTTCATTGATCTAAAATCATATCCTTCCGCTTGCAAACATGAAGCGGAAATAACGTTTTGACATAGTGTTGGAACACAATAACAATTATTCAATTCCAAAACTAATCCGAAGGTAGATGAAGTGGTACTGTACATCGACAACAACCGTAGCAACGCTTGCTCCATTACCGACGCGCAGTTCACCTCGCCCCTTCTCAATCCTCTACTTCTTCTCATTCCCCGCAACGACTTGCAAATATGAGCTACGATCCGGTATCAAATACCCAAGAGTCGGTAGGTGAAGTAGCAAGATTAATGTCTATAACATTAATACCTAAAGCGAAAGTCGTACTTTGCTTCTTTTGAGATCCTCCATGTACTTCTTGCAGTTCCTCTTCCAAGGGCATGTCTCCTTGCAATAGAAGCAAACGGCATCGATGCCGCCGACCCCTTCTTGCCCTTCTTTGCATTAGAGGCACTCGCGATCTCATCGGGAGTTAACTTCCTCTTGGTGCAAAGCTTCTTGACAGTGGTTTGCGCTTAGCCTTCGCATCATCATCACATGATGACCGTTTTCTGGATACTCTCCTCACTTGTCTTTAGCATCCCATGCAATTCAGCCAAGGTCCTATCCATATTGTTCATGTGATAATTCAATATGAATGGCTCGAAGCTCGGAGGGAGCGGCGGAGAATCACATCGTAGCCAACTCTTGGCTAAGGGGAAAACCTAGTTTTCCGGACTCTCAATGTAGCCAATCATTTTTATCACATGCGGATGACGGGATTCCCTCAACAAGCTCGCACGCAAACAAGGACTTCGAGGTGTTGAACCTCTCGGCCCGAGCTTGGTTCTCAAACATGCCACGCAGTCCCGAATAATAGTGTGAGCATCACTGCTCTCATATTGCTTCGAAGCTCGGGGGACATTGTAGCAAGCATGAGACAGCTTATGTCTAGGGCATCATTAGTGTGCTTCTCGTAAGCTCTCCGTGCGGTTGCAATGGCATTATTTGGCAAATCCTCGGGATAGGGTACTTCAAGAACGTACTCCTTACGCTCTTGCTTGAGAACAATTCTCAAGTTGCGATACCAATCCATAAAGTTTGTTCCATTTAATTTTTCCTTTTCGAGAATAGATCGCAAATTAAAGGTACTGGGTGTAGTATTAGCCGCCATTTATTCTACAACGAAAAATCAAAGTTTAGCACAATGTTTATGCTATGTCTATTGTTAAACAATTTAACATTAGACTCCCATTACGTATTTTCCACCTTCCCTCTAGGTTACGTATTGGGTCAAGATCCACATGTTAATTAATTTTCTAGTGAGCTTTGGCATCACTGCTAGAATATTAATAACATCGGTAAGCAACTCCTTGCTAATCACATCTCTATGTGACTCTTGTTGTTGGTGTGGCATCTCCATGCCCGGCTCCAACCTATGCCCCAAGGCCCAAAACTGTTTTGATAGCCTTGTTAACTAAACCAAATGCTCCTGCATGTATATGTCGACATATACCCCTTGTGTTATGATAGAGAATGGCACTCGCTTTGGCGACCCACCATTGACGAGCATAACGGTGGCGGTGCAACATTTGGAAGGGCATCATTACTACTTAATTTTGCGAGGGATGCTATCCTATCAAACAGACATATCACATATGAAAGCAAGAAGAATAGCATATAGTGAAATAGTATGGCCCCCTTCACATGGTGATCTCCATCTCCATGCCGGTGTACAGGATCTCCATCTTCATCACCGTTCTTTCGAGTGCCGAATGCTTGATTTCTTCAAACTAAGCTACTACTATAGAAGCTCTAATTGAAGATTACATCGACTCGCAGGTCGTGAAAGAATATTACAAGCATTGCACGTATGAAAGAATATTACAAAGATTGCAAATATGAAAGAATATTACATGCATCACATGCATCTCATACATCTCATACATACAATAGGGCCATACCATCTCAAAGCATTCTCTGCAAAAACAAGTTAGGCGTAGAAACGTTTTCTACTTATCGCAGAGCTACGGCATCGCTTACGAAAACCATGTCGGCATAATCATATTATGTCGTCCCGATACACTATCAAGGGAGATGGTTTGCGTAGGCGCGAGGCAAACAAACAAGATCGGACTACGAGATAGCTTCGGCATAATCACATTATACCGTTCCGATACACTATCAAGGAACGCTATCTCGAACCCAACTCAAACCGAGTTATATGGAAATTGCTTCGACGTAATCACATTACGCCGTTCCGATACACTATCAAGGAACGCAATTACCATTAACTCTCCTCAACAGATCCCGTAAAACCGATTGATCTAATCAACCCGTGCGCAAAACTTGTTCCAGATCCAATCTAAAACCCGAACTAAGCAAGATTAGCTCGATACCACCGAAGGGTTACGCGGAGGCTACGCTAGCCGAAAACAAAAACTTTACCGCGCGAACCAGGAACACTTGCAAGTAAAGGCCGATAGATCGTTACCGATTGGAGCAGAGTGCGGCGGAATAGCCAATCGGGGCAATCCGATCCGGAACAGTGTAGCCGATTCCCGGAGACGCCGATTCGCCAATCAGCCCGATTCGAGTCGTCCGGCCGCGTTCTCACACCTCGCTCCGATGCGCCCGACCGCAGCCGACTCCACCACGCGATCGCTCCGATTGCGGCCGATCCGGCCGATCAACGGCGCGCAACGTAGCGGCGCCTCCTACCGGTATCCACACGTCCGGGACGAACGCCGAACACCCGTGTGCTAGCACGCGATGCAAGGCTAGGGCTTGGCTCGAAAGTGGGGAGGGTTTTCGTGGAGATTGATCTCGGCGACTTCTGTTGCACGCGATGCAATTGACGTACCGCAGCTCTCCACCCCTCCCTCCTTTATATAGAGTTGGCCGACGGGACTAGTGGCCGATTAGGACTCTATTTTGAATCGGATCCTATCCGAATCTCACGAGTTGGCTGCCCATATGTCGTAAGCCCATAGGACTCTATCCGATCGATCCCTATCCGATCGAGCCGTATCCGAGTCCAACTCGAATGCCATTCTTATCCCCTTAAGCGTGCGACCACAGTAGGTTCAGGTATACTCGGTTTCAGCTATAGTCTAACTTAGCCGATCGTCGGCTCGAGTCCAACTCAGCCGACCCGTCAACACGGCGCCTAGCAGCACATATTGACACCATAGTATACAAGAATAATATCGGCTCGAACCTGTAATGTGTACACAAATCCCTTTGTCTCACGATACCGGTTAAGCTATAGGCAAGATGTGTGCCATCCCTTCAATAGCTTAACCATTCACTCGAACCGTATTGGATTATCCGTCATTGATTGACTCCTCAATCAACTTAGCATGGCCATGCATTTTCATAATCCATTACCTCGAGGGGCCCAGATATCTCTCCAAAGGAGGGGCAAATTCCATCTTGATCACTCACATCCCACTCCATGTTTCATAGCAAACCCGAAAACTACCTTTATAACTCGCCTCACGGAATAGCGTTTGGTAGTCCCAAAGTAGGCTACTACACATGTTGGAATCCATGGTGATCTTAGGTCTAAGGACTTTGTACCAACACTACCGAGACCAACTAATGGCACATTAATTCCTGTAGTGTCTCATGGTGGGTCTATCCAACAATGTGTTCTCCAACACATATGTCCATGTTTATTGATTTGGCATCTCCATACCCATGATCTATGAGACATGATCATCAATCAATAAACATGCCGATCTTAGAATCATATTTGTTCCAATAATATGACATATGATCGAGGATCGTTTAGAAATAGATTCATACATATCGAGTCTCATAAATAAGTCACGTACTTATTGATCAATACAAGATGTCTATTTCATGGGCCAATAACACTTTATTCATAAATACATAAACATTGACGTGATATCCAACATCTTCATGTTGCCTCTAGGGCATATCACTAACAAGAGCTTCCTCCTCAAGCAGGTAATTATCAGGCCAAAGGCTAGTGCAATAAGGCCACCAGCTAGTTCATGAAAAAAAAGGTTAGATCAATAACAGATAAACAGATAAACAAAGACAGTCTTGCAGCCAAAAGAAGCTATTGTTATAAAATTTTCTCAGCGATGAGCATGGTTAACCATATGCATGATGCAAGACAAAACTGCATTTACCTATGTTCTTGGCTGGGCTCTATTCTTTCGAGAGACATGAAGCAAATCTCACACCCTAATGAGTCGGGATCAATGAAATAGCTTATCTTAGTTGTCTCATCCATATCCGCATCCAGCTGCTCCTGATGATCCGTTGAGAGGCCCCGACGCCTTCTTCCTACCTTCTTCACCGATCTTGGTGTCTTCAACATGTCATGATCCATCGTAGTAGCCTTCTTCACCGATCTTGGTCTCTTCAACATGTCATGATCCGGATCACGGTCTTTTTTCTTGATTTTCTCCCTTTGCTTCATAATCTTTCTGTCTTGCTCTTTCTTAGAGTACGGCGTAGCAGTACTCATGTATCTCCATCAAACTTTGAATAGCGAGAGATATGGTAATGATTGGATAGTGTGGCTATATATGGCAATGATGGCTTGCCTCCCCCGTTCCCGTCTCAATGCCTCGGCGGCACCATGGAAGCCGCTGGTGACGCGCACGACGGTGGACTACCTCTATCCGCCCACCGTGATCGAGCAGTACTACCCGCCGCCGCCGTCGTAGTCTTTGCTCCCGCCGCCACCGCTGCCGCCGGTCTCCCTGATTTAGAGGTGTGCTTTCTCTGTTTTCAGCGGCAATGTTCAAGTTCTCGTTACTAATGTCTTCTGCCTTATTCTCGTGAATTGCCACATAAGAATTAGCTGTTAAAGCATTATTGTCCTGACCACATGTTAGGATCTTCTGTGAGTATGGAGCATGTCGACGGCCGCCCTCCTCCTCCGCTTGTAATTCTCCCTTGAGGAGGAAGCTCTATTCTCCAGTATCTCCTTCCCGAGCTTCCATCCTCAGCCATTATGCTCTACTGTCATGCAAAGCAACGTTTTACAAGGTATGATTCTTTTCTTTCTACTCGGATCAATGCAAGAATGATGCTCTCTTTTTCTAATCGATCTGGAATGGTGCTTTCTAGATTTGTGTTGCTTAGACACTTGTTTCTTGCCATGCAAACGAGTTTGGTGTCATCTTTGAAGATGTTGTGCTGAAATATTGGGATAAGATGGAGCAATCGGAGAACAAGGTAGAACAAAGTGAGAAGGGATTGCCACTGCTCTATTACAGTGATGAGAACGGAGCAGCCTCCAAGAGCATTAGAGACGATGTTAGATCAGAGGAAAAGGCATTGACGTTCCAGCTCGTGTCGCAGTACTTCTACATGCCAATCACGCAGGCCGCACGAGGGTTTAGGGTTTAGGGTTTATGGTTTAAAATAGGGTTTAGGGTTTAGGTTAAGCGTTAATGGTAAAGGGTTTAGGTTTAGGGTTTAGGGTTTATGGTTTAAAATAGTTTTAAATACGACAAATGTTAATTATATGTTATTATTTCAATTTAAAATATTTTTCAAATAGGCCGATGTTAATTATATATTATTATTTAAATTTTAAATAGTTTGGAATATGACAAATGTTAATTATATGTTATTATTTCAATTTATAATATTTTTTGTTAATTATATGAGCATATGTTAATTATATATATGAATATATGTTAATTATAATTATATATGAATATAACACAATATAATAGGGCATCTGTAATAATTAGTCCGGTTTTAAAACCAACCGGAACTAGACGTGAATTTTAGTGGACGGGAAAACATCTACTCATGTTTGCATACAAATCTAGAGATGAAAATATATAGAAAACAACCGTAAAATGCGAAGTGCTAAGATTGTAGATAGCACATGACATGTAGATAGCAAAATGTATAGAAAACAACCGCAAATCTATAAGAGAAAGAAGTTGCTAACCTTGTAGATAGCAAATATTTATGTATTATCACCAAAGAAGTTGCTAACCTTGGCACCACCGGACTTCTAGCTAGAGAAAAATTTTGAAGATGTACAAGTGTGGCTGGCTTGGGATGGAGGAGGAAGAAGGAGTATATAAAGCAAAATCTCTAGTTCCGGTTAGGTAACACCAACCGGACTAAGATGACATCTCTAGTCCCGAGGCAACGATTTAAAAATTCAATGGCTCTCTAGGACCTCTAGTCCGGTTCGTGTCATGAAGCTGGGACTAGAGTTGATGGTTCAAATGTTGTCGAGAGTGTCGGAGCGCCGGACACCTTTAGTTCCGGTTGGTAACAGTGTTACCTCTAGTCCGGTTGGTGTTTACCAACCGGGACTAAAGGTGCCCAGCGCTCTGACAATATTTGAACCGGGACTAGAGGTGATTTTTAGTCCTGGTTCGTGACACGAATCGGGACTAAAGTTCCTAGAGGGCTGTTGAATTATCTTTAGTCCAGGGTGCAACTCAAACCGGGACTATTGTGGTTTTTGCCTCTTCAACCAATAATGGTTTTTCCAATAATATCAAGTATTTATCAGATCTTTATCATTTTAGTATGGTATGCATGCGTAATGTTGTATCTACGTATACGTCTTCTATGCAATGGAAAGGACACATGGTTTTACTACACTAAAAGTGAAAAATGAAACAAGAAACATTACCTAAAGGGTTATTCATGAAGCCCTTAGGCCAAACAATTCCAAGTCATCCAAAATAGTTTACACCAATTAGCTCAATGTATATGTTCCCTAGAAAAAAGTGAATGCGTATGGAGCCGTAGTCTAATATAATCTATGTGGTCCCAATCAGTAATGCCACTCTTGGATGACTTGCAAAGAACATCATGCATGATTAGTTAGCTGTTGATAAGCCCCTCAAACCGATCGATCTGTGTCACTAATCCATGTCCACGAAACTAAATTGGAAATGCCAACCCCCTACTGACCAATATGCAAAGACCAAAGATAATTAATTGAGGAGTAATGTATGCCAACGCAACTCGTCATTTCTTTTGTCTATCTACTGTTTCTGACCAGTCTATTATCAACTTGTTAATAATGGTTTAGTTATCATATCTTGGAATAAAGAGAGAAAATGATGGAAAAGTTACAACCTGATGACACTTTCGGCTATCTTTGATTGGGTTTTCAGAGATAAGATCCTCATCTCCTTGGCCATCACCTAATGTTTCGCTCACACACACTATACCTTTCTCGATTATGAGATGCATCATCTTTGGTCTACCATAGACCCGGTGTATGTATCAAGATTATCTGGAATCCAAGATGGGCATAACAGCTGCATTGCATTGCCAATTTTCCTTGAGGTGACACTTTAAGACTTGGTTGATAATGCTTTGGATTATAATTTTGAGTTTAGAAATAATAAAAAAACTAATATTTGGAGGAATAGACGTCCTTTCAAATATTTTTTAAAAAGAAATTATGAGCGTACGGAGAATTAAACGACTTCGGGGTTAAACCACATACCTCTGCATTATTGGAAGTGCATGTTAGAAATAATCAGAGGTTTTATTCATCACTTTTAATGCCCGAGTCTGTTTTCATGGTTGCTAGAAAACGGATAAAAAATCTATCTAAAATTATTCTTGAAGTCAAACTCTAAAAATACAAAAACGCTTTGGGTTATGATACTAGTAAGAACGTGCTTATAGCGTGACAGTGAAGTCTTCGATTGTGACACCATCGGCCATGACTCGAACGCTGGCTTAAAAAGAAAAGGCTCTCACTATGTGTTCTCTGAAAAATACGAGTTAAGACTTGGCCTTCGGGTCACGGGTCCTCATACGAGTACAAGCCGGGCCATTCAGTGTCTTTTCTCAACCTTTAGTGCAATGTTTTTAGGATGGCTCTTACCTTGGATCAAGGTTATTTTTTTTAAGACAAGCCCAACTGAAGGGGACATGTTGCTACCTACGTGTACCATGCTGTTTAAGCGAAGTATGGTTCAACAAGAATATCAGAAAAGGATTTTGCAAGTTCGATAAAGTGACCATGATCCAATATGCAACTTCCTCTGGATCACAAGGTTTATAACAAATGGACATGGTCTACAAAAGCCATGAGAATCACTGTCAGAATTAGGCAATCGATCAGCTTTTCAATTATCCACAGGGAATCTTTGTGGAGGACATGGCATGAAAGCTATTATTGCGAGAGAGAGAGAGAGAGAGAGAGAGAGAGAGAGAGAGAGAGAGATCTTGAGTGCCACCCATGCTGTCAATTGCACACACATACACACACAAGTATCAATGATGTTTGTGCTCCACTTGGTGCCCGGGAATGTGGACTGTTTGGAAGCTTGTTTGCACATAATTGTCTGCACAAGGGGCATGAATTTTCTCCCTAGGCTCCAACTTTCATCGAAAGATTGCTTTCTTTTTTACTCGATGGCAATGTCAGGTGCACACACAATTGAGTGGAAATCATGCTTCTGTTTTTGTGCTGATGCCAGCCATATCTCAGAGCATTTTCCCCACAAAAAAATCAGTAGAATGTGGATGCTGATTATGCATGCGGTCACTGTGAGGCACTATATACTCGGTTGCTTTAAACTGATTCTTGTACTATCAATCTTGGATCCATCTGTAGATTAATCTAAGTGATTGCTAAGCAAAAATATACTCGATAATATCATCAGTATGTTTTGATATATTCTTCGAGATTGATTTTATGGTTACTGAGGAGATATAAGGATTCGCTTGCTTTAGGTGTCTGGCTCCTAGCGAACCTGGTATTTTGAATTATGATTCAGAATTTCTTTTTCGAAAGTCGAATTATGACTCGGATTATTAAAATAGAGGAACTTTAAAATATCTACGCTGTCAAGCATGGAGTTCCCACTGAGTATGGCTGCATAAAAGAACAGTATTACTGCTCATTAAGCCAGAGTTTATACGCATGAAACTTTTGACTTTCTAAGTTGTTGACATTTTTTCTCTTTTTGGTATGGCACACCTTTCCAACAACATGTGCAATTATTCCTGAAGACAACCTCTTGCCAATTTTCGCATCCTAGGGAAAGAAAAACTCTATTTGATTTTGCCTTGCCAACTTGGATATTTATCATTTACGGTGACAACAGCATTTAGAAATAAGCATCAGATTGATCTATTCTAACTAAAAAAACTAAAATTTAACTTTATAGGTCAAAAGGTAAAATTTAATTCACGTGTCATGAACTCGAATGGGTCAACCACTATCAATGTATCGAAGTGTTATCCCTAGCAACATGCCGTTGTGTTAAGCGTCAAAGTGATACCAGCTGTTATGGTGAAACCACCGAAGGTATATGGTGACGTTGTATGTGCATCGAGAATTAAATCTTAATTTCTACAAATATTACTTATTTTGATGGATTTTTAATAGGATTAGGGTCCGTTTCAAAGCAAGAAACGATTCCGTTTCTGAAAAAAAATGGAGAATCCAAACCAAACAGTGTTTTTTCAAAGTGTTTCAGAACATAATTGTTTCAAAAGTTACATGTATAAGGGTAAAATTGCCCTGGATCAGTCTCTCCAGATTCTCCTTCCGTTTTCCCACTCTACCCTTCCTAGTGTGCACGCGCACAAGAGAGGGAGCCGTGGTGCAGCCCCCCAGCCGCTCGGCCTCGGCGCCGCCGCCCCGGCCATCCCAACCAGTCGTTGCCGCCGACCCCGGCCTCTGAGCTGCTCGGCCTTGCCTCCCCAAGCCGCGCACCGCCGTCGCAAGCCACGCGCTGTCGTCACAAGCCGCATGACGTCGTCCTCAAATCGTTGCGCTGCCGTCCCTCGCCGCGCACCGCCTTCCTCAACCGCGCGCCGCCTTTCCCAGCCCACGCGACACCGTCGCTCCAGCCCCAAACGGCACCGCCCCAACCCAGATCCGAGCGCCCCGCCTCACCGCCTGCGCGCGTCGCCCGGCCCTCCGACGCTCGCGCGCCGCCCGCCCTCCCGACACCGTCGTCGTCACCCGGACAAGTGAGCTTGCTGCCAAGCACAGATCCAAAGCACCGCCTTCACCCAAGCACCTCCACCAGCCAAACAAGGTATAGCTCTGTATAGCTTTGCTCTGTATGTAGGAAAATATCTAGTGAATGCAAGGTATAGCTATGCCAGTCAGTGGGTGATTTTTGCTCTGTTTGAGGATGATTTTTAAGTGTGAATGCAAGGTATCATAATGTATGTTGAATTATTGTATCATAATGTGGACCATGGTTTTTTTATTTTAATCATAATGCGCTTTGCCCAAAATTAACAGAACAACTACCACAATATAAGAAGCAAATTAGTCTATTTCAGCTTCTCACTTACTTTTCAGAATCTGAATTCAGCAAATCTGCTAAACAGTTTCATAAGTAATTCTGATTTTTCAAATAAACGTTTCTCAGGAGAATTTGAATCCGAAACGTTTCTTATATAATCTGGAACCCTAACAAACGGACCCTTAATCAATGAGATCAAGAATTTGCGGTTAGTCTCTAGCTATTTGAACATGTGTTCATAGATAATTTTAACACGATTTAATGGGATCAGGAATTTGCCGTTAGCCTCTGGCTATTTTAACATGTGTTCATAGTTGTACCGTCCATGTATGTGTGTGCATAATGGTTTGTGTATCTTCTATGTTATAAAAAAATGAACGTAGCCGTGATTGCCAGTTTGATTGTGTTCAATTAAGTTGCCTGAGAGAAAATAAGACCATGTGAGATGTACCCTGGCAGTTCTCAACATTTACACTTCGTCTGGCTCATGAAATTTCATAGGAATTTCACATATATACTGTACTAATAATTAGTTCATTGTACTATATATGCTAAATATGAGAATTAAATATAGACACGCGAAACAAAAAAATAATTAGCATACGATTAACTGAGTTTTAGTTATTTTAAACTTGAAAAATAAATTTATTTGATATTTTAAAATAATTTCTATATAGAAAGTTTTCATAAGAAACACGAAAAATATTCTAACAAAAGTTAAGGTAAAATTTGTATCATGAGCAGGTTCAAACAGGAGTAGTAGAACAGTACTCCCTCTTGTTCTTTTGTTCGACTTTGGTTCCAAACGTCATGTAAAAAAGGGTGGAAGGAGTATAATTTAGGCCATGCCCAATGCACCATGCTGGATAGTGGTCTCGGGCCTCCACATCGGAGCCGAGCGCCCATGGCAGTGGAGACCGGGGTCTCACGAGCTCAAGCGTGACCTACAGAGGTGTCAGTTGCCTTCTCGCGCCTCAGCTCAAAAACTGTGAAGCCATAACTCAAGGCCGCGTGTTGGGCAAATTGAGAGCCTCGCAATGTGCTTTGGGGGAAAAGGAGAAGCAAAACCAAACTTGTCATGGTCGTTGTCACTCGCGGCCATTGAGGACTCCCACTAAGGTAGAGTTGCCACTCCCCACCTCCTCCGAGACTCCTGGCGAGCTCTTGGCCAGATCCAGCGAGCTTGTGGGCTGCGATCGGATCCGCTGACACTGTCGCTCAAGGAGAAGGGAAGGAGAGAGGCCGGCGAGCTCGCAGCCAAATCTTCTGTCGTCGTGGGGATCCGGCACCGCCACTCACGGAGAAGGGGAGGGGAAGAGGCAGGAGAGCTTGTGGCCAGATCCTCCGCCGCCGTGGGGGATCTGGCGTCGCCGCTTGCGGAGAAGGGAAGGGGGAGAGGCTGATGAGCTCGTGGCCAAATCCGTCGCCGCCATGAGGATCCGTTACCGACGCTCGCGAAGAAGGAAAGGGAAAGTCCGATGAGCTCGTGGAGATGCGCCCCAGCCATGGGGATCCGCCGTCACCATGGATCCTTCACCGCCGTTCACAAAGAATAGGAGGAGTAAGAGGCGTCGCTTCCCCTGGAGACAGTGTGACAGGGGAGATAAAAAGAATGTGGGAGAGACTGACAGTGGGTCCATGGGTAAATTAGGAGCATCTATGTATTTATTTTTGTTATAATAAAATCTAAAATATAAAAGTTGATAATAAGATATATACCTTAAAGGGATTTGCGTCATGGATGATGTGACTTTTGTGTGATTTTATTCTATATGACATATCGAGACCACTTCTATATTCGTGGTGTTTATTTTACATGCTTTTAATGTTCGCTTTGCTTATAGGTGACCTGATTTTGGACGGAAGGTGCCGTATTTGATGTTCTGAGCAAGAGGTAAAAGTAGACCATGAAAATCAAAAGGAAAAAAATGGTTATCAGCATGTCACATCCTGACAGTATCCTGTAGGCAGATGAGCTCATGTACAGCATCCTTTGGCAGAAAAGGAAGAAGGACTGCGCTGCCTCGTTTCAAAATAAATTTATTTTTTCTTATCTCATACATATTAATAAAAAATAAAATATTTTTATTTTATCAAATTTTAATGGGACTTTTTATTTTATCTATTTTTAATAAAATTATTCTTTTATTTTTATATATTTCGATACAACGATTACTTAAAAATAAATTTATTTTAAGACAAATATAAAAACTGAAAATAAATTTATTATGGAATGAAGAGCATACATCATATGAAAGAGACATTATTCAGAAATTAGAATATATTTTAAACAACATCATGAAAAGAGTACTAGTTTAAATCCTACTTTTACGAGATAGAGAAAATTATTGTTCCATATTTTATCTTGATTTTGTTTTAAAGTATCAAATATATTTTTTTCAATATATTATTTTGTCGTAATAATTAAAACTTAATATGCTAATGATTTTTTTATGAGAACCAATTTAACTTTTATTTTCATCGGTTTCAAAATACTCATCAGCGGTAGGAATCGAAGAAGCTCAATGGAGTAGCAGATGACACCAAACTACCAAAGTAATACTTCATGAAAGCAAATAACGATAGCGAGTTAGCAAGTAGCCCATTGATTGGCCAGGATAAGCTTTTATTTCCGAGCTTAGAAGTGGAAAAAAGCAACTACTACAAGCCTACAATGATGCTACTGCCTTACTAGAGTAGACTAATTAATTTGATATACATCAACATCAGTAGATGCTTCAAAGGGCTCAAAGTTGTGTATAATAATTTGAGGATGTATGACATCACTAGCATGCTGGAATCTGAAATTGCAATGGTTATCCCATAAGCATGGTAAACAAGAAGATTATATATAGACATTGGACCACACTTTATTATCTATATTTTATTTTGGATCATTATTTAACCAATATTTTTATTTAGATCAGATACTTTTACCTTAATGGTACTTTGCATCACCCTCAACTCTTTTATCCATCTGCATTCAACTTGTCACATGTCGAAGAAATGGTCTTACATAACTAGACGAGTAAAAACCGACATACTCGAGATCATTCATATGCTTAAGAGTCATATGATTCAAAGTGAAATAAAAGCCTTAAGAGTCATATGATTCAAAGTGAAATAAAAGCAAACTTACATGATCAAAGTAAAAATATTGATTAAAGGCTGATCTAAAACAAAACATCGTTAATAAAATATGATCTAAAGAATTTGTATGGTTATATGCTTCACCATCTAAACCATCACAGAGACCCTTCTCGAACATATAATTTTTCAAACAATTTTCCTTTCGATAACTAAATAGATACCAAAATCTAAATGTATATGACACGGAAAATTTATACAACAACAGTTATCCAGATTTGATAATATATCGTTTTTCTGTCTCAAAATAAATTAATTTTTATACCTGAATTTAAACATACACTATACTCAAATTTAATTTAAGTCATACAAAAGTTGACATACTACAGTATGGGATTGAGGAGTAAGTAGGAGTACTAACTATCACAGCACTATGGACGAATCATTTAGGTAATGGAAGGCAACTCCGGAAATTACGGTGCCCACGGGTTGGCGATTCTGAAGGCGATTGCGGCCTAGCCTCAACCTAGCTCTTCGACCCTAACCTAGATCATCGTTCTCCGGTGAACTAGGCTGCTCCGCCATCAGCTGGGTAGCTGCGGCGTCCATGCCATGTCGTCGACCTTCGGCGGCGGCGGCCACCAGCATATTGACGGTTAGCCCTTCCGGCGCCGTCAACCACAAATTTCCCACTAGGGGTTAGCTGCGGCTAGGTACCCTAGGTCGGACTCGCGGTTTCACGTTGCTCGGGCGTGCGGAACAAATCTGTGTTCCCTTTGCCAGCTTCTGAGATGATGTCGACGAGCGGTGGAGAGAAGTTTTTCAACTCTGATGAAAATGTCACTTATATGATGCAGCATCTTAACCTAACCGCTGAAGAGGGGGATGTGGTGTTTTTCAGTGATGATGAAGAGGATGGGGTTTCTGGGACGGAGGAGTGGATCATTGTCGAAAAGATACTACCACCGGCCACGGTGCATGCTACCACGGTCTTCCTTGCGATGAAACCGGCTTGGGGAAACCCGTTCGGTCTAAAGATTAGATCCATAAGAGAGAAAGAGGATAATCTTTTTCTGGCCGAATTCAACCAACGGCAGGATATGGAATGAGCTCTAGGGGGGTCGCCGTGGATGGTGGGGCGTCATGCTTTGATCCTGCAAGACTACGATGAGCGTCTTCGACAGTCAGAGATACGTTTTGATCTCATGGACATTTGGGTGAGGATCCTGAATTTGCCGCTCGGTTGGATGAATCGCCAATGGGGTGAACGTGCAATGGGGCTGATAGGGGCGGTCAGGAAGGTGGAGGTTGATAAAGATGGGAAGGCTAGTGAATCGTTCTTGAGAGCTAGGGTTTCCATTGAGATTGGCAAACCACTGCATAGAGGAGTTCTTTTGAAAACCAAGAAAGATGGTAATCCTGAATGGTTTGAGATCCAATATGAGAAGCTACCTTTCTTTTGTCTATCTTGCGGAGCATTGGGCCATTCAGAGCTGGAGTGCGAGAAACCACTGTGCATAACGATTGCGGAAAGATTCCTTATGATATTAAGCTTCGGGCTCCAGAGGTGAAGAAGAAGAAAGTGCAAAGCTTTCCAGAGGCGGCAGCGGAGTCGTTTGGAAGCAGATCATCGTTCGGGCGTAACAAGCCGCAGATCATCGTTTGGGCGTAACAAGCCGAGGAGCCCGGTGTCTCGCTCGGATGGGAGTGACTCTCGAAACTCAAACAAGATACTTGGAGAGGGGAGAGTGATGAAGTTATCTCACCTCTCAGAGCAAACAATTTAGGTCCGCGGGAAGAAGGAAGGTCCCGTGTTGATACAAGCCGTCAGTTGTTCCAAGATGTGGGAGGTGGGGATATGAAAGCGTGTCGACGGAAGAGGAAGTCTAAAGGCACCGATTCTCAACTCCCACCGGACCTTAACATCCCATTTGACAGCACCTCAGTGTTGGTTCCTCGGGTTTGGTTACGAGCCGGGTCCAGCAATTGGCTCAGCCTGAGAGGGAATCAGGGGGAGCTATGGCAGTGGAATTAGCCAAGAAATAGAAGTGTTCGACAAACCAATCAAATGCAAGATCGGCGGCGGCTGCGTGTGACAGCCCCCGCCGGGAACCATAAAAATACTAAGTTTGAACTGTCGGGGTCTGGGGCGGCCCGAGGCAGTTCTTGAAGTTAGGAGCCTTGTAAAGCTTCACAGACCGGCGCTAGCGTTCTTGTCGGAAACTCGGATCGAGGGTGGCCAAATGGGCCGGGTAGAAACGGGGCGGCGAGCACGGCCATTACGTAGCGGCACGGCACGGCACGGCCCGTGGGTGAAACGGGCCGGGCCGGGCCGGCACGGCACGACCCGTTACTGTAGCATGCACTGTACGACACTGTAGCAAACACTGTAGCGTGCACTGTAGCAGCCCAAATAGAAGATAAAATGCAGCCCGTGGGCCTCTAACAGCCAAAATAGTGCCAAATAGTGCTATCAGGCCGACTTCGGCCCGTGGGCCTTTAACGGGCCCGTGCCGGCACGGCACGGCCCGGCCACCCCATGGGCCGTGCTTGGGCCGAGAACACGGCCCGTGGGCCGGCACGGCATGGCCCGCTACACGGCCGTGCCTAGCACGGGCCGTGCGCGGCGTGCCGGGCCGGGCCATGCCGGCGGCCCGTTTGGCCACCTCGACTCGGAGCTTCAACGACAATGTCACTCATCTCCGGCAAAAGGTAGGTTTTGCCAATGGGGTGGGTGTCGGCAGCCTTGGTTGCGGGCGGGGGGTCTTGGAACTCCTCTGGACAAGTGAGGTTTTTGTGAACCTAAAGACTTATAACAAGTCGCATATTGATGTTATGGTGTTTGATCCGGTTTCGGGAGTAGAGAGCTGGCGGTTCACTGGCTTCTACAGTGAAGCATGGAGAGATCGTCGTGGCCGGAGTTGGGAGTTGCTCAAGCTGTTGGGAGAAGGAAATAATGTGCCCTGGATCTGTGCTGGGGATTTTAATGAGGTTTTGGATGCCAGGGAACAATGGGGTGGAGTGCTGAGGTCGGAGCGACAAATGGAAGGCTTTCGTGACATGGTACAGTACTGTAGTCTTACGGATTTGGGTTTGTCGGCCTTCCATATACCTGGGACAACAGGCAACAACAGAACCAAAATGTTAAAGTAAGGCTAGACCGGGCGTTAGCAAACGCAGGCTTCTGTGACTTGTTTGGCAAGTCCACAGTTTGGCATATACAAACTAGTGAATCAGACCACTGTTGTTTGATTATCGACTGTGAGAGAAAGGAAGGTGAACGGAGGAATAGGCAATTCAGGTTATGAGAATATGTGAAGAAGAGATCCTTCATACTCAAAGCTGGTGGAGGAAAATTGGGGGATTGGAAATGAAATTAGCAACCTGGCGGTTTGCGAGGAAGCTAGATAAGGTGAAATGCTATCTTCAAAGCTGGGACTGTAATGTTTTCGGTTCAGTGAAGAAAGAATTAATTAGATTAAGAAAAGAGTTGGAAGATGTCAGGAGCCAGGGCATTCTAACTGGACCATCCCAAGAGGAACGTCGTCTAATGTCAAGGCTTTCGGAGCTTCTGGCCAGAGAGGAAACGATGGAAAGGCAGTGCTCGCGCATTAACTAGCTCAAGGAGGACGATAGAAACACCAAATTGTTTCATGCACAAGCTCGCGAGAGAGGCAAAAACAACAGAATCTGGGGGCTTTGGTCGCCGGAAGGGGAATTGATCACGGATCAGAAGAGGCTTGAACTACTGATTTCAGACTTCTACCCAAACTTGTTCGCTGCTCAGCAGCATACAAGGTCGAAAGAAATTCTTTCCTGGGTTCCGGAGCGTGTGAGAACCTCCATGAACGAAAGCTTGGAAGCACGGTATACAGCTCAGGAGGTGGAGAGAGCCTTGTTTATGACGGGACCCAATAAGGCACCATGCCCTGATGGTTTTATAGCGGGGTTTTTTCAGGTGCACTGGAATAAGGTGGGACAAAGCGTCACAAACGCGGTTTTGGACTTCCTAAATGGCAGTCAATTACCGAATGGCTTTAACCAAACCTCCATTGTTTTGATCCCGAAAGTTCACAGTCCTCAGGATATTAAGCAATTCAGACCTATCTCTCTGTGCAACGTTATATACAAAGTTTGCTCAAAAGTGTTGGCTAATTGACTGCAGTTAATCCTGGATGACATCATATCTCCAGAACAGAGTGCTTTTGTTCCAGGCCGGCTTATCACGGATAATGTGCTTATAGCTTTTGAGTGCACACACTATCTCAAAGGAAGAAAGGGAGAACAGGAGCCTGTGCAATTAAGTTGGACATGGCCAAAGCTTACGACCGGGTGGAGTGGGGGTACTTACACGGCATGATGTCTCGGTTGGGGTTTGCGGATAGCTTTGTAAATATTGTCATGAAGTGTGTAACGTCGGTGATTTTTTCTATCAGGGTGAATAATTCCCTTTCAAGACCATTTAAGCCTTCGCGAGGAATCAAGCAGGGCGACCCCATATCACCTTATTTGTTTTTGCTTTGTTCAGAGGGCTTATCTTGTTTGCTGAAGAGTGTTGGGCCTGCTTTCTGCCAAGAGGGGTGCGAGTGGGTATCCATGCCCCTTGGATTTCGCATCTTCTGTTGCAGATGACTGCATAGTCTTCGCTGAGGCATCTCGAAGGGGAGCTGATCGGATCCGACAAATCCTGGACATATACAGTGGGGGATCGGGGCAGCTGGTAAATGAGAGCAAGTCGGCAATTTTCTTCAGTGGTAACTGTGATGCAAACACAAAAGATGAGGTTCGAGATGTTCTGAAGATTGAGTGTGAAGCTCTGGCAGAAAAGTACTTAGGCCTCCCCACTGCCCTAGGAAGATCGATCTCGGGAGCGTTTGAATCTCTGTCGAATAAATTGAAAGGCCTTGTCGGAGTTTGGTCAAGGAAGGCAGCAAGCTCGGCAGGGAGGGAAGTTCTTCTAAAATCGGTGGCTTAGGCACTACCAACCTATCCGATGAGCTGCTTTCTGTTCCCGAAGGAAATGTGCAAGAAGTTGAAGACAATCATTGCAAATTATTGGTGGGGTCATCGGCAAATAACAGACATATACATTGGCAGAGTTGGGAAAAGCTGACAAAGCATAAATTGGATGGGGGTATGGGTTTCCGGGATCTCCGATGCTTTAATTTAGCTCTTTTGGGGAAGCAGGGTTGGAGGCTGTTAGCTAACCCTAAATCCATGCGTGCAAAGGTCTTGAAAGGAAGATACTACCATGACGCTAACTTCATGTCAGCAACGAGAAAGAAGCATGCAAGCCACACACGGCGAGCAATTCTGGAAGGAAGGGAAGTGCTGAAAAAAGGACTGATAAAGAGGATTGGTGATGGTTGTTCTACAAATATTAGGCTTGAAAGGTGGATTCCGGGACACTTTGACGGCAAACCGATATTTCTGTCGGACGGGCTACAGTTGCATAAGGTGTCCGAACTGCTAACGGCTAGCGGGGCCTGGGACGAGCAGAAGATACGGAGATCGTTCGCGTGTTTGGATGCTCAAGCAATCCTCAGTACTCTGATTAGAGGCCGGGGGGAAGATGTGTGGGCTTGGGAACCAGAGAAACACAACATGTATACTGTCAAAACAGCTTACCAGCTGGTGTATGCAACACAATCCCGCCTGCATAATTTTGATGGTGGTTCAGCTTCTGAAAATCCCCTGTGAAAACGTATCTGGGATCTGTGCATTCCTCCGAAAGTTAAATTTTTTTGGTGGAGAGTTGTAAACGGATTTCTGGCAACAAGAGCAGAATTACATAGGCGGCACATCGAACAGATACCAAATTGCGAAGCTTGTGGGGCAGCGGTGGAGACGATTCGGCATGCTCTGATGGAATGCCCATCGGCCAAAATTTTCTAGAGTGAAACGAAGAGACTCACATGTGTGAAAGTTCTGAGACTATACCCTGCTACTTGGGCACTCGATTTGGTTGATCCGGGATTGTGTTCGCAGAGGGAAGCTGCCATTATCCTGTGTGGTATGTGGTCATTGTGGATGGGAAGAAATAGAAGGCGCCATGGTGAACAGATGCAACCAGTTCGGTTGGTTGTCCAGTGGATGATAGACACTGCGTACGATCTCTGGGAGTTAGCAAAATCCGAGAGAACTATGAAATAGAGGCCAAACTCAAAACCGAGATGGAGTAAACCGGGAGCAAGCTGGACTAAATGCAATGTCGATGCCTCTTTTTGCGAAGGGAATCGAACTGTTTCTGTCGAAACTTGGTTTCGGCAATAGAAATTGGGGGTGCAGTCAAGATCGCCAAGCTCGATGGGTTAGATGGAAAACAAGGTTTAGACAGGTTCAGGCCCTCTCATGAGGTAAAACCCTACTCCTGTTTCGGGGATTCGATCCGCCAAGTGTTTATTGATCTCAAGATCTCGTGTGTCTAATTGCTCGTATATGCTTCGCCTTAATCTGATCTCCCTCAAGGGATGCCCCTTACCCCCCTTATATAGTCTTGAGGGGCGGGCTTACAAGTCAGAAACCCTATTTTACTCTAAGTCGGTTTCCTCAATCTTACCAAGTTATGACTATGAGCCGTTGCCTTATCTAATCGGCAACGTAACACCCAAGTCATAGCCGGTTTACATAATTAGCAGGCGTAACCTATCCCTATTATCAGTCGGATAAGCTTGCCATGTGGGTATCCGATTGCCATAATCTCCACAGTAGCCCCCGAGTCGTTCGCAGTCGACGAGATAACTTTGCCTCGAACCAAGATAACTCACAGCCAAACAACTCTTTGGCCGAGTGCTTCTGGTGCCGAGTGGTTCCGTCATCTCTACCTGAAACTCCCGAGTGGCTCCAAAGACTGTGAAGGGCTGGAAAAATTCTCAAAAAATAAATATCTAGGTGCATCTCCTGATGCACCTAATTAGGTGTAGCCCCCGACTATGCGGTTAGTCAAAAACAGACTAAGCATATAGTCAAGAACTATAAAAAATCATTCTCATATAAATGCTTAGCTCAAGCTAAAGCAATCATAAAAATCACGTCACTCGGCAAGCTCATGCTTATTCGAGTAGATTTGCCCGAGTCGTCTCGAAACAAATAATATAATTAGCCCTCATGGGTAAGAAATCAATTCACTCGGCAAGCTCATGCTTATCCGAGTTGATTTGCCTGAGTCATCTCAAAACAAATAGCTCGATCGACCCTCGTGGGTAAAAAATACTTGGCAAGCTCATGCTTATCCGAGTTAACTTGCCCGAGTCATCTCGGAACAAATAATTTAATCGACCCTCATGGGTAAACAAATTTTTCAGTCATCTAAAAAATACGACCAAAATATTAAATAGCTCCGGCCATAATATTAGTCTTAATCTAAAAAGATCTTCACCAAGGTGGAAAAATAGCATTGATATAATCATTTAATCAAATTCTTAGAAACCAAATGTCCCTGTCGTCAGGACATCCATGAAAAGCTTAACTGTTTGTCACCTTAAAAATTGCATCCTGCCAACTTCTCATGAAATTGCGCAAACCGCGGTATGAAAGGATTTTAAAGGTATTGGGATATGTAACACGTGCATATTGCCAGCGCAAATCTGCTTAAGTCCATCCATTTAAGTCCCTAAGGACACATGTCAAGCCACACCTTAGCTGGGCCGCAAGTCTCTCATGGGCTTGGCCCAATCGCGAGATGACTTAGCAAAAACCCTCAAGTCTTTTTACGAAGCTTCGAGGTCATCCCCGCCACTTCGTCTTCCCAAAATTTCCTCTTTCTTCTACTGCGGCTTCGGCCATCCTACCTCTGATGGGAACTTGTAGATATCTCGTTTATTTATGTTAATGCCTTGACCCGAGTCTTCATAGAAATTTTCTTAAGTAATTTTCGTCCGACTGTCACCAAGCCTAAGCTTGATTAGGTCATCAAAAAATTCTCAGTCCTTATCTATTGAACTCGAATCAAAACACTAAACAATCATAAACCAAATATGAACAAGTTGTCGAAGAAAACCATGCTTTAATGACGCATGTATAGCCCCCAACTGTCAACTCAAGAAGTCATCTTGCTTGAGGTTGGCAGTCGAGAATAACATGTATTGTCGAAGATTTTCGATATTCCAAGAGTTCTCCACCATGGATCCATCTTCACGCTTTAGTCGATATGCTCCTCGCCGAGTCACCTCAGCAATTATATATGGCCCTTCCCATAGTGGAGATAATTTGTGACGGTCCTTGGTGGTCTGGATTTTGCGTAGAACCAAATCGCCGACAATGAAGGCTCGCGCCCGAACATTGCGACTATGGTAACGTCTAAGTCCTTGTAGATATCTTGTCGACTAGATCAGGGCTGCCTCACGGGCCTCCTCCAGTCGGGTCAGGTCGTCCACTCGGTCTTGATCGTAGCGCTCGTCGTTGAAGCTATGGACTCGAAGAGATTCGTACTCCATTTCATTCGGCAACATGGCTTCTGGCCTTTAGACCAGAAAGAAAGGAGTTTGGCCGGTAGCTTGACTGTGCGTAGTCCGCAGTGACCATAGAACCGAGGGAAGCTCTTGAACCCATTTGCCGGCATAAGGGTTTAGCCGGTCAAACACTCGGGCCTTGATGCCTTGAAGAACCATGTCGTTGGCGCGCTCAACCTGTCCATTGCTTTTGGGATGCGCGACCGATGCATAGCAGATTTTGATGCCGAAGTCTTCACAGAATTCTTTGAAAATGCCTCCAGTGAATTGAGTTCCATTGTCGGTAATTATTCTGTTTGGGATGCCAAACCGGTGCACAATGTTGAGAATGAAGTCTCGTGCCTTGTCAACGGTGATCATTGCAACTGGCTTAGCCTCGATCCACTTGAAAAACTTGTCGATTGCGACGAATAGATGTGTGAATCCTCCTGGTGCCTTCTTGAAGGGGCCGACCATAGCCAAGCCCTATACTGCGAATGGCCATGATAATGGAATCGTTTGTAGCTCTTGGGCTAGAACATGGCTCTGCTGAGCGAAGAACTGGCAACCTTCACACGTTCGGACCACTTTGTCGGCGTCGGAGACCGTCGTAAGCCAGAAAAAACCTTGTCTGTAGGCTTTGCCTACCAACGTGCGTGCTGCCGCGTGACTTCCGCATATACCCGAGTGAATATCTTAGAGTAGTTGCCGTCCTTCCTCAGGAGTGATACATCTCATTAGGACTCCAGAGGGGCTCCTCTTGTACAATTCAGAGTCGGCCATGACGTAAGCTTGACAACGACGTCGGACTCGTTCCGCCTCATCTCGGTCTTCCGGCAGCTCTTGCTGAGTTAAAAATTTGATGAGCGGTGTCCTCCAGTCGGCGTCGAGCATGGCGACTTGATTTGCAGCTTGTTCGTTGGGAGTTGGTTTTGCTGCAACAGTCGGCTCATAGAGATGCTCTACGAAAACGTCTGTTGGATCTGCTTCTTGCTTCGACCCGAACTGCGCCAACTCGTCAGCTGCCTCGTTGTTATGTCTCAAGACATGTGATAGCTCCAATCCGTCAAACTTGTCTTCAAGTTTGCGAACTTCCTGCCGATAGGCCTCCATGGTGTCGTTTAGACAGGACCAGTCTTTCATTACTTGGTTGACAACCAGCTAGGAATCTCCTTTCACAACCAACCGTCGTATCCCGAGTGAAACAGCAAGACGTAGGCCGTGCAGCAGGGCTTCATACTCGGCGACGTTGTGTGAGGTGGAGAAGTGAAGGTGAAGAACATATCTTAGCCTTTCCCAGTCGGGGAGATCAGCACGACTCCTGCTCCCAAGCCAGTGATCCTCTTGGATCCGTCAAAGTGCATGGTCCAGTATTGTAGGTCTTCTCGAGGTACATCTTCTTGTTGTTCGGTCCACTCGGCCAGGAAATCCGCCAGGGCTTGTGACTTTACAGACGTCCTCGCCGTGAAAGTTAAGTCCAGCGACATCAGTTTCAGGGCCCATTTTGTGATGCGCCCAGTCGCCTCCCGGTTGTGGATGACATCGTCGAGTGGAAAGGAAGTGACGACGGTGACCGAGTGACCCTTAAAGTAGTGTGCCAATTTTCTCGTGGTTATCACAACACCATATAGCAATTTTTGTACCTGAGGGTAGCGAATTTTGGCTCCTGCCAGTACTTCGCTAACAAAGTAGATTGGCCTCTGAATCTTTAGGACTCGTCCTTCTCCCTCACGCTCAACGACAAGAACCGTGTTGACCACTTGGTGGGTTGCTGAGACATACAATAGCAGGGGTTCTTGCGGCTGAGGTGAGGCTAGAACGGGCGGCGTCGTGAGAAATTCTTTAAAATCTTCAAAGGCCTTGTGGGCTTCCGTAGTCCACTGGAAGTCGTCGGTTTTCTTCAGTAGCCTGAAGAAAGGCATGCCTTGCTCGCCGAGTTGGGAGATGAATCGGCTTAGCGCCGCCATGCAACCAGTGAGCTTCTGGACATCTTTCTGGTTACTCGGGGCTTCATATTCAAGATGGCGTTGATTTTCTCTGGGTTAGCTTCAAGGCCGCGATGGGACACCATGAAGCCGAGCAGTTTGCGTGATGGCACGCCGAACGTGCATTTCTCTGGGTTTAACTTCATTCTGAAGGCCCAAATATTTGCGAAGGTTTCTTCTAAGTCGGCAATCAGGTCTTCCTTCTTTTGGTCTTGATGACAACATCGTCGACGTAAGCTTCCATGTTTTCCTCGATATACGTCTGAAAGCATCTTTGGATCATGCGCTCCGGCGTTCTTCAGACCGAAGGACAGCGTGATGTAGCAGTAAGCTCCAAATGGCGTGATGAACGATGTTTTCAGCAATGGATTCCTTCAAGCTGATCCGGTGGTAGCCCGAGTAATGTCCGTAAAACTCAAGAGCCGGGCAATTTGTTGAGTCCACGACTTGATCGATTCGAGGCAATCCGAATGGATCTTTGGGGCAGGCTTTGTTGAGGTCGGTGTAGTCAACGCACATGCGCCATTGCCATGTCTTCTTCCGGACCAAGACCGGGTTAGCCAGCCAGTCGGGATGGAGGACTTCTTTGATGAAACCTGCGGCTAGGAGTTTAGTGAGTTCTTCCTTGATGGCATCTTTTCGATCCTGAGCAAAACGGCGTAATCGTTGTTTGATAGGTTTCGCGTCATCTTTGACGTGTAAAGAGTGTTCGATCACCTCCCTAGGAATTCCAGGCATATCAGATGGTTTCCAAGCAAAAACATCTTTATTATTTTGGAGGAAGGTGACGAGCGTGCTTTCCTATTTACGATCTAGCTCAGCGCCGATTACAGCGTGGAAGGATCCGATGGATCAAGGGAGATTTTCTTCGTTTTGGCGTCGTCTTGTCCCGACTTGGCTATCTTCTTCGCGGGGATTTCACCCTCTCCAGAAGTTGATGCAGCCGATCGGATTTCTTCCTGGCCACGTGATCTCTCACGAGATTGGGCCATGTCGCAGCTTTCCTTGTCGCAAGTGAAGGCTTGTTTGACGTCGCTACGCAGGGTGATGACGCCGTTGGGGCCAGGCATCTTCATGTAGAGGTAGGTTTAGTGTGGTATCGCCATGAACTTGGCAAGTGCAGGCCTTCCGATGATTGCGTGGTAGGCCGTCTCGAAGTCGGCCACCTCGAAAGTGACGTTCTCTGTTCGGAAGTTCTCCCGAACTCCAAAGGTGACTGGAAGGGTGATGTGTCCGAGTGGCGTGGATGACAGCCCCGGGATAACTCCGTGGAAGGGGGCTGAGTGTAACATCCTAAAAATCGAAGAAACTGAAATCGGAACGTAAAAATCAGAACTTTCAAAAACCTTCGCTTGTTGCTTTTTCCTCGGGTTTGTTGCTTCTTATTTTTCAGCTCAGTGGCATAAATCTAGTTGTGATCAATTCCCTTTTGGTGTTTGTGGATGATTTGGAGTTTGTCGGAGAGAAAAATTCGATTCAGAATTAGGAATTTTAAAAGGAAATCGGAGATGAGATGCGGATTTATGAAACTGCGAATTTGGAGAAATAGAATATTAATTGTGGATGGTGGAAGATAAATTACGGTATAAAATAGACAATAAAATATTTGGGGGACTTACTCAAAATCTAGGGAATTTTTGAATTTAAAAATGGTGAATTATGAAATTAGAAAAAGGAATTTAAATAAATATGAAAAATATTGTGGAAAAATAAAAGTGGAGAAAAAGTTGAAAATATAGTACTAAAAATAATTTTTGGAACATTGAAATTTATTTTGAATTTTTAGAAGGGAGGAAAATGGAAATAGGAAATTAGAAATCAAAAATCGGGAAAATATAAAATTCTACTGTTCATTGCGCATGAGGTGCTCGACGCCGTACTCGGCCCCGGAGCGCGCCGCCGCGCCGCGCCGGCCGTACGCGCCGCGCCGCGCGGGCACACGCGCCCCGCGCCGACCCCCGCACCCCGCCCGCAGCTGCGCGCCCGTACCCAGCCCGCGCCCGCGCCGCTTGTCGCGCCACGCGCCCGCCGTCGCCGGGACCCCGCCCGCACCCCGTGTGTTCGCCCACGCGTTCGACGCCGTACGCGGCCCCGTTCGCGCGCTGCGCCTCTCTCGCCACGTCGCAAACACGCGCGCCGGCCCGGCCTCCCGCGCCGCCGCATGGAGACCGCCGTACCGCGCCGAGCCGCCCCCCTTCCCTCCCGTTTCCTCCCCGGCCGCGCCTATAAATAGGCCGAAGCCCCCTTTCTCCCACGCCGCTGCCGCCTCTCTCTTCCCTTTCCCGAGCACCAACGCCGCCCTAACCGCCGAGCGCCGCCGTCGCCGCGAGCGAGAACCGGAGCCGCCGCCGCGCCGCCGTGCGCCGAAGCCACCCAAGCCTCGCCGTACCTCCCAGAGCCGCCGTCGCCGGTAAGTCCCGCCGCCGCCCTTTTCCCATGCGCTAGCACCGGCCGTCGCCTCGTTTTTGTTGAGCCTCGGTCAAACACGTTACGGGCAATGAACAGTGGCGCAGAGAAAATAAAGAAAAAGAAAAAGAAAAAGAAAAATGGGGAAAATTTGGAAAAATATTTCGGGAAGACTTGAGTAAAATTTTGGGCAAAATAAATTATTTTCTTGCATGATTTCTCGGTGAAAAATTTAAAAAAAATCAAAATGCAACTTTCCGAAATATTGTTCCGCGCCGTTTTCAAGTCCGGGTTTCGTTTAATCCTTTCTCGCCGTTTAAATGTGCTGCTCTTTTGTGCTCGAATCTTTAAAACCTCGAGCACCAATCCCTCCGCGGATATTTTCAATTCTATTTTCTCGAACAAATCACGATCGTCGCTTTGCGAAAACCCTAAGTCATCGACCCGATGCCAAAACTTGGAGTTTTCCATGTCAATCCTCGTACAAACTCAAGTAGAAATTTAGGCTAAGCGCTTGGAGTCATTTCCGTGGCTTTTATGGTTCTTTTCGATCTTCTGGTGTTATATTGAATTTTAATCGAATTCGATTGATCTCTCGGACGTACGGATAGCACCTGAAGAGGCCGGCATCGACCCCATTGAAGACACCACACCACAAGCGTGCGAGCAAGGCAAGTCATCACACTCTTTGAACATATTGATCCCACTTATGAAATGATGTTACTTTAAACTCTAAACATGCATGCTATACAGAGTTACCTATACTTGTTATGCCATACTTTGCTGTTGATTACCTTAGAATTACTCCTTGTAACTCTCGAAGTGATACAAACAACCGGAGAATAACTTCGGTAAACTGCTTAGCCCTGCTAAACTTAGATTCATGCATACTCATGACTTTATGAAAAGCTTTGGGCAACTACCTTAGGGAAGGTAGTAGAGATGCGGCCTGTGGAGACATGAGCGCCACATGGCCATGAGAATGATGAACTAAGTTTGATGAGCATTGAAAGTACTACACAAATGTTTTAGACTGGGGCGGCCTGATGATTTGGGTGGATTCCAGAAAAGGCAAGTGCCGACCCTGGTCAATTAAGGACCGAGCCATGAGATAGCCGGGAAACGAGCCAGTACAACCGTACTTCTTGAATGGGTATAGACCTAGCTGATTAGATAGCCGAGCGGAGGCAGTATCCTTGCATAGATGGTTCTTTATGATGTGGTTTGTGTGATGAAGATGAGGCTGCGGCCTATGTTGTGGATGGTGAAATTAAATCGATATTAATTGAACTTAAAGATTGAGGAAGTCTTCCCTTACCCCGGGTGCGCCAGAACTCCTCTCACTGCTAGAAAATGACGGCTAGAGTGCATGAGGGCTTAAGTTCATGGAGCGGGTACTGCCAAAGTGAGGTTATCGAAAGGCTTTGCCGTGACCGTCTCATGTGTTGGGACGTAGGCTCATTATTTGGGTTGTCACGGAGTACGGGTAAAGTGTACATCCACCGCAGGTGTGAATGAATCAATCTATTCGAATAGCCGTGCTCGCGGATATTGAGCATCGTGACAAGACTTTCGCTTGGCTAGACTTTAAACTTAAAAATGCTGGGATGGGTTTGCATGATGATTTTATTCGCTGGTGGATCAACTTCTCGAGATGTGAGAAGAGGTGGACTCCCCACAAAACCATGACGAATCGGAGGCGGGAAGCCATCCTTGGAATCACGATGGATGGTAGACAGAACCGTCGCCGAATTAATGAACTATGGGACTAAAACTTGACTTGTCTAGTTGTTAGGCTTGTGAAAAGATTTATGAAAATTGGCTTTACGCAAAAGAGCTCCAACCATTCCTTGAATAACCCTATCATATGCATCACTTCCGTGTTGGCTTGCTGAGTACGGTTGGTACTCACCCTGGCTATACGCACAAACCTTCAGATGATAGGAATGAAGAATCGGAGGATCCTTACGCCTACTACCAAGAAGGCGAAGAAGCTAATGGCGCTTACTAGGTCTTAGACCCCGGTCGTTGCCTGTGGCAACCGACATGCCGTTGCCTTTATTCCGCTGCCGTATCTAATTTCTGCTTTTGTGTTGTATCCGGACCATGAGGTCCTATGTGGTGAACATTGCCTTCGGGCCTATCATTGTAATAATTTTGATGTAAGACTATTCGTGCATGTGGACCTGGTTATTCAGTATTTCGTGGGTACCAACTACTCGATCCAGGGAAATGGTACTAAGAACACGAAAGATTCCCGTTCCAAAAATGGGGGTCCACAAAGTTGGTATCAGAGCCATGCGACCGTAGGATAAGACCAATTGGAGCCCTACCCCTGACTAGTTGGCTAAAGGGAAGTATCCCTACTAGGACAATTTCGCAAACTATTATTTCTGAAAAGACAAATATACTTTTTCCTATACCTTTATTTCCCTTTCTTTACCCAAATGGTTTTGATGTTATCTCTCTCCCTCTAACCCTAAGTTGCTTTCAAAAGCAGATGTCGGACCATGTCAGAGTCTGGAAAACCACCATTCCACAAGATGAGGGATTCGTGGCACAACTTCAGTCATTACTGTGGTGTCTAAGATACCCAGAGCCACCCACTTAACAGATCAGGAGGCATGGCTCCGAGGGATATCCGATATGGGAAGCGGCGGCTTCCGTGGAGGCCCGCATGGGAGTGAGACACCTTTTTGCTTCCACACCCGCTACCACCGAGATTTAGTGGAAGCGCCATTCAAGACGCGGCCCGAGAAGAATTCCTTCGCCTCAATGCTATACACTGTGCTGAACTCACAGTGACTGAGTTTGTGCACCACCCCTATCGCAAGGAAGGCAACCCAGTCTGCACCGTGGAAGCCACCTCCTGCTGCTACAACCCTATGGTCACCCGTCTATCCCGCTGGGCAGAGACGGCAGATGACTGCTACAAAGAAGCTTTACTCGAGATCAACGACCCGGCAACGCCTCAATGATCTGGTCGAGAGCCACCAGAGCTGCGGGGATCAGATCAACGTGCTGCAGACACAGCTACAGGCCAACGGTGCCCAATATGAGTAGCTCTCGGACCGTTACATGGCCCGTGGGGAAGCCCTGGTGGAGCTGGAGGAGCAGCTCAGGAAGAGCAAGCAACAAGTCAACCAGCTGGAGGAACAGTTGCGCTCCCGCCCTGTCCCTACTGCAGGTACATCCACCAGAGTTGTACCGACACCTCCTGCCCCTGTGCCCGACCACTACTACCTCATGACTCCAGCATGCTTGGACACTTTTCAAGCCATGATGGAGCAAGCTTTTATGTTGAGCACAGAGCCGGCGCCATACCTGATAGACCCCACTGCTGCCACCTCCATGGGACCCACCTCGAACTCTATAGCAGTGCCATCCGAGCCTGGATCGGGAGAGGAGAACCCCATCCAGATCCACACCGACTCCGAGTCTGAGACGGAGCCTATGGAGATCAAGTGGGAGTCCAGCGACACTGATCCAATGGAGGAGGAAGCTTCCACTCGTCGCCTGACTCACACCGGAGGTCCCCTCACCCGCAAAATCGCTCGGAAGAGTACCCGGCCACCGAGCAGGAAGATCCAGCATGACTCCGAGGCCACCACCTCTGAGCCATGGGGACTCCGATTTGCTTCAGCAAAGGATCACCCCCTTCCTGCACCTGGCTCCTGCGGATGGTTGGATGATTAGGCGAGAGGACTGCCTCAACTTGATCTTGCTTTGGACGGTTTGGCAGCAAGGATCACACCCTTTCCCCCCCCAATAGCTAAAGGCAGTAGTACGATGTAGCTTTCGCATCATGGCATGTGGGACTGTGCATGTACAGTCCATTGTACCCCTTTGATGTAATGTTATAGACCTATGTATCGTTTTATGGCATGCTATTAATAAGCTTATTCTACCATGCTTGTTTGGTTGAAGATCATTTAAAAACAACCTGAAGAGAAATCACCTAGGAACCATGACCTTAATGGGTCCAATCTCTTAATTCATCTATCTCCTTCAGATGGCGCATCATCGCAGAGCTGCAGCAACCAACGAGAACCCACCGGAGCCTAACCCCTCCACTCTGGCGGAGGTTATGGCTTTACAAACCCAGCTGCTCCAAGCAATCGCCAACAACCAGGGAAGTCGAGGAGGATCAAGCTTAGGAGAGTTTATGCGAGCTAAGCCACCTACATTCTCTGCGGCCGAAGAACCCATGGATGCTGAAGATTGGTTGAGAGTGATAGGGAAAAAGCTAACCCTCGTCCGAGTACGAGAAGCAGATAGAGTCATCTTCGCCACTAACCAGTTGGAAGGTCCCGCAAGTGACTGGTGGGACACCTACAAGGAGACTCGGGCTGAAGATGCCGGAGAACCGACATGGGAAGAATTCACGGCTGCTTTCCGTGAAAATTTCGTACCAGCTGCGGTTATGAGGATGAAGAAAAATGAGTTCCGCAGGCTGCGCCAAGGAAACACCTCGGTACAAGAGTACCTAAACAAGTTTACCCACCTTGCCCGTTACGCCACAAGTGACCTGGCGGACGAAGAAGAAAAGATGGATAAATTTATCGAAGGACTAAACGACGAGCTGAGAGGACCAATGATCGGACAAGACCACACCAGCTTCCAAAGCCTCATCAATAAGGTCGTAAGGCTTGAACATGACCAAAAGATGGTAGAAAATAACCGCAAGAGGAGGCTTGCTATGGCCCGCCCTTTTCAGGGAGCGCCTCAGCGTCTCAAGGGAGCTACCCTGCCCGGATGGAAGCCAACTGTTTCGGCAACCGGTCGTTCCCCCGCACCCGACCACGTCAACAGGCCAGCTGCACCCCAGTTCCGTACACCGACGCCAACCCTAGCCGCTCTGGGAAGAAGGAATGTGAACTGCTTCAACTGTGGAGAATTCGGGCACTACTCCAACAGCTGTCCCAAACCACGCAACACTCCCGTGCATACCGACGCAATGCAACGGCCGTCCGAGGAACCCCCACTCCTGCTGCGGGACGTGGTCTGTTTAGGACCCCGCAACCCAATGAGACTGCCACCGGATTTCGATGCGGCCAGGTGAATCATGTGCGTGCTGAAGAAGTGCAGGAGGATCAGAACGTGCTGATGGGTATGTTCTCTATCAACTCTACCCTAGTTAAAGTCTAATTTGATTCTGGAGCATCGCATTCATTTATATCTTCACAAGTAAGCAAACAACACCACCTACACCAGGTAGAACTTAAGAGACCCATGTTGATACACTCGCCTGGGGGAAACATAACCGTACCCCATGCTTGCATCAATGTGCCCATACGGATTAGAGACGTGGTATTCCTTTCAAACCTCATGATACTATCGCCCCAAACCATTGATATCATACTCGGAATGGATTGTTTGACCAAGAACAATGGAATCATAGACTGCAGTCGAAGAGAATCACGGTATCCACCCCATGGGGATCACCAATGAACATAACTATGGACCAAAACCCGATGCTATGCGAGCAAGCTGCGGGAGTATTCACCATTCTACCTCTAAGCGGGATGCCAGTAGTGCAAGAATACCCGGATGTATTCCCCGAGGAATTGCCCGGAATGCCCCCTGATCGCGACATAGAATTTATCATCGACCTAATGCCTGGTACTGCCCCCATATCCAAGAGACCTTACCGAATGCCGGCTAACGAGTTAGAAGAACTCAAGAAGCAAATCAGAGAACTACAAGAGAAAGGATTTGTACGCCCAAGTTCTTCTCCCTGGGGAGCCCCAGTACTCTTCATCAAAAAGAAGGATGGCAGTATGAGGATGTGTGTGGACTACCGATCGTTGAATGAAGTGACTATCAAAAACAAGTACCCACTACCTCGAATCGATGACCTATTCGATCAACTTAAGGGTGCGCAAGTGTTCTCAAAGATTCATCTTCGGTCGGGATATCATCAGTTGAAGATTAGAGCCGGAGATATTCCCAAAACGGCGTTCTCTACACGTTACGGCTTATATGAGTTCACAGTAATGTCCTTTGGATTGACCAATGCCCCGGCATATTTCATGAATCTGATGAACAAGGCATTCATGGAATATCTGGATAAATTCGTAGTGGTATTTATAGACGATATACTTATCTACTCCAAGGACGATGAGGAGCATCCGGAGCATCTACGACTGGTACTGGAAAAGCTGCGAGAGCACCAGCTGTATGTAAAATTTAGCAAGTGCTAGTTCTGGCTCAAGGAAGTCGCTTTTCTTGGCCATGTAGTCTCAGCCGGAGGAGTAGCGGTAGACCCTGCCAAGGTCGAAGCTGTTACGGAATGGAAGGCACCCAAGTCAGTAACGGAAGTTCGGAGTTTCTTGGGATTGGCCGGATATTACCGAAGGTTCATCGAAGGGTTTTCCACAATAGCCCGACCCATGACCCAACTTCTGAAGAAGGAAAAGAAATTTGTATGGAATGAGAAGTGTCAAGAAGCCTTTGACCAACTAAAAGAAAAGTTAACCACCGCCCCAATCTTAACCCTACCTGACAACCGGAAGGATTTCGTGATGTACTGTGATGCGTCTCGGCAAGGACTGGGAGGCGTATTAATGCAAGATGGAAAGGTCGTAGCATATGCCTCGCGACAGTTACGACCCCACGAGGAGAACTATCCCACACACGACTTGGAATTAGCGGCAGTTGTTCACGCATTGAAGATCTGGAGGTACTATCTGATCGGGAACCACTATGATGTATATACTGACCACAAGAGCCTGAGATACTTCTTTACCCAGTCCGATCTCAACCTCCGACAGAGATGGTGGTTGGAATTGATCAAGGATTACGATCTAGGAGTCCATTACCATCCCGGCAAGGCAAATGTAGTGGCCGATGCGTTAAGCCGCAAAGCCCAATGCAACCATATGGGATTGGAAGGTGTGGCCAACAAGCTCCAAGAAGAAATGGCTCGACTTAATCTGCACCTGATTCCTCACGGAGAAGTAAACTCACTGGAAATCCAACCCCTTCTGAGGACTCAAATAGAAGAAGCTCAAAAGGGAAACGAGGAAACACAGGAAATCAAAGAGCGCATGGCCGCTGGGCGCGCTAAGGAATTTTCGGTAGACGACAAGGGAACCTTGTGGTACAAGAAAAGAATTTGCGTGCCTGAACAAGGTGGTTTGAGGGGGTTGATCTTAAAAGAAGCACACGAATCAGCATATTCGTTACATCCAGGAAGCACGAAAATGTACCAGGATTTGAAGGAAGAATACTGGTGGCCCAATATGAAGAGAGATGTAGCCGAATACGTAGCTGTATGCGATGTATGCCAAAGGGTGAAAGCTGAGCATCAACGACCGACAGGCTTACTGCAGCCGCTCAAGATTCCCGAATGGAAATGGGACCAGATAGGCATGGATTTCATCGTTGGACTACCCAAACGCAACCGCTATGATTCCATTTGGGTAATAGTAGATCGTCTCACCAAGACCGCCGATTTATTCCCGTAAAGACCAACTACAATAGCGCCAAGCTAGCGAGCTATACATGAGTAGGATTGTGTGTCTTCACGGTGTACCAAAAGAATTATATCAGATCGCGGTACCCAATTCACGTCTCATTTCTGGAGCAAAGTTCATGAGGCACTCGGAAGTCACCTTGCCTTCAGTACCGCTTACCACCCATAGACCGACGGGCAGACCGAAAGGACAAATCAAGTGCTAGAGGACATGTTGAGAGCCTGTGCGTTGGATTTCACCAAGGATTGGGAGAAATGTTTACCGTACGCCGAGTTCTCCTACAACAACAGCTACCGGGCCGGTCGAAGATGTCACCAAACGAAGCCCTATTTGGTCGCCGATGCCGAACCCCATTGATGTGGTCGAAACCGGTGAATGAGCCGTATTCGGGCCTGACATAATCAAAGAGGCCGAGGAAAAGGTTCGTCTGATCCGGGACCGATTACAAGCTGCCCAATCTCGACAAAAGAGCTACGCGGATACCCGTCGAAGGAAATTAGAATTCAATGAAAGCGACTATGTGTATCTAAAGGTCTCACCACTACGAGGAACTTAGAGGTTCAAGGTCAAAGGGAAACTTGCGCCAAGATATGTGGGCCCATTCTTGATAAACGCTAGAAGAGGTGAAGTGGCCTAGCAGCTAGAGTTGCCCGAGAACATCTCCGACGTTCACCCAGTGTTCCATGTGTCGTAGTTGAAGAAATGCCTGCGGGTGCCAGAGGAGCAAGCTCCTTTGGAAACCATCCATATCAACAATGATCTCACATACCCGGAACATCCAATAAAGATACTGGACGAAGCAGAAAAGAAGACACGGACCAAGTCATGGCGCATGTACAAAGTACAATGGAGCAACCACACTGAAGAAGAGGATACCTGGGAAGCGAGGATTTCCTGAAGGCTGAATACCCACACCTACTGCACAACCGGTAAGAAATCTCGGGGACGAGATTTATTGTTAGGGGGTAGGTTTGTAACATCCTGAAAATCGAAGAAACTGAAATCGGAACGTAAAAATCTGAACTTTCAAAAACCTTCGCTTGTTGCTTTTTCCTCGGGTTTGTTGCTTCTTATTTGTCAGCTCAGTGGCATAAATCTAGTTGTGATCAATTCCCTTTTGGTGTTTGTGGATGATTTGGAGTTTGTCGGAGAGAAAAATTCGAAATTCAGAATTAGGAATTTTAAAAGGAAATCGAAGATGAGATGCGGATTTATGAAAATGCGAATTTGGAGAAATAGAATATTAATTGTGGATGGTAGAAGATAAATTAGGGTATAAAATAGACAATAAAATATTTGGGGGACTTACTCGAAATCTAGGGAATTTTTGAAATTTAAAAATGGTGAATTATGAAATTAGGAAAAAGGAATTTAAATAAATATGAAAAATATTGTGGAAAAATAAAAGTGGAGAAAAAGTTGAAAATATAGTATTAAAAATTATTTTTGGAATATTGGAATTTATTTTGAATTTTTAGAAGGGAGGAAAATGGAAATAGGAAATTAGAAATCAAAAATCGGGAAAAATATAAAATTCTACGTTCATTGCGCATGAGGTGATCGACGCCGTACTCGGCCCGGAGCGCGCCCGCCCGCATCGCCGGCCGTCGAGCCCGCGCCGCGACCGCCACACACCGCGCGCCGCGCGTGCCCACGCCGCGCGCGCCGCCCCACACGCGCCCGTCCGGACCCCGCCGAGCCCCGCGCCCGTACCCGCCCGTGCCGCCGCCGCGCGACCCCGCCCGCGATCGCGTCCTCGCGCGCCCGCCGCCGCCCGGACCCCGCCCGCACCCGTGTGTTCGCCCACGCATTCGACGCCGTCACGCGGCCCCGTTCGGCCGCTCCTCTCTCGCCACGTCGCAAACACGCGCGCCCGGCCCGGCCTCCCGCGCCGCCGCATGGAGACCGCCGTACCGTGCCTGCGCCGGCCTCCCCTTCCCTCCCGTTTCCTCCCCCCGGCCGCGCCTATAAATAGGCCGAAGCCCCTCCTTCTCCCACGCCGCCGCCACCTCTCTCTTCCCTTTCCCGAGCACCAACGCCGCCCTAACCGCCGAGCGCCGCCGTCGCCGCGAGAACCGGGAGCCGCCGCCGTCGCCGCCGTGCGCCGGCCGCCCGAGCCTCGCCGTACCTCCCCAAGAGCCGCCGTCGGCGGTAAGCCCCGCCGCCGCCCCTTTTCCCATGCGCTAGCGCCGCCGCCGCCTGTGTTTTTGCCGAGCCTCGGTCGAACACGTTACGGGACATGAACAGTGGCGCAGAGAAAATAAAGAAAAAAAAGAAAAACAAAAACAAATACAAAAAAAGAAAAATGGGGAAAATTTTGGAAAAATATTTTGGGAAGACTTGAGTAAAATTTTGGGCAAAAATAAATTATTTTCTTGCATGATTTCTCGATGAAAAATTTAAAAAAAATCAAAATGCGACTTTTCCGAAAAAATCAAAAGCCGAGCGGAGGCAGTATCCTTGCATAGATGGTTCTTTATGATGTGGTTTGTGTGATGAAGATGAGGCTGCGGCCTATGTTGTGGATGGTGAAATTAAATCGATATTAATTGAACTTAAAGATTGAGGAAGTCTTTCCTTACCCGGTGCGCGAACTCCTCTCACCGCTAGAAAATGACGGCTAGAGTGCATGAGAGCTTAAGTTCATGGAGCGGGTACGCCAAAGTGAGGTTATCGAAAGGCTTTGCCGTGACCGTCTCATGTGTTGGGACATAGGCTCATTTGTTGGGTTGTCACGGAGTACGGGTAAAGTGTACATCCACTGCAGTGTGAATTAATCAATCTATTCGAATAGCCGTGCTCGCGGATATTGAGCATCGTGACAAGACTTTCGCTTGGCTAGACTTTAAACTTAAAAATGTTGGGATGGGTTTGCATGATGATTTTATTCGCTGGTGGATCAACTTCTCGAGATGTGAGAAGGGGTGGACTCCCCAGAAAACCATGACGAATCGGAGGCGGGAAGCCATCCTTGGAATCACGATGGATGGTAGACAGAACCGTCGCCGAATTAATGAACTATGGGACTAAAACTTGACTTGGCTAGTTGTTAGGCTTGTGAAAAGATTTATGAAAATTGGCTTTACGCAAAAGAGCTCCAACCATTCTTTGAATAACCCTATCATATGCATCACTTCCGTATTGGCTTGCTGAGTACGGTTGGTACTCACCCTTGCTATACGCACAAACCTTCAGATGATGGGAATGAAGAATCGGAGGATCCTTACGCCTACTACCAGGAAGGCGAAGAAGCTAATGGCACTTACTAGGTCTTAGACCCTGGTCGTTGCCTGTGGCAACCGACATGTCGCTACCTTTATTCCGCTGCCGTATCTAATTTCTGCTTTTGTGTTGTATCCAGACCATGAGGTCCTATTTGGTGAACATTGCCTTCGGGCCTATCATTGTAATAATTTCGATGTAAGACTATTCATGCATGTGCACCTGGTTATTCAGTACTGTATTTCGTGGGTACCAACTACTCGATCGAGGGAAATGGTACTAAGAACACGAAAGATTCCCGTTCCAAAAACGGGGGTCCACACTGAGCTTGCCTTCAACTCGAATCTTGGGATCTGCATCTCGTCCAGAGTCTTGGCGAACAGGATATTGAGGGCGCTGCCCCCATCAATGAGGACGCGCTTTAGCTTGATGTTGCGGACCACCGGGTCTAGTACCAGGGGATACCGCCCCGGGTGAACCACTCGGTCAGGGTGATCCGAGCGGTTAAACGTGATGGCCATCTCCGACCATCATATGTATTGTGGGACTTCGGGTTATGCCGCGTTGACTTCGCGGTCCGTCAGCTTTTGCTTCCTCTTGGACTCATAAGCTTGCGGCCCCCCGAAGATGTGGTTCAGCTCGCCCACGGGGTCTTGAAAAGGCTCCGAATTTCCAGTCGGGTTATTCTTCTTGGTCCCCGATGGGCCGGCTTCGTCAGTCGGCTTCTTGTTAAGCTGTGTCGCATACTGCTCGGCGAATTGCTTGTAAATGAAGCAGTCTTTGGCCGCATGCTTGTGATTTGGGTGATTAAAAATGTGTGCACTAGGCGTTCATGATCGTATCGTAGGCCGCGACTCGGGGACGGCGCTGGGAGTTGGACGTTGTGGCAACCAGGTCCTCGGGCCGGCGCTTGCGGTCTTTCTGGGCCTGATTGTTGCTGCCGTTATCCTTCTTAGGATGCCGGATTCCTCCCGAGTGCTTGTTGTCCCTTTTGTCAGGCCGATCTTGGCACGCCGCCTTGATTGCGTCGTTGGACTTGGCGTAGGAGTTCGTTGTCTCAAACATTTGCTTCACCGTCTTCGGTGGCTTACGCCCAAACTTCCCGATCAACAATTCATCACGGACTCCCTTCTGGAAAGCGACGATGATGATGTCGTCGGTGATGTTGGGGATCTTGTTGCGTTTTTCCGAGAAGTGCCGGATGTAGTCCTTCAGTGGCTCGTTTGGCTTCTGGATGACATTGTAGAGGTCGAAGTGGGTCCCAGGTCTCTCAAAAGCGCCATGGAAATTGGCGATGAAGTGGTCCCAGAGCTCACTCCACGAGCCGATTGAGCCTCTTGGTAAGCTCGTGAGCCAGTTCCTGGCTGAGTTGGCGAGGGCAACAAGCAAGTAACTGGCCATGGCCTTGTTGTCACCTCCTGCTGCGCGGATGGCGAGGGTGTACACGATCAGCCACGACTCGGGGTCGGTCTTTCCGTCATACTTCTCGATTCCTGTTGGCTTGAAACCACTTGGCCAATGCACTCGGCGTAGGTCCCGAGTGAACGCAGGTACTCCATCGTCGTTGCAGTCGGGCGATTTCCTTCGATCTTCGTGGGAGCGCTGCTCTCGTTCTTGATAGCGTCGGTCAAGGACTTCCCTCAGATCACTCGGCGGGGTCCTTGGTAGGCTGCTTTGGTAGTCGGAGTTGTTGTTGCGGCGGACCCGGTCGTGGACAGGTGGTCGTCCATGCCGCTTTTCACGGGAGTCGGCCGATTGCTCTTGATGCTTCCGTGTGGTTTCCTGGTGGCGGTCTCTTGACCTAGTGGTCGTCCGAGCTTGTTCAGGCCTCCTGTAATCCTTCGACCGCAGCGGCGGAAGTCGGCTTCTGTCAGGCATTTCTGCCACGGACTCAGTCGGCCTCCGTGCTGAGGTAGAGGGAGAGCAGTTGGCTGTAGCCGCAACGATGGTCTTGATCTTGTCCAATATGGGCGTTAACATAGCGGACGCCGCTTCGATAACAGTGTTGATGAGGGTAAGGGCCGCAACGGCGTTCTGTTGAGGCGTCTGGAAGATGTTCGTGTTGTCGACTCGTGTCTGGAGTATGGCCTCTCGATCAGATCGTCCAGTCGCCCTCAGGTCTCGCTTTCTTCTGTCGGCTTCCTCCTTACGCCTATTCTCCTCTTCTGCCAGCTTGCGCTCCTGCTCAAGCCTGGCTTGTTCTTCCTCTGCGATCCTCGCGGCCATGGCTGAGTCAGTTTCGGCCACCTCAGCCATGAGAACATCGAAGCACTTTGGCTCGTAATCCTTGTCGCAGTCGGAGTCGTTGGCCTCGTCCGTGGAGATGCCGTAGAGATCGTCGAAACCTGAAGAGCTGAGGTACTCATCGAGCTCCATGGATGAGCATGACCCGAACGGTTGGAGGATGACGGCGACTTCCCTTGAACCCGGATCGCTCGAATCTGGATCGTTCCAGTCCGGGTCATAGCTTGATGACGGCGGTTCTTCCGAGTGAATTGATTTTGACTCGAAAGAGAGGAGTTTGGAACAAATCTCAGCGGCATTTGGTAACCCAAATAGTGCTGAGATGGTTTCTCCTCCCGAGTGGATGGATTCCAACGGGGAGGTCAGAAGATGGCTGTAGATCTCAGCGGCGTTTGGTAGTCCAAACGGCGCTGAGTGGATTCCTCCTTCCGAGTGGACGGATTCCAACTTGGAAGTTAGAGCTCTGTCGTAGATCTCAGCGTTGTTCGGCAACCCGAACAGCGCCGAGTGGATTCCTCCTTCCAGGTGGGCGGAACCCAACTCGGAAGTCAGAATTTTGTCGTAGATCTCGGCGATGTTCGATAGCCCGAACAGCGCCGAGCGGGTTCCCCCTCCCGACTGGTCCGAATCCGAGTCGAGGAAGGAGAGCTTGTTGAATCCTTCGGTGGCAAAGTCGTCGATGCCTGATGAAGATCCCATCGTGCTTGCCGGCGAGATTGAAGAAGAAATCTTGATGCGCGGGCCCCTACCTGGCGCGCCAAATGTCGATTCCGGGACACTTTGACGGCAAACCGACATTTCTGTCGGACGGGCTACAGTTGCATAAGGTGTCCGAACTACTAACGGCTAGCGGGGCCTAGGACGAGCAGAAGATACGGAGATCGTTCACGTGTGTGGATGCTCAAGCAATCCTCAGTACTCTGATTAGAGGCCGGGGGGAAGATGTGTGGGCTTGGGAACCAGAGAAACACAACATGTATACTGTCAAAACAGCTTACCAGCTGGTGTATGCAACACAATCCCGCCTGCATAATTTTGATGGTGGTTCAGCTTCTGAAAATCCCCTGTGAAAACGTATCTGGGATCTGTGCATTCCTCCGAAAGTTAAATTTTTTTGGTGGAGAGTTGTAAACGGATTCCTGGGAACAAGAGCAGAATTACATAGGCGGCACATCGAACAGATACCAAATTGCGAAGCTTGTGGGGCAGCGGTGGAGACGATTCGGCATGCTCTGATGGAATGCCCATCGGCCAAAATTTTCTAGAGTGAAACGAAGAGACTCACATGTGTGAAAGTTCCGAGACTGCACCCTGCTACTTGGGCACTCGATTTGGTTGATCCGGGATTGTGTTCGCAGAGGGAAGCTGCCATTATCCTGTGTGGTATGTGGTCATTGTGGATGGGAAGAAATAGAAGGCGCCATGGTGAACAGATGCAACCAGTTCGGTTGGTTGTCCAGTGGATGATAGACACTGCGTACGATCTCTGGGAGTTAGCAAAATCCGAGAGAACTATGAAACAGAGGCCAAACTCAAAACCAAGATGGAGTAAACCAGGAGCAAGCTGGACTAAATGCAATGTCAATGCCTCTTTTTGCGAAGGGAATCGAACTGTTTCTGTCGAAGCTTGGTTTCGGCAATAAAAATTAGGGGTGCAGTCAAGATCGCTAAGCTCGATGAGTTAGATGGAAAACAGGTTCAGGCCCTCTCGTGGGGTAAAACCCTACTCCTGTTTCGGGGATTCGATCCGTCGAGTGTTTATTGATCTCAAGATCTCGTGTGTCTAATTGCTCGTATATGCTTCGCCTTAATCTGATCTTCCTCAAGGGATGCCCTTTACCTCCCTTATATAGTCTTGAGGGGCGGGCTTACAAGTCGAAAACACTATCTTACTCTAAGTCGGTTTTCTTAATCTTACCAAGGTATGACTATGAGCCGTTGCCTTATCTAATCGGCAACGTAACACCCAAGTCATAGCCGGTTTATATAATTAGCAGGCGTAACATATCCCTATTATCAGTTGGATAAGCTTGCCATGTGGGTATCTGATTGTCATAATCTCCACGGTATTTACTGGAGCTGTTCTTCGAGAGCATTCGGGGGCATGGCATGGAGGGACAGCAAAGTGGTACGAGGTGATGAACTGTGTGCTGGTAGCAGAAGCGCTGGCGTGCCGAGATGGGATTCAGTTTGCCTATATGAGAGGAGTTGCAAAACTGGTGGTAGAGACACATTGTCAAATGCTGGTGAAGATTTGGGAGAAGGCTGACCGGTCGGTGATCCATCCAATTCTTCGGCAAATTGAAGCTTTTAGTTCGTTGTTTCAGGAGTTTAACTCTGTTTTGCTCCTAGAGAATGTAATAAGCTGGCCCATGAGTGCGCGAAGATGGTGTGTAGAGAGAAAAGGGTGGACGAGTGGCAAATAATCCCACCTGGCCTTCATGCGATTGCAGCTGCTGACTGTAACATTTCTCTCAGTTAATGAAGAGTTGCTGTTACCCCTAAAAAAAACTATCACAGCACTATTTCAGACATTATTGACGTTGGTTTCTTTTGGAATGGCACATGGGCGTTATAATATGGTAATTATTCCTAGTGGCCCCTACCTTTCAAGACATGCCACGTTTGAGGCACCAGAGTAGCCTCAGTCCAAATGGGCATATGACAGTTTCCATAGAGTTCATCTCATCTGGCTTACAAATGGATGATGACAATCAATGGGGACAACAAACTCCATTGGAGAATTAAAACCATTTGGACAATGGGTTTTTGGATGGTCCATAGGCAGAGGTACCATGTTTTCTGCCTCCCACATGTGAACACAGTATTAGAAAAAACATGTACTTATTTGTGTTTTATTGCATAGTGGCTTCACCCACAGCAATGAGACAAAAAAAAGTGCCATAAAATTTGGTCCAAATTGAAAAATTTTAAGGTATTGCGTGTAAAATGTCAAGATAAAGATACTCATTGTTCACCCCATTTTCAAATGAACAGAATTCTACAATAAAATTTATGATGTAGTTAACATAGCATGAACAGATACTTAATATCAAATGACATATTTACTATAGTATTACATGCCTCTATCAGATTTTCTAATAATAAATATTAGCTTTAAAAAACTCGTAGTTCTACAAAATCTATTCGCACGTGTTGAATTTAACCTACCATACTATTTAGAACAGAGAAATGAGCTCTAACAATAGTACGGCAAATCCCCAAATCTATATCTATAACTGTATATAAAACAAGTAGTATTTTTACTCAAAATTTTGTTCTGCATGGCTATTTTGCAGAAAACCCTTTGAGTTTTTTTAAAATTAACCGCAGTTAGGGGTGGATACCGGCTCGACTCGGCTCGGCTTGGCTCAGCTCAGCTCGGCTCGCTCGGTAGAGAGCCGAGCCAGGAGGCCGGCTCAGCTCGGCTCGGCTCGTGAGCCGGCTCAAGCCAGCTCGTTTAGCTCGTGAGCCACTTTAATAAAGTGCAATTTATGTACAAATTACATTCCATTTTTCGAGTCTATTAAACATGCAAATATACAATTAAAAAGTAAAAAGTGATATATTAAGTCCATAATTAACTTAATAACACTTGTCCATCGATAATTATCCTTGCAAATGTAATTATGCAACTAGATTTGATATTATTACTATTATAATCTAAAGCATTAGATCCATATTAACCATCACAAAATCATAAAAAATATTGATTTATTGCCACATTAACAATAAAACAAGCAAAAGAATAGCAAAACAAGCAGAACATTAGACCCTGCTTTGTACATTGCATCTGGCTCGTTGAGCTCATGAGCAGCTCGCGAGCTGACTCGAGGTGGCTCGTTTTAGCTAACGAGCTAAACCCTTGACGCAGCTCGTTAGCATTTCTCAACGAGCCGAGTCGAGCCGAGCCAACCACGAGCTGAACGAGCTAGCGAGCCACGAGTATTTTGTCAGCCCTATCCGCAGTCCTAATGCTGAAAAGAAAGGAAAGGCTTGTATGAAAAAAAAAGACCTCCTTCGCCCCTCCCTCCCTGCGCCCCTCCCTCCCGTCCCCATCTGCGCCGCCCCCTGCGTCGCACATGCGCTCCTCCCTCCTATCGCTGCTCCGAGCTTCCGCGCCCCTCCGTGCCATTCCCATCCGCGTCGCGCCTCGACTTCATCCGTTGAAACGTACGGGCATAATTGCTAGTATCCTTTCGTAGCACAGTACATGAACCATGAACCTTTACAACAAATTTATCCCAAAACTTGCAATATTGTAGCCAAATATGAGATGATTTTATTTCAGGAAGATTTGAGAAGGGAAATCTTGCCATGTCTGATGTCTGAAAAGTGGGTTGACTTTGGCCATGTTCGCTTGTTCGTATCAACCGGGTTTATCAGCCGTTCAAATAGTATTTTTCTCTCACATCAAATCAGCCGTCTTATCTTATCAGTCGGCTTATAGACCAACCGAACACGTCCTTTATTTGTGCCGAAGGGAATCTCCATTTAATCGCGGGGCCCGGGTTTGGTGATTAATTATCGGAGGTCAGCATGCAGCTGACTGCCAGCTCGAAACCAAATCCCAGAAGCCAACAAATTAGAGGCCATCACAGTATCACACGCTGTGACAGTGGTCACTCTGCCACGCTGCGGCTGGAAGACGCGTTGCTTCTGCAGCTGCAGGTCACACAGATCCTGTCACAGTGCTGCATCCTTGTCAGACAATTACTGCCCGCTTCCTAATTGCCAACGATTTAGCAGAGGCAAGAAAAACCGGATTTGTCTTTTGATCGTCAGACGTAATAATTCATAAACAGACGAATTAGGCTCAGTTTGAAAAGTTGTTTGTTTAGCTTTTACAGCCTTCTCGTTGGGTGCGGGTATTCTTACTAAACTGCTGAACCATACGTTTTTCTAAATATTTATATAAAAGTATTTCATAAAATTAAATAAATTTATTTTTAAAATTTTTAATAGATAATATTTAGTTAAACTATGCTAATTGTATTTCTCATTTCACACGTGGCAAAAAAATCAAATCATTCTTTCGAGCCGAGCCTAAATCTTCAAGCCATATTCAATATTACTAAGGGCAACCGTAATATATTAGGCAAACTAATCTATAAAATTAGGGTCCCACAATCACTACTACGAAAACACTCTTTCATGACGTTTGGAAAAACTTTTCTCTGACGGCTACAAGGTAAAATCGCTAGCTCAAAAGATACGGGGTGGGGGGTCTCGGGCCGCCAGCAAAAACACATCTTCGCTGGTCGCCAGCGAAGATGTGATATTTTCTCTGACGACCATCTTAAGACCCCGCCAGAGAACATATCACATCTTCATTGGCGGTAAGGTGAGGTGGCCCGCTAGCGAAGATTCCTACATCTTCACTGGCGACCCACTTAAGCCGCCGCCACCCCTAAATATTTTGTATGGCGGTTCGACTCAACCGACATATGTTGACCGTCAGGAAAAATACCATCACCTATACCACCAGTCCAGCTAACAGCCATGGCATTTGAGCACGATTTCCTCTCTCTTGTGAACAAATACATAGGGGGAAGGTTTTAATCTTCAATCTTTTGAAAGATCTACTGCACCAGAGGTTACATATACTTTCTCCTACTCTATTTGTAAAGTTTTTTTTATTTTTATTGGTTGTTTGTTGAGATTTTGCATAGCAAAAAGTATGTGACACGAGAGAAGAAAAATATTTTTTATTTGTTATTTAGAGCTTAAAATGGGCAAACTTTGTAAGAAATATTGTGCATGATCGATGTTCCATATATATATATATATATCTAGTTTTGATATGTTTATTTGTAGCAGATCTATATATTAGTTAACTGCAGAGAACGCTGAGAAGAAGAGAAAAAGAGCTAGTTTTTTTATTTTTTCTAGTTGTTTGTAGTTTGTAGATTTTTGGCTAGCTTTAATTATCTTGTCTAGATTATAGTGGTTATAAATATTAATTAGTATAATTTTAATGTGACATATTATCAAAAATATATAAAGTGACGAAGTTGTACATATTTTTTCGCAAATAATGCATAGATGACGGACAAAGCATGGATGTATAGAGAGAGATACCGGTCCTCATACATTGAAGGAGTTGACATATTCATGAAAGCTGCTAAGAAGAATGCTGCATCTAAGAAGACAAGGAAATTAGATATCCATGCTTACATTGCAAGAATCAGAAATTTTGGATCGACCCATCTATAATCGAGCAACACTTGGTGATGCATGGATTTGTTGCACGCTACACAAATTGGTCACATCATGGAGAGATCCCAAGCAAACAAGTTCCCAAATGGGCGATAGTACAGGATGAAGTGTTCAACTGGGACGAAGATTTGATGGTAGTAGGAGAAGAAGGAGAAGAGGAAGTAGAGCCCATTAATGTTGATGATGATGTTGGTGGCGATGATGGTCAGCACAGTATAGTTGATGATGTCGATGATGGTAATGTTTGCGTAGATGATGGTAATTTTGATTTGGAAGAGATGTTGCGTCATGCTAAACCTGAGGTTGTAGCTGGGTCCGCTCGTGGGTCGAAGAACTTCGAATCATTACAAAAGGCAACGAAGGTTCTTTTGTACGATGAGGCAAATGGTTGCATGAAGGATTTCACATTGTTGCGGACGGTGCTTGAACTTATGAGATTGAAGGCCAGAAATGGTTGGTCGAACAGTAGTTTCAACGATTTGTTGGTTCTGTTGAAGAAACTGTTTCCGCAACCCAACTCCATGCCAACCAGCACCTATGAAGCGAAGAAGCTTATTTGCCTTTTATCTCTGGGTATGCGAAAGATACACGCGTGTGTTAACCACTACGTACTGTTTCGTAAAGAGTACGAGGATTTCGACATATGCCCAACGTGCAACCCTAGTCGATACAAAACAAGCCATAGCCCGTCCGAGGGTCAGGATCGTTCCCAAGACGAGGTAGAAGTCAACAACAAGGTGAAGATCCCCCAGTTGGTCATGTGGTACCTTCCGGTGAAAGATCGATTGAAGCGTTTGTTCTCGAACTCGAGGGATACGGAACTGATGCGCTGGCATCATGAAAAGCGGAAAAAGGATGGGATGATTCGACATCCGGCCGATGCTCGACAGTGGAAGGAATTTGCATAAAGTACCATGAGTTTGCAGAGGACCCAAGAAATGTAAGGTTTGCATTGAGCACCGATGGAATGAATCCATTTGGTGACTTGAGCAGCTCACACAGATGTGGCCGTACTCCTAACCATGTATAACCTCCCTACGTGATCGTGTCGAAAAGGAAGTATATTTTGTTGACCATCCTTGTACAGGGACCACGACAACCGGCAATGACATGGATGTGTTTCGGAGCCTTTGTGGAGGATATGGCTGATCTCGTGGGATCACGGGTCCGGTTTGGGACGAATTCATGCGAAATTACTTCATGCTTAATGCAATTATTTTTGTCACCGTCAACGACTTGCCCGCACTGTTTTCCCTATCGGGACAGCTCAAGGGAAGACAGCTGCGTCATTTGTGTTGATGGTACAGTCTACAGGTATCTTCAGGGATCGAAGAAGCTAGTGTACATGCGGCACCGACGTTACTTAAGAAAGAATCACCCGTACCGCTCCAAAACAGAATATTTCGACAACACTGTTGAGGATGGTGATCCACCAGAACCATGAAAGGGTGATAAAGTGTTCACAATAACGAAAAAGCTCAAGGTTGTTTTTGGGAAGGCCAAAAAGAAGGAAACCAACAAGCGGAAGAGAAATGAGGCCAAAGAGCCAGCAAGCGCTAGCGGGCCATTCAAGAAGCACTCCATTTTCTTTAAGTACCTTCCGTACTTGCAAGATTTAGAGATACGTCATTCTATCGATGTCATGCACCTAGAGAAAAATGTCTTCGATAGCACCATGGGTACTTTACTAGACATACCTAGCAAGACAAAGGATGGGCTGAAGTCCCGTAAGGACCTCGTGAATATGCGGATAAGAGAAGAGCTTCACCCTGTAGATGAGGGTAACGGAAAAGTGCATCTTCCGCCGGCCTGCTACACCTTGACAAATAAGGAGAAAAAGGCAATGTGCAAATGCCTACGTGGGGTGAGAGTGCCTACTGGTTTCTCCTCAAACATTAAGCGACTGGTGTCGATGAAGGATTTGTCATTTTCACGCTACAATTCCCATGATTGCCATGTAATGCTCACAGTATTCCTCACTATCGCCATCAGAGCAATCGAACCATTACACGTTAAGGTGGTCATCAAAAAGCTGTGTTACTTCTTCAATGCAATCTCACAGAGAGTAATTGATCTTGACGAGTTAGGTCCTCTCCGCACTTTCGCTATAGAGACCGTGTGCGAGCTTGAGATGTGTTTCCCGCCGTCATTTTTCAATATGATGGAACACCTCATAGTTCATACTGTGCCTCAGATTATTGCACTTGGTCCCCTATACCTGCATCAGAGCTGTCATTCGAACGGTACATGTCCATTCTAAAAGGCTACGTACGGAACCATGCCCACCCAGAGGGATCGATGATAGAGGGATATACTACCGAGGAAGTCGTTGAGTGTTGCATTGATTACCTAAAAGAGGGGAAAGCAATTGGTTTACCGGTACCTCGACATGAAGGTAGATTATCTGGAAGGGGGACAAAAAGGCATAAAAGAATCCACGACGATGATTACAAGAAACTGAAAGAAGCTCATTTCACTGTGCTGCAACAGCTCGCGATAGTGGAGCCGTACTAGATCAGCACCTTAAGGAATTACAAGCAATGAATACAGGGCGTTCTGATGCATGGATCATGAAGCGACACAAGGCTGCCTTTACTGAATGGTTCAAGAACCTCGACCTACCAGATGGCGATACTACGAAGGAAAAAACTATTAAGAGGTTGGCTGACGGGCCATCAAGTGTTTACACCTCATGGCAAGCATATGATCTGAATGGGTATACATTTTATACCAAAACGAAAGACCAAAGGAGTTCATGCCAAAACAGTGGCCTTCGAGTAGAGGCAATCGACACAACTGGACAAAAGAGCACATACTATGGATTCATAGAAGAAATCTGTGAACTGGACTATGGATCCAACATGCAGATTCCACTGTTCCGATGCCAATGGGTAAAACACCCATCTGGCGTGGTTGTCGACATTTTTGGGCTGACAATCGTCGACCTCGTCAACGTAGGGCACAAGAATGACCCATGGGTACTTGCTGATCGTGCCGCTTAAGTTTTCTATGTGATCGATCCATCTCGTTGAAGAAAGATATAGTTGTCTCGGGAAAACAAAAGATTTTTGGAGTTGACGATGTCCAAGATGTTGAGGCATATAATCAGTACGAGAACATGACACTCTTCACGGACTTTACAAACAACATTAAGGTTGCGAAAACAATGATTGGTGATTCCCCGAAGCTATACATGAGGAATAAGGGAGTAGGGAAGAATGTGAAAGGCTAATCTATATATGTAATTTCAGCACCTTATGATGGATGATGAATTTTTGTACGGATGATTACCGACTCTTTTTTAATTAGTTCTATGGATATTTTTATATTTAGTTGTGGAAAGAACTAAATATTGAAATGGGCCAAAAGTTTTTCCGGCGGTCGATGACACTTCTCCGCTAGCGAAAACCTTTTCGCTAGTAGCCGAGTAAGCCGGCGTCGGGGAAAAGGTTTTTGCTATTGGCCAGGTAAGCCGGCCGCTAGCGAAAAAGGTTTTTGCTTACGGCCAGGTAAGCCGTCGCCAGCGAAAAAGGTTTTTGCTAGCAGCCAGGTAAGCCAGTGGCCAGTGAAGGTATGGTTTCACTGGCGGCTAACGTAAGTTGGCCACCAAAGAAAATAGTTCTTTTCCGACGGCCGACATAAAGCGACCGCTAGCAAAGATATTTCTTTACTGACGGTCTATAACCGCTAGCGAAGATCTTGATCTTCACTGACCTTTGCTTTGAGACGGCCCCAATTGCCGTCAACGAAGATCCAAAATAGCCACCATAAAAATCTGTTTCCGTAGCAGTGAATGTTAGTGAATAGAATGGGTTCCACCAGAGATACAAATATAAAAAGAAATCGTTTGCCTTCATTTCTTGTTGCATCCGCGTGAGTCTTCTGACCCCAATATGATGGATCCTACCAATAGCACTATGAGTTTTTTATTGTCTTGTAACTTGTCCATAGTGCTATGGATAGCTTTCTGTAATTTTTTTTCATATGGACTACTTGCATATAATATAATAGTACAAGGTGGCAAAATGAAATATTATACTCCCTATAGACTACTGTTACATAACATTATAGTTGCTCTAAGAAATTCGACTATGATAAATGGTACACCCTTCATCAAAACACACTAATGGTTATATATAAATCTAGACATATAAAAGGATGGTTTATTTTATATATATATATAAGGTTGGTTTATTTTGAAACGAAGAGTGAGTAGAATTGATAAGGACATCACCTGCTCGGATACAATCACATAGAGAACTTTTTATTTAAAGATGAACAAATTCTTTATTAAGATTGTATTTAATGTTTTTGACAAATTGTAGTTGTACCATGATGTATGTTCATTTATATTTGCAGAAATAAATACGTAGATCAAGAAGAGTGTTAAACACATATGAAAGGCATGAAGGACAAAGGAAGTTTATTAGGGACCAAATCCAAGTATTTCTAACGTCCTTCACTATGTCACCATATCAGTTTTGGCCCAAGAAAAAAAAATATCTAATCCAACACGTTTGAGGGTTAGAATCGGACTGCAAGACAGTGCTGAATTGACGGTTGCTATGGTTTCACACAGACTTCGATTTGGATGTTCAAGTACTTCATAGAAAGCTTATGAAGTCCAAGTCTATTTTTCATCGGATCTGATCTCACTTCATATCTATTACAAGCCAGTCATAATCATCAATTTAGTAAATATACTTTTGTTCTGCCCGAGGTGCTACGCCATCGAAATTGGACCCGATAGGCCTTGTATCAAGTAAAGTCCATTATAGATGTGCCCTAGGGTTGAAGGACGACCTCAACTCGTCTTTCCATATATATATATATATATATATATATATATATATATACACACACACAAGCCACCATAGAACAACTTGGGTTTTTGTTTATGTAAGCTTAGCTTTTGCTGCTTTCTTATAGACGCGTGTGTCGGCTAGACCATCCGTTCTATTTGATTTGGAACACAACTTTTTCATGTGCATCTGATCTGAAACTAATATTTGCAAATTGAGTTGTTGTTCATCTTGTTCTTGCCAGTTCTTCGGTTGTTTGTAGTGGGGTTGGTGTATCGGTCATTAAGACGCAATTACTTCATGGAGTATTGTAGTCGGGTCATAAACGTCGCTCTATTAAATCGAAGTTATCGTCTTCACCGAAAGATCGAGACACCCTGATGTATGTTGTATAACAATCAAACCATAGTATGGAAAAGACTTTGGACCAGTGGCAAGTTGGCAACTTGTTTACCATAAGAATTTTAGCTAGGTATATTGTACAATTATGATGAGCTCTAAGCAAAGCACAATGATAATGTATATATTACGATACGACAAGAAACAATTGCGTATGTTGAATAAAATAAGAGTTATAGAGAAAATGCAATTCATGTTAAGTAAAACATTCTCTCACCCACACAAATACGCAATTTCGACGAGTCCATACACTTCAATTGGTAGACCCTATTGAGGAAGATCCTGTCAGATGCAGCTACTCCAAAAATCTCTTAGTTTTCTTAAACAATATAGATTCTCGTTCTAGATTTTGACATGTAATAGCTCTAAAATTAGAAATGAACTAAGACGCTATTTGAGATTGATGAAATTAATGAATTATTTGATTTTTATAGCTATTTAAGGGAATAAATGAAATGAATTCGTACAAAGTTAAAAAGTTGTTAGATTGGAAGCGAGCGAATGAAAATCCCAAATCCATAATCACAAAAGAGCACGGCCTCACAATCCTGAAGCTGAGGTTACCTAGTTTTTCACTAGATAGTTACTCATCAGAGCAAGTGCTATAAGTTGCTAAATGTTAAATTTGGCACGTAAGATTAGATGATATAGATGGAGAAGAGAAGTTAGAAGAAAGATGATGAGCCATCTCTCATGAAGGAATAGCTTCGGCACATTTTCAGAAAAGTGCAAAGATGATGTGAGGGTGAATTTGTAAAAAAATTATTGAGGTTTATGTATTAAAGGTGATGTGTTGTACTTGTTAAAGATAGCATTCATCTTCACTATATTAGGATATAATTAATTGAGTATTGATTATTTTAACTTGAAAAATACATTTATTTAAATTAAAAAACTTTGATATATAAAGCTTTCTTAAAAACTCGTTTAACATTTCGGAAACGTACTAATATAAAATAAGTTGCTGTTTGGAGTTAACGGACTAAGTAAAAACAACAAAACCAAACTAGCCCAAAGCTTAGATCAGAGGTTAGTAAAAGCATGAGTATTTTATTATGCCAGAGCAGAGCATGCCCGGTACTACTACTTGTTATGGAAACCGTTGTGATTACTCAATGATTCATGCTTAAATGATCAAATCGGGAAAGGAGGAATCTTAGCATCATGCTTATGGTAGGAGTTAAATATATATACTACAATGTGGTAAATGTGGAGAGACTACGAGAGTAGGGATGACGAGAAACTGATATCTGAGTTGGTATGTATAATATTCGCTTGGTTTCTATAATATCGCCATCATGCCATGACAGTGGACAATGCTATTATTTGTTAGGGGCTTAGGATCACATGAGCCCTACCAACCAAGCAATCACATCTTGTGGGGAATTGCAGACCTATCAAGGACAGTTGTTAAAGTAAAGCAAGATCATGCATGCATCTAAGCTTAGTTATAATAAGCTTAAATATCAATCTGAACTTTCAATAGTCCAACCCAGTAGCCAAAAGGAGTCCAGCTTTTGTTTTCTTCTTTGCAATTACACAAAAACAACATAAAACACGCACCACTACACAGCATATCTCTAATATTTAAGAACACAGTCGTCCACTTTCCCTTTCCACATCAATCCCACGTATAAATAAGCCGCTTCAAAAAAACAATACTAGTGTGTCCAAAAATCAACCAACCGAGAGAAAAATATACAAATACCACATATAAAAAACTGCTAAAAGAAGGTACTGATGTAAAAAAACTGATCAATCGAGAGAAAAATAAAAAAACAAAAATAAACCAGTTCACAAATCCCGTACTGTTACCGGCATGTGACTAGTGTGCATCCAAGGAGATGTAACCCTTTATTACAATGGGCCTGTTTGTAGCACCGGCTACAGCAAAGTCGATACATATTTCTTTCGAATTTTTATTTTTAATTTTATTTATTAAAATATTTAAAAAATTACAAAACTAGTCGTCCATCGCTCTTCGGATTATTCGACGTGACAAATGACCGTTGGTCTGTGCCTACCGGTCGGCAATCGAAAAAGAGGCATTTTGCAGGTAGCCCCCTACAGCCAAATTGCACTCTAGAGGCATTTTTTCACCGTGCGAGGGACTACCTGCAAAAAAAGCCACAACAATCGCCCTCTAAAATGGCTATTTTTTAGTCTTTTTCAAAAACCATCCTCCTAGTCTTTTTTGCAGACAGCCCCCTTCAGCCAAAAATTGTTGCATGCAACTTTTCGTCGTCCTCGGTGGTCTGCTGTTAGACGAGGACCAATGATCATTTGCTACATCGATAAAAATCGTCCTTCCAAAGAGCAATGGATGACTAGTTTTATAATTTTTTTAAATTAAAATTTTTTAAATACTTTAATAAATAAAATAAAAAATAAAAAATTTCTATTTCTTCCCTCCGGCTGTACAGCGCAGCCGTAGCAAGCGCCGAGGAAGCGTTGTGGAACAGCCCCAGTATTTTTTTAAGAAAAAAAACTAATGTGCACCCATATAATCACAAATGACCCTCTACGACACATGTTTAAAGAGACGAGGTTAAAAGCAGGTTTAACTTCTCGTTTTAAAGGTGAAAACAGCTCCTCAACGGTTTTACTTAAAAACATATAACTTTTGGTCAACTCCGTGCATAATCTAACTAAAACCTCGGTTTTTACAAATCGGTCACCAACGGTTTCACGAAAATCGGTCGCTAGCTTTAACCAGGATTTACCTTTCCGTCCGTTCTATGCCAACCACGCCAAAAATCATAAAAATCACGTAAAAACCGTAAAAACCACGTAAAATACGCAAAAACCATGATTTAAATTTGAATCAAATCTAAATCCGCGTCGTGATGTGGTTTTCGCTCAAACCACGCGAAAATCGTGCCACATACCGTGGTTTTCGTGGCAAACATCACGAAATTTATATTTTTTATAAAAATATATTTTTTGTGTTAAAATAATTTTTTTCAAATTTTTTGAATTCCCACAAAATTATTTAAATGAAACCGCGGGGATGTCGTGTCGCACCCCGTGAAACATGTAAAAACCGTGAAACGGAAACGGTTAAAAGCAAATTTATACAAACCTGTAATATTCATGTTATTAAAAACATACTCATAGCACATGCCCGTAACTATAGACATATATCATAATTCGAACTGTCGATCATAAACGGGAATTTGAGCATGGTGGACAGAATCGTGCGTGCACCAGCAGTAGTATAGCCAAAGGGAGCAGTGGCATGATCTGACCCGATAGCTGCTGCTGCTGCTGCTGCGAGTTTTCTCCGGAGTGCAGCACAGCGGCCGGCCGGCTCCCTTTCCGGCGTCAATGCGCGCTTTCCACCAACACAGCGAGACAAAAACTTCAAAAGCGTCCGAGGGACTCTATTACCCCGTCCCATCATGCACTAGTCCTGCATCACCCCTCCTACTGCTGCAGCTACCTCGCCTTGCAGTCCAACACTGCTACTGCATATTTGCTAATTAGACTCCTATATTGCTAATTAGTCTTTACACCGGTTAGATGAGTGCTTACATGTCGGCTTGTTTCAGCTTATTCACTGCTCCCTCGTCCTAAAATACAATTACTTTTAAATAATTATTAAAAAGTATATTTTTTTATATTTTTTTGAAATATAATTACGTTATAACTAAGTTGTATTTAACTATAATATAATTACAATATTACTATACGTAACTATTATAACCTCTATATAATTTAGATAATATATATATTATCACATATATATACTAGTTATATGTTATGATAAAATTATATTACAAATATTATATAATTATATTTAAAAGTTTTCTACTCAAAAAAATTACGAAAGTTGTTTAGAAATTTGCCATCATAATATTTTTACGATATTTTGAGCATTGATTCCAATAAAAAAATCCATACATTTTTAGTCAAAAGAAAAATCAAATAATTTAAAATTCGAATTTTAACCACTAATGTGACTGAAGGAAATCTTTTTCCTTAGCCTTAATTAATATTTGTTAAAAAGCCAGAAATGTTTATATCTTTTTAAAAAGAAGGTAGATTATTGTCACGGATTATTTGTTTCAACCGTTGAATAATCCATTTTCAGACGATACGTAGCCACAACTATTTTTGAAAATTTTAAACTTAGTTTATGCATAAAAAGGCACAATCTATTTTAAATTTTACAAGTTAAATGGAACTAATTTACGACCTTTTTGTGGCTTTCTTTTTTATTATGGCTTTCTTTTTTATTATGAACTTTTGAGTCGCTAAAAATAAAAATAAAAATGTCTTATTCTTGTAAGCCAACATGGAAAACTTATTCCAACTTTATTATTTTACTATTTTATTGTTGGCACGGTTCATTTTAGGGAATGGAACGATGGATTAACCCATATACCTTTTAAGCTTATAAACCATACGGTTTTTCAATAACTTTTTAGGTATGGTTTCCATCAATTTTCCAACTTTATAATACTACTCCTAATTAATTTGTTCGTGTTATCACGAATCACTCGTCATTCAAGAACAGAGCCTTCATGTACTACTACCTCCATTATCCACGTTATCCATCCAATTACTCGCTTATCATCCGTCCAAATTCCAATAATTTGTGGCTTTTGGTGGTGACTGAAGATGGGAATCATAGCCATTTGTGACTAACAAATATCTTTGGCAATGTTACAATTTTATGGTTTCCGTTGTGCAGCGCGGTCAAAAAGCATGTCTCATTGACGATGACAACACTACAAGACCTGATGAAACAATTGAATTTGACCTGCAACATCAAAAAATGATTCATCCCCCATCACCAAACAGTCATTACACACAGATAAGAACAGAACAGAGCCAAACAGTGATTAAGGTAGACACAGAGCAAGAAACCGTCATTTTTTTTATACTCACTCAAGGACGGCGCAAGATCCTACTAGAACACTACCCCACCTACGACTCGGACTAGCCCATCATCCATGCACACCCAGATTAGCTCAAGAACAACGCTAGTAATCACCGTACTTAGTGGGACTAATAGTCCTGCATCATCCATTGACATCTCGTCATCAGATCTAAAAAAAAGGCCACATTTTTATGAATCTAATCTTGCTTGGGCCTCACCATTAGAGCAAAAGCTTTCTCCTTTCTTACTTAGCAGCATTGCTAATTTGCTGCTACTACTTGCTAGGTTGACTGATGAGTCATTAGCCATTAGGGTTGGTTAATTAGACAGGAAAAAGGCTACAAAAAAAAGAAAGAGACAACCTTGATTTGATTGTGCTAGTCTTGATTAAGATGACTGCGGCGAGCCGCCACTCGCCGTCGTCGCAGCGTGGTCGGCGGCGGCGTGCATGGAGGAGCCGTTGATGCTGAAGTCAGTGAGGACTGGTGGTGGGGCGAGTGGCGCGGAAGGGTGGAGACCGGCGGCGGCGGAGGCGGAGCGGCGGGCGCTGTGGCCGCCGAGGAAGTTGTGCTTGTTGTTGTGCATCCAGACCTTGAAGACGCCCTTGCCGACGCCGATCTCGCGGCAGCACTCCTCGACGACGGCCTCGTCGCGCTTCTGCAGCCGCCACCCCAGCCGCTCCGACAGCGCCTGCATCCGCTGCTTCTGCTCCGGGCTAAACTTGGTCCGGAACCGCTTCCGCGACGCGGATGCCGACGCCGACGTCGCGACGCCTGGCGCAGGCGGGGGGCCCATGGTGGCGTGGGGCCTCGACGCCGCCACGGCCGGGGAGGAGCCCGGCGCGCCGGTGCTCAGCGACAGCAGCATGTGCGTCGCGGAGGGAGGTACCCCGGAGAAAGCACCGGTGGCGGGGCCGGCAGCGGCGAGGCGGAGCGGTCGTCGTCGTAGTCGGACATCTCGGAATCCTCGGAATCATCGTCGTCGTCATCGTCGTGGTGCCCTGGCCCGCGCACGCGGTCGATCTCCGGTGACTGCTCGCGACGGTGGTGGTTCCCGTGCAGCAGGTGCGGCGGCACTTGCGCCGCTGCCGCCGCGGTGGTCTGCTGCGGAGGCGGCGGCGGTGGCGGCGGAGGCAGCGCGAGGAGAGGCGGGGAGGGCGGCGCCTCGGGCAGCCGGCGATGGAAGTTCCGGTGGCACCCACACGCGGCGCACTTGAGCGACGCCGGGTCAGCAGCATCCGCCGCCGGCGACGGCATGAACTCCCCGCACCCATCCACCGCGTGCCCACCCAAGCTCGCCGCATGATTCTTTAGACACTCCCTGTACACCGCCGCCGGCGCCACCGACGCTGCCTGCTCCCCGGCCCTCGCCTTGCTCTTCCCCACCGTCGCCGCCGCCGCCGCCGCGCCGCCGTTGGGGAACACCACCGGTCTGTACTTGACGCCCACGACGGCCTCCATCGTCGCAAGCCCACAGCACCCGAGGAGGAGGAGGAAGATCACCTCACCTCACCTCGTGGGTTTTATCCATGGGAGAATGAAAGGGGAGGAAAACTACAGGTGAGGAGGTGGAGGCGAGGAGATAAGAATAAACCGAGCAAGAAATAGAGTGAGATAAATAATTAGCGCGCGAGCTGAGCTGAGCTAGTGAAGCAGCGAGACGTGACAAGGCGAGGGGGGGAGAGGGTACAAGTGTACAGTGGCTCAGGCCACGTTTTGAGCTGGGAGGCACCGAGTAGAGTAGGGGAGTAGCAGGGGCAGAGAGGGGTCAGAAGAGAGCTTTGGCTTTTACTGCAAGGCACAAGGGAGAGAGAGGAGTAATAAATTGGGTGCGCGAGATGCTCGTTTGATCATTACTGCTACGGTGATGTTGGCTGGTCAGGATGATCACGCTCACAGGAGGAGGGACGGCTGTGTCTGCATGCGTTCCTGCGTCCGAGAATCCGAGATGGATATAAGTCCAGTTTTTTCCTGATTACTACTACGTTACCACGGATTTTTAATTAAAATAATTAACGTTAATATGTTATTATCCTTTCCTTTGTTTTTCACCTGTGAAATGTGATTTTTTTAGCTTCATATTTTTTCTTCCAACAAAAAATTGAAGAGTTAATAAAAGTAGCTGATATGTAGGTTTTCTAACCCTATATATTATTTTTTAAAAGAATATGTTAAGGATTGATAAGGATTGATGACACAACCATCACCACTTTCTTTCATACAATGAGTAAAAAAATATAGATTTTATCTTTATTTTGTTAGTATATTTTTAAAACTGTTAAATGATACATTTTATATGAAAATTTTTTATCTGAAAATTGCTATAAAATATTATGAAAATCAAAAATTTAAATTTATAATAATTAAAATTTATTCGTTAACTTAATCTTTTATCTTTACTAACACCGCCTAGTATGCAGGGAGGGAGGGAAACGCCGCGAAAATTCGAACGCATCGCGTCGCAGCAGCACGTACCAGGCGCATGTGATGGCGAGGGTACGGCTGCCTGGTCAGGTGTAGTGGTTGACGCGGAGGAGACACAAGGGGGCCGGACGGACGCGCGTCTCTTGTGGTATGGTTTGGTCCCAGCGGAACGGAAGGGAAGCTGCACGCTGCACTTGCACACGGTTCGCTTCCTTGCAGAGTTGCAATGAGCACCGCGCTGTCGCCTCTCCTGCCTGCCTGTGACGAGTGACGACGACACGCCGACGCGCCGTGCCTGGGCCGCTGGGCTTCAAATACTTGCACCCGGTTTTGGAGGATGGCCCGGATAGCAGTAGCAGATGTGAAAAAACAGGCCACCGTTTTCAGTGGGAATAAGTTCACTCTTGCTCCCTGGTTTGAATCGTGTCCTTGAACCACGATAACATATATAACCCATTCCTCAACTTCCAAAACCAATATAAGCAAGATCTTTGGTTTTAATCTGACATGACAACAGAAGCAAAAATAAAAAATAAAAATCATGTGGGACCCATATAAATCAGTGAAACATCTTCTACCTTCCTATCCCTTTGTTGCCTACGAGCGAGAAGGACGGCGAGGAGGAAGTGAACGAGGAGCGACAATAGGGAAGGGTGCAACGGGGAGGATGGGGAGGACCGGCGGGAGCGAGGCCGGATGGAGGAGGAGCAGGGGGAGCGGAGGAGGCTGGGTGGAGCGAGGCGGGGACGGAGAAAGCCAACCGGTGTAAGGCGGGAGCGGAGGAGCGGCAGGGCTGCTAGCTTCCCGAGTACAGCGCGGACCAGTGGATTGTGATGACGGGGGTGACGGGTCGTCAATGCATGCGACCTCGTCGTCCTAGCGCAACCTCGCGAGCATGGAGGCGACACACGTTCCTAGCGTGCGCAAGGAGAGGGGGAAAGAGCATCGGGGGGAGGATGCAATACGGGTAGACGTCGTTGTTAAGCTAGGATAGCGCGACGACAGCAAGCAACGGATCGTCAGTGCACGCGACGAGGCAAGGGACATCGCGCGGGCAAACAGGCGGGCCGATAGTGAGGCGAAACTAGTGCGATCGGAGGCGGGCGAGGTCGTCGGTGGTGTCCACGGTGGCGATATTGTTGTTGTTGCTGGAGTTGGATGGGAGGAGGAGGCGGTGCGCCGTAGGGACGGGGAGCTCGCCGTCGAGGCACGCCAGCCTGCTTATCATTGGCACGGGAGCATGAGCAATTACCGCCACCGCCGACCATGCTGCTCATGCAACAAGAGATCGAGCGGAGTCAGAGCCGAAGCGCCGTCGCCGACCCGAGCCTATAGAAAAGGGGAAGAAAGAGAGGCGCCACCCTCTCGAGGATTAGACCCGAGCTCATCACCACCATCGTCGGCCATTGAGAAGCTGTAAGTCGCCGCATCCACATCCATGGCTACCTAACCACCGTCGAACTCTCTCTCCTGAACTAATCCACATGTGTGTCGACCGCCCTTTCCAATTTGACGCCCTCTCCCGCCAGCCGCTGTCGCCAGCTCCTCTCCTGTCGCTCGTCGCATGCCGTCCGCATCTACGAAGGGAGAGGGGAGGAAGGGAAGGAGGCAGCCCGCCCCGGAGGAGTCGAGGAGATAGAGAGGAGAGAGAGTGAGATGGAGGAATTGGGACTCACTAACATGTGTTTCCACTATTTTTTATCATATTTAATAATTTTTTAATTTTGTTTTAACTTTTTATCTTGCTTCTAGTGCCATGTTAATGTCATGTGGGACGAGTATCAAGTCAAACCAGTCACATAGACATTATGTCAACCAAAACCACCATCTAAAATGCTTTGGGCCCTCATTTATATTAGTTTTAAAAGTTGAGATACATATAAGTTATATGTAATTCAAATTTTCATGTGAACATGAGGAACCTTAAGTGAATTTATTCAGTCAGTGAGAGCAACTTCGCGTCATTTGTACATGGGCCGTGTTCTGCATGGCAATTCTCTTCTCTTCTCTTTTGCTTCTCGTCTGGCCATGACATTCCAAATTTTTGTTATTTTAATTTTTTTATTAAAAGATTTTAAAAACTAATTTTTCGTTTGAAAATTTTGCAAATATAGTCGCCCGCCGTCCTCCGAGAAGACGTTTTTAAAATCCTCCCGAGGGCAATTTTGTTGACGTGGCGACGACCGTTGGGCACCGTCCGTCGCGCGCGCGTGGCATATTTGAAAAAACCCCTTGCCATCCTCGGCAAGGGCGATTTTTTATTGTTCCGAGGGGCCGCTTGCAAAAGGGCGACCGGCCAGCCAATTTGCAGACGGCCCCCTTGCCACCCTTGTAGAGGACGATTTTTGAGCAAATCTCGCCCTCTTCAAGGGCGATTTTTGGCCTGCCCCCCAAACTCATTTGCAATTCTTTGAAGAAATATATAACTTAAAAAAAGCCATACCGGAGATGATTTTTCGATCGTCGCTCGACCTCGGCATAAAAATGCCTTCGACGTCGACCGTCAAGACGCCGACCGGCCAGCCCTCGGCAACCGCCTCGACCTCGGCGCGTGGGTAAAGCTTGTGCACCACGTCGAGGATGTGTGTCATCGTCGTCTTCGCCACAACCCGGATGAAGTCCCGAAGGCGCTTCGGCTCCTCGAGTAGACGTGCCATGAGCGCGTCCTCGGACTCATCGGTAGGCGCCGCTCGTGGTCGACCTCGGCAAGGAGCGCCCGAGCCCCTTCTCGCATCGCTCTATCGGGCCTCGGCGCCTCCGCGGGTCTTGAGTCCATCCATCTGTTGGTGAACGGTCGACAAGCGATCTGTGTGGGGAGAAGTCGGTCAGCACTGGCAAAAAAAAGAGAGAGGAGGAGGAGGTGGCCGATGCAGACAATTACTCATGGCTCCCACCCCTGCTGACTCGGACGATGCCAGCTTTGTCTCAACTTTGGCCCTTGCCACCTCCAACGTCGCTAGCGACGCCTCGACCTCGGCCCTCACCGCCTCGCACGCCGTCGCCTTGGCCTTCGCCTGGCCCTTGCCGTCTTCGATGTCGTCGCCTTGGCCTCCGTCTCCACCAACTTCGTCTCGCCTCGACTCCGCCGCCGTTGACGCTCTTGTCCTCGCCTCGGCTTCCTTGCGGGCTAGCTCCGTGCCCTCGAGAAGCCCCTTGGTGGCGTCTCGTTTGGCTCGAGCTTTCGTGGCCAACAAGTTGGCCTCCCTGGATACCTCATGGAACCGCTCTGCGTAGGCCATGGCCATACTAGCCTCTGCACAATAAGTAGGGTTTGCTAGTAATTCTAGAAAGTAAACGCAAAACAAGTAGTCGGCAGACTTACATCGAGGCATCGGCCACCCTCACCTCCAGCCTTCCCGCACGCACGGCGAACGGTGATCGCGGGCAACCCTATGCAAGTGCAGGATGTCAAAAAAGGAGAGAGAAGGGGGAGAAAACTAGCGCCTACCATGTAGAGCTCGTGAAGGTGGCGTAGAGTTCGGTTGAACTCAGCCGCTCCTTTCGCCCCATGGTCGGCGCGCTCCCCGACCACGGGCCCGCCGTCTAGGACAGGCTGATCCTCGGCGCCATCAACTATAACCCCCTCGCTCCTCGGGGTGGGTCGGTCCTCGACGCCCTCAATGGCCAGCACCTCGGCACCCGAGGAAGGCTGTGCCTTGGCCACCACCTCGGTTATGAGAACCTTGAGGCTCTCGGTGGTAGAGGCGATGAGGGGGAAGGAGATCTGGTCCCAATTGGTCCCCTATTCCTCTTTCTCCGCCTCCTCTAGCTCTACCACGTCCACCCCGACTCCGTTGCCGGAGCCACCTCGGAGCCCGCTTTGGCCGCAGTTGTTATTGCAGCCTCCTCTTCCGCCGCCGTTATCGTCGCCCCTTCGGCTTTCGCGGCGGGTTGCTTCTTGGCGTGGTCGGCCCCCGCTGGCCCGACTGTCGACTCCATCGTGGCCGAAGGCGGGTCGGTCCCCTCCACCCTGACCTGGGTGGTCGGTTCGGTCGCCCTCGTCGGCACCTCAGCGCGAGGGTCAGTGTCCACTGCTTGCCTATTCGATGAAATCTGTCAGCACACGAAATAAGAAGGCGAAAAATCACGAGCAAGCTTGGCACGAACTGGGTCGACGCCATAAACTTGAAGCCGACACGCTTCGGCACCTTCCTTGGAGGTGTCGATGACTCCGGCTCGGCGGCCCACTCGATCCCGACAATGACATCACGGGCCGCGTGTCGGCCTCCCTCGACCCCTCCTCATCGAAGGAGGTGACCAACTTCCTCTTCAGCTCCCGATGCCGCCCTCGCATCCGATGTCGGCCGAGGGAGCCCGATTATTAGGATATCTCCCTTTGCCACCTCCGCCTCGGGAATCGGCGGGAGCGACACACGATGGACATCCCCTATCAAGTGTTAGCACTGGCAGTGAGATGCCGAGCAAAAAAAGAAGAAGAAGAAAAGAGAAAGGTCAAACTCACCTCGGCCGTGGGTTGGAGAGATCGAAGGCGAGCGCTCCTCCTCCCCCCTCCCCGCACCGAAGTCGGCCGAACCGGTGAAGAACGTCCCCGCCTTCGCCGCATACGGTCAAGGGAGACTGTGGCCTCTCGAGCCGAGTCTTGGCTTCCCGAGTACTCAAAGGTCAGCGTCATCCTATTCTTGCAGGGGCTGCAGACCTCGAGAGCAAAATTGAAGGCCACCCAAGCCCCGGTTAGCCCCTACTCCTAGAGGATTCGATCTTGGCCATCAGCTCCTCCACCTGGTAGTTGTCATGATCTGCTCCTGGTTGATTTGGAGATCATCGGCTTGAGGTTCCCAATATAGAACCACTTGGCGTACCACCCCTTGATGGAAGATGTCAAGTCTACGAGGATGTAGTGTCGGGCCATCTTCTCACGAAACTGGATCTCGGCCCCACCAACCACACCGCCGCCTGTTGTAACATCCTGAAAATCGAAGGAGTAGAATTCGGAACGTGAATCGGAACTCACAAAAACTTTTTGGAATCATTACTTCCTATCGTGTTTTTCGATCTTAATTGCCAAGTTCAGCGATATAAGATTTTCTTCTAGAATTACCTTGAGGTAAAATGGAGTACAACCCTAAGCTTTGCAATCCCAGCCGGTGAAAACAATTTCAAAATAAACATGTGTGTACTCTGAAAAGAGCATATAGATATATATATGTATATAATATGGTGCATTACAAAAAGGGATATATTAATGTTTAAACTCTAATTGATGGGGAAATACAATAAATAATTGGAATTGGATGGCAAAAATATTTTTGGAAAAAGAGAAATAAAAATTTGAAACTTGGCTTCAATCAAAATTCCATTTTCTTGAATTTAAGAGAAGAGACAAAATAAAAAGAAAAAAATGGAAAATATATATAAAGAAAAATATAGGGAAAAGTGGAAAATATAATTTTAGAAATTGTTCGTGAATACCAAGATTTATTTGGGATTTTTAGGAATAAAAGAAATGGAAATGGAAAATAGGATTTCAAATTCGGGATAAATGGAAAAGTGCACTGTTCATCGCGTCGCAGTGTTCGACTGAACCGCGGCCACGTTCGCGCGCGCACGCGCCGAGCGCCATGCCGCGCCGTACGGGCGCCCTCGCACGCGTGCTCTCGCCGACGACACCGTCTTGCGCGCACCGCCGCCGTACGCCGCGCCACTCCGCGGTCGCCGGTCGCCGCCGACGCCGCGCTAGGCCGTCGCCATGTCGTCGCCGTCGCCCGCGTGAGCGCCGCGCCGTGCGTTCGCACGCACCGTCCTCGCCACGCCCACCGTACGCACACACATCGATCGCAGCTTGCCGCACGTCGCGCACGATCTCCCGCGACCGCGCCATGCCGCCGACGCTCGCGCCATTGCGCCGTCGCGTCGCCTCGCCGTCGACCGCCTATAAGAAGCCTCCCTGCACCCAGCTCCCAACATCAAAAATACTCCCCGTGCTCACTCGTGCTTTTCCCCCAATTTCCCCAAGGATTAGCCACTACATTGCGCGAATTTTGGGAAGGATCGGAGCTCGGCCGGAAGAACCCTAATTCGACCGCCGGTGCGACCCTCCGAAATTCGTCACCCTCGCCGATTTCTTCCCGAATTAAAGGTACCATCATCATCCCCGTGCTCTAAACATTATTTCCCCTAAGCTTCCCGAGCCAAATGGTCGCCGGAAAATCGCCGGCGACGAACCCCTCAAATTCCCCTGTCTCGGCCGCCGAACCACCTCGCCGTCGCCACCCACTGCGGTGCCTCTCCGGCCGAACCAACCTCACCTTTAGCATCCCTAGGGTTCACGATGCTCGTAGACCTCTCACTTTAGCCGAGCTTCGCCGGATTTTGCTGCCGACGAGCGCCACCGCCGTCGAACCACCTCGCCGTCGCCGCCTTCTTCCGCCGCTCCTCGGTCTCGCCGAGTGAGGAAATGGAACCCTCGTGGTCCCAAGATGGTGTAGCGCCCCTCTTTTCCCTAGCTCCGGCCCTCCTCGCCGTCGGCACCTCCTCCCTCACCGTCGGCCCGGTGGAAAACAGAAGCGAGGGAAAGGGAGGGAAGAAGCAGAGGAAGAAAGAAAAGAAAGGGAAAAAGAAAAGAAAGAAAAAAAATAAGGAAAAGAAAAATAGTAAAGGAATTAGGGTAAAGGTAAAAATTATTTTGGAAATATTTTAGGATAAAAAATAAGGTTTTTGAAATATTATTATCTAGGAATGAGTATAATATTCTTTTTCCTTTCAAAAAGAAATACTTTGTGAACATAATTTATAGATTAAATTTCTCCTTTTTTATGAATTCAAATATTGTCGACCTCTAAATTGTTATCGAAGTTCACATGAGATTTTTTTAAAATATTAGTTAAGCATAAATGACATTATCCTGTCGTTGGAATTCCAAAACCCTAGCAAATATAATTGCAACATTAAAGATAAATTATTGGAGATATGGAAATTAGAAAACTAATTATTTTAGGATATCTTCAAATTTAGGAACAAAATATATATTTATTACGAGATGGTTTGCTCGGTTTAACTGGACTCCTTTTCGTTGATTCAACTATTAAAATTTCCAAAGTTTGAGGTTGTGTTTAGAATCCGCTTTCCGCGATCATTTTGAGATCTCTTTCTTTTTCGTTGATATTGTTGGATTTTAATTGGATTCAACCCTTCTTTTCGCACGTACGGATAGCGTCCGAAGAAGTGAACACCGACTACGCGGAAGACCCCACTCAACCGGCGTGCGAGCAAGGCAAGTCTTCACCCCCTTGAACATATCGATCCCAATTGCGAAATGATGTTATTTTAAACTCTAAACATGCATGCTTTACGAGTTACCTATACTTGTTATGCCATACCTTGTTATTGATTACCTTTAGAATTACTCCTTGTAACTCGCGATGTGATACAAACAACCGAAGCATAACTTCGGTAAACCGCTTAGCCATGCTATACTTAGATTTATGCATACTCATGACTTTATGAAAAAGCTTTGTGCTTGGGCAACTACCTTAGGGAAGGTAGTTGAGATTCGGCATGTGGAGACATGAGCGCCACGTGGCCGTGATGAATTAAGTTTGATGAAAATTGAAAATGTTATACAAATGTTTTAGACTGGGGCGGCCGGATGATTTGGGTGGATTCCGGAAAAGGCAAGTGCCGACCTGGTCAATTAAGGACCGAGCCATGAGATAGCGGAAACGAGCCGCACAACCGTACTTCTCGAATGGGTATAGACCTAGCCGACTAGATAGCCGAGCGAAGGCGTATCCTTGCATAGATGGTTCTCTATGATGTGGTTACAGGATGAGAATGAGGCTGCGGCCTTTGTTATGAATGGTGGGATTAAACTAATGTTAATTAAACTTAAAGATTGGAAATGTCTTCCCTTACCCCGGTGCGCTTAACTCCTCTCACCGCTAGAAAAGGACGGCTAGAGTGCATGAGGACATAAGTTCATGGAGCGGGTGCGCCGAAGCGAGGTTATCGAAAGGCTTTGCCGTGACCGTCTCATGTGTTGAGGCGTAGGCTCATTTGTTGGGTCTCGCGGAGTACGGGTAAAGTGTACATCCACTACAAAGGTGAATGAATCAATCTATTCGAATAGCCGTGCTCGCGGATATTGAGCATCGTGACAAGACTTTCGCTTGGCTAGACTTTGAACTTAAAAATGCTGGGATGGGTTTGCATGATGGTTTTATTCGCTGGTGGATCAACTTCTCGAGAATACGAGAAGGGGTGGACTCCCCAGAAAATCATGACGAACCGGAGGCGGGAAGCCATCCTTGGAATCACGATGGATGGTGGACGAACCGTCGCCGGTTAATGAACTATGAAATTAAAACGTGAGTTGGCTAGTCGATAGGCTTGTGAAAAGAATTATGAAAACCGGCTTTACGCAAAAATAACCCTAGCCATGTTCTTTGAATAACCTTATCATATGCATCAATTCTCGTGTTGGCTTGCCGAGTACGGTTGGTACTCACCCTTGCTATACGCACAAACCTCCGTGATGGAGTTGAAGAGCCGAAGATCCATACGCATATCACCGGAGGACGAGGGAACCGACGGCGCATATTAGACCTTAGCTCCTCGTTGCTCGTGGCAATTGACAAGCCGCCGCTTTCCGCCGCCTTATCTAAACTCGTTTTTATGTTGTATTCGGACCATAAGGTCTTGTGGGATGAACAATGCCTTCGGGCCTATTAATGTAATAATGGTATTGTAAGACTATTCGTGCATGCGCACTTGATTATCCAGTACTGTATTCGTGGGTACCAACTACTCGATCCAGGGAAATGGTACTATGAACACGGAAGATTCCCGCCTCAAAATCGGGGGTCCACAGAGCTGGTATCAGAGCCATGCGACCGTAGGCTAAGACCAAATGGCGCCCTACCCCTAACTAGATGGCTAAAGGGAATTATCCCTACAATAGGATCAGTTTTAAACTAATATTTCCGAAAATGCAAATATATCTTTTCTACATCCGTATTTCTTTTTACCAAATGATTATGATAGCTCTCTCCCGCTAACCCCAAGTTGCCTATAAAACAGATGCCAAGCCACGACGGAACCCGGGAAGTCACTATTCCGCGAGACGAGGGGTTCGTGGTACAACTTCGCCCTACTATGGTGCTTGAGGTACCCGGAACCACCCACCTATCACACCAAGAGGCATGGCTCCGAAGTGTATCCAGCTGGGAGGCAGCCGTATCCATAGAAGCCCGCATGGGGAGTGAGACATCCTACGCTTCCACACTCGCTACCACCGGGACCTAGCGTAAGCGCTATTCAGATGCATCGCGAGGCCTTCCTTCGCCTTAATGCGGAACACCGTGCCGAACTCACAATGACAGAGTTCGTGCATCATCCTTACCGCGAAGAGGGCAACCCAGTCTGCACTGTGGAGGCTACCCCCTGCTGCTACAACCCGATGGTCACGCGTCTATCCCGTTGGGCGGAGACAACAGACGACTGTTACGAGGAGGCCCTGCTCGAGATCAACGATCGCAGTCACTCCTCAATGATCCGGTCAATGCCACCAAGGCCGTGGAGACCAGATAAGCATGCCGCAGACTCACCGCAGCCAATGGTGCCCAAGATGAGCAACTCTCGGACCGCTACATGGCCCGAGGGGAGGCTCGTAGAGCTGGAAGAGCAGCTCAGAAGAGCAAGCGCAGATCAACCACTAGAGGAGCAACTCGCGCACTCGTCCTGTCTACGCTGCAGGTACTTCCACCGAGCCTGTACCATCACCTCCTGCCCCTGTGCCCGATCACTATTACCTTATGACTCCAGCAAGCTTAGATACTTTTCAAGCTATGATGGAGCAAGCTTTTATGTTGAGCACAGAGCCTGCACCGTACCTGGTAGACCCCACTGCTGCCACATCCATGGGACCCACCCCGAGCTCCGAGCCGGATCGGAGAGGGTAACCCCATCCAGATCTACACCGATACGGAGTCCGAGGCGAGCCCATGGAGATCAAATGGGAGTCTAGCGACACCGACCCAATGGAGGAGGAAGTTCCCCTCTCGTCGCCCGACTCACACGGAGGCCCCTCACCCGCCGATCGCCGCAAGAGTACGCGGCCACCGAGTCGGAAGATTCGGCGTGACTCCGAGGCCACCACCTCCGAGCCGTGGGGACTTCGGTTTGCTTCAAGAAACCACCCACTTCCGGCGCCCGGCTCTTGCGGATGGATGGAGGACTAGGCGAGAGGACCTTCCCAGCTCGGCAGCACTTCCTATTTCCCTTAATTAGTTGATGTAGTTGGACGATAAAATTATTATTACTATCCTGGCATGAAGGACTGTGTGTGTACAGTCCGTGTACCCCCTTATGTAATATGATGGACCCGAGCATCGCTTTGCGATGTCTTAATTCGTATGCTTATTATTATTTCACCTTGTCTGTTGATTGAAGATCATTCGAAAGAACTTGAAGAAAAATTCCCCTGGGAACTATAACCTAAACTAGTCCGATCTCTTAATTCATCTACCTTCTTCAGATGGCACATCGCCGCAAAGAACCAACGAGAACCCGCCGGAACCTAACCCCTCCACCTCGGCGGAGGTCATGGCTATGCACTCAGCTACTCCAAGCGATTGCTAATAATCAAGGAGGTCGAGGAGGATCGAGTCTGGGAGAATTCATGAGGGCTAAGCCGCCCACTTTTTCCACGGCCGAAGAGCCTATGGATGCCGAAGATTGGCTAAGAGTGATAGAGAAGAAGCTAACTCTCGTCAGAGTCCGAGAAGCTGATAGAGTTGTTTTTGCTACTAACCAGCTGGAGGGTCCCGCGAGTGACTGGTGGGACACCTACAAGGAGACACGAGCTGAAGACGCCGGCGAACCAACATGGGAGGAATTCACGGCTGCGTTCCGTGAGAATTTCGTGCCAGCTGCAGTGATGAGGATGAAGAAAAACGAGTTCCGCAGATCAGTCAAGGGAACACCTCGCATAAGAATATCTCGAACAAGTTCACCCAGCTTGCCCGTTACGCCACCAAGACTGGCACGAAGAAGAAAAGATAGACAAATTCATTGAGGGACTAAATGACGAACCGAGGGGACCAATGATCGGGCAGATCACACCGGTTCAAAGCCTCATCAACAAGGTCGTCCGACTTGAGCATGACCAAAAGGTGGTAGACAATAACCGCAAGAGGAGGCTCGCTATGGCTCGCCCATTTCGTGGAACGCCACAACGCCCCAAGGGAGCCACCCCGTCTGGATGGAAGACAAATGCCCCGCAACCGGACGTTCTCCCGCTTCCGACCATGTCAACAGTCGCTACACCTCGCCGTACGCCCACACCAACCCTAGCCGCTCCAGAAGAAGGAATGTGAGTCGTTTCAATTGCGGAGAATTCGGGCACTACTCCAATAGCTGCCCAAAACCACGCAACGCCCGTGCGCATTGGCGCCAATGCAACGCCCGTCCGAGGAACCCCACCCCGCGGCAGGACGAGGTCTGCTCGGACCCCGCTACCCAACGAGGCCGCCACCGGGTTTCGACGTGGTCGTGAATCATGTACGGGCGGAAGAAGCTCAGGAGGACCGAGCGTATTGATGGGTATGTTCTCTATCAACTCGCACCGCTTAAAGTTTTATTCGATTCTGAGCCTCGCATTCATTCATATCTTCCCAAGTAAGCAAACAACACCACCTACACCAAGTAGCACTTAAGAGGCCTATGTTGGTACACTCACCGGGGAGACATAACCGTACCCCATGCCTCGCATTAATGTGCCCATACGGATTAGAGACGTGGTGTTTCTCTCAAACCTTATGGTGCTATCACCCCAAACCATAGATGTCATACTCGGATGGATTGGTTGACCAAAAATAATGGAATTATAGACTAAAAGGGAAGTCACGGTATCCACCCCATGGGGATCACCGATGAGCATAACTATGGATCAAAACCCAAAGCTATGTGAGCAAGCTGCGGGAGTGTTCACCATGCTACCCTTAGGCGGAATGCCCGTAGTACAAGAATACCCGGATGTGTTTCCCGAGGAATTACCCGAATGCCCCGGATCGCGACGTAGAATTTATCATCGATCTAATGCCCGGTACGCCCCATATCCAAGAGACCTTATCGAATGCCGCCAACGAGTTAGAGGAACTCAAGAAGCGATAAGGGAACTACAAGAGAAGGGATTTGTACGCCCAGCTCTTCTCCCTGGGAGCCCCGTACTCTTCGTCAAAAAGAAGGATGGGAGTATGAGAATGTGTGTGGACTACCGATCGCTGAATGAAGTAACTATCAAGAACAAGTACCCGCTACCTCGAATCGATGACCTATTCGATCAACTTAAAGGTGCGCAGTGTTCTCCAAGATTGATCTACGGTCGATATCATCGCTTGAAGATTAGAGCCGAGATATTCCTAAGACGGCGTTCTCTACACGTTACGGCTTATACGAGTTCACAGTGATGTCCTTTGGATTGACCAATGCCCCCGCATACTTTATGAATCGATGAACAAGGTATTCATGGAATACCTGGACAAATTCGTAGTGGTGTTCATCGACGATATACTTATCTACTCCAAGAACAATGAGGAACACGCGGAGCATCTACGACTCGCACGGAAAAGTTACGAGAGCACCATGTATGCAAAATTCAGCAAATGCGAGTTCGGCTCAAGGAAGTCGCTTTTCTTGGCCACGTGGTTTCAGCCGAGGAGGAGTAGCGGAGACCCCGCCAAGGTCGAAGCCGTTACGGGATGGAAGGCACCCAAGTCGTGACGGAAGTTCGGAGTTTCTTGGGCTTGGCCGGTTATTACCGACGGTTCATCGAAGGGTTTTCCACTGTAGCCCGACCTATGACTCAACTTTTGAAGAAGGAAAAGAAGTTTGAATGGAATGAGAAGTGCCAAAAAGCCTTCGACCAATTAAAAGAAAAGTTAACCACCGCCCCAATCTTGACCTTACCCGACAACCAAGGACTTCGTGATGTACCGTGATGCATCCCGGCAAGGATTGGGAGGAGTGTTAATGCAGATGGGAAGGTCGTAGCGTATGCCTCGCGACAGCATACCCCACGAAGAGAATTATCCCACACACGACCGGAATTAGCCGCGGTTGTGCACGCATTGAAGATCCGGAGACACTATCTCGATCGGGAACCACCGTGATGTGTATACCGATCACAAGAGCCTAAAATATTTCTTTACTCACTGATCTCAATCTACGACAGAGGCGATGGCTGGAGTTGATCAAGGATTACGATCTAGGAATTCATTATCATCCCGGCAAGGCAAATGTAGTGGCCGATGCGCTGAGCCGCAAAGCCCAATGCAACCACCGGGATTGGGAGGTATGGCCAGCGAACTTCAAGAAGAAATGGCTAGACTCAATCTACACCTAATTCCTCACGGAGGAGTGAACTCGCTGGAAATCCAACCTCTATTGAGGACTCAAATAGAGGAAGCTCAAAAGGGGAATGAGGAAACCCAGGAAATCAAGGAACGCATGGCCGCTGGACGCGCTCAGGAGTTTTCAGTAGATGACAAGGGAATCCTGTGGTACAAGAAAAGAATCTGTGTGCCCGAACGAGGCGGTTTGAGAGGATTGATCTTAAAGGAAGCCCACGAATCGGCATATTCGTTATATCCCTAAGCACGAAAATGTACCAGGATTTGAAAGGGGAATACTGGTGGCCCAATATGAAGAGAGATGTAGCCGAATACGTAGCCGTGTGCGATGTGTGCCAAAGGGTGAAAGCCGAGCATCAACGGCCACCGGCTTGCCGCAGCCACTCAAGATTCCCGAATGGAAATGGGACGAGATAGGCATGGATTTCATAGTGGGACTACCCAAAACTACGACGGTTACGATTCCATTTGGGTAATAGTAGATCGGCTCACCAAGACTCGCGATTTATTCCCGTGAAAACTAACTACAACAAGTGCCAAGCTAGCGGAACTATATATGAGTAGGATTGTATGTCTTCACGGTGTACCAAAGAGGATCATATCGGATCGTGGTACCCAATTCACATCTCATTTTTGGAGCAAAGTCCACGAGGCACTCGGAAGTCATCTCGCTTTCGCACCGCCGATCATCCACGACCGATGGGCGACCGAGAGGACGAACCAAGTCTTGGAGGATATGCCGAGAGCTCCGTGCATTGGATTTCACCAAGGATTGGGAGAAATGCTTGCCGTACGCCGAGTTCTCTTACAACAATAGCTATCAAGCCGTCGAAGATGTCGCCAAACGAAGCTCTATTTGGTCGCCGATGTCGAACCCCATTGATGTGGTCGAAACCGGTGAACGAACCGTGTTCGGGCCTCGACATAATCAAGGAGGCCGAGGAAAAGGTTCGCCCGATCCGGACCGACTACAAGCTGCTCAATCATGACAAAAGAGCTACGCGGATACTCGACGAAGAGAATTGGAATTCAAAGAGGGTGACTACGTGTATCTAAAAGTCTCACCACTACGGGGAACACAGAGATTCAAAGTCAAAGGGAAACTTGCACCACGATACGTGGGCCCATTCCCCGATAAGCGCTAGGAGGGGAGAAGTGGCTTACCAATTGAACCGCCCGAGAATCTCTCCGATGTCCACCCAAGATTCCACGTGTCGCAACCGAAGAAATGTCTGCGGATACCGGAAGAGCAGGCCCCTTTAGAAACCATCCATGTCCACAGTGATCTTACCTACCCGGAGCATCCAATCAAGATACTAGACGAAGCAGAAAAGAAGACACGAACCAAGTCGTGGCGCATGTACAAAGTACAATGGAGCAATCACACCGCAGAAGAAGCTACCTGGGAGAGCGAAGAATTCCTGAGGATAGAATATCCACACCTATTCAACAACCGGTAAGAAAATCTCGGGACGAGATTTATTGTTAGGGGGGGTAGGTTTGTAACATCCTGAAAATCGAAGGAGTAGAATTCGGAACGTGAAAATCGGAACTCACAAAAACTTTTTGGAATCATTACTTCCTATCGTGTTTTTCGATCTTAATTGCCAAGTTCAGCGATATAAGATTTTCTTCTAGAATTACCTTGAGGTAAAATGGAGTACAACCCTAAGCTTTGCAATCCCAGCCGGTGAAAACAATTTCAAAATAAACATGTGTGTACTCTGAAAAGAGCATATATATATATATATATATATATATATATATATGTATATAATATGGTGCATTACAAAAAGGGATATATTAATGTTTAAACTCTAATTGATGGGGGAAATACAATAAATAATTGGAATTGGATGGCAAAAATATTTTTGGAAAAAGAGAAATAAAAATTTGAAACTTGGCTTCAATCAAAATTCCATTTTCTTGAATTTAAGAGAAGAGACAAAATAAAAAGAAAAAATGGAAAATATATATAAAGAAAAATATAGGGAAAAGTGGAAAATATAATTTTAGAAATTGTTCTGTGAATACCAAGATTTATTTGGGATTTTTAGGAATAAAAGAAATGGAAATGGAAAATAGGATTTCAAATTCGGGATAAATGGAAAAGTGCACTGTTCATCGCGTCGCAGTGTTCGACTGTAACCGTCGCCCACGTTCGCGCGCGCCACGCGCGAGCGCGTGCCGCGCCGCACTGGGCGCCTCGCACGCGTGCTCTCGCCGACGACACCGTCTTGCGCGCACGCCGCCGCCGGACAGCCGCGCCACTCCGCGGTCGCGGTCGCCGCCGACGCCGCGCTAGGTCGTCGCCATGTCGTCGCCGCACGCCCGCGTGAGCGCCGCGCCCGTACAGCGCACGCACCATCCTCGCCGCGCCCACCGTACGCACACACATCGGCTGCAGCTTGCCGCACGTCGCGCACGATCTCCCCGCGACCGCGCCATGCCGCCGACGCCGCGCCATTGCCGCCGTCGCGTCGCCCTCGCCGTCGACCGCCTATAAGAAGCCTCCCGCACCCAGCTCCCAACATCAAAAATACTCCCCGTGCTCACTCGTGCTTTTCCCCCAATTTCCCTAAGGATTAGCCACTACATTGCGCGAATTTTGGGAAGGATCGGAGCTCGGCCGGAAGAACCCTAATTCGACCGCCGGTGCGACCCTCCGAAATTCGTCACCCTCGGCCGATTTCTTCCCGAATTAAAGGTACCATCATCATCCCCGTGCTCTAAACATTATTTCCCTAAGCTTCCCGAGCCAAATGGTCGCCGGAAAATCGCCGGCGACGAACCCTCAAATTCCCCGTCTCGGCCGCCGAACCACCTCGCCGTCGCCGCCCACCGCAGTGCCTCTCCGGCCGAACCAACCTCACCTTTAGCATCCCTAGGGTTCACCGATGCTCGTAGACCTCTCACTTTAGCCGAGCTTCGCCGGATTTTGCCGCCGACGAGCGCCACCGCCGCCGAACCACCTCGCCGTCGCCAGCCCTTTCCGCCGCTCCCGGTCTCGGCCGAGTGAGGAAATGGAACCCTCGTGGTCCCAAGATGGTGTAGCGCCCTCTTTTCCCTAGCTCCGCCCTCCCGCCGTCGGCACCCCTCCCTCACCGTCGGCCGCGGTGGAAAACAGAGCGTGGAAAAGGGAGGGAAGAAGCAGAGGGAAGAAAGAAAAGAAAGGGAAAAAGAAAAGAAAGAAAAAAATAAGGAAAAGAAAAATAGTAAAGGAATTAGGGTAAAGGTAAAAATTATTTTGGAAATATTTTAGGATAAAAAAATAAGGTTTTTGAAATATTATTATCTAGGAATGAGTATAATATTCTTTTTCCTTTCAAAAAGAAATACTTTGTGAACATAATTTATAGATTAAATTTCTCCTTTTTTTATGAATTCAAATATTGTCCGACCTCTAAATTGTTATCGAAGTTCACATGAGATTTTTTTAAAATATTAGTTAAGCATAAATGACATTATCCTGTCGTTGGAATTCCAAAACCCTAGCAAATATAATTGCAACATTAAAGATAAATTATTGGAGATATGGAAATTAGAAAACTAATTATTTTAGGATATCTTCAAATTTAGGAACAAAATATATATTTATTACGAGATGGTTTGCTCGGTTTAACTGGACTCCTTTTCGTTGATTCAACTATTAAAATTTCCGAAGTTTGAGGTTGTGTTTAGAATCCGCTTTCCGCGATCATTTTGAGATCTCTTTCTTTTCGTTGATATTGTTGGATTTTAATTGGATTCAACCCTTCTTTTCGCACGTACGGATAGCGTCCGAAGAAGTGAACACCGACTACGCGGAAGACCCCACTCAACCAGCGTGCGAGCAAGGCAAGTCTTCACCCCTTGAACATATCGATCCCAATTGCGAAATGATGTTATTTTAAACTCTAAACATGCATGCTTTACAGAGTTACCTATACTTGTTATGCCATACCTTGCTATTGATTACCTTTAGAATTACTCCTTGTAACTCGCGATGTGATACAAACAACCGAAGCATAACTTCGTAAACCGCTTAGCCATGCTATACTTAGATTTATGCATACTCATGACTTTATGAAAAAGCTTTGTGCTTGGGCAACTACCTTAGGGAAGGTAGTTGAGATTCGGCATGTGGAGACATGAGCGCCACATGGCCGTGATGAATTAAGTTTGATGAAAATTGAAAGTGTTATACAAATATTTTAGACTGGGGCGGCCGGATGATTTGGGTGGATTCCGGAAAAGGCAAGTGCCGACCCTGGTCAATTAAGGACCGAGCCATGAGATAGCCGGAAACGAGCCGCACAACCGTACTTCTCGAATGGGTATAGACCTAGCGACTAGATAGCCGAGCGAAGGCGTATCCTTGCATAGATGGTTCTCTATGATGTGGTTATGGGATGAGAATGAGGCTGCGGCCTTTGTTATGAATGGTGGGATTAAACTAATGTTAATTAAACTTAAAGATTGGAAATGTCTTCCCTTACCCCGGTGCGCCGAACTCCTCTCACCGCTAGAAAAGGACGGCTAGAGTGCATGAGGACATAAGTTCATGGAGCGGGTACTGCCGAAGCGAGGTTATCGAAAGGCTTTGCCGTGACCGTCTCATGTGTTGAGGCGTAGGCTCATTTGTTGGGCTGTCGCGAGTACGGTAAAGTGTACATCCACTACAAGTGTGAATGAATCAATCTATTCGAATAGCCGTGCTCGCGGATATTGAGCATCGTGACAAGACTTTCGCTTGGCTAGACTTTGAACTTAAAAATGCTGGGATGGGTTTGCATGATGGTTTTATTCGCGGTGGATCAACTTCTCGAGAATACGAGAAGGGGTGGACTCCCGAAAATCATGACGAACCGGAGGCGGGAAGCCATCCTTGGAATCACGATGGATGGTGGACAAACCGTCGCCGGGTTAATGAACTATGAAATTAAAACGTGAGTTGGCTAGTCGATAGGCTTGTGAAAAGAATTATGAAAACTAGCTTTACGCAAAAATAACCCTAGCCATGTTCTTTGAATAACCTTATCATATGCATCAATTCGTGTTGGCTTGCCGAGTACGGTTGGTACTCACCCTTGCTATACGCACAAACCTCCATGATGGAGTTGAAGAGCCGAAGATCCATACGCATATCACCGGAGGACGAGGGAACCGACGGCGCATATTAGACCTTAGCTCCGGTCGTTGCCTGTGGCAATTGACAAGCCGCTGCCTCTTTCCGCTGCCTTATCTAAACTCCGTTTTTATGTTGTATTCGGACCATAAGGTCTTGTGGGATGAACAATGCCTTCGGGCCTATTAATGTAATAATGGTATTGTAAGACTATTCGTGCATGCGCACTTGATTATCCAGTACTGTATTCGTGGGTACCAACTACTCGATCCAGGGAAATGGTACTATGAACACGGAAGATTCCCGCCTCAAAATCGGGGGTCCACACCTGTCCAGCGAAGACAGAAGTAGTGGTGGAAGAGGTTGAAGTGTGGGTCTATCCCAAGACAGGCCTCACAGAGATGGATGAAGAGAGAAATTTGAAGGACAGAGTTAGGGTTGAGCTTGCATAGGGTGATGTCGTAATAGTGGAGCAGGCCCCGGACAAAGGGGTGGGCCAGTACTCCAAAGCCACGAAGAAGGAAGGAGGCGAAAACAACCAACTCACCGGAATCGGGAGTCGAAAATTATTCCCCCTGTGTCGAGCGCCACAGCACGAGCTCTTGTGGTGGGAGGACACCGACCTGCACTAGTTCCTCCATCATCTCACTCTCGGCGCACGAGGGGACGAAGGCCGAGCCTCGCTCGGTGTCGTTGCCATCCCCGGTTGAGCCCTTCCAACCTTCTTCAAGGTATTCTTGGCGGACGCCATTGGTATTAGAGAAAAGAGTCATCGACCTTTGCGGTAGCAAACCACGCAGTGGCAGTGGAGGTGGCGGCCTTGAGCACTAGAGCGGCGTGAAGCCAGGAAGCAGAAGCAAGAGCGCAAGCGCGAAAGTTTTTGGAATTTTTGGTGAAAGGCGTAAGGAAGAAGAAGGCAAAACGACAGGACTTAAAATGGGCAATGATGGGTTTGGCAGTGCTATTCTCGAAAGTTGTGCAGCGTTATTAACGCCGCATGCGTTGCATCCAAGGCGCCCCGGCCTGTCTGCCTCCCAGGCTGCCACGTCATCCCAGCGGTGAATCTGGGCCGTCGGTCCCGAAGAGTGGTTAACGGCGCATGTGACTTGTGTTACGCGTCCCGGTAAACCTGCCTCTGGGCCCGCCACACCGCCTGAGCGATGAATCCTGGCCGTTGGATCTACGAGCCGTTGGATGTGGGTGGGATCCCTGACATTTGATGAGCCATTACACGACTTCGTGTTTGACGGTGTTGATGGATCATGATAGGCTCTCTATTCAAACTGTCACCAGCCCACGTGCGTAGCACGTGCGCCCGAGTTCGGGTTTCAGCCCGACATCTGACCCCTCAAGACCCTTCTTTGACCTCGCCAACCGCCATCAGCCTTCGGGCTATGGCCTCCCGGTCGTCAGTCTTTGGCCCATGGTCTCTCGCCGACCGCCATCAGCTTCTGGGTTGTGGCATCTCGGCCATCAGCCTCCGGGCTAACATCTCTTGTCGACTGCCATCAGCCTCCGGACTGTGGCATCTCGGCCATCGCCTTCGAGCTATGGTCTCTCACCGACCGCCATCGCCTTCGGGTTGTGGCATCCCGCCATCAACTTTCGGGCCATGGTCTCTCGCCGACCGCCATCAACCCCGGGTTATGGTATCCCGGCCATCTGCCGCTGGGCTATGGCCACTCACCGACCGCCATTTGCCCCCTGGCGATGGCTCTACCGACTCCGTCAATCAACGCCGACCTCCAAGCATGGCGTTGTCGACTACGGACGACTACACCCGGCTTCAACGTTGTGAGCCCCTTTTGGCTAATTGGTTGATTCCGAACTAGCCAAGGCGGTTTAGAGTAGGCGACAGGTTGATGCTTCAGGCTTGACCCTAGGTCTGGATGTACCATCCAACCCCAGGCTCGGGGGCTACACCTGACAAGTGCATCTGGGCGGTGCACCTGCCAAAACACACTTAGGAAATTTCAAAGGCTAGGCTTATGGTCTCGGCTTGAAAAACTTTGACCCTAGGCCCAGACGTCCCATCTGGCCCCAGGCTCGAGGGCTGCACCTGGCAGGTGCACCTGCAAAATTATCTTCAGAAAGGCCTCGAGAGTCGATCGAGGGAACCAACTTAAGGGATTCAGATCCTAAGGATGGATGTCCCATTAGTCCCTAGGCTCGGGGGCTGCTATGAGAACACTACCCCAGGGTACCTCACACAAGGGAAAGAAAACTAGCTTGGTTGGACTAAGGGACCTTGGATTAGGGTCGGTGGCCCAACTTCATTCGGGGTCGGTTGTCCCGACCCTTGCCTCTTAGTTCGACCTCAACTCTCTAACCCGACCTCTATGATGGCCCCGACCTGGAGAGGGCAAGTTTACCTCTTCAGGGAGGGGGCTTCTTCCGTAAGGATCGCAGAAGAGACAAGGAGGGGACAACCCGATAGAAGATGACGTCACCCGACAGGACTGCACATAAGGTACTTACGGAGGACGGATCCCAAGACAAGACTACACACAAGATACCCACGATGATTAGAGTCCAAAGAATTTGTGTGTACTTTTTCAGTTTTAATCTATACTTGCTTTTTTACTTTAGGACCAAGCTTTCTTGCACGCCAAGCCCATTGTAACTGCCCCTCTTAGACTATAAAAGGGAGGGCACGGTGCGTGCAAGGGGCCTGGACTCTCCGAAAACCCTAGACTCCCTCTCTCTGGCATTGCCCACTGTACTCAAACTCTGTTCATACATCACCCCAACAAAGAACATATGACGTAGGCTTATTATCCTTGTTGAATCAAGTGAGTTTGATTTATAGTTTATGTGATAAAACATTGGATTTGTGATTGGCCGGCACGGTCTGACCGGCCGTCTCTGATTTTGGTTTGTTTTCTTGGTTTTGAATTGTTTCTTTGTGGATTTGATTTCTAGATGATTTCTCTGCATGTTGTTACTGTTGACAAGCTAATGTGAGTCAAGTTTGGACAAACTTGTGCTCGATATATTGTTTCTTTGTCGTATATGTGCAGGTATTGCTTGAGGCCTTGGATAGTATTGCCGGTGCCAGATCGGAGTCGACTTGGGAGAAGTAGACGTCCACCACGCAGGATACTAAAAGGCTAGAGGATAATGCACATGAAAGATGAAGAAGTTATATGGCATACGAGAGGGATCGTATGCGGAGTCGAATTTGGAAGGGAGTCTAAATTCGGAAAGTTAGGTTGAATGAGTCCTATTGGGAATAGGAGTCCTATTAGGAATAAGAATTTTACTTCTACTATGAGTGGGAGGTTGAGTCCTATTAGGAATAGGAGTTCTACTTCTATTATGAGTGAGAGGTTGAGTCCTATTGTGAATAGGAGTTCTACTCCTACTTTGAGTAGGAGGATTTTGCATGTATAAATAGAGAGGGAGGGTGTGCCTCCTAGACATCGATTTTCAAGAGCGAAACTTGAGAGAATAGCTAGGGTTTTGAGTTAGGTCGAGATTTTGTCGAGGAGTGCTGTTGTTGCACTTTGTAAACACTTTTAGATGCAATAAAGTTGAAATAGTTTGATCTACTTCTTCGAGAGTTCATCTTTCGGTGTTTTCGGATCTCGCGGTCGACCGCAGTGTGCGCGCGGTCGGCCGACGGTTGTGGCGGCGGTCCAACCGGAGGCTAGGCGGCGGTCCCGACCGCCAGAGGGCGGTCCGACCGAGGCGGTAAGACGGTGTGACCGGCGGCGGCTTCAACAGTTCCTGTTTATTGTCGTTTTTTAGATTGGTTTCATCAGTAAGAGGTAAATCTTTTAATTCCGCAAAAGATTTGGTTTTTTTGGTTTCCCTACCATTCACCCCCCTCTGGTAGGTTTGTTTGGTCTTGTTCGATCCTACAATCCTTCGGGAGGGCCAAACCTGTCTAAAAATCTTGGCTCGCATTATTCTTGAATTGACCATCAGATCCATTGGTGAGATGTCCCGACCACTCTTTCACCTCCTCGGGTAGCCCCCTTGGAGGACTGCCGACCCACATGTCGACATGCTCCCCTCGGAGTGGGATCTGTTCCGTATGAAGCCCTTCACTATCCCCATGTACCTTTCACAAGGATACATCTGCCTCATGAAAGCAAGACCACAATATTTTGTCTACTTCACTAGATGCACGGGAAGATGTTTCATTATATCAAAGAACATAGGCAGAAAGTACATCTCAAGATGACATAGGGTTTTCACAATTTCTGCCTGTAGTTCATCTAGGCCTTTCAGAGCAATGATCTTCTGGCCAATTGCATGGAAGAAAGAGCACAATTGCATTATCGTGTGTCGAACTTTAGGAGGCAAAATATTCCTGATGGCAACAGGCAGAAGTTGTGATAAGGACATGGCAATCATGTGACTTCATTCCAACCAACCTAAGGTCGTCCAATGAAACAAACTTACTAATTCTCGATGAGTAACCAGATGCAACCTTAATATCATTCAGCCATGTCAGCATATCCTTCTCATCCCTCAAGAGAGTGTAGCAGCCTGGAGGCAGGAACACACCTCTGAACTCCGTGGTTATGGGATGTAGCTCGAAACGAATACCCATAACTTCCAAATCTCGTCGGGCATTGAGACTACTACATGGGTTAAGCAGTAACCCGATAAGACTCTCACACACATTCTTCTCGATATGCATCAAATCTATGCAATGTCAGACCTCAAGATGCTCCCAGTATGATAGTCTCTAGAATATTGACTTCTTCTTCCACATGCTCTTATCTTTTGTGTTTGCAACTTTCTTCTTTTTTCCCAACTCGTTGGTGATTCCCTTGATTAAGTCATGCACCTCTAGGCCGTTAGCTCCAGCTAGGGCTGGGCAATCGGTTTAAACCGATGGTTCGGTTTGGTTTTTTTCCTACGCAAAGTTCGGTTTGGCGTGAGTGAACAACCGATCGGTTTTCGTAAATATGGGAAACCTCATAGTTTAGGTTCGATTTTTGGTTTTTACCAAAAAAACCAAACAAAGAAATACGCTACAGCCGACGGCATGACGCAGAGGAGGAAGCTACGCGTGGAGGGGGCGAGGCAGGGCCGACAGTGGCGACGTGGAGGGAAAGAGGCCGGCGTGGAGGGGGAGAGGCCGGTGCGGAGGAGGAGAGGCCAACGGAGGGAGAGGCTGGCGCGGAGGGGGAGAGGCCGGTGTAGAAGGGAGAGAGGTCGGCGCGGAGGGGGAGAGGCCAGCACGGAGGAAGAGAGGCCGACGACGGAGGGGGAGAGGCCGGCGGCGATGGAAGGGGCTGGAGCAGCGTGGCGTGGAGGGGGCCGGCGGCGTCGTGCGCGGTTGGCTCAACGACAACGAGGGGCAAGGGACGGGGCCATGCAGGCGAGGCAGGCAGCCGAGCTAAGCGGCGCTGCGCAGACTCATGCATGGCGACCAGAAATGAGGCGGGCATCTTTTCTCGGGCTTGTTATGTAGAGGAAGTCTTTGGTTTTTTGGCTCGGTTCGGCTCGGGAAGAGAGGAGAGGAGAGCGGCTTGGCGGTTTGTTTTTTTGGTTGTTTGGTTCTCCGACGTTAAAAACCGAAGCCGAACCAAATTATGAGGTTTATGCAACACCACGAACCAAAATCGAAAACCAAAAAACCGTAAACTTCGGTTCGGCTCGGTGCAGTTCTTTTTTGGTTTTCGGTTTGAAAGTGCCCAACCCTAGCTCCAGCGAGGGACGTGCTACATCTATGTGTCCATTAAAATTCTTTCTCATATTTCTGTAAGGGTAAAACTGAAGGGTTACGCGGAGGCTATGCTAGCCGAAAACAAAAATTTTTCTACCGCGCAAACCAGGAACACTTGCAAGTAAGGGCCTATAGATCGTTACCGATTGGAGTAGAGTGCGGCGGACTAGCCAATCGAGGCTATCCGATCTGAAACTTGATCTTGGCCAATGACAGCCGATTTGCCGTGATCAATTCACGGAGACGTTGATCAACGGCGCCGCAACGTAGCGGCGCCTCTACCGTATCCACACGTCCGGGAACAGAACGCCTAACACCCGTGTGCTAGCACGCAAGCAAGGCTAGGGTTTTGGCTCGAAGGTAGGTGTAATCCTTTAAGGACGGCTTCGTATTCGGCTTGGTTGTTTGTAGCGTGGGGGTTGATGGCAAAAGCAAACTCGAAGCTTGCCCCCTGGGCGAAATAATGACCAAGCCGATGCCACAGCCGTTGGTGCAAACCGAGCCGTCGAACGCCAAAGTCCAAGGCATAATTTCCACTGAGTCGATTGAGTCGTTCTTGTGTTCCACAATGAAATCGGCTATGGCTTGCCCCTTGACTGCCCTTGGTGCCTGATACCTCAGATCGAATTCTGTTAGCGCGAAAATTCACTTCTCAATTCTTCCTTTGAGCACTGGAGCCAATAGCATGTACTTAACTACATCGGCTTTGCGATTACATGTGCACTCGTTGGATAGCGATAGTGCCTTAACTTCGTACATGAAAAATAGAGGCATAGGCATAGCTTCTCCACGGTGAATACCTTGTCTCCGTGTCTAGCAACCGTCGGTGAGATAGAAGATGACCTTTTCTTTGCCATTGACCTCTTGGATTAAGACGGAGCCGATTTATTTATCATCAGCTGATAGGTACAGTTTAAACGGTATTCCCTTTTGTGGAGGCATTAAAACTGGGGGGAACTCAGATAATTTTTTATGTTGTCTAACTCCCTTTGCTGTTCTGCCCCCCATGTGAATGTTTGATCGGCTTTCAGCCGAAGCAGTGGTGTGAACGGCTCCATCTTTTCTGAGAGATTGGCTATGAACCGTCTGATGAAGTTTATCTTGCCGATCAATGATTGGAGTTGTTTTTTCTCCTTCGGAGGTTGAATTGTCTTGATAGCATTTATGCTTCTTGGTGTAACTTCAATTCCTCTTTCATGGACAAGAAATCCCAAGAACCGCCGGCCGATACGCCGAACGCGCACTTAAGCGGATTCATCTTCGACCGTACTTCCTCGTTCGTTCTAACACTTGTCTCGGATCGGCTATGTGGCCTTCTATCTCCCTTGACTTGATAACCACGTCGTCAATGTATATCTCTACCAGCGAGCCGATCATATCGTGAAAAATGTAATTCATGGCCCGTTGATATGTTGCCCCAGCATTCTTCAAGCCGAACGTCATTACTACCCACTCGTACAAGCCGATTGCGCCGGGACACCGAAAAGCGGTCTTGTGGATGTCCTCGTCGGCCATGAATATTTGATTATAGCCTGCATTGCCATCCATGAAACTGATAATTTTATGGCCTGAAGCAGCATCGACAAGCAGATCTGCTATCGGCATTGGGTATTCGTCTTTAGGGGTTGCCTTGTTTAGATCTCTAAAATCGATGCACACCCTAAGTTTACCGTTTTTCTTCAATACTAGGACGATGTTTGAGACCCACTCGACGTATCGGCAAGGCCGAATGAATCATGCATCGTATAGCCGAGTGATTTCGGCTTTAATTGCATCGTACATATCGGCCTTAAACCTCCTGGGAGGCTGTTTGAACGGCCGATAGCCTGCCTTAATCGGTAGCTGATGGACCACTATTGATCGGCGGAGGCCGGGCATCTCGAAGTACTCCCAAGCAAAACAATCTTTATATTCTTTTAACAACTCAATAAGCTGGGATCTACAATGAGGAGACAGATTTTTGCTAATATACGTCGGCCTCGGCTTATCACCAGAGCCAATGTCAATTTCCTCTAATTCGTCGGCCGACATGAAACCTTGCCCTAGCTTGCCATCGTCTTCATCCGCGGTGTTCATGCCGAAAATGCTTGAGCCCTCCACCATGTCTTGTTCAAAGCAGCAGCTGCGGCTCGTCATTTTCAATCGGCTGTATTGTGGAATTGGAGTGAAACCTTGCCCTAGCTTGCCATCGTCTTCGTCCGCGGTGTTCATGCCGAAAATGCTTGAGCCCTCCACCATGTCTTGTTCAAAGCAGCAGCTGCGGCTCGTCATTTTCAATCGGCTGTATTGTGGAATTGGACACATTTAGAAAATCGGCTTGCCAGATTTTCCCAGATAAACAATCGATGCCTTCGATTTCCCAAAGTGGCAAATCGGCACTAACGACACTAACTGACCCGTCGGCTGGCACGATCTCGATCTTGTCGTCGTCCCATTGGATCAGGCTCTGATGCATTGTAGAAGGGATGCAACAGTTAGAGTGTATCCAGTTCCTTCCGAGCAGTAGGCTGTAAGATCCCTTCCCGTCGATGACAAAGAACGTTGTGGGCACGGTCTTATTGTCGATGGTCAGTTCAACGTTGAGGACGCCCTTGGTTTCCGATGGGTTGCCGCCAAAGTCTTTGAGCATCATGTTGGTTTTTATCAGGTCTTTAGCTCCCTTGCCTAGTTTTCGAATGTTGCATAAGGCATGAGGTTGACTGCGGCTCCCCATCGACTAGCATTTTGGAAATCGACTTGCCGTTGACGAATCCTTTAATGTACAACGGCTTTAAGTGCCGATTTTCGGTTCCCGGGGTTTGTCGAAGATAGCTGGTCCGGTGAGATTGCCAATTCGCCGGATCATCCTCAATGGTGTTTGCATTGGCTTCGGGGCACCGAACTCGGCTGGCAAGACGAACACCATGTTAACCGATGCGAAATTTTGCCTTTGCCTTTGGTTGCCCTCCTGGCTTGATCGGCTGAGCTTTTCTCGGCTTGCTCTTCGTCAGCTATGGCAGCTTTCTCTTTGGGTACCCATCCCCTTTTGATTTTGCCCAGCCGACGGCGCTGTTCGTGGATCATTTGCTGAACTTTGTCTTCTCTTCCTTCACGCTTAAGGCGTTGAACCCTTCTTTTCTGCGTCTTTGTGAAGAGATCAGATGGGCACCATTAGGGGTTGGCCGATTCCTCATCGTCAGCCTCTTCATCGTCGCGGTTGTTGCCATCGCGGTTTTTGTCGACGAAGAAGTCCTGATGGATCGGGCCGAGCCGATCATGGACAGACCGCCGCCTTTGGTTTAGCCGAACGGCTCGGGGGACAAACCGAGTTGGGCTTGCAGCCGATGAGCTCCGAGGCTCATCGTCGCGACGATCGTTGCATGCTGGGCAATCATCCAGTGTTGGCAGTCTCATGCCGAATTCCCAGCAATACCTAAAAATTACAATGCCAATGCGAATCGGCACTTGCGGTTTACCTCGTATCGTCGGCTTTGGGTGTTCGGCTCACGCCGACGAGGTGTTTCATTGTAAGCCTCTTCCAGCCGAGACTGGTACTGATGATGGTATCGGCTACGTTCGTGGATCGGCAGTCGATTAGCCGATCTGATGACTGGGCATACCATATTAATTGGTGTGGCGTGACATCCAATTTGCTCACCTTCTGCCTTGGCCTCGATCGATGTATTGACTAAGTCGTACGCCATTCTGTTCTGTCGATCAGCTTGCCTGGGGCCGGCTTGGACCGTGTTGACCGGGAAAGGATTGCCGTCTACTTTCATCGGCCGATTTGAATCGATGAACTTCAGCTTCCCACTTCAATTGTCGACTGGATTTGCTGCCCGAAGACCTTGCAGTCGTTGGTGGCGTGGGATGTGGAGTTGTGCCACTTGCAATATTTCTTTTTCTTCAATTCTTCTCGACGGGATCATGTGATTTTCGAGCAACCGAATCTATTTCTCCTTGAGCAAGAAGTCAAAATCCTGTCGGCCTTGGTGATGTTGAAGTCGTATCGTTCTTCCTTGGCCGTCTTCAACAGCCATTGGCAGACGATGGCCTTTTTGTTCTTGGCCCATTCGGCTGCCGCCACTTCTGCGTCATCGTCATCGGATTCATAGTCCGATTCGACGACGACTTTGAGTTATATTTTTGACGGTCTTTCGGTGTCTTGGAATCGCCGCTCGTGGGTCGTCACCTTCTGCGCCAAATGGGCTAAGTTGTCAAAGTCCTGCGCAGAGAATCACTCTCGGATCGGCACGATCAAACCATGAAAGGCCAAATCGGCCAGCTGGGCGTCCAATAGCACCAGGCTGTAGCAACGGTTCCTCATCTCTCTAAAGCGTTGGATGTATTCCTGGACCGATTTTTTGTGTTTTTGCCTGATGCTGGTGAGGTCCGACAACTTCATCTCATGGTTGCCAGAGTAAAATTAGCTATGGAATTGTTTTTCAAGATCGCCCACTCGAACCGAGTTGTAGGGCAATGAAGAGAACCAAGTAAAAGCCGATCCCGAAAGAGAAAGAGGGAACAATCGACTCTTAAGGCGTCCGTAGCCGATGCTTCGCCGCACTGTGCCAAGAATCGGCTAACATGCTCGTAAGTAGAAACGTTGTCCTGCCCTTAGAACTTCAAAAAATCTGGGATCTTGTAACGGTTGGGCAACGGGATCCGCTCGAAGTGTTCTGGATAGGGATACCGATACATGTTCCCGAGTCTTTCGGCTTGAGGCCGAATTGATCGCGCATGACATCTCGCAATCGATCGGCCAGTTCGGTTGTCCCGTCAGTATCGGCTCGTATGGGTCACATGGCACGGGTGCTTGCCGATACAGCAGTGGTGTCTGAGGCATGTGATGATGATCTTGACGGCCTCCTTGGCACTAGTAGTAATGATCAACGGGAGGTGGCCGATGCGCCGATGGTGGCATTGGTGGTCCTGGAAACAGTTGTCGGCCATCGACGTTATACCGCCTGTTTGGATCAATCAGCTCTGACTGCCGATTGTCGTTGAACATATTAGCAATCTGATCTTGGGGCGCGGCCGCCGTCGGTTCAGCATAGTAATTGCTGGCCTTATAGCTGGTTCACCCGGACTCGGCGACCGAGGACTCCTCCCGGCGGCCCTTGTTGTGCTAGTGGTGGGACCGGCCGATTCTGTGTGACCAGCATCCTGTAACCAGGAAATTGACCGTCTGTGAAGTACGTCGGCCCTCGTTGCAGCTGGTCGGCTATCTTCGCGTCGACCACAGTAGCAATCATGTTATTGAGAGTGTTGATCAGAATGCTACTTTGATTGACTAACGCGTGATGGACGGCTGAGTCGATCCGGTCTTGTAGAGAATATACAAGAATTGTCCTGTTCTGGTCGGCTCCTCCACCTTCGTTTGCCTTTTGTCTCACCGAGGAGGATGCCTTAAGGTCATTCATATTGAAATTATATTTTTGATGCATGGCCCTGCATCTTGTTTGGGTGAAAGATTGCGGTGTAGTTAGCCCGGAGCTCTTCCACCATCTTCTTATAATCGACTTGCTGTTCAGCCGATAACTGCTCCATCTTCACAGGCACGATGTTGTCCAGGGAAATGCTGGGGCTCTTGGAGTCGACCATCTTGCCGGCTGAATCTATGCGTCCGAGTCGAGCCGACAGAGAAAGTCCCACTGGGCGTGCCAAGAAGCGTGTTGATGAGAAATTTCTCTCACGCGCTGGCCTGGGAGATCTGCTTAACTCCAATGCAGGTCCTTCTCGGCTACCTGTGCTATGCAGGGCGTGCCAGTTGATTTGATCTGTTAACCAACAAGAAGAAACAAAGGAATATGTGTTAAGTGTTAGGTTAGATCCCCATTGAATCAGCTGAGGGAATCCATGATCATATATATGCTAGCCTAAAATATATTTAAGCCAAACGACTGGAATGGATCAGCTATACCGAGACAGCATCAGTCGTGTAACCTAAATACAGTAAAGGATAATAAATATATGAATCGATAGCCTAGCCGATACTGAAAAACTAACGATGAATCGGCTAGTACTCCGACAAATCTTATGAAAAGATATCACTCTTGAACCAGATGCGATTAACCTGGAAATCGGCCGTCGGTTGCCTGATGGCGGGCCGATTTCGACTAGTAACGTCCGACAAGAACATGATCTTAATATAAGAGGTAGTCCTAATATAAATCTAATAATAAATATATTAAAAGAAACACATCAGGGAAGATAAGGCCGCTGAAACCTCGGCGCTGTCTCTAAACAATATAAATCTTAGCTGAACAGATCATTGATAGTTCTAAAAATGACTTAACAGTTCGAACTCGATGCAGCATTAAGTATAAAAAGAAAAACCTGATCTGTTGCGGCCTATTTATATTCCTCGAAACGGTAGATACCGCATATAAACCAGCCAACCTTTAGATCTAGCCCTATTGGCTGCAAGTTCTTAATAGAACTAGCCAACGACAGGATAGATCTAAACATTAGTCTAATTTATATACGTTATATGATAAATAGCGCAGTATAAACTCTTGAATCTAATGTGTCATTACGATGGAAACACTAGAAACAATAGATCATACCACTAATGACAAGCATTTACCTAGATTCAAACAAACTGCTCGTCTGAAGAAAAAGGTTGGCGATACGACGAAGGTTTGATTGATTGTTCTTCCTTTTACAGGGGGTCTCGGGTCCTATTTATACCCAAGATACAATTATCTGTACAAACCCTGGACTCTATCTAAACTACTATTTAAAACACAACATTATCCCTAGAAGGACCTACGCCGTGTTACAATTAACAGTTTAAACAAACTCCTAAATTACAGATACAATTGTTGTTACAAGACTCTATCCATAGGTGGCAATATCGTTTAACGCACAACTAACAACCGAATCTTCTATTTATCCTCGAACTGTTGCACCAGAAACGGTTTTATCTCTTTCGGACCTGGAATCGGCTACCGACTGCCCTTGTCCGATCCAACCTTAGTCGATTAGCCTCGCAGCCGATCACTCCTTAGCCGATACGACCCCTGTTTCCACACCAAACCAGCCGATCCGATTCCGTTTTGCCTTTACAGATTTAGGGACTCAATTACCAAATTTCAGTGTTAACATAATCCTCTACGGATTAGAGAGAATGCACCCATGAACTCCCTTCGAACATCTTCTTATTTTTACAATCCGCACATAGACATATCATATATTTGCTCATCCTATTTTTCCTATCATTATCTGCAAATTTTATGAATTCAGTGTCCCTCTCCCTATACTATGGGGTCGAACGGTGAATATCATATATCCAACTTTGATCCATCTGTAATCAATAACATAGAAAGTGTAAGATATAATACATAATATATGGTACAAAATAATAATTATCACAGTTTTTTACCTCCAATTTCCAGCAAAAAATCGCCCCTCCCCCTTCCAACCAAAATGTGAAGAGTGCACTGGGTCAAGATGGAAAGCAGTTGACAGCTGGGGGTATATATAGGCCACAACTCACCTCAAACGGTCACCTCAAACGGATTAGGTCTATAGCCTGTTTGAGATGAGTTGATCATACTTTTGATGGGCCAAAACTTTTTGAGATGAGTTGGTCATCTGTGATGGGTCAAAACTGAAACCCGACAGAGGGACACCTACGTCGTCGGGTGAAACTTCCGGCCCGTCACAAGTGACCCGATACCTGTGGTGAGCCATGGCCGGAGAGCTCACAGATATTCCATAGAATCCGACAAAAATAACGGCCACCCATGACGAGCACTTCGGCTCGTCACTAGTAGGCTGTCAAAGATGAGCGGTTCTGGCGTAGTGCCTTTAGCACATGGTACGCTGCACACGAGCTCACAGCTCACATGACACCGGCTAATTATCCGACTAATTATCTTGACAAAGTCCGTTGGGATCCCATCCGATTTTCCCGTTGCGCCCTGCAGAAAATCTTTCAACAGAAACAGCGAACTAGATGTCATCAAGAAAAAGAAAACGAAAAAAATAAAAGAAGAAAACGGAACGGAAGAACGAACACACCGGCATGCATCTCAGCAGAGGATCAAGAAGACGATGGCCCTGACGAGACGCCTCCTAATCGATCTCTCGTCAAGACGCCGCCTCTTCACCTCGCACTCCGGCAAATTCTCGACGATGCAGAAGAAGAAACCAGAGTTCCATGAAGGTAAATTTAATATTGTTGTGTTGGTTAGAGAATAGAGATTGGTTCCTGATCCCTGCCATGATCGTGTTCTTGAATCGATCTCCAAGGAGCAGGTTGTTGAAGCAGCTCGTTTCTTGATTTGATCTTGGCAGTGATTCGGGTGTGAATTTTTGGCGAATTCATTCCAGCGGTGAATTTGGCTGGTTTCTTGCGTTGCTCGCGCCCGCTGGTTTCGTGGATGGTAGCGGAGAGGAAGATGCAGCCTTCGCCGCCGCAGGCCGAGCACCGGAGGGTGCTCCGCTACGTGGTGTTCCTCGCGCTCTCCCTCCTCGCCTTCTCCTGCTGGGCTCTCGTCAGCTCGCGGATCGACAGCGCCGTCCTGGCGGCGACCGGCGGCGGCGGCACGGCGCCGCTGCTCACCGGCGAGCATGACGATGGCATTATTGCTAGCAGCAGCCGCGCGACCGGTGACGATGGTGGACGCGATCATCGGCATCATGTGACGTCGATCAGCCAGGCGGAGTCGGAGATGCCGGCGAGCAGCGGGAACGCGACGGCACGCGCCGTCGAGGTGGGTTCTCCGGCGATGACCGGGCAGCCGTCGGGAGAGAGGACGACGACGTGCGACGCGGAGAGCGCGCTGCTGAGGGTGTACGTCTACGACCTCCCGCCGGAGTTCCACTTCGGCATGCTGGGGTGGGACGGCAAGAAGGCCGGGACGGCGTGGCCGGACGTCGTCAGCGACCCCCGCGCCGTGCCGCGCTACCCGGGCGGCCTGAACCTTCAGCACAGCGTCGAGTACTGGCTCACCCTGGACATCCTCTCCTCCACCTCCGGCGACCACCGTCGTCCATGCACCGCCGTGAGGGTGACGAACGCGAGCCTCGCCGACGTGTTCCTCGTGCCGTTCTTCGCGTCGCTGAGCTACAACCGTCAGTCGAAGCCGCACGGCCATGGGAGCGGCCGCAACAGGCACCTGCAGGGCGAGCTGGTGAAGTACCTGACAAGGCAGGAGGAGTGGCGGAGGTGGGGCGGCGCGAACCACCTCGTCGTGCCGCACCACCCCAACAGCATGATGGACGCCAGGCGGCGGCTTAGCGCCGCCATGTTCGTGCTCTCCGACTTCGGCAGGTACCCGCCGGACGTCGCCAACCTGAGGAAGGACGTGATCGCGCCGTACAAGCACGTCGTACCCTCCCTCGGTAACGGTGACTCGCCGGGGTTCGAGCAACGGCCCATCCTGGCTTATTTCCAGGGCGCGATTCATAGGAAAGACGTAAGTTCGTCGCCAATTCAAAGTACTACTTCCTCCGTTTTTAAAGATATAACATTGTTAACTTTTAAATATAACTTTGTTCATTTTTCTTTTTTTCAAATATTTAGAATAAATATGAAAAAATATAAGTTATTTTTAAAGTATTTTTAATGATAAAAATAAGTTACGACATGTCATAAGAAAGATGTAAGTTTGCTATACCACCTTCTCTGGTCATGAAAACATATTCGTGTTGGAATACTAATTCATGATTGTAATTCATGATTGGAGTTGATTATAGATATATGCCTTGGTATACTTCTAACTTCAAGAATTTCTGGCTCCAGAAAAACTTGAAGTTGGAGCTACTGGTAGTCTAGTATATTAAGGTTGGTAAAGTGAGACATTTTGTTCATATCTTAAACCAAAATAAGTGGATTTAGCCACTTCAATCTTTAATTTATAAATTCTATTTTGTTCAAGAATCTCAGTTACCAATGTAAGTTCTTCTGAAGGACTATGATCATATTTATCTAAAAAAAGAACTATGGACTATGGCCATTGCAATGAAGTTTGCAAATTGTAATAGGTATCTAACACTATTTACCCTGTCTAAGTGAGTGGCCAATGAACTTCTGAACCAAAACTCTAATGGTGTTTCAGGGTGGAAGGGTTCGTCAGAGGCTATACCAACTAATCAAGGACGAGAAAGACGTCCACTTCACCTACGGCAGCGTCCGTCAGAACGGCATCAGGCGTGCCACCAAGGGGATGGCCTCCTCCAAGTTCTGCCTCAACATCGCCGGCGACACCCCCTCCTCGAACCGCCTCTTCGACGCCATCGTCAGCCACTGTGTCCCCGTGATCATCAGCGACGACATCGAGCTCCCCTTCGAGGACGTCCTCGACTACTCAGAGTTCTGCGTGTTCGTCCGCGCCTCGGACGCCGTGAAGAGGGGTTTCCTGCTGCATCTCCTCAGAGGGATAGCCCAAGAAGAATGGACGGCAATGTGGAGGAGGCTGAAGGAGGTTGCACACCACTTTGAGTACCAGTACCCTTCACAGCCTGGTGATGCTGTTCAGATGATCTGGGCAGCTGTAGCTCGGAAGATGCATTCGGTGAAGCTGCAGCTTCATAAGCGTGGAAGATATCAGAGGACACTTTCTGAATCATAAAAGCAAGCATGGAGATTCAGAGTCTAGGTTGCAGTTTTTCTTATCTATAATTTTCATGTGGCTGGTAAAGTTCTATGGTCATTTTGCAATCTAAATTGCAAGGACTGTGTGCAGCCAGTCTTTGTCCAAGAGATAATTATTAGACAATTAAATAGTTATCAATTCTATTGTTTTTATTTAGTTCTTTCATCCCCAAAGAAAGAAATAATGATTTGAGAAAATATAGTAATATATGCTATGATTCAAACAAACATGTAAAACAGTAAAATGTAATAGGGCTTGAAATGTTCAAATTGCCACATCGCTTTGCGATGTTAACCTTATTGGGTTAACCAAGGGAAAAGAAGCAAACGCATGATACAAGTTGGTGACAGCAACATATTTTGGAAAGCTAAGTTAATACGTGAACATATGGATATTTATGCATAACGCATACGCTTTTTCATTCAAAACCACACTAAGATTACTGCAGTACGTCGTCATTCTTTTCCACTAAACTTTTTACAGCTCTATCTATTACGAAATAATCAAGGAACACAAATGATATAGAAAAGAAGCATGAAACAGACAAGTTCAAGAAACAAGTAGAAAGCACCAAAAACCTTTAGCGCCTCGCATCAACTGATCCATCATAACTTGGCTGATGTTCTTCTCGCTGTCTCTGATCCTTCTCTATGTGGTGAAGCATCAACACCTGTTGTGTATTGGATCGGAACCCCTCCGAACTCTTCTTTCACTCATCCTGTTGGGATCAACTGATGAAGGAATTGCTGAGTAGCCGCCCTTGTTGAGATTGGCAGCATTACTTTGAGCAAGCATGCGCGGCTTCTTCTCAGGCACTTCATCCTCTTCCCTTCCGAAGGCAAGACTAATGCCTTTCAAGCCATACACCTGCTGCTGATGAGCCAACAGAAACAAGCATAGAAGAATGGTTAGAAGCCTATTGGCAGACAATGCCATTTCCTCTCCAATGCTTTCCCTGTTTTTGTGATGTAGTAAGCACCTCTAGTGTATATATCTATCATCTATATACATGTAGGGAAGCCAGCAGCAATTGCTGCTCCTATATATGAGCTGAGAGGGGCAAAGAAACAGAAAGAGGCAATTTAGATTCTGTCACAATCATATGCATGCCTCTTGAGGGGAATTCAAGGCTGTTTTAGAAGGTTCTGACAGGCATGAATAAAGAGACAGTGACATAAACCTTGGGAAGCTAAGAATCTTTACACCGGTTCCCTGGTCTCCTCCCCTAGTCCCTGTCCTGCACACCATACCCTTGTAAAGAAGAGAAGTGTTGGGATAGGGCAGTTAACAAGCACAAGAACTATTGCTTTATGCTTTAGAAATTCCACTTTGAATCAAGAAGCTCTCAACCCCATGCAAACTAACAAGGAACAGAGAAAACATCGATACTTAGTTCGTTGTGCTAAATGATGCCTTTTTTCCTTGTCATTTCATGGATTTTTACCCTCCAACCGAAGTTTCAAAAAACAGCAAACAGAAAAGATCACCCATTGCCACGTCCAATCTTCTTTTCTTTATTCAAGTTTAAGCTGTTTCTTTACACATTATAATATTATATCGCCCACACACATGATAGCATGCTGCTTGGGGCACTAGTAAAGCTCTAATTCTCTTTACTTTAAACAAGAAAAGAAGTGAGTTCGCATGGTGCTGCTTGGTGGAATGCACAGGGTCCTAACCAAGCAATTCCAGCTCGAGGGGCTTTGTTCTTTAACTTTGCACTGAAGAGTAAAGAAAGCAGAGAACAAAAAGGAAGCAACCATCCATTGGGTGAGGCCGTGAGGCTGCTTTCTTTATCTCTCTCCGCTGATGAGCTGATATTTTATCAGGAGGATATGCTACAAGTGTTGACGAAACATGTAATAATAAGAGACAAATTGTTCATTTGTTATCTGTACTTTTGTTCCATAAGGCTACAACTAGCTATTGCTATTGGGAAGCTTCAGTGTATAAAAGAGAGAAAGAGACCTCAAGACCGACTAATCCTCACGTTAATATTTTGTACAACGTGAGCAGCAGTGCCTGATGCAATTAGCTCAATATTGGAGGATTTTGTCAGCAATCGAATCTAGGCTTGAGAAACAATCGTGTGGATGAACTGAATACTAGCAGTTATCTATGTATGGTGCTAAACTGCTAGGACACTCTCTGAAATAATTTATTCTGCTATGATAAATTATGATGACAAGCACAATGTTGATGCTTTACTGATTACCAATAGAGCATTATTATCATGATACAGTAGCATTTTTCTGCAAAGCACTAAGATCAAACAGATCGGATCAGTTCCGAAAGGTATCAGGGCGCATGATCGCTTCAGATCACAGACTAAATTAGAATATCATCATCAGTAAGGGCCGTTTTAACTTGCCCAACCAAAATGTTGGCATTCTGAAAGTGAATCTGCCTATACCACAGAAATGTTGCTAAAATATATATTGGTATTAGCACGGTAGCAAACCAAACCAACCCTAATTACCTCAATCTCCACGCGATAACCGCAATAAGTCGTCGTCGTCATCCTCCTCCTTTGCCGCCGCACAGCGCGAGCCGCCGCCGGAGCAGACCCAGCAAGCGCCTCCAGGCGCGTTCCTCTCAGCCACACCACCACCACCACCTCCTCGTCCTCACGCTCCTAGACCTCCGCCTCCACCGCCACGGCCCGGAGCTCCATCCGCCGCCCTCCCCCGTGATCCCCACTGCCGACGCTGACGCATTCCGCCGCCATGCCGAGCGCCTGTCCTGTCCGTATCGCCGTCGCGACGGGCGAGGAGGAGGAGGAAGCGAAAGTTCGGCGGCGTGTGCTTCCCGAGTTAGCTCGTCGCGGGCGCAGAAGCCGGCGCCTCTCCCCTCGCCGCATTCACCGGAGCAATCGGCGCGGGCGTGGGGACGCAGACACCGCTCGGTCCCACAGACAGGTCAGCGAGGTAGCACCACTGTCCATTGGAGGTAGTTTCTCATAAAAGACCTCGAATTAGCTCGTATTAACGTCAAGCCCATCAAAATTCGTTTGGGGCCCGAATTCGTTGACGGTAATTAAATGTGCCAAATTTAATTGTGGGCCGAATTTAGTGACGGGAAAAGGTGGGTAAAATTCGCTGGTAGGCCGAATTTGTCAACGAGAATTAGGTGGTTCAAATTCGTAGATGGGCCGAATTCGTTGATGGAAATTCGGTGGGGGTAAATGTACTCTTGGATCGAATTCGTTGACATGAATTCAGTCGGGGAATAAGTTCACTTGAGATCCTTTATAGTGTCAACGAATTTGATTTTCGTCCTTCCTCCACAATACCAAATACAACGGGTTTCTAAACTTGTAAAACCGGTGTGATTCTTGTCCTAAGGCAGTATGGAGGCTGGTTTAGTCCGACGTGGCATGTTGACTACGGTCAGCGTCGCTGAGTCAGCAAAGGACATTGGTGGTTGGGTTTAACAGTGAGCAGCGAGGAAAAAAACGATGCGAGTGGTATTCTCTCTCCGCGAACCCTACATCGAACTAAGCCGTAGTGCAGCGACGAGGAGGGCGACTTAGAGATAGGGGTGAAAACGGATCGGATACGGTCGGAAACTAGCTATACCGTATTTGTTTTCATATTTTTTCTGAATCGGATTCGGAATCGGAAACCTCGGATACGAAAACGGAAACGGATACTATCGGAAACAAATACGGAATGGATACGAATCGAAACAAATACGGTAACAGATATTGATCGAAATATTAAACCCTCTCAAACTAATCAATATTTATAATTTTTCAGGTAAGCAACACATAATAACTATTAAATATCCATATCAACATTGTTTTTCTAATTTCACGACCATATCATCTTTCATATCAAATATCATTGTAAATCAAGCATAGTGTTTTAGACCCCCATAATAAAAAAATAATTCACTCACATGAGTGTATACCATAATTTAACTAGTTTATCACAAAATAGTTCATCAACATGGTCCATAATTTTACATATCACAAACTCACAAATAATTCATAAGTTACACAATATTCACACCCACGGACTCAACCAACATAGTCACAACTCATATCACAATATTACATAAACTTAGGTCATCTCAAACATTTATAGTTCATGACAAACATATTTTGAAATTTAGGGGCAACAAACAGATTTAATTCAGCAACATTTTTCATCAAATATCCTCAATCCTCATCATCAAAATACTCCATATCACCATCTTCCTCATTGGTATCCCCAACCTGTAAAAAAAGATTGATCATATATTAGTGCAAGTATAAAAGTAAAGTAATTAATTTTGAGCGAGTAATAGAAGCACAAACCGTATTCAACAAGGTAGTAAAGGTTCGCTCAAGGCTATCCATGTCAATCTCATTGATGATAGACCCAACCATATTTCCACCTAAGTGTTCACAATCACATAATTAATTAAACTTAGAATGTACAGTTGCTGAAATATAGGACACAATTGTACAAATAACCTAAAATTACCTTTTCTTGATGCTGCAGTCCATTGTTTGGTGCAAATCAAAGCTTGCACAATTTCAGGATCTAAACGACTACGAAATGGATCAACAACACGTCCACTGGCACTAAAAGCTGATTCTGAAGCTATAGTTGATACCTGAATAGATAGCACATCGCGAGCAAGCCGAGAGAGAATAGGAAGCTCATATTGTTTTACTGACCACCAATTCAAAACATCAAATGTTCTGTCTGTTATGTCCCATTCCACTAGTGGTTGATCCATATACACTTCCAACTCAGTTTTAGTACCTTCTCCATGGGCAGTTCTCCCATGCAAAAATTTCACAACATCAGCATCAAGCTCATCATCGCTCTCCCCATTCTTATCCTTGCTAACTATAGAATCTTTTTGCACATTTGTAGCTGCTACATTCTTTGAATTTGATGGACTAGTCACATAAGCTTTAAATAGTTGATTGACAACATCCATAAAGTTTTGAATTTGTTCGCACGTTTGTCACCATATATCTTATTCGCATAATACTCTACAAGCTGTGTCTTAAACCTAGGATCAAGAAAGCAAGCTACACAAAGAGCCATATTCGACTTTTCCCAGTACTTATCATATTTAACTTGCATTTTGAAGTCCATAGATGATATAATTGGATCACGACTATTGCACCATTCGATATTGCAAGCTTAATTTGACAGAACTTAGAAAAAAATAGATTTGCTGTTGGGTATGCACGCGCGTAAAAGATCAAAGTAGCATCATAAAATCTCTTCAAACATGAACACAATGATTTTGCCACGTCAATCATCACCGTTGGTGCACAATGAATATACTTGAGCTTATGACGAAGAAAAAGCCTATCAAAAGCGGCCTATAATAAGTAGCTTGCTTTAACATGAGATAAGTGGAGTTCCACCTTGTTGGAACATCTAAAGATAGACCGTTATTGGTATCTAAACCATCACATTCTGAGGTACATTTCATAAATTCTTCCCATTGCAAGGAGGAATTCTTCACAATTGTAATTGTGTTTCTGATATTTGAAACAGCTGATGCAATTTGCTTCAGACCATCTTGAGCAACAAGATTAAAAATATGATTCAAACATCTCACATGAAAAAATGCTCCATTGCGATCAAGGGTGATATCTTGTTGAGCTTTACTACTAACCCCTTAGCACATACATCATTGGCTGATGCATTATCCAAAGTAAGTGCAAGCAATTTTCTATCAAGGTTCCAATCCACTATACTATCATAAAATTCCTTGCACAAGTTTTTCCCTGAATGATGGCCCTCTACATGCATAAACTTGATAATCCTTTTTTGCATGCACCAATTATCATCTATCCAATGTACAGTGATGCACATATAACCTTTATTTGGTTTGAGGTCCACTTGTCCATGGTTGTGCTAAAACGGCATGAGAGTGTTTTGAAGTAGTCATACAATTTCTTCTTTTCCTCCACAAACATATTCAGTATATCTTTCCAGTATATCTTTCCTAACAGTTATACGACTTTTGATTGGAAAAGTAGGGCGCAAGGATTTAATAAAATCCACAAAATACTCATGCTCAACAATATTGAAGGGATACTCATGCATAATGATTGCAAAATAAAATTTCTTCAAGCTACTAGTCTCATCATACCTGTAAGTCTCAATTGTTGTAGTTTCACTGCTTCTCTCATTCTTTTTGAGGTTTAGAATCTGCTGGCCACTCTTGATTTGGTGCTTGTGAGACATGTGATTCCAAAATACCTATGTGCCCCTATTAGTCTCACGGCGAGATTTATAGCTGCATTTCTTACACTTAGCCCACAACTCTACAATCTTTGTCCCATCATCTTGTGCTATCTTTTTCTCAAACTTATCAAAGTGCTGCCAAACCTCAGAACTACACTTCTTTGCCTTTTTTGCAGGAGGAATATCTTGATCAGCAGTGGCATCCCGTGTCAAATCCACATCAACTCTAGCCGCCGTTGGGACGGTTGCAACAACCAAATGTTGATTCTCATTAGATTCCTCCATTATCGTGGTTGGTTCGATGATTGCAAAGCCGCTACACTAGCACTCCACGCAGCTGCACCGCTACTACTAGCATGAGATGAATCCATGACCTGTGATTTAGATAGAACAAACATAAGGCACATTTTATTATGATAGATTGGAAATTTACATGAAGCGTACATGTATTTCTTAGAGTAAAGTAAACTTATATATACCTATATATCTTGTACTATATTGCAAAAGGACTGAGCTAAGAGCCTAAGAGTACATCAGCTACACAGTGCATTGTGCAATGTGTTTGGAAATGTTATAAGCTAATAAACAGCATATGCCACATGCGCATTGGATGCAACAATAAACAAAAACGTTGCACCATTTCCAATCACTTCTAACTGTTTGCAACAAAATTTACACATACCAAGATCTAGTACATTTTCACCGATACGGCCCTTGTACTTATTCCATACGGAAATATCGATCTGTTCTGTTCTATGCAATAAAAGCGCCAAGCTTTCATCTTTACTTGCAGCTGCGCATCATGTTGATGCGCATCATGTTGATTTAGTTGCAGCTGTGCATCATGAACGATGCACTCAAGTTGCGCACCACCAAATAGAATCACAAAAACTGCACATGGAAGATATAGGGTTGGGGGTTTGCTCGGAGACCTGGAGGTTGTGCTCCAGAGGTGCTTGAGCGCCTCGGTGCGGGGGATCTCCGCGGCTCCCACCACCGTCTGCAACGCCGGAGACACGGGCCGGGGCTTCGTCAGCCCGATCACCGCCGAGTCACCGGGCGGCAGGAGGCAAGGCAAGAGGAGCGGAAGGCGACGTCGAGTCGCCGGCGGCGGGACGTGACGCCGACACCGACGCACGCGGCTGGAGGCGACGCCGCTGCCGACTCCAACACGGGCAGCTGGAGGTGAGGGGGGAATCAATGGAGCCGACAATGGATCCGATCTAATTCTAGGGTTTACATTTTTTTGTTGGGCAAAATGGATGGTCACTCATGGGCCGACTGGGCTGGGCCACCTAGTTCCGGATATTATCCGATAATATATCCGGATATTATCCGACAGAATCCGCTATCCGACGGATAATGTCTCTACCGTATTCGTATCCGTATCCCAAAAAAAATTATCCGTTTCCGAATCCGAAATTATCCGAAAATTATCCGACCGACACTATCCGTATCCGATTTTTCGGACGGAATCCGGATATTATCCGTACTGTTTTCACCCCTACTTAGAGAGGCGCGGAGCAAGCGAGGGGCGGCACCGCCATTGGGTGCGAAGAGGGTGACGGCAAGCACCGATCTAAGCGGCAAGCGGCAGAGTGCGTGGAGGCGCACGAGCAGGAGGTTGTTGTCGTGCTTGAAGTGTGGAGCAGAGGTAAGTTTTTCAGTAGGATTTAGTAGATCATTCTTTACATGGTGATTCTCTTGGATTTGGTGTTATTTAGTATTTTTGTAGTACGGCATTGTCGGATCTGTTCTATTTTGTGGCTATGATATTCGCTAGTGGGGGGACAAGTATGGTTGGGATCTGGATGTTGGGGATTTAATTAGGCATTGGACTAAAAGTGCACTAATTTGTGCATGTAGGATTTGTATAGTCTGGGGTCATGGATTTGCTGGACAAACTAGTGGCTAGGTTCCATTTCAATGGGGAATTTGTAACATGTGGGAAGGAGAAGAAGTACTGTGGGGGTAGAGATGCATTATCATATATTGATAGAGAAAAGGTTTCGTTGCTTGAGATATTTGGACACTTGCGTGACCACTGTAAGGTGATGGAAGGTACAATGTTGCATTGGTTGTTCCTAGGCAAGGATCTCAATAGTGGACTTAGAGCCCTGTTGGATGATAAGGTTTGTAAGTTAATGTCAGATTGTATAGATGATTGGTGCGGTAGAGGTGTATGTTAAAGAGCCAACAATTGTAGACCTGTGTGGCTCATCAGATGATGACTGTAGTTACGAGGCTGACGAGAGTGAAGATGATTCAGAGGAGATGGAAGTTGCATAAGATAGTATGGCTGAAGAAGGTTTACTTAGGAGAAAGAAAAATGCAGTAAGAAAGGGCAAAGGCATTAGTTCTGAAAATCCTAAAAACAGGCTTGTGCTTTGTACTCTGGAGAATGATCCATTGTCAAGCAAGGCAGCTTCAAATAGTGAGTCTGACAGTGACTATATTGCTGGAGATGATGCAGGCTCAGATGATGATGAGGAGATTGTTGAGATAGAGAAGCATTACAAGGATGTGAAGAGAAAGATGAAGGCTGGACAACTGGATAATTAGATGATGTATATCTGCAAGGAGCAGGAAGAGAAAGGAGTCAGTATCAACCTGGTGGGGAAGGGGATGACACTGCTAGGATGTCTTCTGAGAGCCCTAAGGATGAATCAGTGGAGGAGATTGGCACTGATGGGGAGGTTAGAACTAAGGAAAATAAATGGCCAAGATACAAAAAGCAGGCTCATCATCATGTATTTCAGCTTGGCATGAAGTTCAGCTCAAAGAAGCAGTTCAAGAAAGCTATCACAAAGTATGCTCTACTTGAGAGGAAGGTGATAAACTTCATCAAGGATGACAAGCAGAGGGTTAGAGCCAAATGTGATTGGGCAAGCTGTCCATGGGTTTGCCTGTTGTCCAAGAATAGTAGATGTGAGAACTGGCAGATAGCAACTCTTGAAAGCTTGCATGCATGTCCACCTAGAAGGGATAACAAGATGGTCACAACAACTAAGATTGTTGAGAGGTATGGAAAGATCATCCTTGCCAATCTTGGGTGAAAGTTGGCCCACATGAAGGCAACTGTGCAGGAGAAACTGTTTGTTGAAGCATCTATACCAAAGTTGAAAAGGGCCAAAGCTATAGTGATAAATAAAGCAATGGATGCTACTAAGAGGCAGTATCAAAAGTTATACAATTATCAGCTTGAGCTTCTTAGGAGTAACCTTGACAGCACAGTAGTTGTCAATAGGGAAATTGACACTGAACCACTTATGTTCAGGAGGATCTATATATGCTTGGAAGCCTGAAAAAAGAGGTTTTTAGGACAAGATTCACACCGGTTTTGCAAGTTTAGGAATCCGTTGTATCTGGTATTGTGGAGGAAGGTCAAATTCGTTGACACTTTAAAGGACGTTAAGTGGACTTATTCCTTCAGTCGGGTCAAATTTGCCCTTGGTCTGAATTTGTCACGGAGAATTAAGTAGTCCAAATTCTGTGCTGGCCAAAATCGTTGGTAGGAATTAGTGGGTCAAATTTAATGTGTGGGCTGTATTTGTTGGTGGGTTGTAGGTGGGCGAAATTAATTTTGGTGGATCGATATTTGTGACATTAACTACGTCGGCCAAGCTCGTTGAGGAAATGTTAAGTGGGCCAAATTTATTCGTGGGCTGACTTCGTTGAGGTGTGAAGATTGTGGGCGGAGTTCGTCCATTAATATTTTTGGGCCAATTTACTTTTCGGCTGAATTCATTGACGGGAAATATGGGCCGATTTTATTCGTGGCCTTGTTAGGCAGAATTTGTTTACGGATAAGTTTATTGTAAGTCCAAACTTGACCACGAGTTCGATTTAATTTTTAGATTTTACTTCTAGTGCCATGTCACTGCCATGAAAGACGAGGATCAACTCAAACCAGTCACCGTTACGTCAGCCAAAATCATCATCCAAACCGTTTTGGATCTTATTTGTGCTGGTTTTGATAGTTAAGGGCCTCATTTCATCTATTCGGTCTAGGGAGAAAAATCGAACTCGTTCTCAAGTTTTAAGGACCTAAAATAAACTTATTTCTCTTTTAAGGGAATTTTGTGGGCTGAATTCATTCATGGTCTTTCGTGGGCCGAATATGTCGATGAGAAACCAGTGGTTCGAATTCGATTGTGGACTAAGCGAGTTGACCCTTTCGTCCAGGCGATGATCGCCGGCTAAGTTGGGGTGGTTGCCTACTCGCCTGGACGATGCCCGATAAACCAACTTCGCAGGCAACTTTGCCTGGTAAACCAGAAACCCAAATGAATTTACATGTAACATGTTGATTCCAATTTTACTTCCATGCCTAATCTGTGGCATTTAAGACATTACACGAACAATTGCTAGACTCTAGAGTAAGAATGTACACCGTAGTTATGGCTTTGGAGTTTGGACAATCACACTGGTCCATGATAATTTTCTTGCAAACAAGTTAATCAAGTGTCATCTCAGCATCACGTTATTGTTGGCTATCTTCTGGGGTAGTTCGTGGTGTAATGTGAAGCACATCACCAAAAGAACAAAAAATCATCTCGAGCTGGAACCTTCAAAGAATTGATCAATGGAAATCAGGCTGGCCAGTGGACGTTAGGCAACGGTGCCACATCCTGCTATTAGGGTTCACGCGCTTCGGTGATGTTATGACTTCTGTGATGGGGAGGTAGACGTAGTGCGTGTTGCAGATGCAAGAGGTGATGCCACTGAACCCAGCAAATGCTCCATGGACCTGCAGGCACCATCATAGAGTTTTCCTTTAAACAACCATACTACATAACATGGGCAGTGCTACTTCTAGTCCTCCACACTCTGAAAGATGTCCAAGGCCTGCATGCCTGAAGCGACTTACAGCATTTTGTCCAAGTACAGTGCACAAAATTGCATCAGATGCATTGGCGCGACATGCCCGAACCATATATGTTGGATCAATGTATTTTACATCAGCAGGAACACCAATGTCCTTGAAATGCATCTTAATCTGAAAAGTAAAACCGATGTAATTATTGTCATGGTAAGATTGACAATACAGAAAAGAAACGCACCAAGACAGAAGTAGGGAAGCCTTGGAATTAACAAACTAAATAGACTGAACTATTACAAATGTACTTATGTACAAAAAAAGCAAATGAGACGGTAAGGTAGACTATTTCAACAAAATGTGGCATAACCATGCTCTTCTAAATTATAGCATTCGGAGCACTAAGTAAAAGAGGGTTATCAAATACACACCTTCTGTTGCATATGAACTCGGATGTCACTAAATATGACATTTCCAGATGCATCAGTTGCCCCTGATTTTTGCAATAACTCCTGTAACGAAACGTAGAATAAGTAAATCATAAACTCTCAACTCACGTGCTTCCATCTGTATATGGAACAAAAGTAGCCAAAAAGTAATTCAAAATCACCCTGAAGTTTAGCTTACTTGTCCTGCAGCTTCAGCAACACAAACAACACAGAATCCTTTGGTCTTTAATAAATGCTCAAGGTGCCGTAGAACACCATATTCTCCATCAAGCGTGAAAGGAACCTTCGTTCATATTAGTAAGCTTTTATCGGTAGATCATACATAAGATAATTTGTAGTCCCAAATAATACAGTGCAATGTTTACACACCTCTGGTATTAAACAGACATCAACCTGCCCACTTGAAAGGGAAGCATGCATTGCAATGAAGCCACTGCTTCTTCCCATTAGTTTGACCAAACCAATGCCATGGTATGCGCTTCGTGCCTAAAGATAGTAGTGATCCATTCCCTTGAACTTTCATCTTTATCAACTGTCAATTCCAAAACCTTAACACACAAGTAGTGTCGGTAATTTAACTTACCTCTATATAGGCAGAATTAATGGCCCGCTGGGCTTCTTCGACAGCCGTATCGAAACCAAATGTCTTATCCATCAAAGGTATGTCATTGTCGATGGTCTTTGGAACTGCTACAACTGAAACTTTTAGCTTTCTCTTCCGACACTGCAATTGTGGAGAAAATGAATATAATTTTTTTATAACAATAAAGAAAGATATAAACTGCACATGAACAACCATATAATATCATCCTTCAATATGATGAATCTAGAAGGCAAGATGAACACGGAATATGTTATGCAAATTCTTATGTGCACAGGTATATTGGCCTCTTTTTAGTTTGCACATCAAAAAAGTGTAAGAAGTCCTGAAAGATTTACTGGGAAATATAAAACTGAATGATGAAGCAAACGCAATTTAAAAACAAAAGACCTCTTCATGGATAGCATTTGCTCCAGCATGGGTACCATTTCCTCCAAGCACAAAAAGCATATCAATTCTTCTGGCCTACAACAATCAGATAATCATTTTGAAAACAGTTCATAAAGAGCCTCCCTCAAATAGAGGAGTAAAAAATACAGCTTCAAACCTTGCAATGCAGAGTGCTTTACCTGTATACTATCTACAATTTCACTAGTTTTAGCTCCTCCACGAGAGACTCCTAGAAAACTTCCTCCAGCAAGATTTATGTTCTCCACAAGATGACGTGAAAGCTGGATGATGCCACCAAATGAAATTTGAAAAAAATGTGTAGTAGCAAGTTATTGACGATAATGAATATACAAAAGTATCTTACTGGCATTTCTTTTAGTCCTTTTTCAAGAAAACCACGATAACCAAATGGAATTCCAACAATATTCTTAACCCCGTAGGTCTCTAAAGTGAATACTATCTGCAAATGCGAACAAAATCGATTTGTAAGTCATATATGCAACATTATTTCTTGCTAAAAAAATGGTGAAGGAATCAGGACATATTCTTGGTATGAGTAAAGACTACCAGTTGAAATCAAAGCACATAATAGAACTACAGAACATAACTCTAAAAACAGCATTGGGATTTCAAACGAAAGGTATGCTCATATTTCTGATTCAAGGTCAAGGGACACACAGAAATATAGTATCAATCTAATAAAGTGGTGCATTTTTGCCTACTTTTATCTTCACAATCTACATTTTTAAAAACCAATGTTTGATGTGTAACCACCTGTACAAAGTGCAATCAATTACTTGGTGTTCTGATTTCCTTTGTAGCTTACTGCAGAAATTACCACCACCCCACCCCACCCCACCCCCCCCCCCCAAAACAAAAAAGTGAAGCAATTAGAGGGTATTGGCTGTAGCTGGTAATTCATATGCATGCTTTATAGCCCTAATCCCAAAATGGACGTAGATGATTAACCTTATTCAAGTTGAAGAGCATGAATACAAGAAAATTCATATCAAATGTTTGAGGTAGAAGTATGAGCAATGCAAAGATGCTTGAACAATGCTAAAAGACAATGACCTGTCTGATGACATCGTTCAAACCAGGGCAGAGCCCTCCACAAGTAACTATGGCAGCTTTTACTTCCTCTGGCTCATAGTATATCTCCTTACGAGGCCCTGCACGATGCACCCTACATAAAACTATTTATCAATGCCTTACCATTTATGAATCCAACGTTAAACACTGAAGGTGAAAACTGATTCAAATATTTGAAGAAACAATGTATATTTACGGCACCGAAAGAGCTAATAACTCATAAGCGATGAGAAATATACCATTGTTCCACCCAGCTACAATCAGGATCAATGCACTCTGCTCCAGCAGAGTTAGGCGAGGAATACTTTATCACCTAAAAGCAAGAACACTATGCTAAGTGCAAAGCATACACAGCAAGGAACAAAAGTAAAGATGCTTTTTTTCTGAACTACATGCTGCTTTAAATACCAAATTCAGCAAGTATGTGCATCCCAAATGTTAATTGGAGAAAAGCAAGTGCAGAAACAGTAGAGTACACTCCCTCCATAACCAAATAGAAATCTCAAAATTTGTGCAGTCAAACATTTTCAACTTTGATGACTAGGATACAAATAAAACCTAAATTAAACACAAGAAAATTAAAATCTAGCATTGTCTGCTAATGTTGCCTGCTTACTGACCTTCATAAGGGCTCGATCATCATTGTTCACGTAACCATTCCACTTATCCATAGGTGTACCATTTTCATCACCTGCAGGATTTCTGCCAGAGTAATAGCAGACAGTGTTGCATAAGAAAACATTACTCACATCTTTAGCAGCTTAAAGGAAAGCTAGCTAATTCAGTTAGAGACACAAAAAGTACCTGTTTTTCTTGAGTGAGAATGTAGTTGGCCTTGGTTTCAAATCATATATGTCTGTAATGCGTGGCAATTTAAAACGTTTATCCCAATCGTCCTGAAACTCCTGCTTCCAAGATGGATCATTAAAATCTAATTCCACTTTCGTGGAAGTAGCTTTAACACACAGTGGAGCAGGCCTTTTTGCCTTCTTGCAAGTGCACTCTTTGGCATTTGAATGAGAAGAACCGTATAAAAATCGATCCCTCGTTGAATGCAGCCACTGAGGCTGTGTGCTACAAAAACTCCCACTTGATTTTAAAGAAACAACCATCTAGATAAGGATATGGATCAGCTCAAAGTGGTTATCGTCCAATAGTCTGTGTAAGAAATTCAGCAAATTGTGCATTTACCTTTTCATAGTTCATACCATGAGCAGACTTCAAGAAAGTGAGTAAAAATCAACTTTAAGAACCTGAAAGGCAATAACCAGCTCTACATGATGGATAAGGAGTTGTTTATTGTGTTAAAAGCAACTAATGCAATAAGTGAAGCACTACTGCCTATTTGCGTGCAGTTTAGCAGCAAATCAAGCTCTGGGCAATCACTTTATTATGTCCTACTGAGTTTGATTGAGCAATCAACTTTTGGCGAACTCCTAACAAACACTGCCAGTTAGTTCAGCAAACTAAGGCTCCTGTGCTCACTGATTAAATTAAATTACATTCTTAGAGGCAGTGGTTCACCAGCATCAGATACAGAATAATAAACAACACTGGAAGTAAACAAAGCGGTTGTCACACAACTTGGGATTCCAGAATACAACACTATAAGCAAATTTCCCTAAGATAACTAAGCCATGAACCTTTACTGAAGTGTGAAGTGTGAATGAAAACTAACCAGAGCACATCATAACCTGACAACACTACATTACCACGCACCAACAGCAATTACTGCGTGAGGTGGTGTAACATAAGAACCTAGCCCAAATTCATCTACAGAATCCAAACTCCAAATCATGGCCACGAAATACCAACCCAGCAGTGCCCATCTCTCTTTACAATTGCACAGACTGAATGTACATAGCGACAAAACTAACATAATAATCAGAATAGAGGACTTTTGTTCCCATACACATGCAGCCAATAGGAAAGCGGATTGTCTGCCTTGCCCATTAACGTATGTTAGGGATGCACAACGATGTGCTTGTGAGGTGGCCCTGGATGGAGGCTGCAGCCATCCAATCGGCGAGCTAAAGTGAAATCACAGCCCATCGCCCCATCTGATTCTCGAACAAAAGCAGGCGACTAGGCGAGGCGAACAGAGAGTGACGCCATTTTGCAGCAGAGCCAGAACCCCAGCTCGCTACGTCCAATCGGGCGCTCCCAGTTCTCAGGAGCAGCGGCTCCCACGCGCAGCAGTAGCAGCCGCGGCCGAGACTCGCGAATCTGAGGAGAGGGGAGAGAGGGGGCGGGGGGCCAACGTACCACCGAGCGCGACGGCGACTGGAGCACCGGACGCAGGCGAGGAGGGAATGCAGCGGCGAGGCGGCGAACGAGCACGGGACTCCGGGGGAAATGGCGAGGAGCGGAGGCTCCTATCCGTGGTGGTCGCGCTCCGCTGTGGTATTCGCGGCTCCCTTTTTACTGCAAACTGGGCTTTTTTTTTCTCGTCTTGTTTGGTGGCTCAGTTGTTGGGCGCGGCGGCCGGTGGGCAAAGAGAGATGCCGGGGCACATATGCTGCTGGAGACCTGGGGATGCGATGCGACGGCGATGACCGATGGGTCGGAGCGGCCTTGCATTTGATTGGATTGGCTTTGGGAATTTCCCGGTGAAATGGTGAAGGGAAGTGCGCCTTCTGGATTTGGGTTGTGCCAAGCACTTACCCTCAAAAAAAAAAAAGCCAGAATTGACTTAGTCAATGGCCTCCGGTTCCTAAAGAAGCTGTTTAGGACGTTGTTATTTTAAATCATATCATTATTTAATAAATTAATAATTATGTGGGTACATTTAGTTTGTTGCTAAATCGACATTATATTAAACCTATATATTGATATGAAAAACACACACGCGGTCTGAGAGATCTGCTTAGCTCCAGTGCAGGTCCTAAAATCGATGAAACGTAGATGTGTCGGGCCGTTTGATCATGTCACCGACAAGATATTCGAAACAAGAAAGCATAGAGCATATCACCGATAGGCCGATAACCAAAACAATTGATTGGCCGATAGGCTGATAGCACGATTCCAGCCGATGCTGATGTCAGCCGATGGCTGATGTGGTTTTGAACAATCGGCTGTAGATTCTGACAATTAAATAAATAATAATATGAAGGCAATCGACCGATAACGACATAGTAGAATAAATGTTGATCCGATGGTTAAAGCATATATCGGCTAGTTATCTGATGTCATTAAATCCAAATGATTAGAAACCTTAACTGCAATCAGCTAAAACCAACTTTGTATATAATCCTTGTAAGTTGATGCAACGTCCAGATAACTCATCGGCTGAAACTCCGATAAAACATGATTGATATCTACTGACTTAAATAAATCTAATTTACAACCTCAACCTCATAGGTCGGACCTAACCGATGTAGCATAAGGTTGATAGTTGCTTGATAGATTTAAACAAGCCGATATAGCACCGATCAAAGTGGTTATATATTAAATTTAACCAAGATGATAAAACCATCAAGAGAAAATTTAACATATCAGATAAGACCGACTAACCCTCCGATCAAACATTAGCATAAACCTGTCGACTTAACAAGACTTAGATTATCAATAGCAATCTAGTAGGTCGAACCTAACCGATGCAGCACGAGATTGTATATGATAATCTAATACTCAATGAGCCAATAGATCTGTCTAATGTGATGGATATAACAAATATATCTAAAGCGACATTATGTTTAAAGAAACATCAACTTGATTAGAATATCGGACCTAACCAAGAAAGTCCTAACTAAGCCGATGTGACTATAAACAGTAACAAAACTAAAGATAGATATGATCTACCAGATATGCAACACTTGCGTCGGCCCAATTAGACTATTGGACTCAACCGAGAAAGTCCTAGCCACGCCAGCGTAAGCGAAGATGACAGAACTCACTTCTTATCGGAAGTCGAACTCAATCGACGCAGCCCATGCTTAAAGACAAGAACTCGTCGAAACAAACAAAAGTAAAAAGGTGGTGATGCACCGAATTGTATTGACCGTGAGATAATGATTCTTACATGAATCTCGGGTATACCCGTAGGCTAACAAAGATCCTAACAGATTACAATCCAAACTTTCCTAAAGATAAAAGGAAATAAACCGAGTCCTTATTGGACACTAACACAATTTCCTAGAGATAAAATAGAAAGCTAACAAACCATTTGTAATTATTAGATACAATTGCCTTTTTCGGACTCTATCCATATATGGCAATCCTCATGAAGCACATTAATCTGATCCGACAATGATCCCAATGTTATCTTACCAAAATCAGCTACATCGGCTTACCCTGTCCGATTCAATATCGGCCGACAAATACCTTAGCCGATTCGATATCAACCAACGAACTCCTTAGCCGATTCGGTATCAGCCGATATGAACCTTAGGCCGACGGGGACTTCGGGGCTTACCAAATTCTGGTGTTAACACTATATTATCAAAACTTAATAATATTGTCAATTTACCAAAATTTTGGCATTGTCAAATTTTAGAAAGGTTCATTTTGAGACAATCTGAACAAACCTGAAGTATATATGATTTTATTTTTCGACTACAAATCAGGCACACACGTACACATGATTCATACATTGATAGGAAAGTCTGTAAGATCTGTTTAACTCCAGTGTAGTTCCTATCAATCGAGTTTAGGACGTGTCAGTTAGTTTGATCCTATAACTAACAAGGGAAATAGATTAATGATCAAAGAGTCGATCGGTTAATAAGTCGATGTGATGAAGCGAGGCCAACCGATTTCAATAGGTTTTGATCAATCAACTATCGATTCAATATAGACTCAAATAATCATATGAACAATGATTCATGTTATCATCGACTAGAACTAAAACTATGCATGATCATCAACAAACTGTTTTTTATCGAAGACAATCTTAATAGATTGGACCGAATCGAGACGATATAAGATTGAGCTTGATAAAAAGAGATTGATCTAAAGATTATACAAGTTTGAGTATGAGCCGATGTAGCTCAACAATTACTATGAGATGATATAATATGAACCAATTGGACAAAACTGATATAACATAAAAAATATAGGTCCGATGATTAAAACATACATCGGCTAAAAATCCAATGCAAGTAAATTAAAATGTATATTAGTTAACAACCGATACATCTGATAACTAAAGTCCATGATAATGATACCTCATTAGCTAGAACTCCAATGAACAGTGCATAAAAATCTATCGATTTATTAAAATTAAACTTATTAGTAGCAATCGAATAGATCGAACCTAACCTAGACAGTATAAGATTAAAGGTAATAAGAAAAACTTATTTAGCCGATAGATCTATACAAACGTGATGGATATATCGACCAATCTAAAACAACAATATAATTAGAGAAATACTAACTTAATCAGAATATCATACTTAACCATGAAAGTCCTAACTAAGCCAATAAGATTCTAAACAATAATGCGGTTAAAGATAGAACCAATATATCAGATAGACAACGGTTGCACCAACTTCAATAGAATATTGGACTTAACCAAAAAAGTCCTAATTAAGTCAATAAGATTCTAAACAACAATGCAGTTAAAGATAGAACCAATATATCAAGTAGACAACGCTTGCATGTCAACCTGAATAAAATATTAGACTTAACCGAGAAAGTCCTAACTAAGTCAATAATATTCTAAACAACAATGCAGTTAAAGATAGAACCAATATATCAAGTAGACAACGCTTGCGTCAACCTAAATAGAATATTGGACTTAACTGAGAAAGTGCTAGCCACGCAGATACAAGCGAAGTCGACGAAACTTTTTCTCATTGGATATCGAAACCAATGCAACCCAACTCGAAACTAAGAACTCATTGAAACAAAAGGGTGACGATGCGTCGAAAGTAATTGTATTGATCTGTAGAGATAGATATCAAGACCATGAGTATACATATTTATACACTCGGATTGATAAAAGTCCCTGAAACATGATGGTTTCTTAAAGATAAAGGAAAAAAATACAAGTCTTGATCAGACATCAGATAAACTCTCTAAAGATAAAAAAAATATTACTGAATCCTATCTAATTAATAGATAGAATTAAATTGTCATATCATGGTCTTCACGATTTCTTTTTGAATTCAGCTTAATCTGGATAAACTTTTATCTACAGATCGACTCTTTTCTTAACCATTTCATTAAAGAATCATATCAAAATTTTGATATTAACACCTCGGTGGTTTGGCTCATGCGGAGTGGCAGTTTGACCTTGCCTAGTCACCTCTTGTACGTCCTAATATACGCGATTGTGCATAAGTTTGATATATAAAGTCACCTCTCATATAATTATATTTTGAATTATGTGGTTATTTATTATTTACACTAATATATACATAAAATGGTTGTTGATATAGTTTTGGATGTGTTTTAACATATTCTATTAATTTTATGTCTATACATACGCTAATATAATTTAAAATATCACTTTGAAAATAGGTCATTAAACAGCGCCATCTTAAAATCGAGTAATTCAACATATAAATGACACGACATCACTCACATTCATCCTCTTTTGTTAGAGACTTGCAACGCAACCACGTAGCTTAGTTATGTTAATTAACTCAGGTAATCAAATAAAGTTGAAACTTATTGGACGGCTAGATAGGCTCAAGTTGTAACTAATAAACTGATTACACGAAACAGATGGTTAATCAACCGGGGGTGTCGCAGAGGGCATGGGGTGTCAGGGCAATCTAGGCACCGCCGGTGGCTTCGCTACATACACGTCTACGTAGTGGAATTGGAGTACCGAGTACTCCGTCCTAACACGCGGCGGCTTCTTGTTCATATCTGTTGGCCAAATGGGCAAATTATTGGCAGCCGGAGTCTTGGGTGCTCCGGTGGCAGACTGGCACCGGCCGTCCGGCACATCAACACGTGGGAACTGGTTGAATTATATGCTCCCGCTGATGGTGTCGTCTGTCATTTGTCGGTACACGGTTGGGTGGCCTACTATTGCAGCTGAATGGGTCAAGCAAGGGGGATGAACAGACTGGGAGAAGTAGCAGAATCACGTAGTGCTAGATACACTTGAACCGATTGATTAGATTAGTCCTTGTGCATGCCGTTTCTTATAAAATTAGTGAGTAACCCTTGTGCTCCGTACTTAGGAGCTAGGACTTCTATGTAATACCAGAACTGTGTAGAAATTTAATTGAATTATTTCGACTTATATAAAATTTCTCTAAAGTCATAGTATCATTCAAAAGGACTAAAGTATTTATTTAAGAAGTAGCGGTGATGGTTCTGTTACCAACACCACGAACAATTTCTAACTTTTTTTTAAAAAAAAACATGTGAGATTCACATGTCAACTACTCTCATAGAAAAAATAGTTTGAATCTAAAACTCACATGTGAGTAATAGTAATAACATGTAATGATAATTTTTAAAATCACGTTATAACACACGGGTAGTACAACAAAGAAACATATATGTGATTGTATCCACTTTGAATGGATGGAGAGAATCAAATACTTGAAATCATAAAGACACTATTCACTCGGTGACCATCGTACACCTACACTATTCGCTCGGTGACAATTTCCGATTGGAAGAAGTCTATAATTGGCCATCAAACTCTCGTGAAAGTTTGTATTTTGACTATCTAACTAAAAAATCGAGTATTCTACACCCCCAACTATCAAAACCATGCATCTTCGGCTATCCAACCTGGTTTTGAAAAAAATCTCATACCACGTGACGCGCTGAGGACTGAGTCAGCCTTTTTTTCTTTCTTTCTTTTTCCCTTTCTTTCTCTCTTTTCTTTCCTTTTCTCCTCTTCTCCTTTCCTTCTTTGCAACGGGAGCGACAGTGACGATGTGGCCGGTCGACGTCACTTGGCAGCGGCGGCCGCATTGGCGGCACGTTGGGCCTCGATCTTGGCGGCGATGGCGGCGGCCTCGTGCTCGACGACCTAGAGGAGGAAGCTCCCCTCTTCGTCGTCGATGGCGACCTGGAGCGGCTACGAGCCAAGACCGTCGGCGACGGCGAGCATGTTGCGGCGCATCTGGTCACGGAACTCGACGCGGTCGACGGCGCAGCTGTGGTCGGCGTCAAACTGCTCGAAGACGGAGTCGTAGAGGACGGAGACCTCGGCGGGGAGCGACGTCGGCTCGGCGGAGCCGAACCCGACGCCGTCGAGGAGGCGGAAGGACTCGAGCACGCGGCGGAGCTCGGCGCGGGACAGCACGCTGTCGCCATTGGCGTCCAGCGTCATGAAGCATGCGTCCACGCTCGGGCGAAGGCGTCATCGTCCGCCACGAAGCTGCGCACCGTCGACCCGTCCAGGATTACCACGCTCATGGCGACCGATGGATCGCTCAATCTGCTCGAGGTATGGTGGCTTGGTTGGAGTGAGGAGTGATGCTTATCTACTGCTTTGAGTGTACTAGTACTAGTTGATGATTGATGATGAGTGAGTGAAGACTGAAGAGGGAGATATTTTGTAAGCGAGAGATTACGACGGACAAACAAACAAACAATGGTCATGCGCGGGCGAGGTGTTCACAGCGAACAGGGTGTACATGCGTGCAGCGACTGCCGCAACTCAGCGTGTCCCGCACTGGACGTATGAGCACGTCGCGGGGAGCCGTCCGTCGTGTTCATGGCAGCGCCGCGGCACGGGGTGGGTGGCATGGGGCTCAACCCCGGGGAGGGGAAGGGGATGGCCTCGCGAGGTTGGCAAGGACGGCGGCCAGCGCGATTCACCGACGAGCCGTCCTGGTTGCCGCCCCTGTCAGCCGCCGACGAGGTGTTTGATGTAATGCTTGTGAGGGAGACCGAGAGAGAAGCAGAGAGAAGAGAGATGCGCAGGATTTTTTAACATGCACTGCTGACTCAGCACTCGGCGCATCACGTGACATGTGATTTTTTTAAAACCGGGTTGGATGGTCGAAGATGCATGGTTTTGATAGTTAGAGATGTAGGATACCCGATTTTTTAGTTGAATGGTCAAATACAAACTTTTACGATAGTTCAATGACCAATTATAGACTTCTTCCTTTCCGGTCTGGTTTTCTTGAGTAAGCTGCTCAAAATCTTAAAATTTGAGTCATTCACGAATATTTAATAGATGTAACGTACTCCTTCCGTTCCACAATTATGCTATTTCTACCACACACAAGATTTGTTTTGAAAAAAGTCTAAATTATCTCCTAAATTATAACGACAATATATGAATTACCTCCTAAACCATAAAACCATACATAATTTATCATCAACTTTTTATATTGGACGAATTACCTTCGACTAACTTCGGAATGGTTTTGGTCCTACGTGACCAGTTCAGTCAGCATAAAAAATTTAAAAAATAGTGAGGCCCATATGTCGGTTTTGATTTGAGGATTTGAACAATATTTTAAAAATTGAAAAAGCATAAATAACATGTGGATCCCATCGCTTTTAAACTTTTACGTTGACTGAACTGCCACGTGTACGTCGTATAGGACCAAAACCACTTCAGAGCAAGTTAGAGATAATTTGTCTGGTATGAAAAGTTGATAGTGAAAGATGTTTGGTTTTATGGTTCATGAATAATTCGTACTATCATAATAATTCACAATAATTCAGGGAAACTATTCAATCTTTTTTCTTTAAAATAAAGCCATTTATTACTCTATCTTCTTGTCTCAATCAATCACAATTATTCTCCATTTAATTTTTTCACGTAATTTTTCTTTAACCAAATACAATATTTTTAAATTATTTTTAATCTAATTTCTTAATACATAATTATATGTGTAACTTTAAAGTAGCGTAAATTTTAAAACGAGACATTACGGGAGAGTACATCGTACCTTGGGCTCCTCTTCAAATCTTCATCATACTACTTTCCCCATTTCAGAATATACTTATTTTTTTGGACCGAAGATGTGCTTGCGTCGAACGTGGTTGTACATCAGTTAGCTCGTCACTGTGATGAACCAGCATTTCAGCATGATGGCCATCCAGGTCAGACAAGAGTGATGGCTACAAAACTTGACCCAAGCTGCATCATTGACACGCGACTCAATCAACGTCCTAAGAGAAAATGCAGAGACAGTAACATGATACTTCATTCATAATAAAAAAAATATCCATAAACAATGGTCTTTTGTGCTTCGAGAGCTGGAGAGAAAGATGGCGACTGTCCAGGAGGTGAGAGTTAACCATAATCGAAGAGAATGTAATAGGATAGCTTGTGAACTTGCTCAATTGGCTAAACGAGGCTCATTGCACGGTTTGACGTGATCAAGCTCCATCCTGTGTGTGTAGCACATATTGCAGCAAGATTGTAACCTATTATTTAATCAATAAAGCTCGCCATTCCCACAAAATTTTCATAAATTATTGAAATTTTCTCTGGAAAATATATGACATCATGCCACTACTTAAAAAGATATTGTTCATAGCATCACCCTTTTATTTTTACTAACGGGTTTAGTAAACACACACTTTGAAAAATACTTGAAAGGATTCCGATGACCAATCATCAGCGAAAAACAATTTTTGTTGGCTGTCATTTAAAAGGCCCGCTTGTAAAAATAGAGTTTTTTCAAGCAGATCTCTTTGGGTGACAACGAGCGAAAATCGGATTTTCGCGGATGGATGCTAAGGAGCATCGACTGAAAAAATCATGATATTAAATCGACTCCCAGTAGGGGCATGAGCTCAGACTCCATCTTCTCTATCCCCTTCCCCCATCCCCACCACCGGTCAAACTCCATATTCTCTCCCTCCCCTCACCCTCTCCTCCTCTTTCGTCCCCACCACCGCTCAAACTCCATCTTCTCTCCCTCTCACCCTCTCTTCCTCTTCTCCTAACCTCTCATCCCTCCCTCCTCCTTCCTACTCCTTCCAGTCTCGACCTTTGCCAAGGTGCTCTTGGCGTCCACGGCATTGACTACGACGACGACAGGAGGTGCGCGTGTGATGGATCTGGCTGCAGAAGGGACATGAACGACGGATCTGGCAGCAGGAGGGGCGCGGGAGGTGGATCTGGCGGCGAGGCTCAAGGGCGCGGGTCCTGCGACAGAGCTCGGGCATGGCAGCGGGTTGACGGCGAAGCTCGGGCGGCAGCCACGATGAGGCGATGGGGGAGGCGACTGAGGGCTCCATATCCAAATATAGTTCAACTCCAAGTGGTCTTCGGAGATGGATTTTTTCATGCTCCTCTTTGTGATCTCTCTTTGTGATGAATTTATGACTTATGAATGGATTATGAGTTTAATTTATGATTTGTGAATGGATTATGTGGTTTTTGATGAATTTGTGATTTGTGAATGGGTCATGGCGGCGGGGATTTTTGATTTGGGGGATTCCTGGATCTGCTGAATTTTATCATGGGGGCCAAAAGTAATTTTCGTGGTGGGTGGCTTAAGTGTCTGTCCTGGAAAGATTGATTTTCACTGGTGGTTCCCTTTAGGTACCATCCAGCGAAAATATATTTTCGCAAGCGGCTGATACCCGCTTACGAAAATACTATATTTCTTCTGTCTTTGTTAGTATTTGTAGCTAATCTTACTATGCTATTATCTCAACAAGAGGGAGCAATGTCTATCTTTATTACTCCTAACTAAATTATCCAACTTTCTGATGGATATTTTTAGTTATTTTCTAAGTTTGACTAAATTTATAAAAAACATAATAATATTTTAACACGAAACAAACGTATTATCAAAATATATTCAATGTTAGATTTAATGAAACTAGTTCTGCTAAAAATTTTTATACAAGCTTGATCAAACTTAGACCCTCTTTGTTTAGCCCCAAAAATTCTAAGCTTAACAAATGAATAGTTTTTTTGTTCGGGTTTTGTAAAACCAAAAGCTACTCTTACACTGGTAAGCCAAAAGCTAGGTTGAAGAAGCTTCTTGACTTATTTGAATTGAGGGTATGACTTCATCATTAAACTTAATATTTCAAAGCCACTAGCTTATTGTTAACATCAAAATTTGACAAGGTATTTGGAGTCGAAGAACAGATCAAGGCGGATTTGGCGGGAGAAAGAGTTGTTGCCAAATTTAAATGTGCATCGGCTGAAGGCTGTATCGACCAATACAGAGTCACACTCGGCCAACCAATATAGACAAGGCAACCGATACATCTAGTTTCGGGTTAGAGTTGGGCTCAGATTAAGGATTTGAATTTGTCGGCGATATGGGCCCGGGGGTATGTCGGAGATACGATATCTGAAAAAGGAAGGCGCCTTCGCCCACCAGGGCGCGCCAAAGATATGTTCTGGATGGCTCAAGCGGATCCCGACCACGGGCGGCCATGTGGCCACCCTAAGAGGGGCTTGGCTCTGGGCGCCCAGGCCACCGTACTCCAGTGGCGTGGTCCGGATCACCCGACCCCTAGGCGACGTGATCCGGATCACCTGCACCCCCGTCCTCACCCCGCGCCTCTCGAGAGAGGGCGAGTCCAACCGCCAACTACCTCACTTTAATGCCTAAAAAGAGAAAGGCTAAGCGCCTACCCCGTCGCATTTAATGCGATGTGAGGCGCACGTGTCGCCCGCTCTCATCATCACCCTTTTGCCTCGTCACGAGGTAAAGAGGGTATAAAGTCTTTGACGGCGACCGCGGTAGGACCGCACGGTCATTCCCACGCACGCCTCCTCCACGCCCGTCCGCCGCATTGAATGCATCGGGCGGCTGCGTGGGGAGAGAAAACAAGTAATAGGGGTGTCGCGCGGCGCCTCTCCAGTGAAGGGCCACCGACCGGTAGGCCCCACCGGAGTAGGTAGGTTGGCCCATCCTCACGTCAGCAGCATGGCAGCCACGACGCCCGCTTCTCTTCGCCAACTCCCACGACGCGGCAACAGGAACAAAAATGGGGGTGGCTTCTCCGACAAGACAAGGTAGGAGCCGCTCCGTCACGTGGAGCGGAGTAGAGAAAATCAGGACTACTGTGGTGTCCCCTTGCACTGTAAAAGGAGGCCCAAGTCCATCATAAAAACGGTTCGTTCGGTTCCTGGTTCCGATGCCTGGACGAAGGCTCCCTCTCCCAACTGTTCTTCGCAACCCCAGAAACGAGCCTAAGGTTCTGCCATTGTTGGAGACCTTGGGTTTCAAGCATCCCACCTCAGTCACCAGCCCCGGCATCCTCAAGGAGAACACCCTTGCCGGTTCCTGTAATTCATCCCCCATATTGCACAAAGAACAGGAGTAGGGTATTATGCCTCATAGGCGGCCCGAACCTGTATAAACCCCTTGTGTCCATTGCAGTTGCGATCTTTTTTCGGTTTTACTGACTCCTCGCCATCCTTACCGTGAGTTTAAGCCCTGATTCATCGCTCCCCTGTGCCGAACCAAAAAGGGGGTCCCTCGGATTCCCACGTGTCGAGCACACGCATCGACTAATTTATTGTCGACAAGGATAGGGTCCATTACGTAAAATTGTATCTATTAATTAGGAATATTAGTGAGTTGTATTCATTAGAGACATTTTGATAAGAGTCCTACTAAGAGACTTATTCATGTGTTTTTGTAATTTAGGAGTTGAGTCGTGTCCAGCATGGACAAGTTTGTATATGGGTATAAATATCTACACCTAAGGTCTTTAAAAAACAATAGTTGAATACACACTTTTAGCGCATCGCCACCCTAGTTTCCTAGGTTTTTTATCCCGACGAGTTCTTGTTTCGAGTTGGACTGCATCGGCTTCCATATTTGACAAGGGGTAAGACTTCTCATGGTGGTTCCTCCAGCTGGCCGCTGACCTCGCTTCCTCCATTCACCAACCGCGTGGTTCGTACACCGCGGTCAGCTCATCATCCCGACGACGAGCCCGAAGAGCAGCGACTGCCGCAAGGGCAGAGGAGAGCCTCCCAGCTGCAGCTCAACCGGAGGCTCCTCGGGATCTCCTATACGCAGAACGGGACGCCCGCCTTCGTATTGAACAACGACGCGATGAGCGCCGCATGGGGCGAGCTCAGGACTGCGCTTCCTCGACAGGAGGCGCAAGCGCTTCAGCGAGCGGACGTAGCGACCCCGCCACAGGGAGAGCCCCTCAGGGGACGGCGAGAGGCCATGGTGGCCCAGCCGCGGGTAGGAGATTCCGCGGCACCCAAGGGGGCCTCTCAGCCCCCGTCGCCCCCTCTAGCCGGCAACGGCTGTCAAGCCTTCATCGCCAGCCTCCGCAATGTGCGCCGGCCTAACAAGTTTAGGCCGGCCCTCACGGAGAAGTATGACGGCTCGGTGAATCCCACCGAGTTCCTCCGAGTTTACACCACGCCCATCGAGGCCGCTGGAGGTGGACGAGCTCGTCATGGCCAACTTCTTCCCCATGGCGCTCAAGGGCCAGGCCCGCTCCTGGCTAATGAACCTGCCGGCCCAGTCGGTCGCCTCGTGGGACGACTTGTGCCGGCAGTTCACCTCTAACTTCCAGGGCACGTACCCACGCCCAGGGGTAGAGGCAGACCTCCACATGGTCCAATGAGGAGAGGACGAGTCCCCGCGCAAATACATCCAACGTTTTTGCAGTGCACGCAACACCATACCGTCCATCGCTGACCATGCAGTGATCTTCGCCTTCCGGAGTAGTGTATGCCATGACGTTATGTTGGAGAAGATCGAGTCCAAAGCCCCCCGGACCACCACGGAGCTCTTCGAGCTTGCTGACCGGGTGGCCTGCAAGGAAGAGGCTCTGATTTGGAATCCTAGGAATCCTACCCCAGCCTTCACTAGTGCTGCCCCTTCCGCGTCCCGGGAGGAGCGGCGCGAGCGGCGGCGGAAGCGCAAGCCATCGCGCGGTGGCGAGGAGGGCCACGTCCTCGTCGCTGACTGCGCCGAGAAGCCCTCGTGGAATGGCAAGCCCGCGGGCAACCGCAGGCGCTCCCCGGACCCTCGCCCCCAGCGCCAGGTCGGGAACAAGTGGTGCATGGTGCACCAAACCTCCCACCATGACCTCTCCGAGTGCCGCTCGGTCAAGAACTTCGCCGAGCGGGTGCAAAGGTACGAGCAGGAGCGGAGGGAGAAGGAGAAGGAAGCCTTCCGCAAGGGTATGGCCTCGGCGGAGCGCTCGGACAAACGACGAGAGGAGGCCAAGAGTGCGGCCCCCGTCGGAGACGAAGATGACGATCTGAGCTACCAAGATCCCCAGCATGTTGTCGCCACCATCGACGGAGGGGCGGGCGCCTAGGTGTCCCGCCGGAACCTCAAGTCCATGAGGCGTGAGCTCCTCGCGGCTGTGTCGTCCCACGAGGCGGCCCGAAAGTCGCGCTGGGCGGAGGTGCCAATCACCTTCGACCAGACCGATCACCCGGGGAGCATCGCACGTAGCGGCCACTTGGCCCTCGTGACCTCCCCCACCATTTGCAACGTCAAGGTCGCCCAAGTCTTAATTGATGGAGGTGTGGCCCTCAATATACTATCCCCAAAGGCCTTTGATGCAATCAAGGCCCCGGGGATGGTGCTCGGGCCGTCCTATCCCATCATTAGGGTGACGCCCGGGAAGGTGTGGCCTTTCGGGCATCGCGCCGCTGGTCACCTTTGGGAATCCCGCCAATTTCCGCACCGAGCGGATTGGCTTCGATGTGGCGGACCTCAACCTGCCCTACAACGCCGTGCTCGGGAGGCCGGCATTGGTGAAGTTCATGGCGGCCACCCACTATGCCTACCGCCAGCTCAAGATGCCGGGCCCCGGAGGCCCCATCACCGTCCATGCCGACGTTAAGACCGTGCTAGACTGCACGGAGGCGCGCGTGGATGACATTGCGGCGGCCGACCTCGTAGAACCCGAAGGCCCTCGAGAGGAGGCCTCAGGTTCCCGACCCCCTAAACAACATATCACCTCGGCCGATGAGGTGGTAATCAAGTCCATCCAGTTGGGCGACGACCCGTCCAAGACCGCCAAAATTGGCGGCAACTTGGACCCCAAATAGGAAGACGTGCTCGTCTCCTTCCTGCGGGTGAACACCAACGTGTTTGCTTGGAAGTCGTCGGATATGCCCGGAGTCCCCAGTGAGGTGATTGAGCACCGACTTGCAGTGCGGTCGGATGCACGACCGGTCCGGCAGAAGGTGAGGCGACAGGCCCCGGAGCGGCAGGCAGTCATCCGCGAAGAGGTGGCACGGCTCTAGGAGGCCGGCTTCATCCGAGAAGTGCTGCATCCGGAGTGGTTGGCTAACCCGGTGGTCGTCCCGAAAGCCAACCACAAGCTACGCATGTGCATCGACTACACTGACCTCAACAAGGCATGTCCTAAAGACCCTTACCCTCTGCCTCGAATAGACCAGATAGTCGACTCCACTGCGGGGTGCGACTTTTTATGTTTCCTAGATGCATACTCTGGTTATCATCAGTTCCGCATGTCTATAGAGGATGAGGAGAGAACTGCATTTATTACCCCTGTGGGTACCTTTTGCTATATGTCTATGCCTTTTGGTCTAAAGAATTCCATGTCCACTTTCCAACGTGGTGTCCGCATCACGTTGAAAGACCAAATAGGGCGTAATGTTGAGGCGTACGTCGATGATCTCGTGGTCAAGTCCCGGGACCAAAGAACCTTGCTCTCGGACCTAGCCGAGATATTTGATAACCTCCGGTCCTCCCGCATGAAGCTGAACCCAGAAAAATGCGTGTTTGGGATACCGGCAGGCAAACTGTTAGGGTTTTTGGTCTCTGCCCGAGGCATCGAGGCCAACCCCGCAAAAATAAAAGCGATAGAGGAGATGCGCCCCCTAGGAAACTCAAGGATGTGCAGAAAATTACTGGTTGTGTAGCTGTCCTGAGTCGTTTTATATCAAGGCTAGGAGAGCGAACGCTCCCTCTATTTAAGCTGCTAAAGAGAACGGGTCCCTTCGCTTGGACGAACGAAGCAGAGAAAGCCTTGAGCGAGCTCAAGCGTTATCTCTCCTCGCCGCCCGTGTTGGTAGCGCCCCAAGAAGGAGAACCCCTCCTTTTATATTTAGCAGCAACTCCCCAAGTGATCAGTGCGGCACGTTGGTTGTGGAGCGCGATGACGAGCTGGACCCTCAGACGCCCCCAACCCCACCACACCCGGAGGTAGGAAACCTTGGAACGGTGTTGGTTGAGGAAGCACCCGAACCCGGAGGCGGCCTTTGGCCCCCCGAGCTTCAGGGAGCCACCCGGCCCCCTAGTCCGGGGGCTCCCGAGGCCCCTTCCACCCAGAGCGGCCCTGAGGGCCCCGGGGAAGACGGTGGCCCTGGCCCCGGACACCGAGGTAACCCGCCCGGTGCACTCGAACTCCGTCGCCCCTAGTAAAGTGGCTAAGGCCCGCACGAAGGTGCAGCAGCCAATCTACTTTATTAGCGAGGCGCTACGGGACGCAAAGACACGTTACCCGCAAGCCCAGAAAATGCTCTACGCCGTGCTCGTGGCTTCCAGGAAGCTGCGCCACTACTTCCAAGCGCATCGGGTAACGGTAGTCACGTACTACCCTCTCGGGCAAATCCTGCATAACCGAGAGGGCACGGGACGGTAGTCAAGTGGGCTATCGAATTGTCGAATTCGACCTGCATTTTGAAGCCCATCATGCAATCAAGAGCCGGCCTTGGCTGATTTCGTTGCGGAATGGACGCCAGCGGCCGATAGCGATCTACCCCCGGGTGAACCCGAGAGTGCGGAGGGTCGCGACCAATGGACCGCGCATTGGATGATGAACTTCGACGGTTCACTCACCTTGCACGGGGCCAGGGCAGGCGTGGTGTTAACTTCCTCAACGGGCGACGTACTCCGATACATCGTCCGGCATGACTTCCGGGCAACCAACAACATGGCCGAGTACGAAGGGCTTCTAGCGGGGTTGCGACCGGCAGCAGGCATGGGCATCCGCCGTCTGCTAATCCTCGGGGACTCCCAACTGGTCGTAAACCAAGTTTCCAAGGAGTACCAATGCACCGACCCCCAGATGGAAGCGTATGTCAAGGAAGTACGACGCATGGAGCGCCATTTCGATGGCCTCGAGCTGCGTCACATTCCCAGAAGAGACAATACCCTGGCGGATGAGCTATTTAGGATCGCGTCCGTGCGAGCCCCAGCCCCGCCAGGCGCATTCGAAGAAAGGCTCATAGAGCCGTCGGCGTGCCCCGAACCGCCCCCAAGGGCAGGAATCGGCTGGCCCCGACGCCCCAGACCTGGCGGGCCAGCCACAGCCTGATCCTGCCGGGACCGACATCACGCGCCAGGTGGCTTGGATTTTGGAAATCAAGGCGTATCTGCAAGACGCGTCATTACCCGAGCAACGCAAGGAAAGCGAACGCATCGCCCGCACCTCCAAGAGGTACGTGTTGGTGGAAGGGACACTCTACCGACGCGGTGCCAACGGAGTGCTCATGAAATGCATCACTCGGGAACAGGGTCTCGAGCTCCTAGCCGAGATCCATGAGGGAGAGTGTGGAGCGTACTCAGTCTCCCGAACCTTGGTGGGAAAGGCATTCCGCCAAGGATTTTACTGGCCCACCGCACTGGAGGATGCAACAGACCTCATGCGGCGGTGCCGAGCGTGCCAATTCCACGCCAAGCAGACGCACCTGCCGGCTCAGGCCCTTCAGACCATCCCGCTCTCGTGGCCATTCGCGGTCTGGGGGTTGTATATCCTGGGCCCATTCAAGCAGGCATGGGGCGGCTGCAAATTTTTATATGTCACCATCGACAAATTTACCAAGTGCCTAAGGCCTATCCAGTCAGTGTCATCGACAAGCATTCGGCTGTACGGTTCATGAGAGGCATCACGGCAAGGTTCGGGGTCCCCAACAGACTCATCACCGACAATGGCACCCAATTCACGAGTGAGCTGTTTGGCGAGTATTGCAATGATATGGGCATCAAGCTCTGTTTCGCCTCGCCCGCCACCCCAAAGCAACGGTCAGGCCGAGCGTGCAAACGCAGAAATATTAAAAGGCCTCAAGACGAAGACCTACAACGTCCTCAAGAAGCATGGGGAATCGTGAACTGACGAGCTGCCTGCGGTACTTTGGGCCAATCAGACAACACCGAGCCGTGCCACCGGGGAAACACCTTTCTTCTTAGTATATGGAGCCGAGGCGGTCTTGCCTTCTGAGCTCACCCTGGGATCGCCTCGAGCCATGTTATACACCGAAGCTGATCAAGACCAGCTGCGTCGCGATGACCTAGACTACCTGGAAGAAAGACGACTCCGGGCAACACTTCGCGCGGCCCGTTATCAGTAGAGCCTCCGTCGCTACCATCAACACAAAGTCAGCCACCGAGCGTTGCGCATCAATGATCTCGTCCCGTATCGCGTGCAAACGCGTGCGGGGCTGAGCAAATTATCCCCGATGTGGGAGGGGCCATACAAAGTTATCGGCACCCCGTGTCCGGGAGCAGTTCGCCTGGCCACAGAGGACGGCACTCCGCTGCCGAACCCGTGGAACATTTCCCACCTGCACAAGTTCTACCCATAAGCCGCATGGTGTGCTGAAACATATCTGGAAGTTCATTCACTGCTTCCAGTGGCATGGACAATGAGTTCGCTATTACACTCCTTATGATTTTCCGTTGCAAAATACCTACTTATAGTGTGTTTTCCCCCATGTGCTGGAACATGTACTGCGGATACTGGTTCCCAGTGGTCTTCTGGCCTTGCCCGCCTTAGCCTGAGAGCCATAAGGGCGTCGAGGGTAGAGCGATGTTGCATACTATCACGCCTGGGGGTAGTCAACGCCTGGGGGCTCGGGTGCGTACTGACACGCCTGTCCCGAACCCCCCGTTGCCGCTGCCCCCGCTAGCCTTTTTATGTCTTCGCTCCTACCCGAAACCTCGAGGAAGGCACCAGCCGCCGGCCGATGCACGCTGTCCGAACCCGGACCAGCTCCCAGTTACATGGGACGAATCATGGCAGGAGACCATGCTACCATATTCTTGCAATGGCCGAACTAACTAAAAGTTGAACTACCGTTGCAGGGAAGCAAACAGGCAGGGGCTCAGGCCAACTAACCACCATTGCGTGTGCGCTAAGTTGGCCGGGGCTCCCAATATATATACATATACATACGAATCGTCATGAATCATCAGAACCAGCCACGATGGGCTGCTACGATACAAGTCCAGCATGGTAAAGACAAATACATTAATATTATGAACAATATTACAACGTTTTTTAAAAATACGATAAAAGCAAAAAGGCCGGGAGTCCTAGGCGGCCGGCGGTCGCTGGGGCGTTCTCCGACTATCTTCGTCCGATGGGTCTTCGCGGAAGGCGAGCTGGAATGTCGCCGGAGTGCCATCAGAGCCAACCATAATGGACTCGACGACATCCTTGACACGGCGCCGAGCGGCCTCCTCGGTGCCCTCGGGGAGGTCCTCGGTGGGGATGTAGGGGTCGAAGCCGGGGTCGCGGGCTTGGTAGCTCGCCAGAATGAGCGTCGTGACCTGGCGGGACAAGTCATACGACGACTCCTTCGCCACCTCGTCGACCTCCTTCGGCACCCTTTTAATTCCCTCAGCCAGCTCATTTATATGCATGGCTAACCCCCCCAAGGTAGGGACGCCGGTAAGGGGGCAGATAACCCCCACCTCACGGGCCGCTTCCCCAAGGCGCCCGACGGACGAGGCCACAACCCGAAGCCCTAAGCTCACGGTGCGCTCCAGCTCCGCGACGGAGAGAGCTAGGCGGTTAATGGGCCCCCGCGTGCGCGGCCGAATAACACGCCCCCCATCTGGAGAAAGCTTAGCCAAACGCCACGTAAGTTGTCGCGTACCGGCCTCCTGTTACACACTCAAGAAATGGCGTTAACCGCGCCTGAATCCGGCTTCAGCCCCGGTCAACACCGGGGGCTACTGTCGGTGATATGGGCCCGGGGGTATGCCGGAGATACGACATCTGAAAAAGGAAGGCGCCTTCGCCCACCAGGGCGCGTCAAAGATATGTTCTGGATGGCTCAAGAGGGTCCCGGCCATGGGCGGCCACGTGGCCACCCCAAGAGGGGCTTGGCTCGGGGGCTGCCCGGAGGCCACCGTACTCCCAGGTGGCAGGGTCCGGGATCACCCGCTCTCATCATCACCCTTTTTGCCCGTCATAAGGTAAAGAGGGTATAAAGTCTTTGACGGCGACCGCGGTATGACTGCACGGTCATTCCACACACGCCTCCCTCCACGCCCCGTCCAGTCGCATTGAATGTGTCGATGTCGTGGATCGACACGCAAGGATCCTGGGGACCCCCTTTTTTGGTTCGGCACGGGGAGCGGTGTACCCTGGTTAAAACTCGTAGAAAAATGAAGTAATGCAGATGAGGCGGGGGTTTATACAGGTTTGGGCCACCGGCGAGGTGTAATACGTAACACCCTAAAAATCGAAGAATTTAAAATCGAACATTGAAAATCGGACCTTGCAAAAACCTTTTGGTTTCAATGCTTCTTATCGTGTTTTTCAATCTTATTTGCCGCTTCGGTTGCGTAAGAGTTTCTTCCTGGAATTGCTTTGATGTAAAGTTGAATAAAAAAACCCTAAGCTTTGAGATCCCCGTTGGAGAAGTAATTCAAAATATATATATTTGGAGAAGGGTAAATATATAATTTTGGAGATTTACAAAAGATTCTTTGAAAAAAATATATTTTGGTTTAAACCCTAATTGATGGAAGAAAAATAATAAATATTTGGATGATAAAAATATTTTTGAGAATTTAGAAACTTATTTTAATCAAAGGCCCCGATTTATTGAATTTAAAGGAAGAAATAAAATAGATATGAAAAATATATTTTGAAAAATAAAAAGTGGGGAAACAGTTTGAAAATATAATTTCAAAATTATTTTGGAAATATTAAAATTTATTTTGAATTTTTAGAGTGAAAGGAAATGGAAATGGAAAATAGGAATTGAAATTCAGGAAAAATGGAAAATCACACTGTTCATTTCGTGATAGGTGTTCGACCGCGTCCGGTCCTCGCGCGCGCGAACACACGTCGCGCGTCGCCACCGCTTGCCGTACTCGCCGCGTCACCACGATTCCGCACGGTGGTCGTCGCCGCGCCTATGCACCACGCCGCCACGCGCGCCGCGCCATGCCGCCGCCAGCCGCGGCAACGGACGCGCACACAAGTCCACGCCGCACGCGCGCCATGCCGTCGCCGCACTCGCCCGCGTCGTCCGCACGCGCACTGATCCGCACCACGCCGCGTCCTCGCCACGTCGCGCACGCACGCTCCCGCACCACGTTCGCCGTACGCACACGCGGCCACGGTGGCGCACAACGCGCGACGTGCGCACGCACGCGTGCGCGGGCAGCGCTTGACGCCGGGCGTTCCCGAGCACCCCGCACGCTATAAATAGGTCCCTAGCTTCCTCTCACCCTCCCACACCGTGCCAACACCACCTCACTCCTTTCCCTCCTTTGCTGCCACCGAACGCGTCGAACGTCACAAAGTGCGCCGGTCGACCGAATACGCGTCGCCGCCGCGTTCTCCGCCGTCCACCGGCCGCCGGAGCTCGCCGCCGCCGCCGCCGGTAAGTCACCGTCCCCGGTTCCATTTCGCGTAGCCCGTGTCGACGAGGTCGTGATCGGCCGGGAACGCCACGCCACCACGCCGGCTTGCCGTGCACCCGAAGGGGGTAGACGCCCTCGGCGTCTAGGAGAGAGAAGGAACAGCGCTGTTAAAAAAAAGGGAGAAAAGAAAAAGGAAAAAGAGGAAAGAGAAAAGTAAAGAAGGGAGAAAAATTAGAAAAATAGGGAAAAATTCTAGAAAAATTGGGGAATATTTTTAGGGAATTTTGGGGAATATTTGTGCAAAAATATATAGTTTTCTCGTATTTTTCCTCGAGTAAAATGATTTTCTATATACGATTTTCTAAACTTCCGTTTACGTGAAACTTTCTTGAAGATTTAATATTACTTTTCTTTTCTTCAAACTATACTTAACCTTTTTGAATTCATTAAAAAAATGTGCCAACGAATCTCTTAAACAACATTCGTACGATTCTCGCTTCATCACTTTATCGGTTCTTTTTACGAAAAACCCTAGGTAACCGTGTCTCGGATTACGGTCGGTTTTGCTCTAAAGTCCTCCGTAGCTCGTGCAAAATCATAGGGAGATAGTTTGGAGTACTCTTTTTGGTTTTTCTTGATTCCTTATTCGTTCTTACCGAATTTTAATTGGATTCAATCGTTTATTTCGCACGTATGGATAGCATCCGAAGAGGCAGCTACTGACTACGTCGAAGACCCCACTGAACAAGCGTGCGAGCAAGGCAAGTCTTCACACCCTTTGAACATATCGAACCCAATTGCGAAATGATGTTATTTTAAACTCTAAACATGCATGCTTTACAGAATTGCCTACACTTGCTATGCCATACCTTGCTATTGATTACCTTTAGAATTACTCCTTGTAACTCGCGATGTGATACAAACAACCGAAGAATAACTTCGGTAAACTGCTTAGCCATGCTATACTTAGATTTATGCATACTCATGACTTTATGAAAAAGCTTTATGCTTGGGCAACTACCTTAGGGAAGGCGGTTGAGATACGGCATGTGGAGACATGAGCGCCACATGGCCATGAGAATGATGAACTAAGTTTTGATGAAAATTTAAAGTACTATACAAATGTTTTAGACTCGGGCGGCGGATGATTTGGGTGGATTCCGGAAAAGGCAAGTGCCGACCCCGTCGCTAAGGACCGAGCCATGAGATAGCCGGAAACGAGCCGCACAACCGTACTTCTCGAATGGGTATAGACCTAGCCGACTAGATAGCCGAGCGGAGGCGTATCCTTGCATAGATGGTTCTCTATGATGTGGCTTATGTGATAAGAATGGGGCTGCGACCTTTGTTGTGAATGGTGGAATTGAATTGATATTAATTAAACTTAAAGATTGAGAAGTTTTCCCTTATCCCGGGTGCGCCAGAACTCCTCTCACTGCTAGAAAAGGACGGCTAGAGTGCATGAGGGCTTAAGTTCATGGAGCGGGTACTGCCAAAGTGAGGTTATCGAAAGGCTTTGCCGTGACCGACTCATGTGTTGAGGCGTAGGCTCATTTGTTGGGCTGTCGCGGAGTACGGGTAAAGTGTACATCCACTGGAGGCGGAAAGCCATCCTTGGAATCACGATGGATGGTAGACAGAACCGTCGCCGGATTAACGAACTATGAAAGTAAAACTTGAATTGGCTAGTCGATAGGTTTGTGAAAAGAATTGTGAAAACTGGCTTTACGTAAAAATAACCATAGCCATGTTCTTTGAATCACCCTATCATATGCATCAATTCTGTGTCGGCTTGCTGAGTACTGGTTGGTACTCACCCTTGCTATACGCACAAACCTCCAGCTAATGGAATCGAAGAGCCGAAGATCCATACGCATATCACCAGGAGGACGAAGGAACGACGGCGCATATTAGACCTTAGCTCTGGTCATTGCTCGTGGCAATTGACAAGCCGCCTCTTTCCGCCGCCTTATCTAAATTCGTTTTTTATGTTGTATTCGGACCATAAGGTCCTGTGGGATGAACAATGCCTTCGGACCTATTATTGTAATAAAGGTATTGTAAGACTATTCGTGCATGTGCACTCGATTATCCAGTATTGTATTCGTGGGTACCAACTACTCGATCCAGGGAAATGGTACTATGAACACGAAAGATTCCCGCCTCAAAATCGGGGGTCCACAAATACCCTACTCATGTTTGTATGTAGTAGATGAGGCAAATTGCCAAGAACAGGGGGATGTCTCTCTCTCCTTCGAACTAAGTGGTGAAGGAAGTATCGCCAAGAGTTGGCTGCTACCCAGGGGGGCTGATCTGCTGACCAATCCACGACCTAGGGTGGGTCAATCTTACAGCAACCGGTAACAACCAGCTTGACAAAAGGGGGGGAGAGAACCTGTTCTATGATGGACTTGGGTCTCCTTTTATAGAGCAAGGGAACACCACAGTAGTCCTACCCTTTCTTTACTTCACTCCACGTGAGGGAGTGGTTTTTGCCTTGTCTTGTCGGAGATGCCATTCCATTCCTACTCCTTCCTGTTTGCTGCGTCATGGAAAGTGAAAAAGGAGTAGTCGTCGTGGTAGCCATGCCGCTGACGCGAGGATGGCCTGCCTACCTACCCCGACGGGACCCACCGGTCAGCGGTCCATTCCACGGGTAGACTCTGGCACCGCCCCGCCTACGCGCACGCCTTCTCTCTCCCACGCGGCCGCCCAACGCATTAAATGCGACTGGACATGGCGTGTGGGAGGCGTGCACGGAGTGGGTGCGCGGCCATGCCATGGTCTTAGTCAAAGACTTTTAACCCCCTTTGCATTATGATAGGCAAAAAGGGGTGATGATGGGTGCAACCGATAGCCTCGCCTCACATCGCATTGAATGCGGCGAGGCAGGCCCTCAGCTTTTCTCCATTTGAGCATTAAATGGGCTGGTTGGTAGTTGGATTCACCCCTCTCTCAAAGAGGTGCGGGGTGGAGGATGGGGGTCCGAGTGATCCCGGACCCTACCGACCAGGGGTCCGGGATCTCCCGGACCCCGCCGCTTGGGAGTATGGTGGCCTCCGGCAGCCTCCGAGCCCCCTCTCCAGGGCGGCCACGTGGCCGCCCGTGGCCGAGACTCGCCTAGCCTTTCGGGCATAACTTTGATGCTCCTTGATGGACAAGGGCGCCTTCCTTTTCTTAAATGTCACGCCCCGACATACCCCGGGCCCATATCACCGACAGTAGCCCCGGCGTTGACCGGGCCGAGTCGGGCTCGGGCGCGGTTGACGCCATTTTCTTGAGCGTGTGGGCTGGGCATGTGGGCTCTTTTGCTATGGCAGGTGGCTGACACGCGACAACTGATGTCGCACCTGGCCAAGCTTTTCCTTAGGACGGGGGGCGAGTTTGTTTGGGGCACGCACACGGGGGCCCATTCAAACCGCCTAGCACTCTCCGTCCCGCGTAGTGCGCCTGGCGGGCACGGAACCCCAGGCGGCACGAAATCCGAACGGCGCGGGAATCCAAGGGGATGCGAAAATCGAAAGGGAGCGAAGACGAGGGGGCGCTTCGTGTGGTAGTGGGGCGAATTTAATACCGTGGAATCCGAGGGGGCGGTGGTAGCTTATAAAACCAGATCCGCATGGAGGGGGATCGGTTTCTACGCTTTCCACTGCCATCACCTCTCATTGCCATTCGCCCTTCGTCTACCTAGCGCCTCCTGCCCCTTCTGTTTCCTTTCTTTCGCCTTCAGCTTCCCTTTCCGTACTTCTGCATCCACCCCAACAATGGGTCGTGACTCGCCTCTGGAGCCGGGGAGTGTGCTCCCCAAGTCTTTAGTTTGCACTGCGGAGGCTCGCAGCCTCTTTAACAAGTTCTTGCCGAGCGGCATGCGCAGCGGCGGCGATATCCCGGAGGAGCGGCCTCCCCACAGGATGGTGTTCTTCGCCTCCTTCGCCATGGTCGGACTGGTGCCGCCCTTCTCCCGGTTTTTCCTCGACATCCTGGAGTTCTATGACCTCTGGCAGCACCACCTCACCCCCAACGCCATCTTCTACCTCACCGTGTTTGCGCACACTGCGAGATGTTCGTGGGGTGAGGCCTTCTCTTCACCTCTTCCAGCAGCTTCTTCCGGTATGCCGGGCTTGCTCCCCCGGTGCGGTCGGGTACGTGGCGATCCAGCCATGGAACGACAGGGCGGTCGGCACTCCCTTCATCGACATCCACCCCCGCTCCAGGTGGGAGAACTGGAGGTTGTTCTGGTTCTACACCAGCTTGGGCGACCACCCCCGCCTCTCCCTGCTGACGGGGATCCCGGTGAACCAGAGGAACTGGGCGCGTCCGCGAGCTGGGAGGGAGCTGGACGGGGTGCTGGACCGGATCAGCTACCTTCGACGGGGGGGCCTATCCAGCCACGCGGTCTTCCGTGACTTCCAGATGCGGCGCATTGCGCCGCGCAGAAAGGCCGCGTCCCGCCTACATGTACATGGGCCCCAACGACGACATGCGGACCTTCGTGGCGCCGCCTTCGACCGGGTCGAGAGGGACCTCGGGACCTGGTTCGCCGCAGCCTCGGCGTCACGGAGATGGACTGACGCAGCTCCCGACCGGCGGGTGCCGCCGTGCCGACTCGCGCGCCGGAGATCCCGCACTGCTCGGCGCAGTGGTGGGCGACGGCGTGGGCTCGTCGTCGGCCGCACCGGAGGCGCTCCGAGGGCGGAGGCGGAGACGACGACGCCGACGCCGACGACCACATCCCGATTGGGCGGTTGAACCGCCGGGGTCCGGCCGGCGTCCGGGGCCCGACCCAAAGGGGAAGAGGAAGAGGCCGAGGAGGACCCCTCTCCTCCCCCATCTCCACACGAGGTGGCGGAGCGGAGCACGCCGCACCCCCGCACCAAGGGGCTCGCGGCGGCGGGCCCATCCCCGGGCCACCACGCCGAGGGCCGGCCGCCACAACGGCGGCGACAACGACGGCGGGGAGGCCGGGCGCGTCCCTGGCGAGTACACCGGCGGGGAGGCCGGGCACATCTCCGGCGAGTACGCCAGCGGCGGGGTCCGTCCGCGGGACTCCAGCATCAGGGGACGTGGCGAGCAAGAGCCCGGCGAGTCCTCCGGGCCGCCCCGCGAAGAAGAAGCGGGCTATCTCGGGATCTCCTGGGACTTCAACCCCGCCCGTAGGTACGCCTTGCTGATACGTGGATGTCTATTGGGGTCTTACATTTTTATCTTTGTTTCATGATTTCCTTGTTGTGTTTTTGTTTTGTTTCCAGCCGCGAGCACAGGCATTTTCGCCCAAGGGTTGTCCTCAAGGGCGGTTCTGCCTCGGGCTTGGGGGAGGGCGCACAGGAGAGGCCCGGGGCGCCCGAGCCCCCAAGGTCCGGGTCGCCCCCTTCGGGCTCGGTCCCGGATCCGATGCGATCCGGGAGGGGGCCCACCTGCAGGCCGGAGCACCCGCCGCCCACGAGGCAAGCCGCGGGCGGCGCCGGCACGAGGGGCGGCGGGGGCGACGGAGAGCAACCTCAGGGGTCCCCTCCGCGGCAACCATCGCTGCCACCACAGCAGCCCTCGACCGCACCGCACTCAGCGGTGCCATCGCCCCGCCCGCTACCATTAATCCTGGCCGGCGCGCGACCGCCGCGAGCCCCTAAGGCAAGAGGTGGGCGCGCCGACCACGGGGTCTTCGGCGGCTTGGCCGGCGCGGCGGCCGATCCCGGCCGAGCTCCAACTCCGAGTCCGGGGCGCCGTGCCTCGGGTTCGTGGTGTTAGTGATATGCCCTAGAGGCAACATGGAGATGTTGGATATCACGTCAATGTTTATGTATAAATGAATAAAGTGTTATTCGGTTCCATGAAATAGACATCTTGTATTGATCAATAAGTACGTGACTTATTTATGAGACTCTATATGTATGAATCTATTTCTAAACGATCCTCGATCATATGTCATATTGTTGGAACAAATATGATTCTAAGATCGGCATGTTTATTGATTGATGATCACGTCTCATAGATCATGGGTATGGAGATACCAAATCAATAAACATGGACATATGTGTTGGAGAACACATTGTTGGATAGACCCACCATGAGACACTACAGAATTAATGTGCCATTATTTGGTCTCGGGTAGTGTTGGTACAAAGTCCTTAGACTGAGATCACCATGGATTTCAACATGTGTAGTAGCCTACTTTGGGACTACCAAACGCTATTCCGTAATCGGGTAGTTATAAAGGTAGTTTTCGGGTTTGCTATGAAACATGGAGTGGGATGTGAGTGATCAAGATGGAATTTGTCCCTCCTTTGGAGAGATATCTCTGGGCCCTCGAGGTAATGGATTATGGAAATGCATGGCCATGCTAAGTTGATTGAGGAGTCAATCAACAGACAGATAATCCAATACGGTTCGAGTGAATGGTTAAGCTATTGAAGGGATGACACACATCTTGCCTATAGCTTAACCGGTATCGTGAGGCAAAGGGATTTGTGTACACATTACAGGTTCGAGCCGATATTATATTCTTGTATACTATGGTGTCAATATGTGCCGCTAGGCGCCGCATGATGTGTCGGCGAGTTGGACTCGAGCCGACGGTCGGCTAAGTTAGACTATAGCCGAAACCGAGTATACCGAACCTACGGGTCGCACGCTTAAGGGGATAAGAAGGCATTCGAGTTGGACTCGGATACGGCTCGATCGGATAGGGATCCGATCGGATAGAGTCCTATGGGCTTACGACGTGTGGGCGGCCAACTCTATGAGATACGGATGAGATCCGATTCAAAATAGAGTCCTAATCGGCCACTAGTCCCGATCGCCAACTCTATATAAAGGAGGGAGGGTGGAGAGCTGCGGCATGTCAATTGCATCGCGTGCAACGAAGTCGCCGAGATCAATCTCCACGGAAACCCTCCCCACTTTCGAGCCAAACCCTAGCCTTGCATCGCGTGCTAGCACACGAGTGTACGGCGTTCGTCCCCGGACGTGTGGATACCGTAGAGGCGCCGCTACGTTGCGCGCCGTTGATTGGCTGGATCGGCGCAATCGGAGCGATCGGCCGTGGTGGAATCGGCCGGTCGGGCGCATCGGAGCTAGGCGTGAGAACGCGCGCCGGACGACTCGAATCGGCCGATTGGCGAATCGGCTCTTCGGAATCGGCTACACGTTCCGGATCGGATTGCCCCGATTGGCTATTCCCGCACTCTACTCCAATCGGTAACGATCTATCGGCCCTTACTTGCAAGTGTTCCTGGGGTTTGCGCGGTAGAAAAGTTTTGTTTTCGGCTAGCGTAGCCTCCGCGTAACCCTTTACGTGGCCGCCTTGGACACGGTGCCTCTCGTCCGGTCGCAGGAGCGGGCGAGGGAGGTCGTCTCTACGGCGCTGGAGGCGGCCAACACCATCTCCCTGGAGGGGCTTCGGGTCCAGGAGCAGGCCTTGGCCGCTAAGGAGATCGAGGTGGCGCGGCGGGAGGCCGAGGTCGAGGAGGGTCGTCAGAAGCTGGCGGCCACGGCGAGGGCGGAGGGCCTAATCCACAGGCGGGAGCTGGCAGAGATCGTGTGGCGCCAAGAGGAGCTCAGTCAGGTGTTTGAAGACACTATCCCTGAACGGCACGCCGCCGACCTCCGCGAGTAGGTCGCCGCCGCCGCTGAGGAGAGGGTGCGCACCACCGCCGGGCAGTTCCTCCGCGACCTCAGGGAGCGTGCCCAGGGCCTCGACGAGCGCGAGCGCACCTTGTGCGACGTTGAGGCCGCCGCCGTCGGCACCGACGCTGACCTCCAGGCCCGCGAGGCCAGCCTTGTGGATCAGGAGAGGGCCCTTGAGGCGGCGTGGCGGGCAGTTGAGAGCCGGGAGGCCGCCGTCGCCAGGGCCGAAGAAGACTCCGCCGCACGGGAGGCCAACGTGCTGGCCCAGGAGAAGGCCATCGCCGAGCGCGAGGTCGCCGTGGGGGGACGAGAGGCGGCGGTGCTGGAAGCCCAGGAGGAGGCCTCCCGATGCCTGAAGGGCGTGTGGGATCACGAGCAGCTGCTCACCGCCGCCTCGGGCCGCCGGCAGGACGAGCGGGAGCGATGGGAGCAGGAGCTGGCCACCCGGGAGTAGGTGGTCATGGACGCGCAGCGCAGCTGCGGGGCCGGGGCGGAAGCGGAGGAGGGCGCCACCGGATCGCGGAGCGGAGCGCGTCTTGCGCCGGGGATCTAGGGCTGGCCTCATCCGTCGGGCGCCTTCGGGAGGCGGCTCGCGGGGTAGGGGTGAACCGTACCCCCCCAGCATCCTTACCTTGGGGGGATTGGCCACACACATTGACGATCTGGCCACGGGGATACAGAGGGTGCCGGAGGAGGTCGACGACGTGGCGAAGGAGTCATCATATGACTTATCCCGCCAGGTCACGTCACTCATCCTGGCGAGCTACCAAGCCCGCGACCCCGACTTCGACCCCTATATCCCCACCGAGGACTTCCCCAAAGGCACCGAGGAGGCCGCCCGCCGCCGCGTCCAAGACGCCGTCGACTCCATCATGATGGGCTTCGACGGCACCCCGGCGGCCTTCCGCCTCGCCCTCCGCGAGGACTCGTCGGATGCGACTCCCGACGATGCTCCCACGACCCACCGGCCACTTAGGGCCCTCTTGCTTCGGCTTGTATCTCGTATTTATGTAAAAAGATATTTATGCATTGTTTATAAAGTTAGCGGACTTGCCTTTACTATGCTGAACTTGCGTTGTAATGACTCATCGTGGCTGCTTTTGATGATTTATGTATGTGTATGTTGGGAGCCCCGGCCAACTTAGCACGCACGTAGTGGCGGTTGGTTGGCCCGAGCCCCTGTATGTTAGCTTCCCTGCAATTGATAGTTCAGCTCTTAGTTATTGGGAGAATGTGGTAGTGTTGTCCTCCCCCGTGACTTGTCCCATGTGGATGGGGGCTTCCGGTTCGGGTAGCATGCACTCGGCCGTTGGCGGTGCCTTCGTCGGGGTTCCGGTAGAAGCGAAGGCATAAAAAGGCCGGCGAGGGCAGCGGTAACGGGGCCGGACAGGCGTGTTAGTTCGCACCCAAACCCCGTGCGTGGTAGTATGCAAGCATCGCTGCACCCTCGACACCCTTTGGGCTCTCAGGCTGAGGCGGGCATGGCCGAGGGAACCATTGGAAAGCCACATCCGCAGTACATGCTCCAGCACGTGGGGGAAAACACACTGCAACAGGTATTTTGCAAGGGAAACATATGGAATGTAATAACAAACGTATTGCTCATGCCACGGGCGGTGGATGAACTTCCATGAATGTCTCGGCGCACCATGCGGCTTATGGGTAGAACTGCGCGGGTGGGAAATATTCCACGGGTTCGGCAACGGAGTGCCGTCCTCTGTGGCTAGGCGAACTACTCCCGGACGCGGGGTGCCGATAACCTTGTATGGCCCCTCCCACATCGGGGACAACTTGCTTAGCCCTGCGCGCGTTTGCACACGGCGTAAGACTAGATCATTGACTTGCAGCGCTCGAGGGCTGACTTTGCTTTGATGGTAGCGGCGGAGGCTCTGCTGGTAGCGGGCTGCGCGGAGCGCTGCTCGACGCCTTCTTTCCTCCAGGTAATCCAGATCGTCACGACGCATTTGTTCTTGATCCGCTTCGGTGTATAATGTGGCCCGGGGCGATCCCAGGGTGAGCTCGGAGGACAAGACCGCCTCGGCTCCATACACCAAGAAGAAAGGTGTTTCCTCGGTGGCGCGGCTCGGGGTTGTCCGATTGGCCCAAAGGACCGCAGGCAGCTCATCAGTCCACGAGTCTCCATGCTTCTTGAGCACATTGTAGGTCTTGGTCTTGAGGCCCTTTAGTATTTCTGCATTTGCACGCTCGGCCTGACCGTTGCTTTGGGGGTGGGCGGGCGAGGCGAAACAGAGCTTGATGCCCATGTCGTCGCTATACTCACCGAACAGCTCGCTCGTGAACTGGGTGTCATTGTCGGTGATGAGCCTGTTGGGGACCCCGAACCTTGCCGTGATGCCTCTCATGAACCGCACAGCCGAATGTTTGTCGATGACGCTGACTGGATAAGCTTCTGGCCACTTGGTGAATTTGTCGATGGCGACATACAGGAACTTGCATCCGCCCCGCGCCGCTTGAACGGGCCAGGATGTCCAGCCCCGACCGCAAATGGCCATGAGAGCGGGATGGTCTCGAAGGGCCTGGGCGGCGGGTGCGTCGCTGGCGTGGAATTGACATGCTCGGCACCGCCGCACGAGGTCTGTTGCATCCTCCGGCGCGGTGAGCCAATAGAATCCCGGGCGGAATGCTTTTCCCACCAAGGTTCGGGAGGCCGAGTGCGCCCCGCATTCGCCTTCATGGATCTCGGCTAAGAGCTTGAGACCCTGTTCCCGAGCAATGCATTTCATGAGCACTCCATTGGCACCGCGTCGGTGAGAGTGTCCCTTCTACCAACACGTACCTCTTGGAGGTCCGGGCAATGCGTTCGCCTTCCTCACGTTGCTCGGGCAATGACGCGTCTTCTAGGTACGCTCGGATTTCCGAAATCCAAGCCACCGGTGCGTGATGTCGGTCCCGCGGCGGCCGTGGCTGGCCGCCGCGGGTCCGGGCGTCGGGACCGGCCGATTCCCGCCTCGGGCGGTTCGGGGCGCGCCGACGGCTCTCGTGAGACTTTCCTCAAAGGCACTCGGGCGGGGCTCACGCGGACGCGATCCTAGATAGCTCTGCCCGCCGGAGTTGTCTCTTCTGGGAATGTGGCGTAGCTTGAGGCCATCGAAATGGCGCTCCATACGCCGTACTTCCTTGACGTAGGCTTCCATTTGGGGGTCGGTGCATTGGTATTCCTTGGAGACCTGGTTTACCACCAGTTGGGAATCCCCGAGGACCAGCAGACGTTGGATGCCTACGCCTGCTGCCGCTCGCAACCCCGCTAAAAGCCCCTCATATTCGGCCATGTTGTTGGTTGCCCGGAAATCAATCCGGACGATGTACCGAAGCACGTCGCCCGTTGGGGAAGTTAGCACCACGCCTGCTCCGGCTCCGTGCAAGGTGAGTGAACCGTCAAAGTTCATCACCCAGTGCGCGGCTCCTTGGTCGCGATCCCCCGCACTCTCGGGTTCCCCCGGGGATGGATCGCTTCCAGCCGTGGGCGTCAACTCCGCCACGAAATCAGCCAAGGCCTGGCTCTTGATTGTGTGCCAGGCTTCGAAGTGCAGATCGAATTCCGACAACTCGATGGCCCATTTGACTACCCATCCTGTGCCTTCTCGGTTATGTAGGATTTGTCCGAGAGGGTAGGACATGACCACCGTTACCCAGTGCGCCTGGAAATAATGACGCAACTTCCTGGAGGCCATAAGTAGGGCGTATAGCATTTTCTGGGCCTGCGTGTAACGTGTCTTCGCGTCCCGTAGCGCCTCGCTGACAAAATAGAGCGGCCGTTGCACCTTGGTGCGGGCCTTGGCTACCTTTCTAGGGGCGACTGGTTCGGGTACACCGGGGCGGGTTACCTCGGTGTCCGGGGCTCCCGAGCCGTCGCTTCCACCGGGCCCTCGGGGCCGCTCCGGGTGGAGGGGGCCCGGGAGCCCCGGACTAGGCCGGCGGCTCGAGGCTCGGGGCCATAGGCCTCCTCCGAGTTCGGGCGCTTCCTCCGCCAACTCCGTTCCGGGGTTTCCTACCATGGGTGCTTCGGGGCGGGTCATCTCAGTGTCCGGGGCTTCCGAGCCGTCGCCTCTCTCACCGGGGCCCTTAGGGCCACTCGGGTGGGGGCTTCGGTTGCTCCGGACTAGGGGCCCGGCGGCTCCTGGCTCGGGGGCTGGGGCCACCTCCGGCTCGGGCGCTTCCTCGGCCAGCTCCGTTCCGAGGTCTCCTGCCTCCGGTTTTGACAGGGTTGGGGGCGACTGAGAGCTTAGCTCGTCGTCGCGCTCCACAACCAAGGCCGCACTAATCACTTGGGGGGTCGCCGCCAAATATAAAAGGAGGGGCTCCCCTTCCCGAGGAGCCACCAGTACGGGCGGCGAGGAGAGGTAGTGCTTGAGCTCGCCCAAGGCCCTCTCCGCCTCGTCCGTCCAAGTGAAGGGGCCGGTTCGTTTTAACAACTTGAATAAAGGAAGTGCTCGCTCTCCTAACCTGGATATGAAGCGACTCGGGCGCTACACAACCGGTGAGCCTCTGCACGTCCTTGAGTTTTCTAGGGGCGCATCTCCTCTATTGCCTTTATTTTAGTGGGGTTGGCCTCGATGCCTCGGGCAGACCAAGAACCCTAATAGCTTGCCCCTGTACCCCGAACACGCACTTCTCTCGGATTCGCCATGCGGGAGGACCGGAGGTTATTGAATGTCTCGGCCAAATCCGGGAGCAAAGTTCTTTGATCCCGAGATTTGACTACGAGATCATCGACATATGCCTCAACATTGCGCCCTATTTGGTCCTTTAACGTGATGCGGACACCACGTTGAAAGGTGTACATGGCATTTTTTAAACCAAAGGGCATAAACATGTAGCAAAAAGTACCCACAGGAGTGATAAATGAGGTTTTCTCCTCATCCTCTACAGCCATGCGAAATTGATGATAGCCAGAATACGCATCTAGGAAGCATAAAAGGTCGCACCCCGCAGTGGAGTCGACTATCTGGTCTATTCGGGGTAGAGGATAGGGGTCTTTGGGACATGCCTTGTTGAGGTCGGTGTAGTCGATGCACATGCGCAGCTTGTGGTTGGCCTTCGGGACGACCACCGGGTTCGCCAACCACTCCGGATGCAGCACCTCCCGGATGAAGCCGGCCTCCTAGAGCCGTGTCACCTCTTCGCGGATGAACGCCTGCCGCTCCGGGGCCTGTCGCCTCACCTTTTGCCGGACCGAGCGTGCGCCCGGCCGTACTGCAAGTCGGTGCTCGATCACCTCCCTGGGGACTCCGGGCATATCCGATGGCTTCCAAGCAAACACGTCGGCATTCGCCTGCAAGAAGGAGACGAGCGTGTCTTCCTATTTGGGGTCCAAGCCGCCACCAATGTTGGCGGTCTTGGACGGGTCATCGCCCAAACGGATAGACTTAATCACCACCTCATCGGCAGAGGTGATGCGTTGCTTCGGGGCCCGGGAACCCGATGTCTCCCCTTGGGGACCCTCGGGTTCGACGCGGTCGGCCGCCACGACGTCGTCGACGCGCACTTCCGCGCAATCCAGCGCGGTTTTGACGTCGGCGTGGATAGTGATGCGGCCTCCGGGGCCCGGCATCTTGAGCTGGCGGTAGGCATAATGGGTAGCCGCCATAAACTTCACCAACGCTGGCCTCCCAATCACGGCGTTGTAGGGCAGATTGAGATCTGCCACATCGAAGTCAATCCACTCGGTGCGGAAATTAGTGGGGGCCCCAAAGGTGACCGGCATAGCGATCTGCTCAAGGGGCCACACTTTTCTGGGCGTCACCCCAATGATGGGGTGAGAGGGCCCGAGCACCATTCCCGGGGCCTTGATTACATCAAAGGCCTTCGGGGATAGTACGTTGAGGGCCGCACCTCCGTCAATTAAGACTCGGGCGACCTTGACGTTGTAGATGGTGGGGGAGGTCACGAGGGCCAAATGGCCGCTACGTGCGACACTCCCTGGGTGGTCGGTCTGGTCAAAGGTGATGGGCACCTCTGCCCAGCGCGACCTCCGGGACGCCTCGTGAGACGGCACGGCTGCGAGGAGCTCGCGCCTCATGGACTTGAAGCCTCGGCGGGACACTTGGGCGCCCGCACCGCCGTCGATGGTGGCGACAACATGCTGGGGATCCTGGTAGCCCAAGTTGTCATCGTCGTCCTCGGCGGGGGCCGCACCCTTGGCCTCCTCTCGCTGGTTGTCCGGACGCTCCGCCGGTACCTTGCCCTTGCGGCGGATCTCCTTCTCGTTCTCTCTCCGCTCCTGCTCATACTTCTGCACCCGCTCGGCTAGATTTTTGATCGAATGGCACTCAGAGAGGTCGTGGTGGGAGGTTTGTGCACCATGCACCATTTGTCTCCGGCCCGGCCCTGGTGGCGGGGTTCCGGGGACCGCCTGCGGTTACCCGCGGGCTTGCCCTTCCTTGAGGGCTTCTCGGCTCCGTCGGTGGCGAGGACGTGGCCCTCCTCGCCACCGCGCGATGGCCGACGCTTCCGTCGCCGTTCGCGCCGCTCTTCACGGGACGCGGAGGGGTAGCACCGGTGGAGGCCGGGGTAGGATTCCTAGGATTCCAAACCCGAGCCTCCTCTTGCGGCCACCGGTGCGAGCTCAAAGAGCTCCGTAGTAGTCCGAGGGGCCTTGGATTCGATCTTCTCCAACATAACGTCGTGGCATACACCACTCCGGAAGGCGAAGATCACTGCATGGTCAGCGATGGAGGGTATGGTGTTGCGTACCTGGCAAAAACGCTGAATGTATTTGCGCAGGGACTCGTCCTCCCTCGTCGGACCATGTGAAGGTCCGCCTCCACTCCCGGCGCGGTACGTGCCTGAAATTGGAGGTGAATTAGCGGCACAGGTCGTCCCAAGAAGTAACTGACCGGGCCAACAGATTCATCAACCAGGAGCGGGCCTGGCCCTTGAGCGCCATGGGAAAGAAGTTGGCCATGACACGCTCGTCTCCTCCGACGGCCTCAATGGCCGTGGTGTAGATCTGGAGAAACTTGGTGGGGTTAACCGAGCCGTCGTATTTCTCCGTAAGGGCCGACCTAAACTTGTTAGGCCGGCGCACGTTACGGAGGTCGGCAACAAGGCACGCCGAGCCTGCTGCTTGTAGGGGCGACAACGGCTGCGGGGCCTCATTGGGTGCCTCGGAGCTTCCCGCTTGCGGCTGGGCCATTATGGCCGCTCGCTGACCGCCAAGGGGCTCCATTCGCGGGAGGGCCGCTGCGGCCGCTCGCCGTGAGGTGGCGCCTCCCGACGAGGAGCGCAGTCGCGTCCGCCCTAAGCGGCGCTCGTCCGTGCCGCTCGATGTGGAGGCGGGCGTCGTGCCTCGCGTACGCAGTCCCGGGCGGTTCCGGTTGGGCTGTCGCCGAGGGGCTCTCCTCTGCCCTTGCGGCAGCTGCTGCCCTTCTAGTCCGTCGCCGGGAGGAAGAGCTTACCGTGGTGTGTGAACCGTGCGGTTGGCGACCGGAGGAAGCGAGGTCACGGCGGTGGCGCCGGGCCATGCCTACGAGCTTCGCCACGTCGTCGAAACACCTCTTGGCGTTGGACCCTCGCCGGGTGGCCGGGGGTGGCGCAAAGAGCTTCGCCGCTGCGGGCGCCCTCGGGAGTGCCAAACTCCGGGCGGCGATGGACGTCGCCTCGGCGGGGCTCGTCGCACGCCCGCTAGGGCGTGGTCCGGGTCCCACAGAGCGTTGTCACCTGCGGGATGCATGGGCCCCTCCGTCCTCAACCGTCGCTTCAGCGGGGGGCAGAGGGGATGGCGCGGGCGTTGCTGCCACCGTCGCCACCAACGGCGGTGGGGGAGACGAAGATCCCTCCCCCCTCGAGCGGAGGTGGCGGAAGTTGGGGCTGTGCCTGCCCGTGTCAACCTCTTCCGCTGCCTCGTTGGCCAGGCCACGCTCGCGCGTAGCGAGTGAGCCTGACGCGGAGCGTAGGCGCGGCTGTGGACCATGGCTGAGACGGGGAGAGAGGATTCCCGCCAAAAAATGGATGAAAAACGGGAGTTTAAACCAAAACACAGTGCCCTCCCCCTACCTGGCGCGCCAGCTGTCGATGTCGTGGATCGACACGCAAGGATCCTGGGGACCCCCTTTTTTGGTTCGGCACGGGGAGCAGTGTACCCTGGTTCAAACTCGTAGAAAAAATGAAGTAATGCAGATGAGGCGGAGGTTTATACAGGTTCGGGCCACCGGCGAGGTGTAATACCCTACTCCTGTTTGTATGTAGTAGATGAGGCAAATTGCCAAGAACAAGGGGGATGTCTCTCTCTCCTTCGAACTAAGTGGTGAAGGAAGTATCGCCAAGAGTTGGCTGCTACCCAGGGGGGCTGATCTGCTGACCAATCCACGACCTAGGGTGGGTCAATCTTACAGCAACCGGTAACAACCAGCTTGACAAAAGGGGGGGAGAGAACCTGTTCTATGATGGACTTGGGTCTCCTTTTATAGAGCAAGGGAACACCACAGTAGTCCTACCCTTTCTCTACTTCACTCCACGTAAGGGAGTGGTTTTTGCCTTGTCTTGTCGGAGAAGCCATTCCATTCCTACTCCTTCCTGTTTGTTGCGTCATGGAAAGCGGAAAAGGAGTAGTCGTCGTGGTAGCCATGCCGCTGACGCGAGGATGGCCTGCCTACCTACCCCGACGGGACCCACCGGTCAGCGGTCCATTCCACGGGTAGACTCTGGCACCGCCCCGCCTACGCGCGCACCTTCTCTCTCCCACGCGGCCGCCCAACGCATTAAATGCGACTGGACAGGGCGTGTGGGAGGCGTGCGCAGAGTGGGCGCGCGGCCATGCCGTGGTCTTAATCAAAGACTTTTAGCCCCCTTTGCATTATGATAGGCAAGAAGGGGTGATGATGGGTGCAACCGATAGCCTCGCCTCACATCGCATTGAGTGCGGCGAGGCAGCCCTCGGCTTTCCTCCATTTGAGCATTAAATGGGCTGGTTGGTAGTTGGATTCGCCCTCTCTCGGAGAGGTGCGGGGTGGAGAATGGGGGTCCGAGTGATCCGGACCCTCGACCAGGGGTCCGGATCTCCGGACCCCGCCGTTGGGAGTATGGTGGCCTCCGGGCAGCCTCCGGCCGCCCTGCTGGGCGGCCACGTGGCCGCCCGTGGCCGAGACTCGCCTAGCCTTTCAGGGCATAACTTTGACGCTCCTTGATGGACAAGGGCACCTTCCTTTTTCTTAAATGCCACGCCCCCGACATACCCCCGGGCCCATATCGCCGACAGAATGCATCGGGCGACTGCATGGGAGAGAGAACACAAGAAATAGGAGTGTCACGTGGGCGCCTCTCCAGTGAAGGGCCACCGACCGTAGGCCCCACCGGAGTAGGTAGGTTGGCCCATCCTCACGTCGCAGCATGGCAGCCACGACGCCCGCTTTTCTCCGCCAACTCCCATGACGTGACAACAGGAACAAAAATGGGGGTGGCTTCTCTCACAAGACAAGGCAGGAGCCGCTCCGTCACGTGGAGCGGAGTAGAGAAAATCAGGACTACTGTGGTGTCCCCTTGCACTGTAAAAGGAGGCCCAAGTCCATCATAAAAACGGTTCGTTCGGTTCCTGGTTCCGATGTCTGGACGAAGGCTCCCTCTCCCAACTGTTCTTAGCAACCCCAGAAATGAGCCTAAGGTTCTGCCATTGTTGGAGACCTTGGGTTTCAAGCATCCCACCTCAGTCACCAGCCCCGGCATCCTCAAGGAGAACACCCTCACCGGTTCCTGTAATTCATCCCCCATATTACACAAAGAATAGGAGTAGGGTATTACGCCTCATAGGAGGCCCAAACCTGTATAAACCCCTTGTGTCCATTGCAGTTGCGATCTTTTTTCGGTTTTACTGACTCCTCGCCATCCTTACCTTGAGTTTAAGCCCTGATTCATCGCTCCCCTGTGCCGAACCAAAAAGGGGGTCCCTCGGATTCCCGCGTGTCGAGCACACGCATCGACAGAATTTATTGTCAGACAAGGATAAGGTCCATTACTGAAAATTGTATCTATTAATTAGGAATATTAGTGAGTTGTATTCATTAGAGACATTTTGATAAGAGTCCTACTAAGAGACTTATTCGTGTGTTTTTGTAATTTAGGAGTTGAGTCGTATCCAGCATGGACAAGTTTGTATATGGGTATAAATATCTACACCTAAGGTCTTTAAAAAACAATAGTTGAATACACACTTTTAGCGCATCGTCACCCTAGTTTCCTAGGTTTTTTATCCCGACGAGTTCTTGTTTCGAGTTGGACTGCATCGGCTTCCATCTTTGACAAGGGATAAGACTTCTCATGGTGGTTTGTATCGGCGGGATTAATGCTTACATCGTTTCGACACTCTAATCTAGCTTATGCATCTGCCTATTTATCATATGTATTAATTAATCTAAACTGATAGTTCTGTTACTTGTATCGGCTAAGCCTTCTTTAGAGTTTTTGTCGGTATCGATTAAACCGTTTTATAGATCTAGACTAGCTAAGACATCCTCCACCATGAAAATCAGTCAAAGGCTTGATTGTTTGGAATTTATGTTTCTTTTCATACCTAGTGTTGTATCAGTTAAGTTTAGCCTACTAAATCGTGTTTAGAATCATAAAAGCTAACCTACCTTGGATTGCTAATAAGGGTAGTGTCGGGGTTTTCAATCGGTCTTCTGGTATAACTGTTTTGCTTTAAGTCATATGATTTATTTTGTTTAACATGTTATATCTATCATTTTATGCATGTTTATCAATCTTTTAAATCTACTAAGCTTGTTATTAGCCTCATATTGTCTAGGTTTGGTCTGATTTGTTGAGGTTATAACCTGTTTATTAGATTTGATTAAGATTGATAATATTATATAAAGTTATATCGGAGTTTTAGCCGATATGTTACCTAATCACCTGAGATCTTTCATCGGCTATGATCTAAGTCTATATAATTGTTAATTTATTTAATTTTAGTTATACGTAATTAATACTATCCCGGTTAGGTCCGATCTATCGTAATTTCTTGTACCCAAGAGAAAGATTAAATTAGTAATTACATGTTATCTGAGTCTATTGCCGATCATGATTGCTTTGGGTATAATCTTCAGTATTCGTCCATTGGCTAGTTATCTAGATAATATAATTATATAACGATTGATTTTAACAATATTAATTTTATGCTGCATCGATGGATTCGATCTTGTTAAAGAAAAGTTGTTTATATTTATATCTGATTTAAATCTAGCTCATGAACAATATATTTTACTTTATAGCCGATTCACTCGACCATATCAACTAAGTCATCACGATACGTCATCGGCATATCGCTCGATTGGCTATCGTCTTCTAACGTTTATCATGTCTTATTGGTTACAGAGTCAAACCAACTGGCACACCCATATTCTTTTCACCAACGTTTTTGACCTACACTGGAGTTAAGCAGACTCGTAGGCTGTCGTGTTTTTCTCATCGACACTTATAAAACATATAATAAAAAATTGGTTTAAAATCTTAAGTCAATAAGCCTAAGCCCGTACAAAGAGACTTTGATTAGGAAAAAATATCAAATTGATTAGTTAAGATGATCTGAATTTATAAAGGCCTATCGGAAAGAGTCTAATTGTCCGACAATGGGCAACTACGACTTTGACTGGTTATCAGTTGGTGACAAATCTTACTCCCATACCCCCAAATTATAAATAAACTTTCACAAATAGGTTATATTACGCTCTTGATTGCCTGCAAGATAATGCCTCCGCGGAAATGCATGAATTTTCATGAATCAGGCGGAAATTGAATTGTTTACACAAAAAAGTGCGATTGTACTTTTTTTGGAAAAAAATAATGTGTTTGAATTAGCGATAATTGAAGACTTCTCCTACAGATTGAAATAAACAGAAAAGCTTCAAACATATTGCTCTTTAAAGACAAGTTTAAACTCATTTTGTACACTGAAATTTCTGACATTTGGAACTGAAAGCCCGGTCAAAATCCAGGCATTGTCATCTAAGAAAATCAGAATCTGGGAAGCGACAGGCGTCACCAGGTGACTGGAGTACGTGTTTTAATTTAAAAAGCGTAAACCCGAGGACTAAATCGAAATAACGAAGCGACCTCGAAGCTAACGGCTACTTTTTGCTCGCTTCCAGCACAGCTTCCGCCGTGGTGGGGACAGGCGACGGTAATCTGAGACTGGTAGTACTCCAGAAGATAGTGAGCTGGTTTCGAAGAGTATAATAACGTCAGAATCGAGGCGCGTCACTGAAAAATTCCCTGTCCCTTTTTCCCCTTCCCTTCCAGTCCTCCATCTCTTTTTCCCCATCGGATTCCGCCCCACGCTGTCGGCGATGGCCACGACCACCGCGAAGCCGCCGGCGACGGCGGCTGGAGGAGGTGTCCGAGGTGGAGCTGTCGGAGGCGGGATCGCCGGACGTCGGCAGCCAGAGCAGCGGGAGCGGGAGTGGGGGGAGCGGGAGCGGGCGGAGCACGGCGGGGTCCTCCGGGTGGGTGTACCACCTCGGCGTCAACTCCATCGGCCACGAGTACCGCCACCTCCGGTTCCTCGTCATCCGCGGCAAGACGGTCGCCATGTACAAGCGCGACCCGAGCAAGAACCCCGGAATCGTCGGTTTCCCCCACTCTCTTCTCCCTCCTTGCTCCCACCTCCTGCTAAGTCCCGTCTCCGAATTTCTTACGCGTGTTTGTGATCGCTCTCGCTTCTTCGAGGGTTTCGGCTTAGAGCTTGTCGTCGGAGCTGCAGGGGTAGGCGGGGGTTGGATGGAGGCATGGAGCTGCTTTACTCTTTGTTGGGTTCGGCTTGGTTTTGTACGTGTGCCGTTGCTTTTCACGGAGGCTCTTCGAACCTTGTCAGAATTGTAGGATTTTTTGGGCAAACTTTTTACAGTATTTTTGTTCGGCGTAATGTAGGCGACGCATCAATAGATGCGAGTATGCGACTGCGGTCGAAAATGCGACTTCAATTGATTTGGCTGATGACAACCGTGTCATTTATTGTAAGAAATTGATCATTTCTGCATTTGGGGGCTGCTCTGGGTTGTAAATTTTTTGTTCTGCTGGTATTGCTTTATAGCCCTGCTATTATATGATATATCTATTGTCTGCTTGCCAATGGTTCTGAAATCCAACAAGTAGAAAATGGAGGAGTTTTAGAGCGAACTGCTAAGTTGTGTGTGCTCAAGTTCTGTATTTGTTCAATTACTGACTGACGAGTGACACTGTCTGCAATTTAAGGATGAAAAGTTGCTGGTAAATTTAGGACCGATGCTTGGGCTGGATGCATTGCCTGTGCCTTATCGGCATTGGGGCTGTTTTGAGTTGTAGTTTCGATCATATTGACTTTTTTTAAGAAGCTGTTATGTTGATCTTGCTAGAATATATCCGTAAAATGATTTATGGCTGTTGTTCCCACATAGCCTCGAGGTAGCAAGCCAATTGGGTAGATCTGTGGATCTACATTTTACAAAACATCACAAAGTAATTCCTTATTTACAGAATTTTTTCTCTTAAAACTTTTTGGACATTACATGCACATGGAATCTTATTACCTCTTGTTTTATCTTAGCAACCTATCCGAAAGGGCGTTGTAAGTCACACTCTTATGGTGGAGGAACTTGGTCGACAGATTACTAGCCATGGGGTAATGGTCCAATTCTGTCCATTGATTAACATTCAATTGTCATATTGTGTTCCTAATAGTGCAGCATAAATCATGCCTTTTTGTTAAAATGTTTTGTTCTAAATGTCTCATGTGCTTGCCTTTGTAAATAACCACACATTTTTTTTTGAAAACCCAGGAATTGTATGTCTTGCGGTTTTACAATCGGTTGGATCAAACAAAGAAAGGAGAGGTACACAGCTCATTATACTCTTGCATATTTGTAAAAAATGCTCCTATATAATGATTAAAAGTTTACTTTTACTAGATTGCATGTGGGGACCCTGGTGAAGCTAGGAAATGGATTGAAGCATTTGAGCAGGCAAAACAGCAGGTATTTAATAATACTATCAAATGCTAACTGTTATTATCGGTGTAAAGTAGTTTATGTATTTGTCGGTTCATCTTATATACCCTTTGTGCAAATGTGGGCTAACTTCAGTTACCTGAACTAGAAGTACTGTATTCATGGCGTTCAGCTCAAAGAAATATACAATATTTTTTATTTCTATTTGTTCCTAATTATGTTGCCATTCAGGTTGTGGTAGCATATCAGTGAAGTTATTTATTTATGCACCAAATTTTTTTAACATGTATTCAAATTATTAGGACTTTGGCTCATCACAGTACAGTAACCAGAAATCACAAGTACGAATTATGACAGGGATGCATGCTAATTTGCATTGCAGCAGTAGAAACTTTAAATAGCTGTTCTTGAAATAGAGCTTGCTTCCAAGAAACATGATCGCTGGCACGAGGGAGGCAAGGGAAGAATGAGATCTTGGAAATGTTGAAAGTGTTAACAAACAAGCTCATTGAGTCCTGTGCCATTGTTGCACTGGCACCTGTCCCTGAGAATTAGACTGTTAGCACTTATTTTTTGTCGCGGGGAATAGATTTCAATATTTCACTACTCAGATAGGTCCTTAATAAAATCTCGACCGGCTATCTGTTATTGCTGGTGTACAAACCATTATCATAATTCATTGTACAAAAATGTTCACTTGAAAATTGAGTTTCAAATTTATAGACATCACTGGTCTTTTGTTTTAGGTATGACTTCTGGTTCCAATTGTCGCATCATGTCAACAAGTCCCAACTAAATATATTAGTCTAAATTACAAGATGTAATAAATAAATAATTATCCTCAAATCTGAAACCTATATACATATTTATGTGAAACCAATTAATTACGTATGTATACTTATATGCAATGATGCAATATCTTATATTTTTCTACAAAATTCTTACATATAATTGCCTATATATGGCAGCCGCAAAAGAGAGTGGAGGTGGGTGTAGAACCTTCCAATACCATCACCCTTCGCACCCTCTTTAAATATCAAGATAAGATACAGTTGATAATTTCTGCTACATTTGATTTGATTCTTTTATCCTGATTTATCATAACAGGCTGATTATGACCTGATGATGAGAGGGGTTAGTTGGAATAGATCCCAGAATGAAAACGAGTATGGGAGTTTCTCTGTGAGATGATACTTGAGTTTTTCTTTTCCAAATTGCAATTTACAGTTCTTTCTTAAGCCAAGCTCTTACGCCATATAATTATTTACACCTGGAGGCTTAATCTTGATGGGCATCGACCACGTGTAAGGAGATATGCACAAGGCTTGGGGAAACTTGTACGAATTGGTAAAGGTAAGATAACAGAAAAGCAACATTAATTTGTAGCTTTGTACCATGATAGTTAGGTTACAGTTTTACTCTATAACTTTGGAGACAGCTCAATTTTGAATTTTAGGCAATTCACTCAATTCCTTGGCTAAATAAACCAAGAATGTTTGACTTTATTTTTTTTCCCATGAATCTGTTTAACCAAAAAAAGAAAAATTGGATGTCCAGAAGGGCGATAATCAAGATCTGAAATCCAAATGTGGTATCAGTAAATTGTATAACTTGCTAATCCTTTTACATTTATTCAGCAATTTGATTTTCTTGAGAAAAAAATGTACTGGGCTTTTTTTTGTAGGCATCCTAGTTCGATTCTAATAGAGGTTAGGCTTATTCAGATTGAGTTGTTTTACAGAGGACAAATGTTACTCAGTTTCAGAAACATTTCAATTGGCGGGCTCTTTTACTTTGCAAAAGTGAGGTGTCCAATTGTTGTCAACTCAGCATGCAAACCCACTTTGAATTTGAAGTTCGGCAGAAGCAGTGGCGGAGCTAGTGGCGCCATCGAACCCGAGCGACTAATAGCGTTTTCCAGTGATTAAATAATTTTTATAGGTGTCGATGGCTATTGGCAGTGGAGAAAGCAGCGGCGAAGCCTGGGAGGTCGCCCGACCTGCCCGGCGCTGGCTCCGCTGTTGCGCAGGAGAGTTTGATACGAGCATATGACTAACTTTATGGAAAGCAATTGACCCAGATATGGAAGTTTGGATAAAAATGATTTTGGTTACATGAAAAATTATATGTGAAACCCTACTGTTTGTTGGATTATTCAGCTGATTGCCGCAAAATGTATAAGAAGTGTGTTCTAGAGAGGTATATTAGTTAGGAATTAAGAAAAACCACTGATGCATTACTTATATGAACCAAAATGTACATGCATCAAGTACATGGGACCGATCCTAGACTAAAAATACAATTATATCCTTAACAGTTAATGGTCCTAGCATAATTAATTCCTCGCCTGATTTGAAGTTACAGAAACACTAGTGCTTCACAACAGTTTAGCAACTTATGGCCTGTTTGGTTGCTTGCCAGTTGCCACATATTGCTTGACTGATACTACCGGATTTTCTCTCATGAATGTCTTCAATAAGCCTTTTGCAGTATTCGTGTTTAGGTTATTCTAAGGTTTTCAGTTAGCCCAATTATGAAGTTTTACATGAAAGTGCTAACTATGTGATAGATCCTTGCCTACAATTCTTTTATTTACATTTTTCATTACAGGGCCAGAAAAGCTCCTGCGGCAGTCTTCAGATCTTCAAAGCCATGAGATAATTAATACAAACTTTGGAGGTGATTCCGGAGATGCATTTGAAACACATGAATGGAGATATGTTCGAACATTTAATGGTATCTTTGCGCTATTCCTATTGGCACCTTATAACTAATCTGGTTCATCTGCCTGTATTCCTCTTTTGTTCCTTTTTGATGTCTACTCAAATGTATGTTGGATGAAGTTGCAGAAAACATCTTTTTTATTTCTCTTGCTGAAAAAGAATATTGTTGTGAATTACTGAATCTACACTTCACCTGGCAATCTACATGACTGACTTACACTTTTTTTATGAAATATAAGACACCGTTGTATCTTGGACAGTGAACTTGAGTTCTGAGTTCATTGCTTAAGTGCACAGAACAATGGTTGACAGCATGTCCTAATGACCGCAAGACTCAAGTTTGTACCCCTAACATTTGTCAATATATATCATTCTATCTGATAAATTATATGGAAGTTAGATAAATATTGTTTTCTAACTATTACCGAGTCAATTTTATCCCATGTGTTCTGTAACACGATAAATGCATCAACTTGCAACTTAATTTAAGAAAAAACAGCTAGCCAATCACAGATATCTAAACATGGTTCAACTAGCATGACCAAATGGGATTATTTACCTTTATGTCTATTATTCAATTCCTAAGGCTAGGGGCATATAATGATGAAATTTGAAACCTCTCTAATCATGTCCAAATTATCATGAACTTATTTTCTCTCTGTGTTTGATTGTTTTGCAGGTATAAGAATTTTTGAAGATATTGCAAACACAAAGGTAAGAAATATTCTTCTTCATAAGGTGAAAAGTATAACATATTGCTGTAGCATTGCTAGTTAGATGAACCTATCCCCATTTGTTGTGATCCTGGATGACTGAGGGATCAATTGCAAGAGCCAGAGATGATGGCCGGGGAATGGGCGAGATAGAAATGGGAAGAACAGAGGAACACCATATTCTCATGGTCCATGTTCTTGTGGTTACTTGGTTGTTGATATGTCTTTGCACCCAAAAAACATGCACTCTTTATGAAGCAATAATGATTAAGCAAGGAGCAAGCCACATAACAATGGTTGCTACATGTCCAACTATGCAGCAGTCAATATTGGTCAGACAGCCCCATACTCCATACACAGTGCTAGCGTGTATTTGCTCAGACTTGTTTCTCAGTTTTACCAGTATAAACATTTGTACCCTAGTACAAAATTAGAACAAGGTAGTTCTGTTCTTCAATGACTGAAATGCTTGAAGTGGACAATCAGCCTTCATCCAATGAGCTGTGATCCCTCCCAGCAAAGTTGCTGCTTCTTAATTATAGTTATTTTTTGGTCCAGTGAGTGTTTGGTTTGAAGCCAATAGTTGCCAAAATTTTGTCAGATTGACCACATTTGTTTGCTGCCAAAGTCTATGCCTGTTGGTATTGTTGTTCATTTCTTTGCCAAATTATGGTCAAACCACAAGCTGCTGATTTTCCTGACCAAGCTTTCATAATATAAACAGTTTTAACAACTTGGTCGATTTTAGGAATGAGCCAAATTGGCTATTCACATGTTTTTTAGAATAAAAGCTTATCTATGCAAACCTTTTCCTAACTTTTGTAGGGTGGAAAAGGGGTACTTCTTAAGTCTGTTGGTGTGGTTGGGGCGAATCCTGATATTGTATTTGAAGTGGTTCTCAGCTTTGATAAGCATAAGCGATATGAGTAAGCTAGCAGTTGATTGCACCTTAAAGTGGAACCAAATATAAGTTCTACTATAATATATTGACAACTTGCTATACTAAAATTATCCTGTGCAGGTGGGATATGCTGACTGCCAATTTGGAACTGGTAGAAACAATTGATGGATACTATGACGTTGTTTATGGAACTTATGAACCTAGATATTTAAACTGGTATTTTTATTTCACTGTTTTTTTGGATCATTCCCTGAATACGGTGACATAAATGTTAATGTTATAAATTAATGTACTGGGTGAACATATTTTACACTTTTGTTTGTACCAACGACATTCATAAGGATTATCTGAACATGATCAACTAGCTCTCTTTTGGAATTTGGACAACTTAAGCTTGACATAGAACATGCTTTTTCTAGGAAGCATGTTGCTTATAGCTGTTTTTATTTTGGGGGGAAGCATGTGCTAGTTAAACCTATTTATGTTTTTCTTTTTTACCAATGGTAACCATAAGGGTTGTCTGAACATGATCAAACAGACCTCTTTTGGAATTTGGACAACTTAAGCTTGATAGAGAACATGCTTTTTTTAGGAAGCATGTTGCTTACAGCTGTATATTTAAGCTTCAGTTTATTAGCTAAGAGTTGTTGCTATTCCTGATTGAGCAGTTTTTAAAATATGTCAATTCCACTCTTAAGTATGTAGACTGTTTTCAGGTGGAAAACAAAGAAGGATTTTGTTTTTTCCAGACAATGGTTTCGTGGACAAGATGGGGCATATAGTAAGTAACTAAGTCTTTATTATATCACAGCTTTATTTTAATATATTTTAGATCTCTACTAATCCTCTTTGACATTCCTAAATGGACGGTCCTAAAATATATAATTAGAGGTTCACCTTAGCTAGATTGAAATATGATGTGATGAATTCAACCTCTTAACTTCGAATTAATCCAAATTACTTGACAATTTTCTAGATGTTATGACAATTGATTTCCACATGTGTTGTTATGTTCTGTTAGGTGCTATTAACAACAGGAAATGAATTGGTTAACTTGGACAGCAGGAGGTTACACAATCTGCTGTGCTGAGATGTGTGAGGTGCAGGTTGTGGTGATCACCTTGGGGCATGTCCATCAACAGTGAATACTAGTAATCACTAGCAAAGTGGGGACTGAGTAATCTGATAGGAAGGATGGATGCCTACAAAGAATCAATTGATTCCTATTACTTGTCCGTAGGGCTATAGAGGATGCCCTAGGGAAAAAATGTTGACCAAGATTGATAGGACTGTACTTGCCAGTGCTTCCAGGAATGCATTTTTACTGGAGTTGACATTGAGGTAGTTGGGTTGATATAAGTTGAGGACCAAATTCCTCCATATTTCTGAAAGAACTATGACATGATAATGTTTTACATGAGATAGTACACAAAAGTCACACCAAATCGATGTATAAATCACTTATAACCCAATCGAAGTCTTAACCCATGATGGGTTGGTATGCATCAACATTGCCCAAATCTTAATGTACAGTAACCGGCTACCTAAATGCTACTAAGTATACCTAGAAATTTGAGGTTTCCTGCTGTGGTCTATGTATAGGGCAACTAGCTGTCAAGTGTGTTAAGTGTTAACAGCACATATAGCAGTTGTCTTCCACAATATACTTTGTGTTATGGTTCAACTGAGCTGGTTATGTGTTTGTTTTCCCCCCTGGTGCAGCCATTTTGCAGACTCCTGCTAATCACAAGAAAAAACCTCCAAGGCATGGCTACGAGCGTACAAAAATCAATTGTAAGATTCATCTTTCTTACCTTTATTTGTATTTATAGCATGATTCAGTGAGTTTGAGTTGTTTGTTGGTCCTGTATCTTAGCATTCAGCTTGTTTTGTGATGATTTGAAGCAGGCAGAATAGGAATAACCATTTATTTTTCTGTTTCAGAAATTTTTGCTCACATCATGTTCTCAGTTAGTTAAGTTTTGTCCTACCACGCCCCATTTATCCTCTCATCATATGCATTCATTTACTATTACTCCCTCCATCCAAAAGTGTTAAGCCTATTTTCCAAAAGAGATGGTCATATTTGTAGTCTTCATGTACTAAATTAATTGTTGATCGGAACCCAAACAGCCATCTTAATATTCATTGGTTGCATGCATGTATATAGTTTCTTGGTTTTGTTACATGGAGATGAGTTAATTCCTCCTTGGTCTTGGTGACAAAAAAATATGTCTTACATTTTTGGATGGAGGGAGTACTTACCATCCTTTCTCATCTTCCCCAAACAATTAACAGATGGATCCTTTCTTATTAGAAATTTGGCTATGCAACTTTCATATGCCCAAAACTTATTATATTGTAACAATAATTATGGTCAAAGTAAACTTATTTTGACTGCACAGGTCGACAATGACATTCTTTTTGTGACCAGAGGGAGTATGTTGCAGTAGTTGCATAGATGAGTATTGCAGATAAAAATGAATCACTTGTAATCAATTTGGGTGGATAGCGATATTGCACTAGCCTATTCATAGTATAACTTTTTGCCCGTCACTCTCAAAACTGGAAAAAAATTAGGGTTTCACATTTTATTGTAATTTTTTAATTCCAACATGTCTTTCAGCATCAACATGGGAACTAAGAAGGTTGAACCCACCAGGATCATCAACTCCAAAGTGCCTTGTTACTCATATGTTGGAAATGAGCCCAAGTTTTTGGGATAGATGGAAGAGAACACATAGCGTGAATTTTGACAGAAGTATAGCTTTTGCTTTGCTCAGCCAAGTAGCAGGTTGGTCAGGTTTGCTGTTATTGCAAGAAATACTATTACCATTTAGGATATTATAATGATGCCCTTGTATTTCATATGGCCAGGTCTAAGAGAATACTTTGCAGCAAATCCAGCTTTGACATCTGATTTGCCGTCAACAGTAGTGAAGCCCAAAGCGTCTGATTCTTTGATCATCCAGAGTGAACTGGAAGATTCTGAACTTAATGATGAATTCTATGATGCACTTGCTAGAGGTGAATCCTTTGAAGATGAGGATAGTGACGATGACAATGATATGATGCCTAAGGTGATATTTTATGGTTTATCAGCACTATGCAATCAGACTGGAAATAAATGGAGACTCAGTTCCCTTATGAAATTTCTGTGCAGACTGGAAAAGTGAAGTTCAAGAATGTTTCATGGGCTATTGCAGGTCTTGCTATGAAACCGACTAAAGGTCATAATCGTAAACACAATAGACATTTCAACTCTTCTAGCAATATTAGACAGTACGTTGATAAAAAAATACATGTATTTTCCATTAGTTTCTCAACCACAAAATGGACATTTATACACAAAAGTGTGGCATACACATAAGGTAGTGCATATCTGGGGTATATTGGATGCAATGTGCTCTGTTGCCTTTGTCTATATTTGTCAAAACATGACTCCAATGAGTATTCCTTATGTTTTTAAATAATTGTCAAGTTAACTTTTCTATTCAAAATCTGACCAATTATAGCATCTAATGTATTTAATTAGATCAAAGGAAAAACCATACTGTTAGATTTGCCATACATAAAAATTACTATATTTCTTTTTTATTTTGTAAAAATTTACTAAAAAGGATTATGGTTAAAGTTTGAACAATAGAGTCAATGGTGACGATCATTTGAAAAGAAGGAAATTGCACCTGCTAGAATGCATAATTGCAAGTTGCTAGCTTGCATTACAACATTTCTCATGGTTCATTTCAGTCATTTTGGATGTCTTAAGGTAATCATTGGAGAAGGAGAAGAAGTGATAAAGTAAAATGGTAGCACAAAGCATATGGGATAAACTAAAGAATGATATATCATATAGGCATTTGTCTTATTTAAGCTTGTTGGATTCCTGTTCCCGTTTGTTTCAAGTGAAGGAGAACGATAGGTGATAAAAATGTGGTACACAGAAGGGTGGTAAAAATCACTAATTCGCTGTAGTTGTGACCATATACCTTCAAATACAGATCATGTTGGAATTTTGCTGTCCTTGATTTTTTTTTCAGAGGAAGCTGTCCTTCTTGACTATGGTTTTACTTCTAATATGTTCTCATGCAGCTTCGGTTGAGAAGAGTGAATTGATTACAAATTCAACTCCGGTAACTATTGATTCAAACCATTTCCATGGCACCCTTCGACGAGCGAAAAGTGAAAATGACCCAAACTCTTGGAGTGAGCCTGGTGGAGAGAAGTTCATGATAAGAGGAAAGACTTACCTGACAGATTACACTAAGGCAGGATAGAGTACTACATTTCTATTCCACTAATTAGAGAATTGCATAAACTACATTATTATTTCTCTGTTTGTTAAAAAAAAGTTAGAAGCCATAATGATGTGCTTCAAATAAATAGAAGGGTTTTATTCTATACATAATGGTGCGTATATCAAAACTTCTTTGAAAATGTCAGGAGATTAATAATTATGTTAGGAGAATAACAATTATCGTGTGGATAAATTAGTTTATTTTGAGCAGTCTGAAGTGTAATTAGGTATCTCAGTATTCTTCGCAAAGACCAACCAGTAAAAAATTCAGATACGAGCCCAGCATTTGGTTATGCGCCTTATTGAGTTGAAACTGCTATACTGGGAAGATGCATGACTAGTTTATGCTTAATCATCCTTTTGTAACAATGCTATATGAGAATATGGTCCCAATTGGCTATGAAGATAACACTGATTATTTTGTGGTTAAGACATTATATTACTCCTTCTGAGAAATATCTTTGTTTCCTTAAGTTGACCTATCAAATGGTGTTAATTTGGCATTTGCATAGGTTGTTGGAGGTGATCCCCTTCTAAAGCTTATTGCTGTCGATTGGTTTAAGGCTGATGAGCGTTTTGATTCAGTTGCCTTACACCCCAAGAGTCTTGTTCAGGTAAAAAAAGTTACCTGACCACTGCCAATATCCCACAGTAATGCAACCAGCCTTTTCTCTATCATGTTTTTTATGTAACTGAGAATCAATTTGCTTTTCAAAGTATTGATGAAGTCATGCTAGAGTAAAACTGTACATTCCTTATGTAAATCAACCGGAATAAATTTTCATGATTGCGTTGATGTTTTGCATTCTTTTTCTTGGCACAACCAATAGAAGTATTCAAAGCTTCAGTGTCCTCATTAACAAAGTTTCTAATATCAATACTCGTAATCTAGTGAGGACATATCCGGTGAAAACGAGCTAAGTTTTGGAAACTCGTGAAAATCATACCTAAAAGATTTGTAAATTCATGAGAAAATTATTAGAGGTTGGTGTATATATAAAATACATTCTCACCAAATCTCAAGTTTAAACTCAACTTTATTAGGAGTAACAAAAAAGACAAATTTTATGTGAATAGTAACAAGACACTATTCACCTGAAATTTGTCATTTTTGTTTCTCTCAAATGAAGTTGAGTTTGGACTTGAGATTCGGTGAGAATGTATTTCATATCTACACCTATCTCTAGTAATTTTTTTATAAATTTACAAACTTTTAGGTATAATTTTCACGAGTTTATAACACTTAACTCGTTTTCACATGATATTTCCCCTAATCTAATAGTCATATGTGTTAGACTATCTTTTGGATTGTGACTTTGCTGCAAACACTTGCTCTTAAGCCTCTAATCCATCTTTTTTATTTTATCACAAGCATATAAAATTCAATCAAAATCTTAGCAACCATCAACTATTCAATTAATCTGATTTAGCTTATATATTCTTAGACAGTACCAATAAGGCATCAATTATCTCCAGTGTGGTAAGCTTCTATTTCTGGATGTGGTTTGATCTTAAGATTAAGCTAAAAGAACAGCTGTTTAGCACTAGTTTGACCTTGAATAGTTGATTTACATATTATCTTTATGATCTTCTTTCGTTTTTATCAATAAAATTGACTAAGATTAAGACCTTATTTCTTTTGAAGAGATTAAAACCTTATTTAATATCATTGTAAGCTTCATTATTCGTTCATGAACCTACAGGAAAAACTCTAGTTTAAACTCAACACACATTTAAGTGTTAGATAGGGCCTGCAATGCTGTCTACTTGCTTGCAGTGCTGAACTTTATGACATGACCATATCCCGCATCCTGATTTTTCTGATCATTACATATTTACATTACAGACAGAAGCTGCAAAGAAGATTCCCTTCATATTGGTCATAAATTTGCAAGTAAGTATTGGTTAGGTAGCTCAAAATTACAGTTAAAAGTTTTATAGCTACAAATCTGGCAGTCCTTCAGTGAGTGAACTTCTTGTAGTGACTGATCCATGGATTGGAATATGTTCCTGCTTATAATTTTCTAAAGGAGATGATAAGTATTATATTTAGGTCTCTATTATATTATGTTATTCTTAATTCTATTGGAAGGCAGGGTCTGAGAGAGCAGAGCTTAAGCAAGTTTACCACCATGAACCTAGGAACTTCTAATTGTATTGTAAATCCGAATGTTTGGTCTAGATGTTGTATGTCACTCACGTTTCCTGACATGGCATTGTCATATTTTTCATTTGACTAATGTTTGTTTTTGTTCAAAAATAGAAATCCTCAGTTTTGATGTAGACCAAAATATAAATTATATTGGACAAAAATTTGCTATATATAGTAGATGGTCAACATTTTTCTATTTTGATCAAGATGTCCTACAAAAAAATATTTGCTCATGTAGTTTTCTAAAGAAGTAATGAGCAACCAAGAGCACATGAATCCGTGCTCAAAAGGGAATGGTTGGTTGATGAAACCGTGCCATTGCAAGTGACCTTGGGGGTCTCATGTAGACCAGGGTTTCTGGTTTCACGAAAGCCGGCCCCGTTTCGCGGGAGTGCGGCACGGCATCCTCGCGGTTTCGTGGGAATTCAAAAAATTTGAAAAAAATTCATTTTAACACAAAATATATATATATATTTTTATAAAAATATAAATTTCGCGATGTTTGCCGCGAAAACCGCGGTATATGGCGCGGTTTTCACGCGGTTTGAGCGAAAACCGCGGCACGACGCGGATTTAAATTTGGTTCAAATTTAAATTACGGTTTTCAAGGTTTTCGCGTGTTTTGCGCGGTTTTTGGCGCGGTTTTCGCGGTACGCACGAAATCGTTCAAATTCAAATTTGTTACTGTTCATCGCCGGCGGTTTTCGCGGCTTTCGTGAATTTCGGCCGAAATTCGCCGTGCCGCCGAGGCGGCACGGCATAACCCGCCGGCATAGCAAACCCCGATGTAGACCAGTCCACTGGCGGATCCAGAATTAAAATCCACCTGTGGCGAACTTTTGACTATAGATTTTATACGGTGGAGTATAAAATAGAAATAACATGCTTTAATTAAGCAATATATTAAACGATCAAAGCTATATTACAATTCATAATTAATATTTTAAAATATACTAAAAGACATCAATGATAGAACTTATCAATTGGACATTAAGATTGTCGTGGAGGATGAGGTAAATTCATTCTCCACCATACCAAGAGCCGAAGAGGCAGATGGCAGTGGCAGACCGATCGTCGCGACGTCGCTGTGGCCTGGTGTGGCGGCGTGATGGAATTCCTGTGATTGGAAACTGCGCGGCGTGCGGCATCGGCGTCATAGCCACACCGTGTGGCGATCTGACTTCCTGATGGGCTATCTCTGCGTAGATTGCGTGGGCTTCGACGACGCACGCGCCACGCGCCACCAGGAGTCCAGGACAAAGCCACGCCACCAGGACGCCTTTTCAATTTTCTCCACGCGGCACCTCCTACTTCGGCGCCTACTACACGCGGTGATGCGCCGGGAGGGGGGGGGGAGGGTTAGCGGAGGTATGGCGGGTGCCGTAGTTCGCCATAATGCTGCATCCGCCAGTGGACCAGTCTTTAGTATCTAATGGCTCTGAGCCTCTATGCACAATATTTTAAAAATCATTCAAAAAATCTCAAGGACTTAACACCATAAGCTCTGGAAACTAGGTTTGTAGTTTTTCTCTTGCAGTATCGGAAATCAGTTTGCAGTTAATTTGTTAGTATATTTTTGTGTACCACCCTATTACATTTTATTTGATTAGAGGAGGATATCATATTTGTTATATGGATGATCAGGATGGACAATATATTAACTCTTTTTGTCTTTTGGATAAACACGTAGGTTCCAGCGAAGCCAAACTATAACTTGGTCATGTACTACGCAGCAGAAAGGCCTGTGAATAAAGATTCTCTGTTGGGAAGATTCATTGATGGAACCGATGCATTCCGAGATGCCAGATTTAAACTTATACCAAGTATTGTTGAGGTATGCATTACTTAATTGATGTTTCTTATTATCTTGCATGTGAATTGATTTGTATAACTGGTGATATGTCAAACTTTGGATGTGAATTGATCTATAAATGATCTCAGGGTTATTGGATGGTAAAACGTGCAGTGGGGACAAAAGCTTGCCTTCTGGGAAAAGCAGTAACATGCAATTACCTTCGCCAGGATAACTTTCTAGAGGTGATCTAGTGAACTTTGGCTATGTTGAATCTTGAACTTCTTTGAAATGTCTATTTAAGCAGAGGGAAGGACTGCTGTGCATGGTGGCTTCAAATTTGAACTCAAGCTACTTAAAGATTTACATATTTGAAACTCTGTGGGATGGACAACAATATTCGGGAATCTCTCAGTTCTATAATTTTATTGTTTTAAATTGGGGGGAAAAACGAGTACTATATTTATATTATTTTAAAATTTAAAAATCCTTGGTGACCTTACAAGTAAAATTTACTTTGCAGATAGATGTAGACATTGGTTCTTCATCCGTTGCACGGAGCATTATTGGTCTAGTCCTGGGATATGTCACAGGACTCGTTGTTGATCTTGCTATTCTAATTGAGGTATGAACCTGCAAAGTCAGACCTGAAACAACAGTTCGCTTTTTTGTTTTTCATATATTTCCTATTTCTAAGTGGATTAAAACAAATAAAGATTCTAAAATATCTCCAGTACTTCTAGCTATGCTTTAAGACTAATGTGTCTATTGGAGTTCAATAGTGTGAACAATAATTGATTTTCTGACATCCTGTGCTACCCCAATTGTAACAGCAGTTGCACAACACCCCGTATTTACTCTATTGGAGATTCCCAACATTATGGGTGGCATTCAGCGAGACCGAAAATTGTTTGGTTTTTCTGTCTTTTGAAAATCTTGGTCATCTAAAACTGAAGACAAAAATGCATTACAAAATAATGAAGACTGAACTATTCGGTTTCGGTCCTTTCGGTCCATTCTTCGGTCATGACCGAAATGACCGACCAATTTCAGGAGATCCAAAAATTCAAAGAAATCACAAATAAATGCTGAAAGCACTTCCCTTGCTTTAGAAAATCACAAGATAACAGCAAACAATATATAACACCAAGTCACTAAGATAGCAGTTACAACTTAACATTATTGTTCAGACATGCTACCAAATATAGGCTTGCAAACAACAATTTCGGTTAGTTTGGTCAATTTGGTTAACCAAGACCAATGACCGAATTACCTGTACTCAGTTAGATATGCTGACTGCGACCAAATTTATATGACCAACATATTCGGTCTCGGTTGCTCGGTTTAAGTCGATTATGCCCACCCTGCCCAACATTTGATAGCAAAAGGACCTTATCCCAGTACAATTCCTCACTATTAGTGGACAGTGGTTTGTGCTTTACAGCGTATCTCAATACAAACCCCCTTTTAAGGCTAATTCTCCTTTTCAGTATGGTATTTTCCATATCTGGCATATGGCTAAGCCTTCAGTTCCACTCTTTGCTTGCAAATAGGAGTTAACTCAAATAACAATGTTCACGCTCTCTAATAAAAAAGAGTGTACTTTTTTTCGTGTTTATTGAGTCAGTGGTGCAGATGTGACTGTAACACCAGGAGTGCTAATATGGTTTATGCTTTCAGGCAAAGGAAGAGAAAGAGCTGCCTGAATACATTCTTGGCACAGTTCGCCTAAATCGTGCGAATCCCGACTGTGCAGTACCCATCTAAGTCCATTCCGTATTTCTTGGCTCAATTCTCCTTTTTCTCCCACAGAAAAGGTGGGAGTTTTCGGCAGATCTGCTTTTCTGCAATTTTCCTCTATTATCTGTGGTTGCATTACCATTTGTAAAAAAAAGAAGGTAGCATCAATTTCACATGTACAGATTACTGGCACATGATGCTGTCGTGCATACATATAGATTTATCTCCAGTTTGGGGACAGCAACAGAAGGACTTGTCCTTTTCGTGTTGTGTTGACATGCTGCTACTTCACAATTGTGGAGTCTGTTTAGCTGTGGACCAAGAGTAGGGACATGGAGTTTGTGACCAAAAGGTCTTCAAATATAGTTGGTGAAGACAAGTCAAGGAAGTCTTGAAAAGAAAACATGGCAGTCAACAAAAAGGTTGGCTGGTCCACTCGGCAACGTGACGTATCAGCACCAGATACGTGTTCACAACAGAACACGTCTTGAAAGGAAGTCAAAGGTTTGTGTTGCTGCTTCTTCCAAGTCACATACAGGTTGTTCCCCCTGTTGGAGAATTCTGTTTTGCCTCTCTGGTCTTTGTACCTCGCCTGCAGCTGCCAGCCCAGCAGCACACGAATGCCTCGACTCTGGCCTGCAGGCTTACGTTTAGGTCGATTTGAGATCCGAACTTTGGGATACTTGCCGTGTTCTTTTCATATTATTCTTCGGATTACTTTGAGATTGATTATATGCCTATACTTTAAAAAAAATATGGCATGTTTGGTTGAGCTTCTGATTCTATGATTCTCTTATTCTAAATATTGATTTTTTAATTAGATTCTGGAAAAATCAGAATCGATATAATAAAAAAATAATTAAAATAATATATGTGATTTTTAAGTGATTCTTAGAAGAAACTGGTTTCAGTACTATTTTTAGGTGATTCTTATTCCCATGTAAACTGTTGAATCATTTGAAGTGAGTTTTCTCAAAATCGATAGGGATTTTACTGATTTTGTTGAGAATCAAAGAGAAGAGAAGAATTCCTAATAAATGAGGTTATTTTGTACCGGTACATTGCTTAAGTGGTTTAGTAGGTTTTTTTTAAAAATATTTTAATTTATTCATATAGTCAACAATCTAAATCAAACTATTTTAACACGAGTCTTTTGAGGGCAGGCTAGATTAAAAAAAAGAATACGAAATGCTCGAAAAATACATATGCAAATTGCGCCTCTTGACATTCCAAGTATGGTCAATGTGCGTGTGTGAGTAAATTTTATATGTGCGTGTGTGAGTAAATTTTATAAAACCTTTTTGTCTATGTTACCTATATTTATCTATTATGGTTCAAGATGCGCTGCGCTAAAACACACTGCTAACTATTTTGATCATTCTTATATCAAAATTTTAAAAAATGAATGTAACATTTATATGATGAATAAAATCATCATAAATTTAATATTTTAATATGTGGTTGTATCAAAGATCAAAATTAAAATAATCAATATCGTGATTTTATGAAGATTTAGAATCGTAATATCAATATCTGAAATTATATGTCATTTGTCAAAATAGTGAACTATACTAGATTATATGGGGTTTTATGACGTTAAAAGGCCGGTTAGCCTACCAAAGCGAAATGGCAATCCGATTTCTCGACATTCCAGAAACCAAATCCAGGAAACCAAGGGGCAGTAGGGGCCCAGGTATCGTCGTGGCCGGGCCCTCACGTGGGGCCCAGCCTCCTGCCCCGGGCCGAATCCTATAAGAGGCGAGGGCTCCACTAGCGCCCACACCTCCGCTCTCCGCCTCGCCTCCTCTCCTCTCCTCTGCTCGACAGCCAACTCGAAACTCGCAACCGAAGCCGAGAGCTCGGCGAGGCCAGCGCGTTCCACCCGCGCCGCGGCGGCGGCGGCGGAGGAGGAGGAGTCGGCTGCGGCGCGGGGAAGAGCTCCGGGAGGGGGATCCATCCGCGTATCCTAGGGGGCGGGGCGCCGCCATGAGGCGCTCCTCCAAGAAGTCGTCGTCGTCGTCCGCCCCGGCGGCCACCGCCGGTAACGCCCTCCGCCCTGGATCCCTCCCGTTCCGCCCTTTTTTTCTCTGTTGTTTGTTGAGATGATCGGACCGTCGGGTCGGGCCCAGGCCCGATTGCTGTCTGCGAGATTTGGTCGGTCGGTGCTCTTCTTGGGGGGGAAGATCCAATCTCGAGTTGATGATGGATGGACTCTGTCCTGCCCTTCCCTGCCCTGGGTTTGTGCTGCGTTGACGGCGTTGCTGATTGACGGGTTGGTCTGTTGGGTTTGGATCGCCTGTACGAGATTGGATGGGGTCGGGTGTAGATTGAGGATGTGGAATTCGCAGTAGACTCGCTCCTGGGTTAAGGGGTTTATGTTTGTAGTGAACTTGATAAAATTTGGCAGGGTTCGATCCTATGCCGGCCATGCTCTGAACCTGTTTGTAAGCAAGCCTAGATTGAGCTGTTTAATATTACGGTCTGCGTTCTGTTTGCATGATGCAAATTTACAATTACGTTAGTTTATTAGGGTTTAGGGTTATTAGGTCATATATGTGAACCACTTCAAGAGTTATGAGGTAAAACAAAATGCAAACACTGTTCTAGCTAAAGAAACTGGCCCTAAATAATTATAGGAGATGAGCACCACATCAGTGATTAGCCGTGATGCCAACTGAAGGTTGGAAGAGGCTACCAACAAAAAAGAGATGATGCTTTCCCTAGAATTCACTACCTTAAGAGTTTTCAATGCTATGATGTTACTTTCAAAGCCTGTTTTGACCGGTTGGGAAGTTATCAGTGCAATAATGTGTTGGTGGAAGTTCCTGGTAAAATTTGTCATTTGCTCTAATTGTGTCTTAACTGGTTTTGATTTATGCATTTTATGGGTTCAAATACTTGTTGGAATTTCTGCTTTTCAAATGCGTGAGCATAGGAAATCCCTTGTTCTCTTTCTGAGGGTATACATACTTGAATGAATACTAAACAAACGGTTATATTTAGGTGATGTACAAGTAAATGAAAAACAAAACAGAAAAAGAAAAGGAGTCAGTACAAACCTGACCAGCAGGAAAGCACAATGTGGTGAGATGAACTGATTCCTTTTCTTTCTGTTATTACTCATCTAATTGTTTGTATTTATCCATCTTGGGTGTAATAATGTGGCTGTGGGTGTGGCTGGATGATGTATCTTCCTACAGAAACACACGTGAATACATATCGTCTTTGGACATTTCAGAATTATGTTGTTGGTCTTACCTTTACAGACTGTTTCGGATTGACGTATTTTTGAACTCTGTGTTTCACTAATGCTTGCATGTGAATTGGCAGCATTTTTATGTACCTTCCTACTTGATTAATGAGATTTTGCAGCAGTTGTAATGTATTCAGCTAACTGATATATGTCAAACTATTGTTTATTTCCCTGATTTTTGTTTCTTTTAAAGGTTGTTATTATGAAATAATATAATTACCAAATGCATGCATATATTTTGTTCTCACAAGTTCCGTTATAATAATATATGGTGTGTGTTATCTTCGTACCATAAAGAGATAGAAATATACGGCGATCTTCGGCAAACAACATGTCTGTTTAGGTTAACGCGCTTTCATTGTCATATCAGGTGCAACTAGGGGAGTTTCAAAGGAAATTGAACGGATCGACCAACTATTCTATACCTATGCTGACAACTCATTGGGCATGATTGAGTATGTTTTTTACCATGTTCTGCTACACTTTTGCCAGCATTATTTTTTGCTGCTCAATACAGCCATCTTCTGTCATGTAGATGCGCTATCTTTTATGCTCTACTAATTTTGTTAAAATGCTGAACTAGTATTTTCAATCTTAATGTGAGCTAGTGCTGATACTGCTGCAATTTTAATTTCATCAGATTTGGCTTTGCATTTTGAAAGCTAAGTACAAAAAAATGTTGTGAGATGCTGATTGGCAGACATAGCATTCTACAAAATTGTTTCGAATTTCAAGTGCAACTAGAATAAAAATAAATACAGTGACACATGATGGCTCTAATTGTGGCTACAATGAGTAGAACCATTAGGTACATGTATCAACTAATATTGCCCAATTTGGGAATTTGGGGAATTGGCGTGGCACCCAGCACACAAAGTCTTTTATGTAGCTAATATGTAATTAATTCCCTGACAATATTACATACTTATCACGATGATGGGTTGGGATTCTTTAGCACATATGCTACCACATGTGGAGTTCACCAACAATTGAAATCTAACTCCAGCTAACAAGTATGCTTGTTTTTCTCTTCCAAATATATTTGTATCGGTGGGTTTACCTCCTAGCTCTGACCATTTGTCATATTAATGATTGCCACTTTTACTTGAGCTCATGCTTCAAGCTTTTTATTGTACTTGATAGATACTATTTGATTGAAGGTTTTGTGTAAATGGCTTAATTATATCGACTTTATTCTGTCAATTTTTATGCCTACATATTCTGTTTCCTGCTCTGATGAAATCACTTATGAACTGAACACTCAGTAAATTGTGTTTTTGTCCATTTCAACAGTCCAGAAGGCATCGAAACACTCTGTTCTCACCTTGAAGTTCCTCATACAGATGTCCGGATTCTGATGTTAGCGTGGTATGCCATTGTTTTATAGAGCTCTCGATAAATGCTAACCCTTTGGTTGACATATCTAATAAAAAGCCTTATATTTTTTAATCAGGAAAATGGGGTGTGAAAAGCAAGGGTATTTTACTTTGGTATGCACTGTTTCTGCACTGTTTTAGTTGTTGTAGTCCAATATTTACCACTAGTGTGATATCACACTGTCCTTTTGAGTTGACTGACGGTACTCTTTTTTCAGGATGAATGGCGGTCAGGGTTGAAAGCTCTGCGAGCTGATACTATCAACAAATTGAAGAAATCATTTCCAGAACTGGTGCAAGAAGTGAGTTTTTGCTCACTTCAAATATATTAATGGATACTGAAATATATTTGGAAGGTGCTATATTTTACCAGTTGTTAGTCCTATATAGAGTTTTCTGGGATAGGATCTCAGTAGCAAAGGCTCGCAAGTTTATCGTGCCATTGCTAGGCAAGGGAACACTGTCCTATGCATACATAACCAACATTGCAACTTGTGATTGTATTAAAATAATGATGTCATTAAGTGATGATGAGTTTAGTTATATTGTAACTGAATGTGATATCTGCTTTACAAATCCAGGTTACAAGGCCATCAAATTTCCAGGATTTCTATCCATATGCCTTTCGTTATTGCCTAACAGGTATTATTGCTTGATATATTGTTCACTTTACTTATTTTCATTTCATAGAGAACTTATCTTTGGTTATGTTTGGTCAGAGGATAAGAAGAAGTGTATAGAAATACCAGTTGCTTGTGAGCTGCTGAATCTAGTACTGGGGTTGCAGTTTCGCCCCCAGGTTGACAAACTTGTTAACTACCTCAAGGTATTGATTGATTATATACTTTTTGGTTCATTAGGTAGGTCCCTTTCTTCTGTGGGACTTCTATTGGTTAACAGCTTACTGTTCTGAACTGTGTAGCATCAAAGTGAATACAAGGTGATAAACATGGACCAGTGGATGGGCTTTCTTCGTTTCTGCAATGAGGTCATGTTTCAAACCATCTTCTTATTTGTTCCCTACTTATTTCATTTTCCAGGAGGTTAAACCTTACTAGTCTCTTGACAATGTGTTATCCTTTTTTACTGCAGATAAACTTCCCATCACTTGACAATTACGATTCAGACCTTGCTTGGCCTCTTATTTTGGACAATTTTGTTGAATGGCTACGAGAAAATAAAAGTTAGCTCTCTTTTATTCAAGTGATGGTGAAGATGTGGTTCAAATGTAATATTCAAGAATGTAAGTGAACTGCCTAACCTTATACTCAAGTTTTTTTTTGCTATATTGAAAAATGTGGTAGGATGTGCAATTCATGGTCCTCGATTTATTCCCCTTTTATCTATTGTTGTACCTTGACAGAAGTATTAGAAAGGTTAGCCCTCTTGATTATTTAAGAGCTTGTATAGAGTAAATGGTGAGTTTGCAGTGATAACTTTGAGGTGCATGGAATAAGATATGTGGCAGCTAGTAAAAGAAACAATTCTGTAATTGCAAGAATGTCTATTACTGAATTGCATGTAATTTCCCGTAGTTCTTCTATATTAATAAGGCAGTTTTTTTCATTTTTTTTGTTTTTTTGTTATGACATATTTCAGGTTTTCAGCACCTTTGGGGGCCCTCTGAAGGATGCAATTTCAGTTTTCCTAGTTCTGTGGTGGAGGCTGGTTTCAGAATGATCATTCAATCGCTTTCTTATCTTGTCTTTTTCTTTCCTCATTTTTGAAGCTAGACAAAAAGTTTGCAGAGATGTCATCTTGAAATTTTGCTTGGATATGCTCTATATTTGTGAGACTCAATGCTCTTATTGCATTGGATGGGGTTTTTTTAGGTATAGCTTCAAAAGCATGGAAATTGGCTGAGAAAGGCATGTGTAGCTATGTTGTTTGCTACCTCTTCTCCCTTGCTTAGAAGAACGGACACCCCCATGTCTTTTATTTGTGTACCCCCCCTTTTTATTTTAGGGGATATTTCATTCTGTATATGTTCATTCATCAGCAGCTACCGACTATAAAAATGGCGCGTGTCATCTTATTGGTTCTTTGGTAAAGCAGTTGGATAGCATACTAGCTAGTGACGGCCAGATGGGTCGTGCTGAGATGGGCCGGCCCAGACACTATGAAACTGTAGCAGCACGGCACGACATGGCCCAGGAGGCAAATGGGCCAGGCTGGCACGACACGAGCAGCCGTGCTGTGCTTGGGCTGCTGGTCGAGCCCGTGGGCCGGCATGGCATGACCCGTCTACTGTAGCAGGCACGACCCATGGTATGGCACGGCACGCGGCGTGGTGGGCTAACAAATCGGCGTGTGACGCGTGGCCCAGGCGCGCAACTGCTCCTTTGCCGTTCAATACGAGTGCGCCACGTGCCTTCCCAACGGCTATATGCCTATTTAAATTTGAAAATAGTCTGTCGGAGACTAAAAAATTTATAAAAAATTTAAAAAATTTCAAAAAAATCTCAAATTTCGTCCTATAAATAGGGCATAAACCTCGATCATTTCTTCTCACCCCTCACTTCTCATATTGTGCTCTAAAGTGCTCTTTTCTCTTTTTGCTCTCAAGTGTTCATTTTTTATTTTGATAAAATTTGTTTAAATTTTGTCAAAAATCAAAATTAGTTTCGTAGTTAACTGCTTCGAACCCGCGGATTGGTGCGTGAAAGAGGTTTTGTCATGCGGTCGGTAAGAGAGCTCGTAAGTTTGCCACCGGTAAGAGAGCTCGTAATTTGCCACCCAAGAAACAGTGACGTCTCTTCGCAGGGTATGGCCGAAGAGTTGTTCGGTTATTTGGACAGCGACGCCATCCACCACAAAGCACAAGACTTCAACGTCCTCAGGTGGTGGAATGACCACACGATAACATATCTCATGCTTTCAAAACTAGCACGGGATGTATTGACGGTGCCGGTATCGATGGTGTCCTCCGAATCGGCCTTTAGTCTATGCGGCCGAATCATCGAAGACCTGAGGACGAATTTGAGCAGCTACCACGTCGAAATGCTACTAAGCGTTAAAGATTGGGAGCTTGCTCGACAACATGCACAATACACTACGAACAACCAAGAATTGGCCGTCCAGTTCGAGCAACTCTACCTGGATCCAGACCAACCTCAGTAGAATTTTGTTAGAAGTAGTTCTAACCTTTGAGCTGTACTCTTTTCTTTGTCATGGTTTTCTCAGTTTTCCTTATGAGTTTTTACATGACAAAATTTTTAACGAGACGGCATGTATCATTGTATCCTATAATGATATAAACATCAATAAAGGTCATTACTATTTTTAACAAATTCTTTTGCAATATTTTCGTAAATATGGATTTTTAATAAATTATGTCAATATGATGAATCACAATCTATCATTTTAAAATTTTTCAAGATAACAAAAGAAACCATTTTGTGCTATTTTTAATATTAGTAAGTCATTACTTCTTTTTTTGAAAACTTTAATTTTCAATTTTTTAACTTAATACATGCGATGTCATCTGTCTGCTGTTTTTTTAAAATTTGCACTGTGCAGCCCCCGACGGTCGACGAGCCCACCAAAGGCCCGTGGGCTCGGCCTAGCCCGTAGGCCACCGACATGCCGTGTTGGCATGGGCGGCCCGGCTCCCCATGGGCCGTGCTTGGGCCGGGGGCTAGGCACGTGGCCGGCATGACACGGCTGTTTCATGAGGCGTGCCAAACGGGCCGTGCCGAAACGGGCTTTTGGCTGTCACTAATACTAGCATCCATCTCCAAAGTTCGCAGTTGCAGATTTCTAGAGAAAAATTAACAGTAGAGTAAATTACTGGGGCATCCGTAAGTTACTGTGATTTGTTTCGATAAATCTTATATTTTATTATGGCAAAATATATTAAAGAAACCATGTATACTTATATTTTATTATTATATAGTAGTGTGGTAATGGAAAACAAATTGAGTTTTTACTTTATCAAATCAATTAATAGTCATACATGTAGTACTATTATTTTTTTATTTTTTATTTTTATTGAATATATAGATGATTTTAAAATTTGGGGAGAATCAACAGTGAAATTGATGAGGATTTATCGAAAGATGGTGTGATAGTGATTGTGGGATTTATAGGTGACGTGGGAATAGACACCTAATATTGAGAATAGACACCTAATATAGAGGATTATTTTTACATGAATTTACATTTGTTGACTCAGTATACATGGTATACATGCCTTTTACATTTGTTGACTCAGTACAAATGCCATTGTCTACCTTTTCCTGTATTCTCAATTTTGCACTTAAAAAACTTAAATAATCCTAAACATGCCGATCGGTTAAAATATATACATAAATAATTAATCCATGATGATCAATGCTCGTTAGAAAAAAAGCAGTCTGGATATGTACTTAAAAAAATATCTCATACATTTTCTTTAAATTATTATAAATAAATATGATAGATGGACGATATAACGTTGTACATGATGAAACATTTTATCTCAAAAACTGGTATTTATTTAATAAAACAAATATCAATACCTCCGTATACCTGTGTTTATACCGAGGTTTTTGTGAAAGGGAGGCTTTTAAGATGTATTATTTTTTATCTTAGAAGTATTACCTTTGTTTTAAAATATGATTTAAGATAGGCTTAAATCCAATTCAATCTAGTAGTACAAATAAGTAGGGATGAAAATGGTCGGGAACGGTCGAAAAGACCTTAACCATTCCTGTTTCCGTATTTTTAGCGGGAACGAAAATGGGAACGGGAAAGACGGACGGAAAAACGAATTCGATAATACGGGACATCGGAAACGGTGGAGAGCATGTCAATTATGATCGAAAATCGGTAAAAAAACAAAAACGTTGACACACATATAACCATTTCAAAAAGTTCACTAGATACAACAATTGCAACTATGCATAATCCCATGGTATAAGTGAAGGTTTTATTATACACATGAGCTTACAAGTTAAGTTTCAACAATTTTATGAGTGAAGGTTTCATATACTAAAGTAATTTTATTATTTGAAATAAGTTTGTCCAGAGCAAGTATTTCGTTATTTTCTTGGTACCGTCTCCGTTCTTCGTCCCAGGGATTGGGTAGATGTACCCTGTACTACGAATTAGGACCTAGGATTGGATGTATCCTATACTAAGAATTAGGACAGTGGATGCATCATAGTAGTATCCTAGTATGAATTAGGATAGACCCTTTATTTAGACTCAAAGTATTAAGGGTTTGGTTATAAGCCATATTTTGTCATAGTTTATCATGCACAAGTTTAATCAATTTGACAGGTGTTTGGTTAAATTCCCTTCCAACAAATTGAGTCTCACATGTTAATGACTAAAAGATATGGCAAGATTTCTTTAGGCTTAAAAAGTCATGAATAAGAATTTGATCATCTTATCTTAGGCAAAGTGTGGCAATTTTTATTGGCAAGTGATGGCGAAGTATGACTGAGAACCAATGAGTTCATTTCATCTAATTCTAGGTTGTATTTATAGGCTGCATTCGTTTCCTAAGTTTAGGATGAAGATTTTAGCGCATGTGAAACAAGGAATATCATTAGCACATGATTAATTAAATATTAATTATTATAAAATTTAAAAATAAATTTATTTAATTTTTAAATAACTTATATATGAAAACATTTTTTAAAAAAATATCATTTAATACTTTGAAAAATGTGTTAACCAAAAATTAATAGAGTTGAAGTTCAGAGTAGATCAAAATAACATGGCCGGATAGGATAAGAAGGCTTGCGTGCATGATGTGTTGAATTCTAGTACTCCTACATGGGGATGCACAGACGGCGAAGAATCCAAGACAGACCTGAACAGTCTCCCCCACCCTCCAAATGGGAACCCGGCAGGCACAATCAGTCAGTCACAACCTTGTGCACTGCACGCTAGATTTTGTCCCAGTTCCGTCTCCTTTCCCACACGGCGTTGCCCTACTCACAGATTCACAGTGGAAGTCTTGCACCTCACCTTCTCGTACTGCTGCAGTGCTGCTACACACTGAAACTTAAACTGGTAGCGGGTGAGGTGCTCACATCACACACAGGCAGCAAGCACAGGTTGCATTGGTTTCCTGGCGTACCATGCCACATATTGCCATCATATTCCTTCAAAAGATCAAGCGGAAGTGGTCACTCAGTCCTGACCGGCCATGGTCTTCACACTGTTCAAGAAGAATAAGGGAAGAAGCGGAGGGGAGGGAGGGAGGGACGTCGACTTGACTGATCCAGAGCCCTGCCTGCAGTGCAGTGCAGCTTGCGGGTAGTGTATGTTAAAGATAAAATCTCCCGAGTAGCTTGTGTATATCCAGCATGTATGTATCCATATCGTATGTAACGAACTATGGCTGGCCAGATAGACGCCACGGAAGGGGCTTTTCCTTCTATCTGAATTCAACACGCAATACGCCGTGAGTCCAAGTCAGGGTCGTCGTTTCCACCGCACAATAGCGCCTCTGAAACTTTCACAGTGTACGGCCTCGACCTTGTCGCCACCGCGAGAAGCAGATGGTTCGCGTGCCCGTCGGCCGCCGACTCGATGGCTCACCTCACTGCACCCACGCGCGCACCGTCGTCCCCGGATCAGGGACTAATCGAGCGAAACGAAGGCTTACTTCTTTCTTTCTCCTTCAACCTCTCCTCTGATCTCGTAGGGTAAAAGAATTTGAGTCTCCCCAGCCCTCATGCTATATCCGTTCATGCTATGGAGAAGCATCTGTTGTATAATAGAGAGTTTTGAGTCGATCAATTTTTACTGTTCTCTTTAGTAAGAATGTAGCAGGATGTCCTAATGAGATCGGGATCACCTGCAGTTTTAACATGGACTAGTTAAACTACTACACGCAATATGAGTCATCCATTTTTTTTTAATGAACGGACTATGTATGTTATCTATAGTACCGATGTAAACGTACTTGTATTTTTTTCTTACAGCGAGCTACAGTACCGAACATGTTTTGTCCATTGGATCCGGATCTAACGGTCGACAATAAACTATCTAGGATAGGTTACAGTCACGCTACCGACCCACACCTGATCCAAATCCATCGTACGATTAGGGCGGTACACTTTTAAACCGAAAAAAAAACCGCACCGAGTCAAATCAATGGTTTTTCGTTTTCGTTTTCCGTTTTGGTTCATGGTGTTGCATAAACAAAAAAATTCGATTCAGCTTTGGTTTTTTATGTCTGAAAACCAAACAAAAAAAACTAGACAACTGAGGAACCCTAGCCTCGGCCCATCGCTGCGCCGCCTCCAGTGCTCGGCCCCAGCCTGCCACGGTACCACTTTCGCCCCAACCCGTCTTTAGTCTCAGTTATTTTAACCAGAAGTAAAGATTTTGATTTTTAGTCCTGTTTTCGTTGTCCCGATTTGATATTGAGACGTTATAAACCAAGACAAATATGTGTTTCTTCAACCGTGCTACATACTCAAAAAATATTTTGACGTGGCTTATATATCAAAGACACATGACCAGTAAATAAATTAACACTTTGACTTTTTTATTCTTAATTGTTCAGGTTAAAGCTGAGTAAGAAAAACCAATAAAAAACTTTAAACTAACTCTAAAATTAAATTCTAAAAATATAAAATTGGCTGCTTCAGCTTAAGCAAAGACGCGACCCATCCAGTCCCTAGCATATGGTCATGTCCTCTTCTGGCGTTGACCTTATCCGCTGTTACATGAAAATGCTCTTTTGTGTTGACCAGGTCAGTCTCCCGCCAAAAATATCCAGCTCCGGCGGCTAGCGTGAGGCTCGCGTGAGCCTCGAAAACGACCGGACAACCCGTGCCGTGCCGGCGTGGTAATTTCGTATTTGACCGACCAGGCAAGCAGGCACGTCCTTTTAATCTTGTACCATAATAATATATTTTCTTCGTCCTATTTATTAATACATTATCAAACTTAACACAGTTTTTAAAAATACAAAGTACTATTTCCAGTGTCTTAAAAGATAAGGCTTCTGTAAATATTCAAATACCACAGTGCAGGCCATCCTCACGAATTCTGCTGCTTCTTCGCTGAATTTCACACCCTCTCTCCCCTTCCTAGCTGCTCTTTCAGCTTTTTCAGACAAAGCACTCGTCGTCCATGAAAAAAATAATATCAAATATTTAAATGTTATTTTAAAATATTAAATGTATATTATTTATAAATAGTTAATTTGTAAAACGAATCTAATAAACCTAATTATCTAATAATTATTTAATTATGTTATGATATTATATTATGATTTAACGATAGTAAATATTTGCTAATTATTAATTAATTAGATTTAATAAATTTATCTTACGAATTAATCATTGATTATATTGTTATTTTTATAATTATTTTACGTTTAAATTTAAATTAATACTTAAATATTAATATGACATGAATTAAAATAATTTATTCGCCTGTCCAAAACATCACCAAAGTTCCGAGCATTCATGCGATGGTCCGAGGGCCCACACCTTCTCTCCTCCACGGCATCATGTAGCCTAGGTGAACTGATGAATCCACTGGACAACGTAGCGCTCTGGAAAGGGCCTTACTATCTCATGTAAAGCTAGACGTTTGGAGTCGGAGGGATGAAAGCAAAGGGAACTTTTATCAGCTGCACAGCAGATTTACTGGTCCACTCTAGCGACCAATTTGATAGCTAATTTTATCAACCTTTTGTAGGAAGAAAATTAGGGTTTTGGATAGCCAGAAGTGGAGGAGAAGGCAATAAACTTTTGCTACCAAATTTAGATCACAGTTCCAGAAACACTGTACACTAGCTTCCTGCATCACCTGAAATTTTGAGGGGGATTTTAGCATTATGAAGAAGTCAATCACTATAACACACAGTAGTCCTACGAATTCTTCTAGAGGGATTAAAAATGTTTTGTTATGAGAAAAGATTATCGTGGGTGACAGATTATTAAGGCCCGTTCTTTCGAGCTAACGGGTGGTAGTATCACGTTCACGCTTTCCAAGCTTTGAAACATATCTTCATTAACTTTTCGACTTTTTAAAATCAACATTTTAACATGTAATTAGTTTGTTTATACCCTCACATGATTATTACTACATTCGTTTCATATTATAAGTTTTTCTAGTCAAAGTTTTTTATGTTTAACCAAATTTATAAAAAATAATAAAATCTACAATTTTATTAAATTTAACATTAAATATATTTTGATGATATATTTTTTATATTAAAAATGTTATTATATTTTTTATAAATGTGATCAAAATCTAAAAAGGTTTGATAAAAAGGTCAAAAGGACCTGTAATATGAAACGGGAGAGAGTATAAAACTTAGTTTCCCCATCCTATATTGAGAAGAAAAAAATGGGACGCTAGTACTGAAGTACATGACTTCGGTATTGTGAAAATTTCTTCCGATTCTGTCACCGCCAGGTGGGCCCGAGTCCACTGCTTCATCCCCTTCCCGTCCCCACATTCCAGCGCCGTGAGAGCACGGCCACGCCCACGAGTCCACCACTAGTCCACTCGCTTCTCCGCTTAACCGCACCCGCGCCGCACGGACACACGCCCACGCCTCCTTGGATCCGCACGGGAACACAGCTGCACGCATCTCGCTCCTCGCCTTCGCCCTCGCCCTCGCCTTCGCCTCGTACCATCCGACGCGCCCCGCCGCGCCGGGGAGGCAGGCGCGATGCCGCCCGCGATCGCGGCGTGCTTCCGGTGCGCGCCGTACGCGGCGGCGTCTGCGGCATCCGGAGCAGCTGCGGCGGGGCCCAGCCTGGCAACCTCCGTGTACGAGACACACCTCGGCCTCGCCGCGCTGTCCTGGACGCGCACCTCGCTCGGCCTCTCGCTCCGCGCCGTGCTGCGCCTCTCGTCCCCGGCCACCCCGGCGTCCTCCTCTGCGGGGGTGGGGTACTTCGACGAGGACCCCGACGAGGAGACCCTGGCCTTCCGCGTCCGCCCTTGGATCCTCTGGCGGCGGCGCGGGACGAGGCGGTTCCGCGCCGCCGGGGACCGCCGCGTCGACCTGGCGTGGGACCTCACCCGCGCGTGCTTCCCAGGCTCCGGGTCGCCCGAGCCTTCCTCGGGGTTCTTCGTCGCCGTCGTCGTCGACGGGGAGATGGTCCTCGCCGCGGGGGATTTGTCAGACGCGGCCTACCGCAAGACGCGGGCGAGGCGCCCCTCCGGCCCGCGCCCCGTGCTGCTCTCCCGGCGCGAGCACGTCGCCATGCGCGACGCCGGCCTCGGCGGCCGGGGACACCGGAGCTGGGTGACCGTCCGGGGCAAGGAGCGGGAGATCTCCGTGGATCTCGTGTCCCGCGGCCGGGGCAGGGACAGGAGCAGCAGCAGGGAGAAGGACAGGGCGGACGTCGGCTTGTCCGTCTCCATCGACGGGGAGCGCGTGCTTCACGTCCGGCGGTTGCGTTGGAAGTTCCGCGGCAGCGACCGGGTCGACCTCGGCGGCGGTGACCGGGTCCAGCTCTCCTGGGACCTCCACAACTGGCTCTTCCCCCAGCGCGAGCCAACCCACACGGACGCCGCGGCGCACGCGCACGCGCACGCGGTGTTCGTCTTCCGGTTCGAGCTCGGCGGCGGCGACGAGGAGCTCGAGGCGTCGGAGCACGCCAAGGCTCTCTCCGACAAGGCCCCGAGGAGAGACGCCGCCGGCATTTTGAGAGGCTACTTCGCGCGGTGGGGGCAAAAGGACTGGAGCGAGACCGGCAGCAACGGCGAGAGGAGGAAGAAGGGGAGAGGCCGGCGGCTGGCCAAGGCGAGCTCTTCCTCGTCGGCGTCCGTGGCCTCGTCGACGGCGTCGTGGGCCAGCGGCTCCACCGTCATGGACTGGGCGAGCCCCGAGGAGGCCGAGATGCAGCGCGGCGACGGCTTCTCCCTCTTGATCTACGCGTGGAAGTCATAGCGGCGCCGCCCGCCGCCGGCCGGCGACGGCGACATTGTTCCGCTTGGTAAAATTATTCAACATTTTTCTCCCCGGATTGCTGTAATTCGCAGTGTTCCTGTGCAATTTGAGCCTCGAGGGATCAAATTGATCTTTGGATTACAGTAGTAGCAAGATGCCAAGTGAAGTGAAGTGAGCAGAGCTAGTGATGTGTTGGAATTGTCCATTTCCGAAGCACATTTCGCATTTCTTGGTCAGAATTCATTAACTAGGAATCACATAGAGGACTCCTGCCTGATTGGTACTTTTGATAGTTTTGAGCAAATCCATCAGAACAAGCATCATCTACTCTTGTAGTGGTATCTAATTTTGTCTCTCTCGTGTCGCTTGCACACACCGAATCTAGTAATCAATCAAGCATTCAATCACCTGTTGGTTGCAGTAGCAGTCAGTCAGTCGGTTCAGTCCTTTAATCATAGGCATTAGATCACAAAAACCGGTTGTTAGGATCGTGATGCTATAATTCTAGTCATACGACTGTGTTCATTTTGTGACTGGTGGAGTGGTTATCACTTAATTTGTACTAGAACTGTACTACTGTAGCAATGTTGTCAGTATATTCTTGTTCTTTTTATGATTAGTCCAGTGGAAGGCATTTTTACACTGCAGTTAGGCTGGATAGCTGCGATGATAATTTCTGCAGCTGAATTCTCGGGTTGTACTGTACTGAAAGCGTTTTTGTACAGTCAAGAGTCCTCGTCCAGTCTAACCCCTTTTGGACTAGAACCTGCTTGACTAGTCTGGTCGTCACACGCCACGCCCAATTGGTTAAACGAGCAATCAAATCCGACGCGTTTGATGTTGTTCCGTTCTACTCCTCCTAAAGATTCTGGAGGAGTGAATGAACACCCATGGCCCCATTCATACCGGAATAATTGACCTAAACAAGATATGTTTAGTGCCTATAGCAGTCTACAACTCCATAGACAAGAGTTTCTATTAGTTTACTTAGGCGGTGTTATTTTCTTTACCTTCCCAACTTCTACAAACCTTAAAACCCTTGTTTTTCACGTTTTCTAAATTGTTAAATAATATGTCTTTTAAAGTTTTGTAAAGTTACTTTAAAAATCGTATTAATCTATTTTTCAAAAATCGTATTACACCCTTGTTTTTTTTCACATGTATATTTTTAAATATCTAACTTACTAAACGGGATGTTTTTTAAAAGTTTTATATAGTAAAGTTACTTTTTAAAATTGTATTAATCTATTTTTCAAAAATCGTATTAATCTATTTTTAAAGGTTTTTAAGCTAATACTTAATTAATTTTAACTAATTAACAATATCGTTTTTTCAAGAAAATAGAGTTTACTCCAACTCCCTGCGAGAAGATGCTCCAACTCCCAAACGTAGCTAGCCTTGCCATCGAAGTCACTCCACCTTAGTCAATAAAGCAACTTAACAATACTCGTCGTCTTCTAGTGTAGTTTCAGCTCCATTTCCGTTCCAGCCAAGCGTTTCTTGCACCCCGGGAAATCGGGAATCCAAGGATCGACGGCCACTGCCTGTGCCGCAGGGGCGAAGCTAATGAAATGAAAAGAAGATGTCCTTAGCACACGTACAATAGAATAACTAAATAAATTCTCAATAATTATGTTTAAACAGAATGACTAAATAAATTCTCAATAATTATATTTTTAGTCATTTCAAAAAAAATTAACTCCCAATACAATATCTCTCATCCAACGAATTTTTAAAATTTATTTTTTTATAAATTTAAAATTACTTTGGGCCCGATTTCGGTGACGTTGTAGGATGCGGTGACGGTGGAGGATGCGGCGACGTGGCAAGAAGCGCAGGTGGGAAGGGAAGGAAGGGGAGGAGCACGGCGGCATCGGTACGAGGAGATGACGGGGAGAGGCTGCAGCGGTGGAGGATGTGGCGGCCGTGTACGAGGAGGGTCGAGGAGGCGGTGGTGGTGGTAAAGGAGGCGGGGAGGATGCGGCGGCGTGGATGAGCGGGCGGGCATGCAACACCAAAAACACGCACGTGGGAAGAAGCGCAATGGCGCGAAACCGATATTGGGCGTCGACTCGGTTAGCTATCCGTGAAGAACTACAAATGATGAGAAAGGGAATCAATTTTTTTTGGAATGAGATAGACAATCTATCGGAAGATAAATTTCGTTCAAATAGTTAAAATAGGGATTTTAGAGGGTATTGGATAGCTGTTGCATATGCTCTTACTCGCTATCAAGTTTAAACTGATACGAATGGCTAATTTTGTATCTAAGAAGATGCTGAAAATATATAAATTATAACTAAAAATTTTTCTTTACCTGACTTCATGCACACCCCTCTTACGCTATAGCTCCGTCCCTGCTATACCGGTTGTGATGCCAATGGTGCTATGTTGATGAGTTTGGACTGCCGCGTCATGTGTGGCTTCATAGGCGAGCCGTCTCAGTTGCCACGCACGCGGCAGCCACCCAATTTTTTACTTTTTGGCTCTTTTTTAAAAAGATTATCACAAATAGGCCCTTGACAGTTTTAATTCGAAAAATGGACCCCAAACTCGGCGCCATTGTTATTGGCGCGGAGCTTACACATCTCGGCGCCGTTGTTATTGGCGTCAAGCTCGGTGCCACGAGATCTTGGCACCAACCTATACTAAAACAAATAACTTACGTAGTGCATGGCGTTCTTTGACGTTCTTCACGTCATCAAGGCTAAGCCTCTAATGCAAATTCGAACCTGCAGAAGAAAACTTAATGTAAATTTTTTTTGCAAAACAAATTCAAACCTACAGAAGAAAACTTAATGTAAAATTATTTTGCAAAACTGTATGCGGCAGGATTCGAACCTATGACCTCAAGACATTAGCACTGCACAACAACCAACTGAGCTAATAAACAGTTATGCTAAAATATATCTAAAGAAGTACATGAGGTGTGGCGCCGACCTCGGCGCCAATATCAACGGCGTCGAGCTCGGCGCCAATATCAATGGCCTCGAGCTCGGCGCCAATAACAATGGCGCCGAGCTCGGGGTCCATTTTACGAATTAAAACTACGAAGAGCCTATTTATGATAATCTTTTCAAAAAGGATAAAAAGTAAAAAGTCGGCGGCAGCCACATATAGATGGCTAAATGAACGGCACAACCCGCCCTGGTACGGGCATGGATGAGGCATGACCCGTTAGCCACGGTTTCTGTATCGGATCGTACCGTGCCGGCCCATGTGCCTCACCCCCGGCCCAAACATGACCCACGACTGGTCGGGTCGTGCCCATGCTGGCACGGCACAAGCAAGGTCCATGGGTCAAGGCCGAGCCAACGGGCCGACGCCGGTACGGCTGACCGTTGAGCACAATGCAGATTAAAAACCCCAGCAGCCCTATTCTTGGTTTAAAAAAGTAAAAATTGAAAATAAAAGTTAAAAAAATAATGATCTAATTCTCATGTTAAAAATATGAAAAAATGGTATATTCGTCATCTTGAAAAAAATGAAAGATTCATCATGTTGAAATTATTGAAAGAAAAATTCACATTTACTAAAATATTGCAAAAGAATATATTAAAAATAGTAATGAACTTTACTAATGTTTATATCATTATAGGACACAATGATATATGTTGTCTCGTTAAAAACTTTGTTATATAAAAACTCATAGAGAAAAATAAGAAAATCATGACAAAGAAAAAAATGCAGCTCAAAGGTTACAACTACTTTTAACAAAGTTCTATTGGAGTTGGTCTAGATCTAAGTAGAGTTGCTTGTACTGGACGACCAATTCTTGATTGTCAGCAGTGTATTGGGCATGTTGTCTAGCTAGCTCTCAGTTTTTAACGCTTAGTAGCATTTCGACGTGGTCGCTACTCAGATTCATCCTACTGTCTTCGATGATTCGGCCGCACAGACTGAAGGCTGATTTGGAGAACACCGTCGACACGAGCAACATTAACACATCCCGTGCTAGTTTTGAAAGCACGATATATGCTATCTTGTGGTCATTCCACCACCTGAGGACGTTGAAGTCTTGTGCTTCATGGTGGATGGCGTCGCTCTCCAAATAACACAACTCTTGGGACACACTATGCGAAGAGGCGTCTCCACTTATAGCCGACGAACTGTCACCACCTTGGCTTGAAGACGAGCCACCCCAAATTCTACCCCATTGTATCTTCTTCTTACCTGTAGTGGGGATAGGAGAGGGTCTTTGCTGATGAACTCCCTGAAACTTTAATTCATACTTTCCGAAAACTTCATATAATTTACCCTTAATCTCATTATAAAAAGAACTATAATATAACAGTATCTCCAATAAGTGATAAAATAGTAGGGAATTCCCTTATTTTACACCTAGTATCTAAAATGAAAGCAAAAACATACAACACAGGTGTATTTTTCCAATATTTCAAATATTTTTGTCTCATATGAAAGACAGGTTGCATTAGAATTTTATTATTTTTATATTCTTTTAACAAAGAAGCAATTTCAAAAATATTGTGCAAAATTATATCGACAGTTGGATAATAAACTTGGGACATAGTAAGAGTACAATCGTAAAACGTTTCAAGAAATTGGTAAAATCTTTGGACAATTGCCCGAACATGCTCAGTCAGTATTGGCGACCCGTCAATGTTTCTTCTGTCACCATGTGACTGAACAAAATCAGTAAGTAAATCACTATAAGGTAAAACAAATTTTAACATTAAATAAGTTACATTCTACTAATGCTCTCCATCGATGGCAAACTTGCGTGCTCTCTTATCGGTCGCATTGCAAACCTCTTACATGCAGCAATCCGCGGGTTAGAAGCAGTTAATCACACAATTGCTTGACGAACAACTTCGATGTGATTACCTAATCTCTTCATCCCAGCCTTAACAATCAAATTTATTATATGACAAGTATAACGTTGATACAGTAGAAAAGACTCCGCATAAACAGAAAATAAAGGTTGTAAAATTTTCATTGTCCTAAGAATTAGCAGATATATTATCTAGGATGACATCTAGGATGTACCGGCCACCTCCTTCGCGCCAGCCACTTCCTCCTTGTCCCCGCTCGTCGTCGCCGCTGGATCTCCCTACTGTCTCATCGCTGCCAGCCTCATCTCATCATACCGTCGCCGCTAGCCACCTTTCCCCCAGTGTGTCGTTGCCACTGGCCTCATCCCCACGCTTCCTCGCCGCCGGCCTCGTCCCCATGCCACACCCTCCCTGCTGGCCACCTCCTCCATGGCTGTAAGTCCCCACCTCCTTCATTTTTGTGAGAAATGTGAGATGAAAATTGTGAGATAGAATTTTGAGATGTGAATTAAATTGGAATTTTAATTGTTGGATGTGAATTGTAATTGGGATTAATTTTTAGATGTCAAAATTTAATTAGTTGTGGGAGTGCGCTTCGATGTCGAAATTTGAGATAAAAATTTAAATCGTGAATGAAATTAGAAATTTAATTATGAGATGTCAATTTTAGTTATGGATTATTTTTTACATGACAAAATTTGAGATGAAAATTTAAATCATGAATGAAATTGGATTTTTAATTATTGGATGTCTATTTTTATGCCGTGAGTTGTGATGTGTTGTTTTTAAATTTGGACTTATGATGTAATGTCATGGGATTATGCATGGTTACAATTATTACATTATTTTTTATGTGGTTATATATGTGTCGACGTTTTTGTTTTTTAAACCAATTTTTTATCATAATTGACATGTTTTTAACCGTTCTCGACCGTTCCCGCTTTCATAGTTTGATCAGGTAGCTGAAGTCGTGGTGCTGATCGCGTGGATTGCCTCTACTCTCGCGGCCGTGTGTTGGTCAGCGTGGTATGGAGCAGCGGTTCCTCGGTTGTCTGACTGTTTCGATAAAGCATCTCGAATCTAATTAAAGAAAAAAAATTCTTGCTTTTAGAAATGGGTCGGTTTAGTCATCAGCTCGAGAGGACAGGGAGTTTTTCTGTCCATCTTTTTTATTTTCGTTTTTGTTCGTAAAAAAATACGAAAATAAAAATGGTTAAGATCACCGTTCCCAGACTGTTTTCATCCCTATAGCGCAGCGCGTGGGCGTGGCCCGTTGCCCCGTTGGTTTCGGTCCCCCGGCTGGGTGTTGGTGGCGTGTGCGGTGTTGCGGCCGGTCGCGACGCGTGTCGGTGTTTTCGCTCGACGCGACGCCTCGTCTCGGCACCGGCGGTCGGGCGCCTGGCGCGGCAAGTGCAGGGTTGTTTGGTTGTGCCGTGGATTTTCCCCCGATGATGGCATTTTTGCCAATACTTTGGTGCTATTCTAGCTAAACTCATTACCCTTCTTCAGTTTGATGGGATTGAAGGATCGTGAAATAAATCCTTTTTAATTGCTCTCATTTAGAAATTAACCTAACATAGCCACATAGCCGTAAGTAACAGCATTTTAACTAATTCAGTCTTATGTGAATGTAGATATATAATTTTGAATTAGTTTTAATTAAGTCTTATGTGAAGGTGGATATATAATTTTCTCAAGCCAGCTTGAGTTGTAACGAAAATCCTAATGTGCGCATACGTACCAACTTCTTTGCTGGCGCACACGCAGGCCCCTGCCGGTCCACTGCTATGCGATGCGCTTCTCCGACTTGCTAATCACTGCTTTTATCCTGCGTACGTGTTTTTTCTCTTGATTAGATAGGCCACATGCATACTGTTTTTAAAAGCGTGTTAAATTAATTCAGTTTTGAATATTCCTACAGAATATTCTACTAATTTTTTCAACCTTCAACTCAAGTTTTAAAAACTTTCAATTCAAAATTTGAAACTTTCAATTCTAATGTTAAAAATTTCAATCAAATCTGGAAAATTTCAACTCATATTTGAAAATTGTTAACCCATATTTGAAAACTTTCAACTCAAATTTTAAAAATTTCAGCTCAAAATAAATTTTGAGAACTTTCAACTCAAAAATTAAACTTTTAAGTCAAAATTTTAAAACTTTTAAGTAAAATTTTCAATTAATTTTGTTAAAAAACTTTTAACTTATATTTTAAAACTTTCAACTTAACTATTTATTTATTATTTTGATTATAAAAATTATAATTAGTGTTAATAAACTTGCTTAGCTAGCAGTTGAGAATATCTACACATTTATCGACAAATTTTCTTCTAAAAATATAACAAATATAAATATAGTACAACCATGATATAATTATATTGTAACTTGTATATAAATATATTATAACTTGTATTAACTTTTAAAAATTTTCTGATTACATGTCGTTTTCATGAAACATAAACGAATCCTCTCACTGTGTTTTTTTCCTTGTTTGCATTAGTTTTAAAACAAATTTAATGATTTAAAATTATATAAAAGTTACATATAAATTATAACATAATTATATTATGATTACATTATATTACAATGATTGCATTATATTACATGTGATAAATTTTCATTTGTCGACAAATGAAATGTTTAAAAGAAAACTTGTCGAACGAATGCATAACAACACTGTTAGCGGTTTAGCACGCGGCATGCACCCTCGTCAGGCCGGAGGGTTACAATAGACTTGCAGAACTGCAATCTACGGGTCGAGCTGTACGGAACTAGCCATCTAGGCCCCCAAATCCGGCCCATCCAAGCACTTCCTTGTCTGCAAAATAACTGGGCCCATTCCTTTGAAGCCTTGCCGGCCCAAAGCCCCAAACAGCCGCAACCCAGACATAACTACCGTCTACCCCACGGCTGCGCACCGCAAAGCCGCCCCAAAACCCCCCATCGCCGCCATGGCACGGCGGCTGCTCCACCTGCGCGCCCACGCCGCCGCCGGCTTGTCCCACCGCTGCTGCGCCGGCAGCGCTCCCCGCCTCCTCCCCTCGCGCCCATACATCTCCGACATGCGCCGCTCAGCCTTCTCCGACCGTCTCCTCCGCTCCCTCCGCTCCGAGATCTCCTCCTGCCGCGCGAGCCCCTCGCCGGCGCCCCCGCCCTCCGCAGCTCCCTTCGCCGTCGACGACCGCCCGGGCGAGCAGTGGATCAGGCTGCGCCGCGCGTTCGATGATGATGAGGTCAGGGTGGACGCCACCATGGTGGACGGCGCCACGGCGCCCACACGCTCGGGGGAGGTCGCGGGGCCCGACGCCGCCGGCCAGCAGCTCAGGATGCACATCAGCGTCAACGTCGAGGTCACCAAGGCCGCGCGGCCTGACCTGGCGCTCACCTTCGAGTGCTCGGCGTGGCCCGATGAGATGGAGGTGGAGAGGGTCTACCCCGTCCGCCGCGGCGGGCCGGCGGCGGCGCAGCAGTACATGGGCCGCCAGTTCAGGTGATCCGGCATTCTGAAATTTGCTTGAAAAAACATGGAAATCTGCACGGTCATGCTGTTGCGTCTGCTCCTTGATTTGTTGATAATCTTTGCGCTTGATGAAATTATGAATGGACTACTTTAGTGGCCAAGTAACAACAGAACAGATTGAATGCTTGATGTTGGGAGAGAGAATTTATACATTACCTTTCCGACTTTTAAGCATTCAGTGAAATTTGGCCAACATTCACTGTGCAGTACTCTCCTAGATTGCAGTTACAACTTACTCGAAGAAAATAATTGAATAAAAAAGGAATCGCCAAAAGAGGAGACTAGAATGCATCATAGTGTCTTAGAGCAACTCCAAGAGTTTTCCAAATTTGTATTCCTAAATCTTATTATTTTGGAAGTCCCTAAAAGATATTAGGAGAGAAAAAAGAGGCAATCTCCAAGAGTTTCCTATAAATACTTTCCAAAAATTTAAATTTAGGTCCATAGTTGTTATTTCTGTTTAAAGTGGTTGAATTGGAGAAGGATCAGGACAGCACCGCCACTTTTTTTATTTATGTTCCTGCGCCTCTCTGTTTCTTGCACACCCAACAAATATTCTTCTCTGTTTCATGCGCCAGCATTGTTCCTTTGCCCAGAGAGTCATGCATTGTTCCTTGGCAGCAGTATTGATTTAATCAACGATTTTGTACTGCGGCCAATTTTTCCTTGCGCCGCCAAAAAACCGTTCCTGCGACAAGCAATTTTACAGAGCCACGTCGATCCAAGGACGTTCGCCGCCGCCACCGATTGGGATCTCGCCGCCACTTTGTCCAAATCACTCGCAGCAAGCCCTCCCTGCTAAACACCATGAGTGGTTCCAAATCATTTGTGCAGAGGGAGTTAGATGACTCATCATCAGATGACGATGAAATTTTTATCTTCTCAGCGGCTGCAATTGTCGAGACATATTCAAACCAAAAAGGAAGACATGGTGGTTCCGTCCCAGGGCACAAAGTTATTTATCGTGATCGACAAGGCGGGCACGAAAGGATGTTTCAAGATTACTTGGCTGAAGAGCCGATATACGTCCCAAATTTATTTCGCCGGCGGTTCGTATGCATTAATTTGTGATATATACCTAGTATTATTGGTAAATATTGCATGATTTATTTTTTTCAGGTACAGGATGAATAGAGACCTTTTCCTACGCATAATGAATGCCGTTGAAGCACACGATGATTACTTTGTGCAAAAAAGGAATGCGGCAAATGTACTTGGATTAAGTTGCGGCAATTGTCGATTGACATTATTTTCCCTTCCTTTTCGAGAAGGTCTGATTCTACCTTTCTCTCATAGATTGAAAGCCGCTTTTTATCTAGCTCAAGAGAAGCCATGAACCTACCTTCTTTCTTCTTCTCCTTCTCCACCTCAAAAGCCTCCTTTCTGGCCCACATCTTGTCCAAAGCCTCCATGCAAGCTTCACCACCTCCTCGCCTTAAAGCTTCCTTAGCTTTCTTTGAACCCATTGGACGCTTACGTGCTTCGGATTCTGGTGGTGGAATCTCAGCAACTTCGTCAGTGCTAATGACTTGTACATTCGCAGGTGTGGAATCTGCATTAATCTTCTGTTTCTTCTTAATCTTACTAGCTTGTTGTTCCGACATTCTCTTCCTCTCCGCCTTCCACTTATCTTCATCCTTCAACTTGTTCCCAACAAGGCATTAGAGTGAATGTCTTGTTCTCCTTGTCTAATTCTTTGAACATCTCACGCCGAAACCTTCAAATTTTATTAATGGCCACGTCGGCAAAGGTTTATATATTCCCGATAAATCAAATTGAAAAAACAAAATAAATAAATAAGGGAAAAAAAACCTTGTCTTGAATGGTTGCACCACTTTGATGCCTACGCTCAATCGTTTCGTAGCATCCACAAAACTTGTTCACTTGGTCCAAAATAGTCATCCATCTATGCATAATGGAACTCTCTTCGGAAGCTTCGGTTGTCTTGTGTTTCTCGTAGAAAGCATGAATTCTACTCTGAATGAGCCACGAGGTTGATTAGCCCCCGCACGATCTTTGCTCGTGTTTAACCAAGCCGCAACAACAACTATATCCTCCTTTGGATCAAAGTTTTTGTCCGCTTCGAATTAGGCCTAGAACATCGAGACCGTGGAGCACATCCACTTGCTCGCACTGTCACATCAATTGATTCGACTTCATTATTCATCTCTTCAATGTTCGGGTGTCCCGTGTCATGATATTATTGTATTCATCGAAACCAGGGATAGCATCCTCTCCTGTGACCATGTTTGTCCAATATTGTTCCTTCAACATTGAATCCATCCTACAATTACATAGATGGATTAATAGAGTTCATAGTCAATACAAATGGATCTAATTTTCAAAGAACCATTTCGAATAAAAAAGAGCATATCCTTGTTTTGCATCATGCATTGCGCATGATCAAAAATTAAGCATTGTGCTCTTTTTATCTTATTTAACGCTAACTAGGGAACCTTGATTTCACTGTATATGAGTTCTTTTTCCAGGAAAAACAAAAACATGACAGTGTATGTCAAATAACAAAACTAGTACTATATACGTGATGCACGCATGCTGTACTATCCCGTGATACCGTGCTATCCCGTGATACCGTGCCGCCCGCCTCAACCAATTATGTGAGCACAAATTACAATCCATCCCAAGATTATATGGACCAAGAGAGATGACCTGTTGCTTGGAGCAAAGATGGGGAATACCGCGGGCGCGGCTAGGCGGGTGGTGGGAGGCGGGCGGCGTGGCGAGGCGGTGCGGGACGGCGGACGTCCTTTCGCGGTGGAGAGAGCCGGCGCGGCGCAGGCGGTGCGGGGCGGCGGACGTCGTTTCGCGGTGGGAGGCGGCGCCGGGCCTCGGCGAGGCGGCGTCTGGGCGGCGCGTCGATTCGGGGTTGGAGGCGGCGCCGGCGTCGATTCGCGGTTGGAGGCGGCGCCGGCGCAGCGAGGCGGCTCCGGGCGGCGGCGTCGCTTCTCGGTTAGGCGCCGCCGGCGCGGTGAGGCGGTGCCGGGCGGCGAGGCGGTGCGGGGGCGGCGACGTCTATTCACCGTGGAGGCGACGCCGGCGCGGCGAGGCGGCGCCGAGGCGGGCGGGTCGATTCGGACGCCGGCGGAGACGCGGTGTCGAGGAAGTGAACGCGATTTCAAGGTGAGGCAGGGGCGGCGGATTCGTTGGCGCGTGTGATTTTGGCGCCGTGGGAAGGAAATAATCCGGCGCCAAAATCCTATGCGCGCGCGGGAGTGGATGCGCTGTTTTTGCGCGAATTCGATAGCGCACATTTTTACGCGTGAATCGTCTGAATTTGAGAAGTGCGGTAATATTGGGATGATATATGCGGCATTGTTGGAGATTGATTTTTTTCTTTTTTCCTATAATCAAAGGATGGGAACAATATTTGAGGCACTCTTGGAGATGCTCTTACAACTTAACAATCAAGAAACGAATTGAATCAAAAAAAGGAAGCACCATTCAGAGACTAAGTATGCATCATATATCGGGAAAGAGGGGGTGATCTATTCTTGGTTTTTTCTTAAAAAAAGAGTGGTATCTATTTTGATTTCTACAAGAACCTTTTTGTTTTCATTGCACACCACTTGTACTAAGTATTATATGCAATAAGGGTCTTGCATTACTAATGCTGTGTTCGGAGGTGGAGGTTGGGAACTCTACCTCCTTGCACGCAAAACGAAGCGATCTATTAGGGAATGATTAATTAAGTATTAGCTAAAATAAACTTAAAAAATGAATTAATATGATTTTTTAAAACTAAAAGCCGAGTGCCGAACTTAGCCGAAGGTTCTTGTTTGCTACCCTTGCCACATCATAGTTTGGTTTGTTCAAACACTAGTACTGGGTTTAAACTGTTGTTACAGTGGACAATCTTCTCCCTTTAACTCTTGCTGCCCTGCTGCTGTCTTGAACATTGCTTACTAACCTGGATGTTCCAATGATAGTGAGTTGGATGAGGAGATGCAAAGCGCGGTGCATGATTACTTGGAGCATCGAGGGGTGAACGACGAGCTTGCAGCATTCCTCCACTCGTACATGGAAAACAAGGAGCAGACAGAACTCGTCCGGTGGTTCAAGAACGTGGAGTGCTTCATCAAGAAATAGACGATATCTGCTAGACACCTGAGAGACAGATTAGCCGGTCTTTCTTTGCAACAATTACAACCCAATCGTTTTGGCACCTAAAGTTCCCAATGGGTTCCCGATGCCATAAATATTTTTTGTTGTTATTGTTGTGCTAGATAAACGAAGGTCGTACACTCCCAGTTCAGGACGAACTGGTTCACTAGTTTATCAAATTTATACCCTACTGGCTTCTCATCTTGAATGTGGTGCATCATGACACATGAACAAGTTACATTACTATTGTTCATGTTAGTCCCATTAAACAGTATGCGTGGATTCCATTTCATTGTTCATAAATAATATTTCCAAATCAACGTCTCCGTTAAGCAATTGCTCATGTTTCTTCATTTTTAAGAAGCATCACAAAATTTGTCCAAACACTAGGGCACCATATACTATGTGCTGCTAGGATCCCTGGTAGTGTCAGTTATTGGTAACTAGGTTACCCCCAAAATGTACTCCTGGTTGAACTGAACTGAAGTACTGAACCATCCAAAAGTTCCAAAATCTACCATCAAACAGTCAGTCCTTTACGTTCTACATTCACTTTCATAAACCTTGATATGGAAGAGGGAATATCAATACCAGAAACTTATTTTACTTGGTCACGGCTCACATGTACAAATGGGGTTGAAGTAGCTCAATCAAAATGATAGTTAATGTAGCTAGGACATGAGCGATATTGTACAAACACCAACGGCAAGCATGTATACTACTTTTCCAAACATACAACACTATAACACCTTTATTTGGCAAGATTACTTTGACATCCAGTAGATAAAAATAAGAAATGCACAAACAGATGCAACAAGGGATAGAATAATGGTGTCCATCGATTTCTTTCTTTTGATGGATGAAAGAATTTGATTAATCTGTCAAAAGGGTATGTACAAGATGTTAGATACTCATATGTACACAGGATGCTAGAATGAGTTGTTTAGTAGCAACTAAAAAGGGTATAGGGATATACCGTAGGGAGCCGACTGCTAACATTGCTTATTTTTGTAGTAATGCCACCAAATGTTGACCGCTGCAACATAAGTGTGCCTAATGTAGCTTGAGCTTGTGATATCACATTATCCATCTGTAACACCATTTCAACATTTATATTTTCAAATGAGAATGGTCTAATCGCCAAAACATATGAACAGCAACCAAATCCTTAAGCACAAATAGAACTTTTCAATCGTACACCTGCATGAAAAGAAACTTGCATAGAAGGATCAACATGCAAGCCTGAGATAGTTGGGTGGTGCAGAATAACATGAGCAGCAATAGACTTGGAACTTTATGTCTAGGACACACTATGTTATGCGTCAAGATTAAAGGATATGGTGAAAAAATTGTCAGTTGACAAATGCAAATGTGGTAACTAGGAATCGGTGGACCCCCAAAAAATCTCTGTTATGCACTTCTTATATATGATACCATAATATTCAAGACCGTGTATGTGCACCATGCAGGGGGAAGGGCGCAAAACATAATATGATGGGGAATGCAATCATCAAGGGTGGTGGAAAAAGAGAAAAGAAAAGGGTTCAGCTGAACTCCAAAGTCCCACAGCTTTATCCCTGTGCCAGTTTAGTAGTGCAATGGATTAAAATACTCATTTACGCAATTTACATTCTTCTCCAGCCTTTTAGCCAGCTTTAAGATCGCCATCTTAAAAAGTGGAAATTGTTTTTTTCAGACCATAATAACCATTTCACATTATATTTTGGTTCATACATCATTTTGGCTTTTATTTCAAGGGTAGAATCCCTCTTATCATAAATGCAATTCCTAGCTGAGGCTACCTGGTATTCATTGGGGAAAAAAACTAATTACTTGATCAGGAATACTGTAAAGGAAACAAGAGCAGGAGGTGAGGGTAGTGCTAGAGAAAACCAGCCATACCTGCCCAGTACTCCTATTGATTGCAGCTTGTTCTTTGAGCAGAGCTTGATCAGAGGAGTCAGCACCCTCTTCAACATCGAATTTTGCTCTGTCAAAATCTCTCAAGTCAAGAAGAGAAGCATGTTGTTGCTTTGCTCTAAGGCTTGATCGGAGGCGGTAGAATTCCTGTCATTCAATTGAAGCAGCATTAGGAATCTGAAAGTATTGTTATCGTCTATTTGATATTCGTAGAGTTTTGATCCACTGAGCATTGAGCATCCAGAAGGACCTGCTATGTTTTTTTTAAGATCAAGTGAAACATCTCATAAAGAAGGCTTTTTTTTGGATTGAAGGTAAATTAAAAGAAACTTGCCTGGAGTTTATTGCAAACGGAGCTAATCACAATTGCTACGAACTAAAGAAAGGGTGAAGAAAACAATTGCAACCTGTGTAAGATCTTGCAATATCTCCATGTGACGAGTCAATGTATGAGAAAGGACTTCTGAGCCTCCAGATGATACCCATGTCTGCATTTGAGAATTTACTTGCTGAAGTTGCTTCAGTGATCTTTCTATATCAGACTCGATATCATTCTCAGAACCATCAGATTTCATGGAAATCAATTTACGGTAAGCACTCATTTGGTCATCTAACTGAGCTTCTAGCCTCCTTGCCTTCAATTGAACAAAATGTACTTTAAACAACACAGATAGTTAAAGTAAAAAAGTAGCACAAATCAAGCTCAAATAATCTTTTTAACACAAGAAACCAAAATCCAATAGTTTTAAATGAAATTGAAGTAAGCAAGGGAACATATCAGATGATTTTTTTCTTTTACAATGGAAAAAATGAAGAATAATGGCACGGTTTAATATTAAGCAACAAAGCTAACATTGCCAGTGTCCCAAGATAACTGCTCCAATGCATAAATCTAACATATACGTTTCATTCCGTTTTCAGTTACACAGTCAGTATCGCGAATTTACGTTTCATTTCCATTTTCAAGAGTGGTTCACGGCATACTATATGCGAAAAAAGAAGGGCGTAGTAATGTAGTATGAACTCTTTCCTAACACAGGCTTGTATTGGGCCGTCACACGTGTACTTGTGCAGAAACATCCAGTGTAAAGTCAGAATACCAAAATGACGGTCATCCTGCATGCATCATCCATGTCAACAAGTGCCAAACACCCAACAGCTAAGTCATCGAAACTCCACCGGCTCTATGTGAGGTCTAAGCTCAGCCATTTCGAATTTCGATTGCATCACACACCAATGATACCCAACACAATAACAAAAACTATAAAAGGACGCCGCTGCAAAAACTACAAAAGGCTACAACAACTAGTTGCGCAATGCACTTCACAACACTAGACAAATAGTGAAATTAATTGCCACAAGTACACCTCAATGGAGCTTTGTACGAATTACAGCAATGTTTTCGCTCCGACGAGCATCTAGATCACGCCTCCTGCTCTAAGGCTCCACAGGAAGGAGCAAATTGGCAAAATTCCATGGTATACAACCCTCTCTTCCGTGGGAAATTCGCGCCCCCGCACCGGTCGAATTTGCAGATAAACTAGAGTACTACTCCGAGGCCAACCAACACGCCATAAGCCCACAAACGTAACACGCAACTCCGGCGACCAGCCAGATCTCGAGCGCCAGCGAGAGAGCAATCGGAGCAGCGAGCCACCGGTGGGGAGGTCAGGTCGACGAGAGCCGAGACGGGGGGAGAGAGGCGGGTGTGGGTGGCAAGGTGGGGGGAATTGACGGCTCACCTGCTTGCGGAGGGCATCCCAGGAAGACGCCTCCATGGCGGCGGCGGCCGTCCTCCTCCTGGGCCGGCCGACGGGCGCGGGGAATCTCGGTGGGAGAGCTTGGGTTTGGCTCCTGGATCTCTCCCCTGTCGGGGACGCGCAGCGCGGAGGTGGGGAGAGAATCGGAGAGAGTAGTGAGTAGGACGCAACGCAGAAGGGAGAACGAAACGGAGAGGGGTTGTTGGAGAGTTGGACGAAGACGACGATGGAGTATGGACGGAGCAATTCGGGTGCCGAACTGGGCCGAGAGGTGCCGAATTCGGGCGCCCGAATCGCTCATGCGCCAACAATCTCCGACGTGGACTGCAGTAAACTCGTTTTTTTTCTATTTGTCAAGTCATTAGGGGAGATGAGGATGGATAAGGACATCACTGTTCGGATATTATCACATGTTTTATATTAAGTTTACTTATTATATTTGAATAAACGTTATTACATCATGAGTTTTGTATCTTCTCGTTTACAGAAATATTTATGTGGGTAAAGGAAAGAAGAGCAGCTCAAAAGTGCTTGGATGATCAATGAAATTGATTGGAGAACAACGAATATTTTTTCCCAAGTCGACTTCTACATTACCACGTTACTTTTTGTCTATAGAAGGTATATGATGAAATTCTGCACGTTTTGGATTCGGGCTTTCGATAGCGTAAACTTCAAACGGACAGATCCAGAAGGACTTCCGGGGTTATGAGTACTTGTTGAAAAGCTTATGGAGTCTACTTTTAGATGATTCTGATTTCATGTCAAATTTTCTATCGAGTTGTCGCCACATACCTCATCGTCAGAGTTTGATTTGGGTCTTAGGCCTTGTAATTGTGTCATAGGCTAAGCCCAATGAGGTGTTCGCCCTAAGGCTAACCCTAAGACGTCCCTAATCATATTTATTTAGTAATCGGGTTTGCTAAATTATTCTACCATTGCAGTTTCGTTGCTTAGTTTTGTTTTGTGGAACCTCAACTTGTGAGCTTCGTTGTATATTCGTAATATATTCAGATTGATTCTTCTACTCTCTTTCTTGTGTTATTGATTCGCTTGCAGGAGATAGCCTTATCGATGAGGTCATCCATGTTTTGGCTCGTATGATAACCAACGGAGGGGTGGAGTAGTGATTGCGAAGGGTTCGGTCATCCTCGAAGCCTTTGAATTATCAACGCCGAGTCTTCACAATCGACTTATCTTTACCTATCATAAGATCAGGATCTATTTTCTCATCGGGATGGATAGATTTGAGTCACCTAAAAAATTCTCAAACTTTTCATCTGAGTTTACTACCTACATAGACATGAAACTCTGTTCATTTCTTCTTCTCCGACAATGATGCAAATAGTGAAAGACAATATTGTTTTCATTTTTATAGTATGGTCTGGAGACAACGAGCAGTGGCGATACAATGGTGGTGGCACCGGAACTATGGGCGAGGAGGGCCAAGAGTGAGCAGGGTTGGTGGCAAGGGTGAGGAGACCAACTAGCCAGAAGGTGAAGAAAAATAGAGACATAGGTCACCATATATGCGGATGCCAAGGTAAATCGGACGTCTCACCAATAAAAGAGAGAAAAAGCACTGCGGAAAAATGGTGAGGTGAAGGAAGGGAGAGGCAATGAATAAAAACATTATTTAAAAATTGTGCACCTTGTTACACTAACATTTTAATACATTATTATCAACTTTGATATTTATTATTTATATATTTTTTAACTTTTCAAAATTGTATCAACGTGCCTCTTTCTTGCTTTATATATCTTCCTTCGGTATACTTATTGTCGTTTATACTAAACGGTGCTACATCTTCTTATTAAAATCATTCCATTCTTGGAATCTTATCGTTTGGCATTCTATAGGGACATCTCCCTGTGACATTCTGTCAATCCAATCCATCAATTTAAAATCAATGAATATAGATTAATTTGCTTATAACTAATCAACGGGTTGTTACTTAATGGGTGAAAGCGAGAAAATCATTTCTCTATTGTCCTCTATTGGCGTTAAAACAATACGCCCATTTCCATTAGGATTAGGACACCGGCAACTTTATTAGAACCATAGCAAGAGTGTCATGCTTTGAAGAAAAGAAATATCAAGACTTAGGATTATCTCCTTATGGAGGGTTGCAGCGCCAGGAAACCAATGCACATGATTCACTTATTCAACATAACCATATGCCAATAGTAGAATAGCCACATCAAAACCTATATGCTGTTACATGCTAGCTGTATTAGTTATTTTATGATCTAACTATGTTTGTATCCTTAAGTTTTAACGAGATGTCCAGTAATAAACTGAGAGCAGCCGCTAGATACAATGACAGACCCAAAATAGTCTGGGTGTGTCCATCTAGTTCAAAAGACCAATAAAAAAACCTGAAGCGCAAAACTATAATTAAGCCTTAATTTACCAAAAGTACAATACAAACAATGAAATAATTCAAATAAAGTTTTACATAACAAAACGATGAAATCTAATGTGTGACACCTTTTTCATTGCATAGCAACATCCAAGCTTAATTTTATATGTTTCTTTGTTTGAACGATCTTAATAGAATTGATTTGTCCATACTATTTCACAACTTCATATCTTGGAGTTTCCCCATCTTATCATAATTATGAAGCCTTGCCTTTCCTGGACATGGTCTAGGTGATGTAGAATCTGAATTTTTTTTTGTACTACCTTGCTAACGAAAGAACGAATGCCCATGAAAAATTTGTTGCTGTCGTTCCTCGCCGGCAGCCTTCATTGTCCTTACCGTTGTGGCGCAATTGCTAGCCGCTAAAGCTTCATAGCTCTCGTCACTGGCTCGTCGTCTAGCCACAGCGTCTCGCCGTTACCCGCTTGTCGACACATCGTGTTTGCTACGAAGGCGACCAAGCCGCTGCTAATAGAGCGCCACCCGCCCGCTGTCCGCACACTAAAACACTACCAACAGAAATACACGCACACATCATTTGGTGAACTGGGATAAGTTTTAGACAGTAACAGATCTTAGAAATATTTCATAAAAATGGCTAAAAACATTTTTTTACTTATAGTCTTTTTTCAGCATATATAAATCTAAAAATTAATGAAGAGATCAAACCACTACGCCTCTGCCTCTTCTTTTAGATCTTGTTCTTCGTTCAGCAAGACACCTATTTAATATTTAGCCAATATACACTACGACATCCTAATTTATTTTAGAATATTTTGATGTGTCGTCTAGATAATGGTATTTTAATGGTATTTTGACACCGTGAATGTTTGAGCTACTGGCTAGTTGCATTGAAACGATTGTGATAAAAATATCAAAAAAGTTGTAGAAATACCCGCCATAATAACAATCCATCCTCCATTTTACTACTGATTATAGTATTTTTAGAAATGTCATTCCCACGTCACTCTCTCAAAACACCGTTTGTTTTGACAAGTCATGAACTCATCATTTCCTCCCCGTTAATAGACTATAGATGACAATGGGTATATACCTGATGGATAGTGATCACCTATACTTGTATCCGATAGGGTAAATTTTATCCGTCGAGTTATTCATATCCGTATGCGCGTAAGAAAATACTTCCATATTTATACCCGCACGGGTAATTTTACCAGACGGGTTGTCCATACCCATCAGCGCATCCGACAGAGTATGTACATGTAGGTCATCCCACACAAAATCTTTTCGTTTCAACCTCAAAATTCATAGCAAGGTAGCAAGACACACAAAATTCTTCCATTTCAACCTCCAAATTCACAGGAAGGTAGCAAGGTTCACAACATATTTATAGGCTAAATGGGCTGAGGGAGGACAGCTAGACTTTTTATATGAGTATTTCTTATCCCTGTGTAGACGGGTATGGATAGTATACATCTATACTCACACCGACATACTCGATGAGTATGTGTTTTCATTCAAAGATATATTCATAGGTAAAAAATTTATCCTATATCTATTTCTTTGTCGGGTAAAATTCGTTGGGTACATAATATCTATGGTTAACTGAACCTTGAACCTTAGGAGAGAGAACCACAACCTAGGTCACCAACTTCTCGCCACCCCGTCACGACGAAGACGTTCCCCCGGCACACCCCACGACTCTCCGTCTGTCAACCGGCAAATTCGCCTGCCATCCGGGTCCAAAAACCCCCCGGAAACGCCCACCGAAACACGAGCAGCTTCTAACGAATCGCCCACATTTCTCCACGTCTCCCGCACCGCCCTTTAATTCCCTTCATCTCTATCCCCTCCGCCTCCCCACACCCGCCGCTAAAACCATCACCCCCACGCCACCACCTCGCCGCGCCGCCGCCGCCGCCCCCGATGACGATGAAAGTGGTGCGGAACCTAGACCTGGAGCGGTACATGGGGCGGTGGTACGAGATCGCGTGCTTCCCGTCGCGGTTTCAGCCCAAGGACGGGACCAACACGACCGCCACCTACACGCTCGTCGGCGACGGCGGCGGCACCGTGAAGGTGCTCAACGAGACCTGGACCGACGGCCGCCGCGGCCACATCGAAGGCACCGCCTACCGCGCCGACCCTGCAAGCGACGAGGCCAAGCTCAAGGTCAAGTTCTACGTGCCCCCGTTCCTCCCCATCTTCCCCGTCGTCGGCGACTACTGGGTTCTCCACGTCGACGACGCCTACTCCTACGCACTCGTTGGCCAGCCCTCCCTCAACTACCTCTGGGTAACCACTCACTGCGCCGCCACCAACCAATTCGGCAATTCATAGCCAATTCAACCATTCAAATCTCTCATCTGCATCGCTGCATGTGCGTAGATCTTGTGCAGGCAGCCGCACATGGACGAGGAGGTGTACAGCCAGCTGGTGGAGAGGGCCAAGGAGGAGGGGTACGACGTGAGCAAGCTCAAGAAGACGGCGCACCCGGACCCGCCGCCGGAGAGCGAGCAGAGCGCCGGCGACCGCGGGGTGTGGTGGATCAAGTCGCTCTTCGGCAGGTAGGTGGTCGTGCCAGCCGCCATGCCGTCAAGCTCGCAGCCGTCCAGAGCTTGATGCCACCGTGATCGTGTACATTACTGCTCCAGTTCAAGGCTAGTTGGTAAATTCTGTTCAACTCGTGGCGCAGGGAATCCCCCAAGTTGTGAATCTGTTCGTTTTCCGGATTAGTGTTCAATGTTGTCCGTTTTGTGACAAACTGTGGATATCTGCAAAGACTCTATACTGTGTTTGTTAAATAACAGGTGGGATTTCAGCGTGATTATCCTTAATTTACTACTTACAAAATCAGACGAGTATTTGCTCCGAAGGCTACAGGAATATTTGCGCCGAGGGCTACAGGTGTTTCACAAGAAATTGATCCATGATTGGAAATTGGCTACACGATGTTGGAAACGATATTATTTTACGGAAACGATGTTGGTCCAATCGGGAATTCTCTACACACACACGACAGCCTTTCGTTGCATAGGAGCCATGCACGCGCAAAAGAAATCTTTTGGACGTTCAATCTTATATCATTAGAATAAAGCAATAGATTTTGCAAAGCAATAGATCTTGCAATAGATCTTATTAAAATTTTAAAGTTAAATATGCTTAATAAAAATAATACTAAGATGAGTAATCTCATGAAAATCCAGTTACAACTTTATTTACACATAAATTGCAACCTTACTTTGATACACCAGTTGAGTTGCAACACAAATTGTAACTGTTGCTTTTATACTCCAGTTGCGAGATGGGTGATCTTATGAGAAATCCAGTTACAATTTCATTTACACACATCTAAACATCAGTTGCAATTCCAGCCACAACTGGTTGCAACTTGTGTTTAGAGGTTGCAAGTGATGTGTAACTGTTGTTTTGTTACACCAGTTGCGACACAAACCGCTTAGTTGTAACTGGTTGCAACTTTCATCTAAACATCTTTCATCTAAACACCAGTTACGACACACTAATATCAACGACCGTTCAATTGCAACTTTATCTAAACACCAGTTACAACTTCAGCCACAGCTGGTTGCAACTTCACTAGTTGCAACTTGTGTTTAGAGGTTGCAACTAACGTGTAGCTCTGGTGGTTGACCAGTTGCAACACACTTGGTATGCTGGTTGCAACCTAATCTAAACACCATTTGCAACTCAGTAACAACACGCTTAATATGCTGGTTGCAACATAATCTAAACACCAGTTACAACTCAGTTGCAACACACTTGGTGTGCTGGTTGCAATCTAATCTAAATACTAGTTACAACTCCGTCAGATATAGCATAACACGAGGACTTACTAGAAGGTCACATATCCTAGTACTACTCTCGTCCAAGCACGCTTAACTTCAGAGTTCTAAGGGGATCCGGTGTTTTAGTGTCGGTCACGACGAATCAGCCGATGGGTTCGTATGGGGAATGACGCGCCTGATTGGTTAGGTCGGTTGGCTTGGGTGCATTCTGTATATGGAATGCACCCATATAATATAGACACATGTGTGTATACATATACACGCATACGCTGCTAATTTAATACGACACAGATAGAAAGTAGAAAATCTAAATTTTATGGTCGAAAATAATTAATAACGATATTATTTTTTATGAAAACGGTATTGTACCCTTTTTTCATCCCTACTTGTAGAGATCCAAAGGTTTTTAGAACCGTTCTATCACTCGATACCCTACTGAGCGCTTTGTGAGCGGCATTTTCAATAATCGTGATTACTCCTCTGTTACCAACGAAAACGCTTTAATTTAGAATTTTAGACTATATTTGACCAAGAAGTTTTCAAAACTTGACCGGTTTGGCGGGTTGTCAAACGGTTTCTAGATTATCTATGTCGACCTAATAAATACTTGAGGAGTAAGAGCAATCCCAATAAAGTATTTATGATAGTTTCTATTCCTATTAATTAGCTTAACGATATCATGTTTTGGTGGTTTCTATCCCTATTAATTAGTTTAACATATCACCTTTTTTATGATGTGGCACAACAATTAATGAAGAAAGAGGAGAGAAAAGGAGAAACGATTTCTCCAGGGAACCGAGTCTTCTCTAGAATTAATGTACCAAGAAACTGGGGAAATAGCATTGGGGAGAAACGACTCATTTTCATCGCGATCTATTGCTCCGCCACCCGCATCCCGCATCGCGCAAGTGACCGTCCTCCGCCTCCCGCATCTCGGCTCCCGTGCACCCCCTGATGCGACGCCCTCAACACACCACAGGCATCCTTGACGTTGGACGAAAGCCTACGCCTCGTCGAAACCTTCCTTGCCTCGATCTCTGACTCTGATGGAGGGATAGAGCAAGACTGAGTACTACCCACTGTACTTAACAAGTCATACCAGAACAGAAGGTATAATGCAAGATAATTCTCAAGGAAGGCTAGGGTTTGCTTGCATAAAATAGCATTTCACAATAATAGTTGAAATCAACAAAACAGTAGTATAATAATTAAGCAGTATTAAAATAATCAATGTCCAATGTTACCCACGTTGCAATAGGCCCAACCAATCATCTATTCTAGTCAAGTTCCTTTAATCAAGTTATTTGCTAGAAGGATACTAATCATGGTGAATCTAGTCGATCGCCCATAACCGCGAGCACGATTATTCGAATAGTTTTTAACTCTGACCAAAGGTGTACATCTGTACCCATAAGACACAGTCCCACGACACGTTTCCGTATGTTGGTGTACACCATGATACCTCGGAAAGGGACTGTGACAGGACCCTTCACATAACCCCTTCTAACCAATCGTACCACACCAAGGTTTCGCCTCTACTCCCATTAGGGCAATGGACAACCCCCCGAGTGCCATGGTGAATCTAGAAGCCGATCAACCGGTTTAACCCCGACCGACCCAACTCCATCACGCCCACCCTTGCCAGGGTACGTCAGCTAGAGGACAGCTACACTACAAATCCAGCCATTACCCATACCGACTTGTGGTACGCACGGTATTTTTTTAGGGTTTCCCGCGAACCGGTTCTTAACTGTCATGGGCGCGACTATCCAAAACCATTGTACCCACAACCCACCATTGTCATGTTTTAATGGAGTATTAATATCACAGTGTCTCCTACTTAACATCATCTATTAAAGTCTTTTCTAGAATGATTAAGTGAAATGATCCCCTTAATAAGCTATTTGATCTAAGTCAAACTAAGCATGTCCTAAACTAATATCTAATCATATTAAACCCAAGCTATCAACGGCATAAGGTAAACAAGTTATATGGCTAAGTACAATAGGTAAAATAAGCCCATAAAATGACATTCCAAAATATATGCGATATATGAGAAAAATAAGACATTTAGAAAAATAGGCACAATATGATCAATATAAAGTATGACTTGCCTTTCTCCAAAGATTAGAGAACTTCTGCAACTACTTCAAAATAAACGAGATCGCCAAAACTGCCGGAATCTACACGACAAACCAAAGCACTCAACAAAACATACTAAAAGTCTACTGAAACAACATACAAAACTACCTTTAATGGATTCTTGATATTTTTTTGGATCTAATGAAATTTGAATGGGCTAAAATAGAGCTCGAATTAAAAAGATATAAATTTTAAAAGATCATCTGTGTTTATTACTTAAAAAAGAAAAAACCTTAATAATTTATTGCATAATTGTTGATGTGAAAACACACACCGGCCCGAGATATCTCGTTAACTCTAGTGCAAGACCTAAATCTTGCTTTTGGGTTTTAAAGGCGTGCCAGTTGGTTTGATCCTGCAACCAACAAAAAACAAAGAAAAAACGAAGTTAAATCTATAATCGATAACCGATCGGCTAATGACCGATGACGTATAGTTCTATATTGAGCCGATACGATATGCATAGGATCGGCAATAAAGGATAAAGCGAAGGGAAAATTAGATCTACTCGATTGGCTGTAGATATTAATAATATACAATCTATGTCTCAAGATATGTTTAAACCAAGTGATTGGGATAGATCGGACAGTGTGCCGAGACAGTATAAATCATTTATGTCTAAAAGTATTTTAAGACAAAGATTATATGTATTTATAACATAGCCAATGTAATAAATGTCATATGTATCGGCTAATACTCCGATACCACTTTATACTAAGATGTCAATATATAAGTATATTAAACAAGAATCAATCAAGTGTTAAGATGACCTAATAGATTAATAACAAGCTTAATATATTTTACCACAGGGGATCTTAATATAAAGGCAGATTTAGCATATCAAGTAAACATGTAGAAAACAAGATAACTAAACCAGGTAAGATCGGCTGAAACCCCGATGCTATCTCTAGAAGCAATCATAGAACAAGATAGATACTATGATTCTAGATAATACTTAATATGTCAGACTTAACCGATGCAACATTAAGTATAAAGAGAATCATAAGGTCTAAACAAGTCGATGAAAGCCTTTCGAGATGATGGATATACTATATAATATAGGTCAACGTTGATATATAACCCTATCGGCTGTTGTCTATTAATAGATGCTAGCCGATTGGTGGTTAGATAGCAATATTGATTTAGATTATATAGCATATATGATAACTCAATTATTTATGTGAACAAGAGTAGAGTGTCATAAAGATGTAAGCACTAATCCCGAGAACGCAAGCCGCCATAACAAGTTTTACTCTTGTCGAAGATCGAACCCGATGTAGCCCAACTCGAAAGCAAGAACTCGTCGAAACAAACAAAAGTAGAAATGATGGCGATGCGCCGAAGGTGCTATTGTACTGATTATTGTTTGATTACACTGTCTTGGGCTATATTTACACCCAAATACATAATATATCCTTGTCGGACACGGCTCTTATCTCTATTACAACTCAAAATACGAACAAGTCCCTTAGGCGGACTATTACCGGCACAATCTATAAGAAAATTACTTAAAACAACCTAATTAATATATACAATTGCCTTTTTCGGACTCTATCCACACATGACAATCCTCATGAAGAACATCCACCTGATACGACGATGATCCCAATGTCATCTTACCGGAATCAGCTACACGGCTTACCTTGTCCGACTCGGTATCAGCCGATGAACACCTTAGCCAATTCAGCTTGCAACTAGTGCGCACTCTGTTTTCGGAAATCACAATTTCCTCCAAATCTGTTCCAGCCTTTAACTCCAAATCTGATGCATGATTTACCAAGTTTGGCGTTAACAATAATTAAGCCCCTGGATGACGCAAGCAGTAGGGCTGACATCAGCAGAGCATGCGCTGATGTCAGGGGGCGTGGGACGCCGCTCCACGGTGGACCGGGTCCACAGGAGCGAGCGGCGCTGGTGTACCACGTGGGCACACGTGGCACCGACGCAGCACCATGCGGCGCCGACATGGCGGCCATCCAAGCGATCGAGATGTATGGCCCCGATCTGTCGCTTGGTAGATCGGACGACTAAGGCTAAGCGGCGACGGCCCAAGCTAATGTCTGGCTAGGTCACGCCCGAAATTCAGACCCGAATTTCCGAAGCTATATGTGTATTAAAATCCCCGTCCAGGACCGGCCAGTACACATATGACAATTGTTGATATTACAGTTCCACGTCTTAGAAACAATACAAAAAGAAAATTACAAAAGAGCAGCGGAAAAAGAAAAATGGCCTAAGTCTAAGCTTGACGCTGGCCACGGGTTTCGACCACTCCACATGCAGCTTCCAGAGTATAGGACAAAGCCTACTCCACTTCGTCTTCGTCTTCAACCTCGGCTCAAGTTCGTGAAGAAGCAAGGATGAGTACTCCCACGTACTCGGCAAGTCACGCGAAGAGGAGAGAAATGAATGCAGGGAAGACAAGGGTTTGGCTAGGGTTTGCTTTTGCGCAAACGGCAGGGGGTTTTCCAAACAACAGGAATTTTGAACACAAACAACAGAATAGTAAATTTAGTAAATAAGGCATTTTGAAACCAACACTGTCCAACGTTATCCCCACGTTGAGACAGGCCCAAACCATCCACCTATACTAGTCATGTTCCAAAACTTAGGGTGTAAAAGTGTGAGACTAATCACAGAGAGCTCGGTCGATCGCCCCATTACCATGGGCATGACTATTCGAATAGATTTACTCTGATCAGAGGTGTACAACTGTACCCACAAGACACAGCCCCACAACACAGTCTCCCGTGCGCCAGAATACCACCGCGGTATCCCGGAAAGGGAACTGTGATAGGACCTTTCGTATAACCCCCCACTAACCAAACGAACCCCACCAAGGTTTCGCCCCACTCCGGACCACGGAGTGGGCAGCCTCCGAGTGCCTCGGTGAATCCGGCAGCCCAAAGAACCCTTATACCGGGGCCGACCGAAACTCCATCCCGCTCACCCTTGTCGATGGGTTCGTCAACTAGGAGAGGCTACACTACGGGACCTACCTTACCCATTTCGGCTTGTGGTTTGCACGGTCATTCTTTCGAGGGGTCCCGTGAACCGGTCCTTAATTGCTATGGGTGCCACTAACCAAAACCATAGCGCCCATAGCCCACCATTTGTCATATTTTAGTTATTAGTCCGGTTCACCTGAATCTATAATTATTAATCTTCCGAACAGCAGTCCAGGAGAGATAAATTAAATGAGAAAGACCTATTTAGTGAGCTAGTGAAACTAAACCAGGCTAAGCATAACCTAGTCCTGAATCTACTCATATTATTTACCCAAGTTTGATCAAAGGGTTTGGGGTGTCAAACCTAAGGCATAAACTAAGCATAAGGTGTACTATTTCCCATGAAATGACAATATAAAATACATGCAATTTCATAGAGTAAACATATGTTTTAGCAAAATGAGAGCAATATGATCAATAATATAGCATGACTTGCCTTGCTCTTCGGCTTGGGGGACTTCCGCAATGACTTCAAAGTAAACCGGGACGGAGGGACTACCGGGATCTACATGGCAAACAAGCATTTCAACAAAACAGGCTAAAAAGCTACTAAAACAGGGAACAAAACCATTTTTAATGGATTCTTGGCATTTTTATGAATTTAATGAAATTTGAATGGGCTAAAATGGAGGTCTGATTGAAAAGATATGAATTTTAGAAGATTATCTATGTTTTTACTAAAACAGGAAAATTCTTAATAATTTATTGTGCAATAAATCCCGGAATTGCGTCAGCACTAGGGCTGACGTCAGCGATGGCGTCACTGACCGCGGGAGCACCGGTCCACGGTGGACCGAGTCCATGGGCCGAGAGAGAGCGGTGCACCACGTGGCGCACACGTGGCGCCAACGCGGAGGCCACGCGACGTGCCACGCGGCAAGCGGGCCGATGCCCCGACCGTCGAGGCAGAGCGGACGGTCGGGAGAGGGCGCGGGCGGCGCGATCGGCTGGCGATGGCGCACGGCGGCTGGAGACCGACCGGCGCCATTCGGGCGGCGGCGGGGGAAGCGGAATGCCGCGGCTCACACGAGGGCGGAGCTGTGCGCACTCGGGAGTGGCGGCTCGTGTTCGACCGAGAGGGGAAAAAGGGAGGGGCGCTCACCGCGGGTCGTCGGAGGTGAAGGGGACAATGGCACGGACGGTGAGGAGACGGCGAAACCACTCGGGGAGGGGTGGCCAAAGCGGCGCGGCACCGGCGACGAGCGGCGAGGAGGCCGGCGGAGCTCAGAACGTCTCGGAGCAGCAGGAAAACACGGCCGAAGTTCGGCGACGAGGTTCGAAGCGAAGGCACACGGTGCGGGAGCAAACGGGTGCGAGAGAGTCTTGGGTGAGAGCGTGGGTAGCTCGGGGAGGATAGGGGCCGGCTTTTAAAGGGGACGAGGAGGTCGGTGGTGGTCGGGATAAGGGAGAATTGATCGCGGGAGTTAAGAGGGAGGAATTTGGGAAAAATAATGACCGGCGATTAACTCCGGCCATTTAGAGCTGCGGGAGCGGCGGTCGGGCGATTGAAGGCGGCGGGAGGCGGGGAGTTAGGGCGGTGCCTTTAGGGCGCGCAGGAGAAACGGGCGGCCGGGATCCGCGCGGGGCAGAGGCGGCGCTAAAGGCGGCGGGGCGGCCGGAGGTAGGGGTGGGGCTGACAGGTGGGTCCCACCTGTCGGCGTCCCAGAGTAGAGGGGAGGCAAACTGGACTTATTTGCAGGCGCGAGGGTTTGACGGGCCATGGCTTTCGGCCACTCGAGAGAGAGGAGAGGAGGAGGGCGCTCGTCGGTGGGAACGGCTCGGTCGGTGGCTCACGGCGCGTGGGAGGATGGGCCGTCGGCTCGGGCCGCGGCCACGGCCGAAAATGGGCGGGAAAGGACGGAGGAGAGAGAAACTGATTTTCCGGGATTTATTAATTTTGATTTTGGTTTTAATTGGTTAAAAATTATTTTTTGCTCTAAAAATTCCACTAAAAATCCTGTTAGTGTATTTTGACATGTAGAATTTAGGAAAAATCCTACCATGCCATTTCCATTCAGCATTTGGTTTTTAAAATTATTTGTTCTCTCCAGTTAATTCCAACAATTTTGTTTTACGATTTTTCATTTGGATTATTAAAAGGGGAAAACACCTCAGGGTGTTACACTAGCCGACGGCGATGCGGAGTGGTGACGTGGGACACGGCGTGCGGTGACGAACACGCTAGGGCACGGGATGGCAGCGTGGGGTTTCAGGAAGGGACGACACGCGCACGGGAGCGAGAAAATGAGAGATAGAGAACTCACTGGAGATAAAGAAGACGATGGCGGCGTGCGGCGGCGGAATGAGGGGACTACGAATTAGGGCTCAGATTGGCTCGATGAAAAGGAGGAAATAACACGGGGAGGTCCATGAGCTTTATAGAGGGGTTTGGAGTCCGGATCACGCACGAATCGGCCGCAGATTTCTCGCCGTTTGTTTTTGAGTTATAGAGAGAGGGTGGCGGCGTGATTCGAACCGAATCCCATACGGTTTGGTGAGTGCGTGCGGGATAGAGGCGGCGGGCGATGCGGCATGCCGTGCGGGCGCGGATTCGGTGCGGGAACGGCCGAGATTCGCAGCACGGGTGTGGGCGCGGGGAGGGGATGAGCCTGACAGGTGGGTGTTAATGACCAAATTTGGTAAGCCAAATCCCCGGGTTTGAAGCTACAATTGAAGCGGAATTGGAGTGTGTGATTCTCGAAAACAGAGTGCGCGTCGACTAAGTATGAATCAGATAAGGAGTCAATCGGCGAGACCGAATCGAACAAGGACATCGACATAGCCGATTCGATTGAGATAACGAGATGTGACCGATCTCGAAAGGAAGACATGAAGATCATCATAATTGGGTTCGATTTCTAAGTGCTTCAAAGATATTGCCATCTACGGATAAAGTCCTGAAAAGGCAATTGTATCTTTATATTAGAATATTTTGTATAGTTTCCTTATAGATAATATCGGTTTGTTTTAGGAATATTTGTAATTCAATCTGTAATAGAGATAGAAACCGTGTCCGTTACGGACTCATCGTATATCTTGGTATAAATATGACCCGAGACTATATAGTTGAGGAACCAACACACAATCAATACAATCTCAGCGCATCGCCACCTTTTCCTTTAATAGTTTCGACGAGTTCTTGCTTCTAGTTGGGCTGCATTGTTTGATCTCTAGCGAAAAGGTAATTCTTGTCACAGCGGTTTGCGTTGTCGGGGTTAGTGCTTTCATCATCATGATACTCTAATTCTGCCTTCGTAATCTGTATAGTTATCATATATGCTATATAATATAGATCGATATTATGGTCTAAACGCTAATCGGCTAGCATCAATTGCTAGATGATAGCCGGTGAGTTTAGATCTCAATGTTAATTTGGATTATATAGTATATCTACCATCTTGAAAGATGTTCATAGACTCGTATAGATCATATGCTTTTTTTGGTACTTAATGCTGCATCGGTTAGGTTCGATCTATTAAGTCGCTTTTAGAATCACAACAGTTCTATCTTGTTTTATGATCATTATTAGATATAGTATCGAAATTTCAGTCGATCTTATCTGTTTTAACTGTCATGTATATTTTATATTTACTTGATATGTTAAAGTTGCCCTTTATATTAAGATCTCTTTATGATTAAATATATTAAGCTTGTAATCGATTTGTTAAGTTATCTTAGCATATGATCGATCCTTGTTTAATATATTTGGTTAATAACGATATCTTAGTATAAAGTAGTATCGGAGTACTAGCCGATACATGTCAGATTAATCTCTTCAGCTATGCTGTGAATAAATATAATCCTTGCCTTTATATTTAGATTTAAATGATTTATATTGTCTCGATATACTACCGATCTATCCCAATCACTTGGTTTAAATATATTTTAAGATATGGATTGTATTCTGTTAACATCTGTAGCCGATCGGACAAGTCTAATGACTGTCGATTCAGTATGCATTGCATCGGCTTAATCCTAAATGATACATCATCGGCCATCAGCCGATCGGCTATCGTTTGCAAGCTAATACTTTTTATTTGTTTCTTGTTGATTGCAGGATCAAATCAACTGGCACACCTACAAACCTTGAAGCAATAATTTGGACCTCGCACTAGAGTTAAGTAGATCTCTCGTGCCAATGCGTGGAAAATTTTCTCATTAATAGTGGGCCCCCTCGCCGACCCGAAAAGGGGAAGGGCAATGCGATTTCGGCGGCGCGCGGCTCATGGCCCGTGACCCACGAGCAGAGAGAGAGGGGCATGCACGCAGCGGTTGGGCAAAGGGAAAAGATGGGCCGATGGCCCGAGAAGGAGAAAAGAGCGAGAAAATTGAATGGAGAGAGAAAAGAATTTTCAGGGGTTTAATTAAATTCCAAGAATTGATTTAATTGGTTAAAAATTATTTATAATGCTCAAAATTGCACTAAAAATTCAGTTAATATATTTTGACATGTAGAATTCAAGAAAAATCCTACCATGTCATTTTCTCTTATAATTTGTATTTTAAAATTACTCCTTTGCTCTTGGTTAATTCCAACATTAAATTTCTTTCGGGGAATTATTTAAATGATTTTTAAAAGGACAAAACTTCGGGGTGTGACAACCCGCGTGCTCCCTGTGCGCCACCGCCCGGCCCCCAGCATCTCGCCGCCGCGCCGCCCAACCTCCCGTAGTCGGGATTTTCGTGCTATTTGCACCCGCCCTCGCGTGGGTCGACGGCGGGGGTGAGGCCAAGCCCAACCCCTAGGGTCCCCGTCGCCACGCTCCTGCGCTCCCGTACCTCCCGTGGTGAGGAGCTCGTTGGTGCCTGAGAGTAGCGGGTCCGCCTCCACCGCGCGCTTCACGAACCGCTTGCAGCCGACGAGGTCCTGTGCCACGAGGAGCTTCCCTACGATCTCCAGGCACCGCTCGGCCTTTACCCTCCCGAAAAGTGACATCGCTGCTGGCAGAGAAGTTCATGATAGGGGAGAAATTGGGGTGATGGGGGAAATACTTTTGGTTTCTCCGCTGCGTGTGGCGTGGGGACGCTTTTGTTTTTATATTTTTTTATCGTAAAAGCTGGGGGGAGGTCCCCACAGCAACGAGCAATTTTATAGAAAAGAAAGAAAGGGAAACAGGTTTAGGAATAGAACCTTAGGTTACACAGGCAAAGAAACCCACTCCTAGGACTCGCAGCCAAATAGAATGCAACTATGTCCTAGGTTACGGGACTACGAAACAACTTTCGTTTTTATATTGTGGGAGGGAGGGGGCATGACACACACATGTGATTTCGTAGTTATTACCGTTAATCCAAGTAAATTATTAAGAAATGTATCTGTTCTCTTCCAAAACCGACTAATATTAAGAAATATACATAAATTTACAAACTAAATTACTATGAATTGCTATATGTTTTAAATATTATTTTGTGTCTATGTAAGTGCTACAAAGATCCTTGCTACAACATATCAAACTCTATTTGTAAAGCATGCATGATGTCATTAATTATTTTTAGACTTAAAAACTGCTATAGAAACTATGTATTGGAGAAGTTGAATCTAAACTCTATTTTATTACTCTTGAAAACTATTCATAGAAACAATGCATTGAGACTGCTCTTACCTCACGTTTGTAAACCTTGTATAGAAAACCGTAGTCTACAATGGTTCCCCTAGCAGCAAAAGGATTCTCGCCTGAACAAACACCACCAAAATTATTCGTCCTTTGAAATATGGAATTTTCTAAATTTTTATCATTTTTAATTTTACTTTTTTAAAGATTTGCAAAAATAATTTTTGGTTTGAAAATATGGCGAAACTAGTCGCCTCGTATTTAAAATGCCTTCTAGAGGGCGTTTTCTGACGTGACGGACGGCCGTTGGCGTCGTGCTGCCGGCGCGTGTAATTTTGCATTTTACCCTTTCCGCCCTTACAAAGAACGTTTTCACTGTTCATCACTTCATTGTACCGTTCATCACTGTTCACTATACTGTTTATCGTTGTACTTTTCACTGCACCGTTCATTGAACAGTGAAAACGCCCTTTATAAGGGTGGAAGGAGGCAAATGCAAAATTACACGCGCAAGCAGTGCAGCCTACCAACGCCGTCGCCACGTCGAAAAACGCCCTCCGGAAGAGCGATTTAAATCTCGCCCTCCCAAAGGGCGAGAGGCGATTAGTTTTGCAATATTTTCAAACCAAAAAATATTTTTCAAATCTTTTAAAAAATAAAATTAAAAATGCCAAAAATTCGAATTTTCTTTCGATTTCTGCGAAAATTGAACTGGCTGTGTAAAACGTCTGCGGATCTCCATCAACAGCCCATATTGCAGCCTAGTGTACACATGGTCTCTCTCGCGCAGAAGCCCAGCCCAACTTCCCCCACCGCCCGATCCCTAAATTCTCGTTCGGTGATTCGCAGCGCCGCCGCCCTGGTTGTGCGCGGTTCAGGCAACTCCCCCGCCCGGCGCCCAGGCTCGGATGGCGGCGGCCACGCGCGCCGCGACGGCGTCGGCGAGGCAGGTGACGAAGCGGAACTTCGCGGAGGCCGTGCAGGAGCTGGCGGCTCACGTGGAGGCGTGCGACTACGTTGCCATCGGGGCGCAGAAGACGGGCGGCCCGACGGGCTGGCGGCGCACGCTGCCGGTGGACACCCCGGAGACGGCGTACCTGAAGGCCAAACTCGCCGCGGAGTCCTTCCAGCCGCTCCACTTCGCCATCTGCCCCTTCCGCGTTGATGCTGCATCCCCCTCGACCCTCGTCGCCTATCCGTAAGCAGCTCTCTCGCTCTCCATCCTGCATAAGAATTATGAAGTATACAGTAGCAGCTAGGATATGCGGCAAAGCATTTTGTCGAACGTCTTGAGCGATTTCTGTTTGCGGGCATGAGGGAGAATGCAACTGTTATTACCTTGCAACTTGCTTGCTGACAAAATGTCGCTGCGTCTTCAAGCAATATGAAATGCAGCTGATTCTTGCCTTGCAGAGTGCATCAGAGACTCAGAGTGCCATAGATGAGAAACTTCCGTGTTGTCAACATTTTTTCAAGTTTGACAAGGAGTTATTGGAAGTTGTATCTCCATGTTACATCTGAAACTAGTTTATGTCAAGCGCGTGGTAATCTCAGATAGCAGGGCCGTGACTACGGAATTTGTAGCCGCGATCCGTGGTGTCCGGGATGAGGTTTTGCCCCTCTCTTCCCAGTAACAGAGGAAGAAGAAGAAACAAAGCTTTATTGATTCCCCCCCATCGTACAATGAACATGAATTATATATAGGCCTTTGGCCGGTTGTTGCCGTATAGAAACTACTCTGATTTCTTTTTTATATAACAATCTAATCTTTCGATCTATTAGTTGATCCCTTACTATCTAAACTTATCTTTCCTTCTTCACTCTGTTTCTGCCCTTTCTGTGCCGCCGCTTCTTTCCTTGTCAGTACTGAGTCGGATATGAGCCGCTGCTTCCGCGTATACGTGCGTCCCCACATGACAGTTTAAGAAGTGAAGCCAGAGGAAACGAAGCATAGGCAAGCTTATCACATGACTAGCGAAGTTATTTGCAGTTTTTACGCCAGGCCAGCGATGAAAAAACATGAGCATGAAGGCTCATCCCAGGATGTTAGGGAAGGCTCATGTTTTTTTATGGCAGTTTTCTAGATGTTAAGTTGAATTGTCGGGATAAAATAATGCTAGAGGCTGTGGACAGCCAGTGATATATAAATTTCATATAATGTAATTCAGTAGAGAGGTGGTACAACGAAAGATAGAATTGTCCACTTATCCATAGCACAAGGAAATTAAATGATGTATTTGAAACAACTAGCCTATTGCAGCGACAAACAAGATGGCAATCCAGAAAAAATGATATAGGGCTTGTTGGCTCGTTGCCATTTCTAGCCTTGCCATTTTCCTTTTTTTTTTTGGCAATGGCAAGAATTGGTAATTGCCAAAAGCTTTAGTAAACTGGCTAGGCCTTTGTTTGGTTTGCTACCAAAGTTGTACTTGGCATCCAACTAAGCCAAATAATTTGGCAATGCCAATTTTTTGGCTACAAACCATGCAGATGACTAATATTTTGGCATTGCCATTTTTTTCTTGGCTTGGTTGAGTTTGGCTACAAACCAAACAGACATATAATTGTATCAGAATGGAAGAGGGGGGCCTTTGGCATGGCGTTGGACCTTTTACTGGGTCAATGTAGAGCAGAGGCAGGTCCAATTGTATAATCACACAAATGGGATAAATGATAGAAAAAATCACCTTCAATATTTGAGTAATGACCAGGTAATCGGGCAATGACTGAGATCTTTTGGAGGTGCTGATATCCTCTGTCACTCGATGAACTGAATCAGTTGAAGTCAAATGAAATATACCATATAAACTAGCAAGCAACCCACCATAATAATATGTGCTATTGCACAGAAAATCACATATTTAAGGACAACAAAGTTGCTTTGAAAATCTCTATATCTCATGGAGTACCTCTTGACCCCAACCTGTTTGTATTAGAACAACAACTTAACCATACTAAAGTCTGCTGCTTGTGCTACTTTCAAAGAATAATAATAATACTTATGTTGCCATTCAGTTATGCATGACAGTTGAAACCACCCTGCTCTGCATATTTTACTAGTTTGTTCATAACAGTTGAGTAACTTGAGTTCATTTATAACCATGGCCAATCAAATCATCCATTTTGTTGTCTGTAGATGTTAGAAGTTAGATGCAGTTTTATACCTGGTGTTCACAACAATTTCTAGAGAATCAATTCAAAATTTTCATCCACTTGAGAAAACCATTTTGTGCTCTCCCTTGCTTCAGTCCATAATATTTTGTATTACCGGATTGTTGCTGATGTTTTTGTCCGTGTTTTGGATGGGCAGGTACAATTTTCATTTATTTCCCAGAGATGAGCTACAGTTGGGAATACCTTCTTACAGTTTTTCCTGTCAATCATCTTATTTATCATCTATGGCTCATAGTGGTTTTGATTTCAATATGTGCATTTATGATGGTGAGTATTATACCATGCGCTGTGATGAATAGCGAGTTGTATTATCTGATATAGACAGCCTAATTTGCTGGTGGCTATCTGCCAGGTATATCTTATTTATCAAGGGTTCAAGAATCTTTGGCAAGGGAAAGGATATTTGTCCCTCATGTTCGCCAATTATCACCGTCACCAAGCACATCCGTTGCTGATTCCGTTTTTATGAGTCGAATTAAATCGAGAATAGAGCATTGGCGAAAAGGATATACCAAACCAAGTAAAACAGCTGATGGTAGGTTATTATAGATAAATGTTCAGTATAATTCTAGTCTATTAGCCAGTCCTGACATTGCTTCTTACTGGGCAGGTTCTTTAGTGAGTACCCTTAGGGAACTGATTTTGGGTGGAGAATCATATGGTTCAAGGCCCAGTTTCAGCATTGATGTTTGCAGTGATCGTCAAGTTCAACTGGTTTTGGAGGTGTGTTTTTACACGTTACATTTGTTTTCTCTCTTTCTTTGCATATGATTTCATCAATTATTCAGAGAATCATAGATTTCATCAGAAAAAATGAATTTAGGTTGAGCCTACTTATGTTCTGTATTTTGTTTTACTATTGTATTGGTTTTGAGTGCTGATATATGAAAATAATTCACTGATTTAAACGCATGCTTTGCTTTAGATTTAGCATATAGTTTCAATAAGCCAATCCTTATAGTATAAAGTAGAAATAAATAAAATTACAACGAGCGAAATTGATTGTTCCATCTGCTACATCATGGTTATGTAAGCTGTAAAGTTAAATAATAAGCATGTTTACTTGTGTAATATTTGATTGTTTTGAGCTATGCTGCAGGCAGCAAATCATATATCTCATGACCTTGTACCTCTTGTTGTTCCGGACAAAGCTGGGGCAGCTAGGGCAGTGCGTGTGATCTTTACTAGTTCTACAGAGGACAAGAACCTTCTCCTGGTTTGTATCTCTTCACATTGGCAGCATGTGCTTGTATAAAATAAAAGGAAGGTGTCAATGTATCCAGGATTCATTCTTATGAAAATCATTTTCAGATGGATATAAAAAAAATGGAGGATGAACATAATTTGAAGTTCCGTGGTTTTCGAGAAGTTATTGATCTACTATCATCTTCACAGAAACCAATAATATCTTATAATTGCTTGAACGGTAGGTTAGTGCATGACAAACCTGCACAATTTTCTGACATGTTAACCTTTATAGTGATCACTTTAACATCTTCCTCTTTTCAGATTTCACAATGATACACTCCAAATTTGTTGCACCTCTTCCACCAAACTTGCATGAATTTATGTGCTCCTTGAGGATGGTATTCTCTAATGTTATTGACATCAGTCACATGTGGAGAGAAATTGGCCCTTTGAGGAAAGCGAAGAATATACAAGCTGCTCTGAGTTACTTACAAAGACAATACTTTGTGCCGATAGATGTAGAAATACCTCAGCAAGGTATAGTTTCAGCTGCATAATTGACATACCATGTTTATTCATAAGCCATGGATCATTTCCTTTTCAATCGTGTTTAGGAAAGCAAACCTAATGAATTATTGGTAACTGATGTGGGCACGAAATTGATGACTAAATCTTCAATTCTTCAGCTTTCTTGCTAGAATTTTGTATTGAACTCTCATTTTTTATTCTCCACAGATGGTAACAACGGTATCACCAAAAGTGTGGAAAATGTTCTGAGAATAACAAAGTTGTTTGCTAAACTAAGTAATTTACTGAAAATCAGTCCCAATGGTCCAACTCGCTCTGGTGAGAAGTGTCACACAGTTGAGGAATATTCTTACATATTTTATCCGAATTGTATGGCTGAAGAATCTGAAGATGTTAAGTCCAGTAATGAGTCTGATGCCACCAGATCAGTGAGAACTGATAATGTTGTTCTCTTATGGGGGTTTAGAGAGACATCTGTCAAAGAACTGAGATCTCGCCTTGCAAGCCTGCACCATGCCTTCTCAGAAGATTTTGAGCTCAAATTATTAGATAACTCGTGCTCAGCTTTGATATTCCACAGTTCGGATACGGCAATGGAATTACTAAGAGAAATAAACTCCGAAAGTCCCTCTCTGAATAATTTCTTTTCAGAAGGCCTGAAAGCTGCAGGCTTTGATGCCTACATGAAGGTTTGCAGATCAGGGCTTTGGGATTCAGATTTAGCTGAGGCCCTGGATGGTGTTTCATCTGAGCCATCTACTTCAATGCTTTCTGGGCATGGCACCTCTGAGATATACTGGAATACTTCGCTGATGCTAGATCTGAAGGAGTATCTGGAATACTAAAACATCATATAGCCCATATATTTTTATGGAAGTCGGCTCCGATTAATAAGAGTTTCTAGGTCTGATCATCCACAACCAGTCAGCATTGCTGAAATCTTCAGTGAAGCTCCTATGAAGTCAGTAGAACATGACTTACATTGTGATTATGTTACTTGACTGACCATAAGTGGGTAAGGTGCTTCTATTCGTGGCACAATCATGTGAAACAGCGATAATGTTTTCACCGCAATGGTTTGTTTTATTATGCTTACATTGCTTACTCCTAATTACATAACTAGATTTTTCGTAATATCAGCTGACCCAGGTTTATCTTGTCTTTGTGCAGCTTGCACAGCAACACTGGGCATTCTGAAGTGAAGGGCATCCTTTCAGTTGGTCGTTGCTTCATCTGATGGACGACATGCTGCTGAAGAGGAAATCAGTTACACACGGACTCAGATCCCCACATGAGGACTACCTCACAATATTCTGATCTCAAACGATTGATCCATAATAGCCTTCTCTGGCCTTGAGAGCTCAACGCAGGATTCTTCCATGACAACTTGCCAATTGCAGCACGCATGGAATCGTCAAAGTCAGGTGGGGTTACACTGGAACCTAGCCCGAAAGTCAGTGGTCACAGCATTGTGAACGCATGCCATCTGCTCCTGCCTAACCACATGGCGACTCCTGGCCTGTAGAGAGCAACACCGTGAACACAAGCAATGCCAAAGTCTCCTTTCCACGCACTACATCGACGATACGTCGAGACATTTGCAGTGGGGAAAAGTATGCTTTAATCTTGCCTTGCAATGCTATCTCCTTAACCAACCAAATGAACAGGCTAGTTCAAGTGACATATCTGATGGAATAGAAGGCAAATTTAATCGACTTTTCTGTTTAAGCACGGCTGTGAAAGAAGAAAAAAGAGTGCTCTCTGAGCATGAGCACTCCAGAAAGAAACTAGATCTGTATTATATCTCGTTCTTTTCTTTAGATATTTGATGTTATACAAATTCTCATTTGTAGATGCTGAGATGGTTATTTTTCTCCTTTGGACAATTAGGGTTTCTTATTGGCAACTGTCTGTATTTTAACACCAAACCACAACCATATCTTACCAAGCAATTCCAAATCCTGCCACTACCAAAATATTGGTAGGATTTTGAAATGGCATTAAACCACACAAGCCCTTCTAGACTCACAAAGACACAAGCAGGGGAATAGGGCATGACTAAGGGTCCATTCGGTTCCGATTCAATGTGTTCCTTCGTTCAATGTGTTCCTTCGAGAATTATTTGGTTCAAAATGAGAAACATTTATTGGAGAATCAGTAGAAATGTTTTTCGTTTTTACATAGAAATGAAAATTCCCTTTGAAAAGTTTTGTCGGTTTCTAAAAAATGTTTCTTCGAGAATTAGCTGTGAAGGTTCTGTCCGTTTCTCCAAAAATCATAAATTAAAACAAGCTAAGCGACCAGAAAGCACTGTGAAGGACATAAAAGCAGAAAAATAAAAAAAAATGTGATGGTGGTTGGATATTTCATGGTAAAATCACACTCGCTCTAATATACTCGATGCAACCCACCAACCAATTCAGCGAAAAGCTAAACGTAATAAAAATATTTAAATAGCTTTTAAATGGCGTTACAGAAAGTCACCGACCACAGAGCGAAATAACCCTAGAGAATGGAAAAAAAGCAAGAAAATACGCATTGAATGAATGATGGAGCGATGAAGTAACAATAAGCAACTCACTAGTTGAACGTAGAAAACATAAGATAAACCAAAGAAAGATAGCCGTAACGTCTGGATGTAGTTGGATATGGTTGAATGAGTAGCCGAGTAATAAGACGAGCCTTCTACTTAGTAGAAAGAATATTTGTATATAATTATAAGGTTAACTTGGTTCCTTAGGTTCGCTATACCATCTAGCGACAATGCCTTTCTGTAGACTTCCTTCACAAATCCATTTTCTATTTTTTTCTCAGATGATCATTATAAAGACACTACAGATAATTAGATGATGTGACAAAGTAATACCGAGTATTCTACTAGTTGAAAAAAGACATTAAAAAGACGTAAAAGATAAAAAAAAGCTTAATAGATAAGAGCTCTTCACATATTTCTAAATCTTCCTCAATGCCAGTAAATCACATGATAGCATCACAATTGTACCAACTTAATGCCTAAATAGTGTTGGATGTGTGGCTGAACGGTGAGACACGTAAGTAAGTGTCCGTGCTTAGCATGATAAAGCACCTAGACACGTCTGATGGATGGACCCGATTTGATTCCGCCAGCTTGTTGCACCATATAGTACTTGTTTTTATCTCATTTTCTCCTCTATCCTTTTAATCTTACCCCTTTAATCTCAGTAGGATTGAGACCTCTTTTTGGTTTTCATTGATCTCAGAGAAGGCCATACAAATAGAGATAGAAATTAAGCATACAGTCGGATGACGTGACAAATTAATTCTACATAAGTAACCTTTTGAGAAATAGGCACCCAAAAAAAAATCAAAATACGAGATTTGGAGGGAGAGACGTCCCTCCGAACATTTTTTAAGAAGAAATTATGAGCGTGTGAAGGATTAAACACGAGACCTCGAGATTGAAACCACACACCCTTTGTCACTGTATTAAAAAACCCTATAAAATATAAAGTAATGGCTAAGAGTAACCCTATAAAATATAAAGTAACGGCTAAGAGTATTTTCAACAGCTTTCTAAATCTGACTCACTAAGTCCCTGTTCACGGTGGATAAAGATTAAGTTTAGGCATGTAAAACAAAAAGCTACTAGCGTATAATTAATTGAGTTTTAATTATTTTAAATATAAAAACAAGTTTATCTGATATTTTAAACCAACCTATATATAAAAGGTTTTTTCATAAAATATACCATTTAACAGTTTAAAAATGTGCCAATGAAAATAAGATAATATATGTATCTTATTGTTCCAATATAAATACAAATATATTTATTTGATAAGTTACGAGTTGTGAGTTAGCGTATTTGAAGGTTATAAAGAAAGAAAATAGATTAAAAAAAAATGAGAAACACTTGCTCAAAACCATAAGCGATCAACCCCATTCACATTTAATGGCTAGAGCCTTAACCAATCCTGAAGTCTTAAAAAGAGAAGCAAACATATTAACGGAGCATGTATGCCTTTTATTTTGGATTTGGGGTTACTACAAAAATTAAAATGGTAGAAAATCAGAGGTAATCGAATTGAATAACCATCGTATAAACTCTCACCCCGAATAAGGATGTTATAAAAAAATCTCTAACCCCGAATAGCTTCGGACGCGTGAAGTGGGGCAAGAACGAGCGATGGCCCCCCGCTCAGCGTGAGAGAACACCCGTACACGTCTGAGGGGTGGGCCCCGGGCCCGACCCGGTTCCGCCGGCTCGCTCGCTGCACCGCCCGGTTTTCCCCTCACCTTCTTCATCTATCTCCTGTCCTCTCCGTAACCTCCATTCCTGGATCTCCTCCCTCCCTCCGCCCTCGGTCCTTGGCCGCCTCCGCCTCCCTCGCAAGGGGTCTCCCACGCATCGCCGCCACCGCTGACGCGTGGGACCCACCCCTTCGACCCCCACCCCCATCCCCGCTTCTCCCTCTCCGACCAAGCGCCGACGACCCCGCTAGCCCTAACCCTAGCCGGCTCCGGTCGCCCGAGATCGCTGGATGCGCCGCCGCCTCCTCCGATGGCCGCCGCCAACGTAGAGAGCCCCGACGAGGGCGTGGAGATCCGGGAGGTATGGGCGGGGAACCTCGAGGCGGAGATCGCCGCGATCCGCGACGAGGTCGACCGCTACCCGTACATCGCGATGGACACGGAGTTCCCGGGCATCGTGTGCCGCCCCGTGGGGAACTTCCGTACCACCGACGAGTTCAACTACGCCAACCTCAAGGCCAACGTCAACATGCTCAAGCTCATCCAGCTCGGCGTCACCCTCTCCGACGAGAACGGGGACCTTCCGCCACGGGGCACGGCGGGGCGCCGCTGCATCTGGCAATTCAACTTCCGAGGATTCGACCCGCGGACCGACCCGTCCAACGGCGATTCCATCCAGATGCTCCGCACCTGCGGCATTGACTTCGACCGCTTCGCAGCCGAGGGGGCCGACCCGGTCCGCTTCGCCGAGCTGTTCATGTCGTCGGGCGTCGTGCTCAACGCCGATGTGCAGTGGATTACCTTCCACAGCGGCTATGACTTCGGGTACCTGCTCAGGCTGCTCACGGGCCGGAACCTGCCAGACACCATGCCCGCCTTCTTTGATCTCATCAGAATCTACTTCCCAGTGCTCTACGACATCAAGCACCTCATGAAGTTCTGCAGCAACCTCCATGGCGGTCTGAGCAGGCTTGGTGAGCTTCTTGATGTCAAGCGTGTTGGGAGCTGCCACCAGGCTGGCTCCGACTCGCTCTTGACTCTGGGGTGCTACAACAAGATCAAGGAGGTATACTTCAAAGGATCGACAGAGAAGCATGCCGGTGTGTTGTATGGGCTTGTTATTGAGGATGGGGTGAACAGACCACCACCAACTCAGCCCAATGAATGAATATGGTTAGTTAAATAAAACAATCTGAAATGAGAAAAAAATTGAAACTTTCGTGGTGAATATATGTTGTCTGATCTGATCTGATGATTTGCTTATGGTTTCCATGGTAGTTTATTGTGCCTGCTGTTGCTATTTGTTGTAGTTAAGTTTCTTAGTTGTTTTTTCTTTGTGCTGTGCAATCATCTTCCATTGTTTGCCCAATTTTTATCGCTGACTGCACTGTTTAGTTCAAGTAGCAAGTTCTTGTCATGATGAATAACTGCAAAAGCTTACTTCCATCCTCAGTAGGATAGTTCAAATTATGTTTAGGGAATATTGCATTGGATACTTTGGACCTGTCTGGTTAAATTTACTGCAAATGAGCGATTGCTTCGCTTCCATACAAAAGTATTTATTTACTTTCTGATATTTCTTTTTGATGTTGTCTGCCTGTGGGATTAGGCAGTTCGTCATGGTGCTCTGAAGGTACAATACTCTTGGCATGCCAATTCTTTTTTAAGTTGACATGCCTATTTGTGTGGTGGTTGTCCTTCGTTTTTCAGTGGGTACTTTTTATCACTGCTTCTAGAATGCCGATTAAATGCAAAATCTAAGTGGTCGCTAGCTAGACTACTAATTATGTTTGTTCAAAATGTTTTTGTATGTCTATTGTATATCATTGTTTGCATGTACTGGTGCCTAGCTAGCACCTTACATTAATCATTCATAGGGGTGCTAATGGACTGGATTTAAATGGGTTGAATGGGTTGGATTTAAGAATTTGTTGGCTTTGGTTGGGTCTGACTGGATTGATTTAAGATTTGGCCTGGACGATTTGGGGCTACAAGTAAAGCGGTTTGGGTTGGATTGAATCTGGGTGAAGTGTTTTTGGTTTAAAATGGATTGAACCCATGGATCCCAACCAGTACATGGCCTTTGATCCTGGTTGAGTGGTCGCGCACCAGGTGTCCGAGCGTAGGAGACACCGCTGTCCCTCCCCCCAATCATCTTCTGTGTATGGGCTGCAGGAGGTGGCATCGCTGTCCTGCCTCCATCCACCCTGGGCGTCGACGCGCTGGCCGTGAGAGCATCGACCTGCAGGGAGTGAAGTGAATGAGGTGAACAGAGCAAAGAACAACATCGAGCAACCAACTGGCAGTAAAGAGGTGAGATTCTTTGGTTGAAATCTCAAAAATTGAAAGAAAAAAGGGCGTTGAATGCATGATTTCTTGAGGATTTGTTGTCCAGCATTCAGCACCTTAATTTCAATCTGTCTATTGCCATTGGTTCAGTGGCTTAATGTCTCAGCAGTTGTCCTTGCCATCGCTGTCGCGTGGGTGCCAGCAGACATGGCGCAGAGTGATGTCGTCTTCCATTAGCGGTGGCGGGTTCTCGAAGCTAGCCATGCCAGAGCATGGAGGGAGACAGCGAATGTCGGGTTGCCTCATCGGTGGCAACAGTATGTATTTCATTTGGTCTAGGAATGGTCAGAATGGCTTCAACCCATTTTTGTGCATTTGGGTTGGATCGGTTTGGATTAGCTTTTGTATTGGGGCGGGTTGGTTTGGATTCTACGAGTGATTAATTGATTTGGAGCGGACTGGGAAATATGCAATACAGACAAAATGGAGCGGGGTGGATTTGGACTGGGTTTCTTCCACTGGCACCCCTAATCATTTGATGGACGTTCTGCATATCTGTAACATGGGGGAGCTGTAAAGATTAACATGATCTGATTTATGGTTGAGAGTAAATATAGATTGTTTTCCTAGCTAGCTTGTTTTAGCTTCGTAACATGACTTTTAGTATTCATATTTTTCTTATGTTGTTTATTGGTTACAAATGGCACCGTTTCACCAGATGATGAGCTTAAACAAGCGCTTCACTTGAGTTTGGTGATTTGGTCATATATCTGCTTCAATTTACATTTAACATGGAATTCCTCTATCGCAGATGCTTGACTGAACTTGCTACCAATCCTATACGTTCTCTTTACTAAAATATTGATGATGATATTTTTTATTCCTTATACTAGATATTTGATGGCCTGTCATGTAAAATTCAATTGAAATTAATTAGACATATATAGGAATGTATTACTTTGTGTTCTGTTGATCAGTTTCTGCAGTTGTACATTTAGTTAAATAATACATTGTATGGCTGTTTCGTTTGCTTTTATCTCTAGGTGCAGTTGTTGACTGTTTATGTGGCTTTTGGGACTCAAAACTCTTTCATCCTAATGGTTATCCAGTAAAGAGCTCCTTCTGTTTGATGTTTTTCTTCCTGTTACTTCAGCAAAATCTATGTAGAAATGCTAATTACTTTAAACATTTCTCTAGAAAGATGAGAGGACTTATAAATAACTTTACATCTTAATGGTTACCCAGTAAAAAGGTCCTTCTGTCTGATGTTTTTCTTCCTGTGACTTTAGCAAAACCTGTGGAAATGCTAATTACTTGGAGCCTTTCTGAGAGGACTTGTACTTGTTTTGCATGAGTACTATTCTTTTTTGAAAATTAGAAGGATTATGGTAATGAGCTTCTGGCTTGGTTTCTGAAGTTCCCTACATTGGTTATGGTCTTCGTTTGCCAATCGTCACATTTCTGTACACATGGCAGAACACTTGTTTTACACTGGCGACAGAACTCCTGCACTTATTTGAGAACCTTCCAACAGAGAAGTTGGAGTTCTGCTCGTTTCCTTTTACCGTATTATCTGAACTAACTGCTTTATGTGCCTGTGGTTTGATTTGGTTCCCAACATAGTCTGATCGATTGCCTTTGTGGTTTGATATTTTATCCCACGGCAGGAACTGCTGCATCATCATATATATGAATCCAGAGTTCCATTGCCGACTAATATGGATGATCTAATAGGATCAACACACCAAATTGTTTGGTGTTTGTACTAAGGTCTTGTTTGACACAGCTTGAGATCTTAGATCAATCCTGGATTTGAGTTTCTATGTTAAATTATAACGACCTAAAATTTTATATTTCATCTAAAATGAGAATGAAATGATCGATGTAAATGTTATCAACGTATTTGTGGATATAGATATATGGATTTGTAGAGCTACAAATACTCAGCTCAAGAAATCTCGGTTCTGGAGGTATACCACGGTTTCGGAGCTATAGCAAACAGGACTTAAATCTTGGTTCCGGAGTTATACCACAGTTCTGGTGTTATACCAAACAGGACTTAGGTAATATTGATGTGAGCCTTTAAGTTCCTTTTTGTTTCCTCTCAACACTGTTTGCATCTGCTTACAATGCATACCAGCTGCTTATCTGCTGTCAGAAACTTACTCTTTGTTCTACTAGTTGGATTAGATAATCAAAATGGAATTTGTTCTTGCTGTTGCTGGTATCGTTTAGTAATTAACCGGTGTTTCTGTACCTTGAGGCGTTGAATGTGGCTATGCATAGCTGCCCATTGCCGTATTGAACCCTATCATTTTGGCTATTATTTTACCCTCAAATACAGAAGTACAATAGATTCCTCTGCTGACAATCAAGTTCTGAGGTTGGCATCGATGTTTGTTTTCTTATTTTGTTTGTTTTGTTTATAGCAAGTAAAATCTACTGTTACCACTACTACGCCTCGATCACAAATCTTGGTCGGCGAAGTGTATTTTTTTGACCTCACATGGGGAAGATAAACTTAACAGAGCTTAAGAGGAAAACAATGAACGGAAGCTTTCATTAACCACTAGCTCAAGCCGGCGGACCCAAAAGTATTTTACTGGATGTGCTGTGTGCACAACCTGCCATTTATTGTGCACTATTAAATATGAACACGTTTTCATAATTTAGGGATGCGAACGGGAATGGACGAAAAAACTCCATTTCTACTTTCGTTTCTATATTATTTAGCAGAAACGGGATTAGCGAAAACGGGATTCGGTTCGAAAAATACGGGTTCGGAAACGGAATCCGGATATATGGATACACGGAAACGGCCGGAACCCAGAACTTAAGTCGGAAATTTACATATCTTCTAATCACATCTTGTTCGTTCTTTTGATAATTTAACGAGATAATTAAGATAATTCTACCAACTAGTCGGAATTATAAAATAATTGATATGAACGGTCTGTGATGATATACAATCATTTACTTCACTAGACGGCTGGGCTTTCGAGACACAAAATATTGATGGGCCTAAAATTCGGGTTAAATCCGGATACAATTCAGAAATATTCCTATTAAATGCGGAATTCCACGAAAACGGACGGAAAAATGTTATTTCTACTTCCGTTCCGTTTCCAAATTTTTTCCGTAAATACAGAAACGGTCGGGTTAAATGTAAAAAAATGGACGGGTCGGGGCAAAAAAATTCCATCCGTTTTCAACCCTAGCCATGATGCCTAAAGCTTTTCTATTTATTTTTAAAGGATTTTAAGTACTATTAATTTATCCGTACTAACATTACAATGATATTTAGTAGAATAAAAATATTCATTTCATTAAAAAATATTCAGTTAATTTAATTCAGGGTTGCTTTTTTTGTGATTTTTTATCAAGATTGCCATATTGATTCGTTGGCAGTTATAGCTAATATTATATTGCAATTTTTTTCCAAACTAAAGCATCAGATGTCAAAGGAAAAAAATAGCTGAAATATATAGGAGCTAGCTTATGATCCGATACAAAAGCAGAAATCTAATTTTTTATATGCATTATATAGTCTTCAGATATCAAATGTTATCATACATTGCAATGCGACCAAAGTTACGGATCACATCAATCACCATATTTAGCACTGACAAAACAAAGCTAGAAATGGTTCCGTTTTACATAATCAATCGGTCTTGACTTTTGAGCTAGTTAAAAAAAAAGCTATTGCTAACAAAATATGATACAGCACCAATGCTTGAGGATGGTAGTTAAAACATCCAAAAACTCTTTGTACTCTTTTTAAATACTTGGAATAAAGATTTCAGTGAAAAACTATCCTCCAACAATTTTTTAAATGGTCATTCAAATATAATCATTTTTTATTTTAGATTTTTCGCTAGCAAAAATAAAAAACAAAAATGATTCTCTAGAGTACGCATGAGATATAAAAAATTGTTAAAGAGTAAAAAGTTATAGAAAATAATTTTTATACAAATGACTCTTCAAATGATGATTTAGATAGTGAAATTTAGAGAGCTCAGATGCTCTTAACATGATAAATTTTCACAGTTTCAGTTGAGGCCGATCTCGCCACTAAATACCGCAGTAGACCACTTGGAGCTCGACTTCCGTAGCAGTTCCAACACCTCAAGTAACAGTAGGATTCAAAAGAAATTAGATTATTATACCCAAATTTCCGAAGAAAGTACAGGATAAAACAGGAATTCATGGTGAAAATAAACATATGATTCCTATATATAAACAATTTCAGTGAGACATCAATGCATAAAGTTCGGCATAAAATAGAAACGAGTATAAAAAATATTTCAGAGCAGATATTCACAACACTCTTTTATCTAGTATAGTAGCTATGATATTGAATATAAATTTTGACTTACTATAAATAAGCTGTGAAAACACCTCCTTAGTAGATAATATCGTGCGTACTAAATGTCTAAAACACATACTCTTTCATTTGCTTGTGAAATCAATTGTCAATCTACATGAATCAAGAAAATACTATATCAAACATTTTTTTGCCAGCAATACAACCAGATACCTTTTTAGTCGAACAATATAAGCAAAAAAATATCCCTTGACCATGGCTTGAATACACAACCTTCCCCACGCCAGATCAAAACAAATAAGTAGACAAAAAGCAGTAGCGAGATCATTCAATATATTAACTTACAGAATAACAGAATCATATAATCATTTGTACCCAGCAGATCATTTCACTTACGTAAGAAGAAAAGCAGATAAATAGTTATTCCTCTGTTGGCCATAGGGCTAGATGAATGCAATCACAAAATGAGTCTAGTGGTGATTTTAGCAAAGTTCTGGAAACGATAGAAAACAGTACTAATTTCCATCCAGTGCTAACCAATGGAACATGCTAAAATAGTAAACAGCAAAACTTATCAGATCAATTACTGCAGCGCTGCAGTTAGTTTAGGATCTATGCACATTGATACGAAAGAATTCGTAACAGGAATAACTCTATAAGCAAAACACGTCAACTGACTTAAAAAAATGGAAATAAGAAATATAAATTAAGCAAATGACTTTACAGTGTCCTCATAGACCTGAGTCCAGATTCACAGTTGTCTACTCATCGTAAGTATATCCTTCTGAATTTTTATTTTAGCTGTCAGTACAATATACTATTGGTTTATGAATAGTATTTGAAAGAGCATCGTGATAAAATTAATCAGAGGACCTGAGAGATACCTAAACTCTGATGCCATAACTTATTTTGCTTCCACATGTAAATGCTATAAGGAGTTATCCAGACGTGAACTGTTTATAATTGTTCCACTGGATTAGTTGTTCCTGCTAACTGGGAAGAAATTAACATGGTATGCCCTGCTGCCATGCATGAGTTTAAAAACAAATTATTTTGTTTCTCAAATGCAGTTGACAGTAACAAATCAGCAAGCTGCATACGATATTTTCCAGCTCTTAATGCACAAACCATGCTTGCCAGAATAAAAGGCTTACATTTTTGCAGAGTAGAAATGTAAGTCTTTTACTTATGCTGGAAAGGATATTGCATCAGATGGTTCACATGCACCATTAAGTTCTTGATTATAGCTGCATACTGCATCAGACGTACTAATTATAACTGCAGGAAATGGGGATACATCACCTACAGAAAAATCACTTAGATTTACAATAAACAGCCAATACCACTAAATGAAAAGAGCCAATAACACTTGGAGCACAATGCTATAATTAGCGGTGTTTCAGTGAGATTCTCCAAACTTTCTGGGTCAATTGTTTAGTTGAAAATCACTTATTAGTCCTTACCTGGCAGCAAGCAACCTTGTGCCACTACGTGTAGGTAGAAAAATACTAACTGGTGAAGCCAATAAATTTCAAGCGGAATTACCTGGATACAATTATAAGAATGTTTTCATTTTGGAGCACCATCAGCTCAGGCAGCATAAATGGCCGGTGTAAGTTTGGAACGATGCATAAGTAAAACTGGAATTATTATGTGAGTTTGCTTTTACTTCCTCCGAGTCGACAATACTTATCGTTTTGGACAAAGCTACGATGAAACTTCAAAAACTACGAATTTAAAACCGTTGGATTTGATGACTAAGGTATGCAACATGTACAAAACCATGTTGATGAAAGAGTAGATAGATAGATGCCAATTAGTGCCGACCAAATGGGCCAGGCCGTCGCGTGCCGGCCCGGGCACGACAACATTGTTCACCAACACGGCATGACACGGCACGCGAGGAGATGGGTCGTGCCAGCATGGCCCGGTAAGGCGTGTCGTGCCTGGGCCGTCGTTTGAGCCCGTGGGCCGCACGACACAACACGACATCTGTTGTGCCGGTCCGGGCACGCATGGCCCACGGGCCGACAAGACGCGCGGCGGGGCAGGGCCTCGGCGGCGACGCGTGGCTGGGAGAGCAGGTCGGCTGTCGAGCGTCGTTAACGGCTAGCGAACCGACCAATCGACGCCGACACGTGTCCCCTAACGGCTAGTTTGTTCAAATTAGACGCTGCAGCTCAAAAAAATTCAAAAAAAATAAGAAAAAAATCCAAAAAATATGAAATCCTATAAATAGGGCACCCACCCCAACCATTTCTCCTCATCCCAAACATGTCATCTTGTGCTCTCAAGTAATCTCAAGTGCTCTCTTGTGCTCTCTAGTGTTTGATTTTTATTTAGACAAAATTTGCTCAAATTTTGTCAAAATCAAAAATAGTTTCGGAGTGAAAACAAGTGCAATCGCAGAGGTGTGAAAACAACGTGGTAGGAAAGTATGTAAGTGATATTCATATGTATGTATTATTTGTATTTTATTTAAAGTGAATAAATAATCTAAAATTTGTTTATTTCGTTTTAATATTTAGAATAGATCCAAACTATCCATATCATTCATCATCGTCGTTCATGTTAGGTGATTTTGACCCGAATTACGTGTCGGTGTCATTCCCAATTGGTGATTACGATGCCTCCGGATGAACTCCAATACCACCAGTTGTAGAGGAGGTACCAGTTCAAGCGGCGGCGGCTGCTTTAGAAGGATATTCTGACACTATGAGTGGTAGTGCTTCGACGAACACCAGCTCGAAGAGATCGAGAACTTTCGGTGTTTGGCAACATTTTGATGAGGTGGTCCTGACTGGCCCCGACAAAAGGGAGGTAACATTAGCTCGTTGTACAATACGTAGGCATAAATTATCTGCAAAATCTTCTAGTGGTACAGGACACTTGAAGCGTCATGCGAAGTCTTGTGCGAGGAAGCAGGGAATCCAACTCTGGAAGCACCAACTTCTTCTAAATCCTGACGGTACGGTACGTAGTTGGGAGTACGATCCTATGGTAGCTCGTGAATCTCTTGTCTGGTTAATTGCTAGACAAGATTTACCTTTGAACTTTGGTGAAAGTCCTGCTTTCGAACATTACATTCAAACTTCGCATAGTCCTAGGTTTAAAGTTGTTAGTAGGTAAACAACAACCCGTAATTTACAAAATATTTATGATAAGGGTTGTAGTTCACTTAAGGAATTATTTAGTACATGCACCTTTTATGTTAGTGCTACCTTGGACATATGGAATAATAGAGCTAGGGAGGATTATCTTAGCGTAGTTATTCATTTTATTGATGATGATTGGCAGATGCAAAAAAGAGTAATAGGCCTTAGGTTAATTGATGTTTCACACACAGGTGAAAATATAGCTGAAAGAATTAGGGAGGTTATTAATGAGTTTAATCTTATTGATAAAATATGTGCTGTCACCTTACATAATGCATCTGCTAATTCTAGGACAATGGAAATTTTATAGCCTTTATTTTGTGTTTATGCTGAGTCTTTTCTAGTGCATCAGCATTATGCATGCCATATAATTAATTTAATTGTTAAGTCTGGGTTGAAAAGAGTGAGTGCTCACATCGACGCCGTTTGTCAAACAATCGCGTGGTTAAATGCTTCTAACCCATGGTTTGCTGCATGAAAAAGGTTTTGCCATGCATCCGGTAGAAAGCACGTAAGTTTTTTACCGATACGGAGCATCGGTGGAATGCTACTTATTTGTTGAAGACTGTTTTACCTTATAGCGAATTACTAATTGTTTTTCTTTAGTCACGTAATGGCCCAAGAAACAGTGACGGTGGGCCAATAGTGACTGAGCAAACCTAGAAAATTGTTCAAAGGTTTTACAAATTTCTTGAAACTTTTATGATTGCATTCTTCTTTCGTCGCAAGTTTATTATCCAACCGCAAATTTAATTTTGCATAATATTCTTGAAATTGCAACTTTGTTAAAAGAATATGAAAATGATGATCTTCTAATGCAACCTATTTTTAACATGAAACAAAAATATCTAAAATATTAGAAAAATATCTCTATATTGTATGCTTTTGCTTTCATACATGATCCTAGAGGTAAACTAAGGGATTCTCTAATATTATATCACTCATTGGAGATACTGTAGGGGTAGATTATAGTTTCTATTATGAAGAGGTTAGATCTAAATTGTATGAGGTATTTGTAAAATATGAACTAAAGTTTCAGGGAGTTCGCCAGAAAAACCCTCACCTGCCCCTGCAGTAGGTAAGAAGAAGCTGCAATGGGGCAGAATTTGGGGTGGCTCATCTTCAAGCCATCGCCAGAAAAACCCTCACCTGCCCCTGCAGTAGGTAAGAAGAAGCTGCAGTGGGGCAGAATTTGGGGTGGCTCATCTTCAAGCCATGGTGGTAGCAGTTTGTCAGCGACAAGTGGAGACGCTGGATCGCATAGTCCAGCCGAAGAGTTGTCCAACTATTTGGACAGCGATGCCATCAGACATGAATCACAAGACTTCAACGTCCTCGAGTGGTGGAATGATCACAAGATGACATATCACATGCTTTCAAAACTAGCACGGGTGTTGACGGTGCCCATGTCAACGGTATCCTCCGAATCGGCCTTCGCCTCAGTGCGGAAGAATCATCGAAGATAGAAGAACGAGTCGAGCGGCGACCATATTGAAATGCTACTAAGCGTTAAAGGCTGGGAGCTAGCGCGAACATGCCTAATACACTTTGCGACAACCAAGAATTGGTCGTCCAATTCAAGAACCTCTACATAAACTTTTTCATAAGTAGTAGTGACCTTTTTTTTGTACTCTTTTCTTTGTCATGATTTTCTTAGAATTTCATATGAGTTTTTACATGACAAAGGTTTTAACGAGGCAACAGGTATCATTGTATCATATAATGATATAAATATCAATAAATGTCATTACTATTTTTGAACATATTGTTTTGAGATATTTAGCTAAGGGTGAATCTTTTTTTAATTTCAGACAACTCATATTTTCAAGATGAGGGATAGTTTATTTTTTGAATTTTCGGATGAGGAATAGTTTTTTAAAAATTTTCGGAAGAGGAATAGTTTTATTTTTATTTTTCTTTTTTCGGACGAGGAATAGTACATCGGTTGATTTTTTTACATTTTTCGACTTGCACGGGACACGTCGGGCCGGCGTAGGCCCGTGGGCTGTTTTCGACACGTGGGCCTTCATCGTGCCCGTGCTGACACGGCACAGCCCGGTCACCCGTGGGCCATGCTTAGGCCGGGGTCAACATGTGGGCCGGCATGGCACGGTCCGCTACGAGCCGTGTCTAACGGGTCGTGCCGTCACGGGTCATGTTGAAGCCGTGCCGGCAATGCCGTGCCGTGCGGCCCATTTGGCCTAAGCACTAATGCCAGGCATCCTTGGAACTACCCCTAGTGTACCCATGATGCCTCGGTGCCTCCAGCGAATCCCCGCCTCCCCGGGCTGAGCATACGGGTGGGCAATCGGTTTAAACCACAACTTCGGTTCGTTTTTTCTACACAAAATTTGGTTTGGCATGGATGAGCAACCGATCGGTTTACGTAAATACTAGAAACCACGTAATTCGGGTTCGGTTTTTATCGAAAAACCGATCCCAAGCGAGCTACCGTCGCCGGGTCCCTCCGGGCACGGAGTCCGCGCGCGTGCGTGCGCGCGCCGCCGTCGGCCCCTCCACGCCGCGCCTAAGCGCCGCCGCGCCGCCGCCGCCCTCCACGCCGCGCCCAAGCGCGGAGCGCCGCCGCGCCGCGCGCGCGCCACCGTCGGGCCCCATCCGCTCTAGGCCCGAGCGGCCGAGCGCCGCCACTCCCCACGCTACGCAGCTCCGAGCGTCGGTTCAGTTTTTCGAGAGGAGAAGAGAGAAGTGCGGGTTTTCTCGGTTGGTTTGGTTTTTTGAGGTTTTGGTTTTAGACATCAAAAACCAAAACCGAACCGAATTATTCGGTTTCTACGCAACGCCACGAAAACCGAAATCGAAAACCGAAGAACCGCAAACTTCGGTTCGGTTCGGTGTGGTTCATTTTTTGGTTTTCGGTTAAAATGTGCCCACCCCTAGTTGAGCACTTGAGCTTGCCGTCACAGCGTGAACATCAAATACAATTTATTGTCCTAACCGGCACACCGTAAAATCATGATCCACTTCAAACCGTAATCTGATGGTCCGTAAAAGCGGGTAACCATTGGCCCATGAACATACTCCAGCCTGCGAAGGATCGGCCCACAAATAGTGCAGCCCGGGGTTTTCAATTCCCGAAAGCCGCCACGAAAGTCGCGGTTTCGCCCATTCCGCCGTAGCGAAATGGTAGGAGCGCGGTAGGATTTGAAAAATTTCGGGAAGATTAAAAAATTTTGGGAAAAATCATTGAAAAAATCCTGGTTGTAGAACAAGAATTTACAAGAATTATGGTAAATTTTACGCATGAAAATACACAAATTATGGGCACTTAAAAATCGTTTATACTTTCGGAAAAAGAAAAGAAAAAACCGCACTGTGCACGTGTACTATACATGAAGCCCATTCAAGCCCATCACCTTTTCTTCTAAAAAGACATGCTTCTTCCACGGAGAGATGCATCCGATTCCCCTTTGTCACTCAACCATCCTCCCCCTTGCAAGCCAACGTCGGAGCTACACAATCTGCCGCCAAGCGCGCGAACCCGCGACGACACGCGCGGAAACCATGGTGAGACACGCGAAAATCGTGGCTTCGGTACACCGTCTCATTGCTTGGGCGCATGGTTTTCGCAGGATTTAGCTATCTTTTCATGCAGATCTGAGCGGTTTTCGCGGGAGATTAGCTATCTTGCCGTGTCGGTAAGGGCGGCTTTCGTAGTATAAGTCGGCGAGGGGCGGCACGGCATGGACGGCGTCTCGCGCGGTAGGAGGCGAAAACCGTGGCTTTGACGCAAACTTGCCACGCGAATGGCTGCAAAAACCGCCGCTACTCTGTTGTGTCCGTGGATTTTTGCATAAATTTTGAGAAGTTCACCATCTCTACTATAGCTAGAAATTTATTTTTACAAGCAATGCAAATGCAAAGTGTATCTATATATATATGCAACAGATGGATGGCAAATTGGCAATTGAAATATGGCAGAGTGGTACGCTCAACTCTACAGCCAGTGGCAAACCACCGCTGCTTGGACTGGACAGACTTGGAATGAGTACAAGGCGGAGTTGCTCCGAACTAATGGGCTAATGGTAATGTCCACCGAAGAATATTCATTGGCTTGCAGACAATGGAATCAATAGACTGCACATCTACAGCCATTAAGGTATCCTCTCCTTTGTTTCTACATTATATGTTAATTGTATTGTGACTATGTGATATCTTCGTATGCTATGTGAATCGTGATGTGTCATATGTTGGTGAATAATGAGGTTGTGGCTTTATGATATGTTGGCTGGGGAATGTATAATCATTGTACACCTGTCCTATAGGCAAATTTCATACTTAGCCAAATTTTCAATTAGCAAAGGTCATGCCGAAATTTTCAGCAAATTTCATACTTAGCCAAATTCATTGAGTACTTCAAATTTGTGCTTATTGAGTACTTCAAAAATTAGTGCCAAATTAGTGCAAATATCATATTTATGTATTCCTAATTTTAGTAATTTTTCCTAATTTCTTGAACAATATTTACACATTTTTTGCGACGGTTTGGGCATTTTCCGCACTAATCGTCACGGTTTTCGCGTGGAATCCACGAAATCCGCGGTATGAACAAAATTCATCAAATTCAAATTTGGTTACTATTCCTTGCCGGTGGCTTTCGTGAATTTCGTACAAAATTCGCCGTGCCGCCGAGGCGCGCACGGCATAAGCCGACGGAATTGAAATCCCGGTGTAGCCCAAGAAAAAGGTCCTTAAACTGTAGGAACAAGTTTACATTGTCTCCCTTCTCAGGTTCCCGATCGAATCACCTCCCTCAACCACACAACCAAATATAACAACGCCGTTTTCATCTTTCAAAACCAGCGCAAAGACAACTTCGATGATTTTAAGAAACGATTTCTATTGTTGTGACTGATAAAATCTACATGTCAGCTACTTCCTTCTTATCTCCTTTCTCTCACTACTAGAGAAACCATCATTGGTTGAAGTGGCAAAAACCACAGTAGTCCCGGTTTGAGTTGCACCCGAGACTAGAGATGATCTCTAGTCCCGGTTTAAAAATTCAACGACCCTCTAGGAACTTTAGTCCCGGTTTGTGTAACGAACCGGGATTAAAGATCACCTCTAGTCTGGTTCAAATGTTGTCGAGTGTGTCGGAGCGCCGTGCACCTTTAGTTCCGGTTGGTAACACCAACCGAGACTAGAGATGCTACCTCTAGTCTGGTTGGTGTTACCAACCGGACTAAAGGTGCCCGGCGCTCGACACGCTCGACAACATTTGAACCGCTCCGTTCTTGACACGAACCGGGAGTAAAGGTCCTAGAGAGCCGTTGAATTTTTAAACCGTTGCCTCGGACTAGAGATGCCATCTCTAGTCCCGGTTGGTGTTACCAACCGGGACTAGAGATTTTGCTTTATATACTCCTTCTTCCTCCTCCATCCCAAGCCAACCACACTTATACATCTTCAAAATTTTCTCTAGCTAGAGGTCCGGTGCTGCCAAGGTTAGCAACTTCTTTGGTGATAATACACAAATATTTGCTATCTATAAGGTTAGCAACTTCTTTCTCTTATAGATTTGCGGTTGTTTTCTATACATTTTGCTGTCTACATGTCATGTGCTATCTACAATCTTAGCACTTAGCATTTTATGGTTGTTTTCTATACATTTTCATCTCTAGATTTGTATGCAAACATGAGGAGATGTTTTCCCGCCCACTAAAATTCACGTCTAGTCCCGGTTGGTTTTAAAAACCGGGACTAATTATTACAGTGCCCAATTATATTGTGTTATATTCATATATACTTATAATTAACATATATGTTCATATAATTAATAAAGAATATTATAAATTAAAATAATAACATATAATTAACATTTGTCATATTCCAAACTATTTAAAATTTAAATAATAATATATAATTAACATATGGCCTATTTGAAAAATATTTTAAATTGAAACAATAACATATAATTAACATTTGTCGTATTTAAAACTATTTAAAACCATAAACCCTAAACCTAAACCCTTTTACCATTAACCCTTAACCTAAACCCTAAACCCTATTTTAAACCCTAAACCCTAAACTCTCGTGCGGCTGCGTGATTGGCATGTAGAAGTACTGCGACACGAGATGGAACGTCAATGTCTTCTCCTCTGATGTAACATTAGGTGCGAACACGACGAGGAGACAAACCGCCTCACAAAGGAAGTCTTGGTGACCATCCTTCGTCACATCCCACCACAGCCGCCGAACAAAAACCAGTGGATATAGCACCCAAGCCAACAAAGTACTAAAAGCTATTCCGACGTACCGCACTTTTGCCCACACCCATCGCCAAGCGAACCCTTTTGCCAACATGTAGCCTTCGCGACCGAAGAACCTCGACACCACTATCCTTCGAGCATCGTCTCCGGCAACGAATCCACCCATTCCCTGAACCGATGAGGAAACATCTCCCTCCAACCTGGACCCTGCGACTGCAAGTCCTAACCGCCGACGAGGTTCGCCTCTGCCAGGAACCCATCGTTATTACAGTGCCCAATTATATTGTGTTATATTCATATATACTTATAATTAACATATATGTTCATATATTCTTAACATATGTTCATATAATTAATAAAAAATATTATAAATTAAAATAATAACATATAATTAACATTTGTCATATTCCAAACTATTTAAAATTTAAATAATAATATATAATTAACATATGGCCTATTTGAAAAATATTTTAAATTGAAACAATAACATATAATTAACATTTGTAGTATTTAAAACTATTTAAAACCATAAACCCTAAACCCTAAACCCTAAACCTAAACCCTTTTACCATTAACCCTTAACCTAAACCCTAAACCCTATTTTAAACCCTAAACCCTAAACTCTCGTGCGGCCTGCGTAATTGGCATGTAGAAGTACTGCGACATGAGATGGAACGTCAATGTCTTCTCCTCTGATGTAACATTGTCTCTCATGCTCTTGGAGGCCGCTCCGTTCTCATCACCGTAATAGAGCAGTGGCAATCCCTTCTCACTTTGTTCTACCTTGTTCTCCGATTGCTCCATCTCATCCCAATACTTCAAGACATCATCTTCAAAGATGACATCAAGCTCGTCTCGCATGGCAAGAAACAAGTGTCTAAGCAACACAAATCCGAAAACACCTTTCCTTTTCGATTAGAAAAAAAGAGCATCATTCTTGCATTGATCCGAGTAAAAAGAAAAGAATCATACCTTGTAAAACGTTGCTTTGCATGACAAGAGAGCGTAATGGTGGGATGGAAGCTCGGGAAGGAGATACTGGAGAAGAGAGCTTCCTCCTCAAGCGAGGTAACTATCGTGCCAAAGGCGTGCAATAAGGCCACCACTAGTTCATGAAAAAAGGTTAGATCAATAACGTATAAACAGATAAACAAAGACAGTCTTGTAGCCAAAAGAAGCTATTGCTATAAAATTTTCTCGGCGATGAGCATGGTTAACCATACACATGATGCAAGACAAAACCGCATTTACCTATGTTCTCGGCTGGGCTCCAATCTTTCGAGAGACATGAAGCAAATCTCACACTCCAATGAGTCGAGATCAATGAAATAGCTTATCTTAGTCGTCTCGTCCGTATCCGCATCCAATGCTCCCGATGATCCGTGGAGAGGCCCCGATGCCTTCTTCCTACCTTCTTCACCGATCTTGGTCTCTTCAACATGTCATGATCCATCGTAGTAGCCTTCTTCACCGATCTTGGTCTCTTCAACATGTCATGATCCGGGGTCTTTTTTCTTGCTTTTCTACCTTTGCTTCATAATATTTCTGTCTTGCTCTTTCTTAGAGTATAGCGTAGCAGTACTCGTGTATCTCCATCAAAATTTGAATAGCGAGAGATATGGCAATGATTGGATAGTGCGGCTATATATGACAATGATGGCTTGCCTCCCCCGTTCCCGTCTCAATGCCTCGGCGGCACCATGGAAGCCGCCGATGGCGCACGACGGCGGACTACCTCTATCCGCCCGCCGTGATCAAGCAAGACTACCCGTCGCCGCCGTCGCAGTCTTTGCTCCCGCCGCCACCGCCGCCACCGGTCTCCCGATTTAGAGGTGTGCTTTCTCGTTTCAGCGGCAATGTTCAAATTCTCGTTGCTAATGTCTTCTGCCTTATTCTCGTGAATTGCCACATAAGCATTAGCTGTTAGAGCATTATTGTCCTGACCACAAGTTAGGATCTTCTGTGAGTATGGAGCATGTCGACGGCCGCCCTCCTCCTCCGCTTGTAATTCTCCCAGAGGACTTTTTCGTCGACCTCGGTCTCACCCTTTTACTGTTTTTATTCATAGCTCCCTGCAAATGTAATACTAGTTGGTTTCAGATGCACTATTCTTTCATTTTTGTAAACAATTTTATCTGACAAATATCCTATTGACTTCTAATTTTTGTTTCAGCTCAATTATGCACCAAGAATACACACTGCAATTTTTGGGCTCTGCAGTTAGTTCAAGGTTTATGGATGACCGCTTTCATGCATGCAAGTTTACCTTTCTCAGAGATTTAGGGAATTGACTATGAATTCAGTGGATGGTGTTGGTGCCTCCTCCAACGTGGTTCCCCTTGTTCATTGTCCGAGGGACTGTTCGTGCCTTATGATGCATGCTCGTGTCGCAGTACTTCTACATGCCAATCACGCAGGCCGCACGAGGTTTAGGGTTTAGGGTTTAGGGTTTAAAATAGGGTTTAGGGTTTAGGTTAAGGGTTAATGGTAAAAGGGTTTAGGTTTAGGGTTTAGGGTTTAAAATAGTTTTAAATACGACAACCGTTAATTATATGTCATTATTTCAATTTAAAATATTTTTCAAATAGACCATATGTTAATTATATATTATTATTTAAATTTTAAATAGTTTGGAATATGACAAATGTTAATTATATGTTATTATTTCAATTTATAATATTTTTTTGTTAATTATGTGAACATATATTAATTATATATGAATATATGAACATATATGTTAATTATAAGTATATATAAATATAACACAATATAATTGGGTATTGTAATAATTAGTCCCGGTTTTAAAACCAACCGGGACTAGTGGTGAATTTCAGGGGCGGAAAACATCTCTAGTCCCGTTGGTGGCTTCAACCGGACTAGAGATGCCCACCTACCTAGGCCACGTGGCGCCTGCATCTCTAGTCCCGGTTGGTGGCTTCAACCCGGACAAATGGTATGATCTTTAGTCCCGGTTGAATCCACCAACCGGGACTATATCATACCTAGTCCCGGTTGATGGCTTCAACCGGACAAGAGATGTCATACCTATATATAGCAAGGGCCTCACTGGGATCCAAACACTTAGCCATTTTCGCACAATTGCATCGTCTTCTTCGTCGTCGCCGTCGCCGAGCACAAGGGCGTCGCCGCAGCACGCCGTCTCCGCCATCTGCGTCGCCGTCGTCGCCGGAGGACCGCCGCGCTGTCGTCTTCGTCGTCGTCGCCGCCGCTGCCGCAGGTTAGCCGCCACTGCCGGCCCCCTTTTTTCTCCATGATACGCGCTAGGGTTTAGGCCGCCATCGATGCCATCGCCATCGCTCCATTGTCGTGGCCGCCGTCGCCGCCGCCGCCGCCGCGCCGCCCCCTCCCCGATCCCTATGCCGGCCGGCCGCCCCTAAACCCTTAAACCTTGACTCCCTCCACGCGGCCGGCCGCCGCATCCTCGCCGCCGCGTCGCTCCTCCATGTCGCCGCCGCGCCGCTGCCATGCTATGTTTAAATTTGCAAATTATGTGAATGTGAATGAATGAGGAGGATTTAAATATGATTTCGATGTGTATGTGTAAATTTGTGAATATGATTTTGATGTGTATGTGTAAATTTGTATGGACTTTATATGTAAATGGACTGTTTATTTAAATTTTAATGCATGAATATTGTGAATTTACAATTTTGAATGTGTATTTAAATTTAAATGCATGAATAGATTTAAATTTGAATATGTATGTGACTTGTGAAGTTTGTATTTTTGAACGAACGAGAACGATAAAATCAACAAACGGATGTGAACGGACGGACGGACGAACGAACAAACGAGTGTTCGTTCGTTCGTTCGTGGACGAACGGACGGACGGACGGACGTACGGATGTGGACGAACGGACGGACGAACGAACACTCGTTCGTTCATTCGTTCATTCGGTCGGTCGTTCGTTTGGTCGGTCGTTCGGTCGGTCGGTCGGTCGTTCGTTCGGTCGTTACAACGTACATAGGCATGCAACGTCCTCTCTCTCTCCTCTCCTCTCCACTTCCTCTCCTCTCCACCTTATCTCCCTCACATCATTCTCCTCTCTTTCTGTCCTCTTCTCCATGATCATACTCACGGACATCAACGAACGTTAGAACGAACGGACGATAGTTTAGGATTTGGGTTTGGGTTAGGGTTAAGGGTCCGAACGAACGGACGTGAACGAATAATAGTTTAGGGTTAGGGTTGGTTTTAGGGTTTAGGGTTTAGGGTTTAGGGTGAACGAACGACCGACCAAATGAAGACATGAACGATAGATTGAACGAATGGTCGGTCGTTCGTTCGTTCAGTGTGTACGTAATCCAAGAAGTGACTTCGGAAAAATATCACCATTGTGGATGTGCACAATTGGATCTAGTGTCTGTCGGATTTCATCTATTTTTTTCCATTTTCTTCTTTTTTTGTCTATGTTTTTTTACGTAGACATACATGATATTCCTGAATAATTGATACATGTATTAACCGAATAAATTTTTTTTCAGAATTCTTTGATTAAGTCCTCAACCCACAACAATCAAATGGCGAATTGTGACGAGGAAACAGTTTCTCCTTGATGAGATCGCACGAGGAACGAGTTTTACAACAAGGAGGGACACGAAGATCCGATCGACCTCAACGAGGAGGGGACCGAGGGAGACGAGCGTAAGAACGAGGAGGGGAATGAGGGCTCCGTCTCCGCCTCCGCCTGCTGGGATGAGAAGAGGCCACGCGGCCTCGGCAAGAAAATAGAGGGTCGACATGTCATAACGGAGGTGGCACCCGACGGTCGACCAATTGCCCTGAGGACGCCGCAAGGAAGTTTGTGGCGCACGCCGGATGGGTGGTGAGGGATCACGTGCCCGTAAGCGTTGCCAACCGGAGGCGGTCAACCAAAGGAGGAGAGGAGCAGAGCTATCTCCCAGACTCAGAGAAAGAGATGTTGTGGACGACAATGCTGCAGACGTTCACCATCCCAGACTCAGATCAGGCAAGGGTCAAGGAATGGACGTTGAATAAAATGGCAGAGCTCTTTATGAACTATAAGAAATAGTTGCATAAGAAATATATCCCGAAGGGCCGACACCGACTTTGACAAGTTCCCAAAGCTCGAGATCATTGGGATGCTTTTGTTGAGCACAAAACCGGTGAAGAAGCGCAAGCTATCATAGAAAAGAACAAGGCCAACGTGGCCAAAAAGAAATACCATCACAGCTTGGGTCGGCGGCTATAAAAAGCAATGAAGAAATGAGAAAAATGGAAGCCGACCTAGAAGCACGGATATCGTCCTGTGCACAAAGAACGGCCGAAACGATCAAAGAACTGGTTCTATGCTCATGGTGGCTCACTTAATCCCGTCGATGGCACAGTGATCTTTGGTGATGAAATTCAATAAGCCGGACGGAGGTTAGAGGAGGCGGTGCAGGCGCTCCTCGGGCACGTTCAGCCCGATAGAGAGAAGGACGAGCTAACGCTCGTCCTCCAAAACCCAGAGCACCCGGGCGTACGCGAGGAAAAGGCGTCGTCCCCCGGAAATACGGGTTCCAAGCCGACGTCCACACATACAGGAGCAAAATAAGGTCAAAGCGAGAGAATGATGCTAGATTTGCTAAGATGGAAATGAAGCTCTCGCAAATCGATCATATTATCGACGAAAAGGTGGCCCTAAGGTTGGCCGAGGAGCGGAGCCTGGGTTAGCCAACATGGATCCAAAAACAACCGCACAACTCCAACAAGGCGAAGCAGCACTGTGCGTCTACCGGAAATGAAGACGAGCTGGCCCCACAAGCTCAACCGGGTCCGCCATGCCCCGTGGATGATATCACACGCCGGACCCCGTGTGAGCCGCACATCCCGAAAAACATAACAATAAAGGTATGTTCGTACTTTTATGTTGTACATATATTTTCTTGAATAACTTGTCAATCAACGTTCATTACTAACTAATAAGCAATCTTCTCGAACAGTCACGTCGGGCATGGCTATTCCAAGAGCCCGAGACGGCACCTATCACTCCCACTGTTCCACCTTCGTACTCGAAGGTTGAAATTGAACAGTGGAACGCGGCTATGAAGATCCGGAGCTGGATATCCACGGAGGAGACAGGGAGACGACGCTAGGAGAAACGGCTCATGGAATATTTCTCCGGAGGAAGATCTTCATAAAATTCCCTGACGAACAGCGTCTCCTACGTTCCACCGCCCTCGCCTCCACGTGGGTCGTCTCCTTCGCCTCCTTCGCCTCCTCCGCCTCCCGCATCGCCTCCACGAGCACCGGCTCCTAAACGGCCGTCTTCAACTCCATCGCCTTCCAACCTCCTCCGTCGCCACAACGAGCACCGACTCCTAAACGGTCATCATCCAAGAGCGCGTCGTCAATATCAAGTGGTCGTCCAAGAAAGACTAAGAGAATTGAAGAAGACGCCGCCACCCGCACCAAAGCGGTCGGCTGCGCCGGGGGCGAAGAAAGCGGGCAAAGATGTACCCCTTGGCATGCACCACGAAGCCTCCGGAGTTCAAGCACGATTCCAAATATTAGACCCGATTTAAGATAATTTATGCAAGAAGTGGAATTAATATGGATCAATTACACAGGCATGCACCCCTGACGAAGGCTCCGCTTAAATACAAGTTCAACCTTGGAAAGCCTCTCGTCATGCTGGATCTCGTGAAAAGGCTTCCAACTCAGATGTATCGCTTCCATCAGTGGTACATGCAACGATCCAACAAGGGTGAAGACATGATAACATGCAAATATTCAATTGACTACTTCTTCGATGGAGATGACTACCTCTATCTCCGATTCGAAGATATATTCGACCTGTACCAACTTGATGCCCTTAACGTCTCACTTCTAACCGCGCGGGTTTTGTAAATATCGCCCTGTTATTTCGTTTCTTATCTCCTTGAATTTAGCTGACTAAAATTCTTTTTAACCGTTGTAGAATGGCGATCCAATAATGCAACAAGCACGAATACACCAAGCATGGATTCATGGATCCACGCAAAATCAACGGCCCATTGGTTGATCAGTTTTCTAATGACACCGTGAACAACCTATACAACGCGCTTGTGAAGCAACACTTCCGGTCCTTCATCCTTCTGCCCTATAGTACTGCGTAAGTTTTTTCTTTCTTTCCGAACCAATTTCAATCCCGTGCATACATAAAGTTTCATATGTGTCATCTAAACCAATTTGTAGATTCCACTGGATTCTGTTAGTACTTGACATGGGTCAGTCGAAGATCCATGTCTTTGACTCAATGGATAAACCAGAGTCCACGTACTCCGACATATTTGAACTGTTTAACAGGTAATGTCATCTTACTTTCTATTGCATATATACGGTTCTTGGATAATTACGTGCTAACTTTCAACTGCACTTAGAGCATGGAAACGATTTCGGGTCAATGTTCGCGGAAATTGGAAAGATAAGCTCTCTATGCGGATGAAGTTTCCAGTGAGTAACATGTTTGCTCCTAATTGGAGTTGAATCATTATTATGTTCTAAAATATGAAATGCATATTAAATCTATCGTCGTTTCTCTTTTAGTGTGTAAAACAGTCTCACGGCACCAACCTATGTGGATATTACGTCTGCGACTATATTCACCGCTTTGTTACCGAAGTCAAAATTATCGATGATCTAGATGTACGTATAACAACAATTCATACGTTACGTCTTGATTTCTTATTCAATTCATATATTTATTTCTCGTTTATTCTAATTAATGACAGCTTATGCGAGTAAGAGACGACCTCCCCACGAGACTTTCATACAAGCCGCTCGGAAGATTTGATGGGATTTATCAACGAGCAGTCGTTGATCCCGGGGAGTTCTTCATTAGTTTTAGTAGCTAAACCACTCCATCCACAAGAAAGTAGATTAGAGACAATTTTTTATAAGCTAGCTAGGAAACATGTATGAATATTATACATATTTTGGTAATATATATATATTTCCTTTCTTAAGTTTATTTAAATGTATGTAAATTGTATATTTATACATATATATGCATGTTGCATATATATATATATGTAATATAATATATGTGTAATATATATATATATATATAGCGATCTCTTGGAGAAAGGACAAATTAAAAAAAAAAAAATCTTTAGTCTCGTTGAAGCTACCAACCGGGACTAAAGATGAGCCGGTCATGTGGCTCCGTCATCTTTAGTTCCGGTTGATGGCTTTTACGACTATCTCTAGTCCTGTTATTTAACCGGGGCTAAAGATCGTCTATCTCTAGTCCCGAATTCGTAGTCCTAATTTAACAACGAGACTTTTGAGGGTTACCAACTGGGATTAGTGTAGCTTTCTTCAGTAGGATCTCCTAAGCCCGATAGCCAGCGTGCAGCAGGCCCTTCTTCATCACTGTCAAGCGGTGGCCGGAGAAGGACCCCGCCTGCCGCGAATGCTGTCTCCTCGCGTCGGGATCCCTGGGCGACGGCGGCGAGCCTAGGACGGGGCAGCCGCTCCTTCCCCGCGATGCGCGCTGCGGCGCATGCAACCGCGCAGTCACCGACCTGCAGTTCCGTTTCTGCCCCTTCTGTGGCGCGCTGTGATGTCGACCGACGTCGCTGGGCAATCTGCGTACGATGGATTTCTCTTCGACACGTCAGCATGGCCTCCTTGCTTTTGCTAGCAGTAAGCATTTGATTGCGTGATGAGTGTTTTGAGTGTTGATGTAAAACGAGCTCCTTGTAAACTACTAATAAGAATATTAGCAAAACAAGTAAATCAAGTGAAGATACTTAGGTCTCGTTCTTTTCGATTTATTAGCTAATTTTTTAAAAGAAAGAATATATTAATTGGCTTGTTAGCCACTTAATTGGTTTAATTAGTGCATCATTAATTAAGACTATTATAAACTTAAAAATAAATTTATTTAAATTTTTAAATAAATTTTTATATAAAAATGTTTTTTTAAAAATTGCACTGTTTAACGTTTGAAAAACATGTCCGTAATAATTTAATTCGTCGCAGCCGAAAAAAGCGCGCCTTAGCATCATGCCTATGTCGTGCATCATTTCACATCATATGTTTATGTCAGGTTGGACCGTGGGCCATCGTCGCCATGAACGTAGAGCTCCCGCACATTGATGTCCAGAGGAAATCTATCATGGAGACAGCGAGGGCTCGAGCCTTCATTACTGGCGTGAGAACAATGATAGCCTCCACTAAATTTATCATACGTAGATGGAAAGGAGGATATAGCTAGCTTTGTCTTGATTTAGGCCTATAGGCCCTATACTATTTCTTCTAGATCCGCTGTCGACGTCGATGCTTTGCGCGTCGCCCGACGGGACCCGAGATGCACGAGGATGTCCTCAGGAGGCAATCCGACAGATCGCTGAGCCGGTCCTCCTCAGTGGTGACCCCATTTTGTTCGCCGGCTCTAGCGCCACCGCCATCGCAATGGCTGTGCTTGCGTAGGGGCTCAGAATACGTATGCCTTTACTGTGGCCACCGGAGGAGGGTAGGGCTTCGGCTCGTCATCACCTCGCCCTCACCAGCGCGCCCACACACCGCGACATGAGCGACCTGGCACGGCGGCACACCCTTCAACTGTACGTGGAATATGGAAAGAGATGCTAGCAGCCATCAGATGGTGACCTTCAATTGTATGCGGACGGAGGGAGTAGGATGATGACGACGGTGTACGACGTCCGGCCGGCGGCGGTCGTAGCTAGCATCTTCCATCTACATGCAAAGGGCCGCCATACATATATATAGCCCGGCCCATGGAGAAGAAGAGAAATAATGCATGGCCATGCGCCATCTCCAATCTCCGTCGTCATATCATCAGTGGCGATCCATTTCTTCAATGCAGGGCTAGGTTAACTAATTAGTAGTAACTTGGTTTTTTCCCTCAAAATTGCATCCTCTTCTGTATCTGAATCAGTGGAGATCACCATTGTTGACAAGGAATGGCATCGCGCGCATCGTCATCTCCCGAAACATACGATAAAAACTGCCGCTGCAGCCTGCAGGCTTCCAAAACACACCAAAACTTTACCGCTGTGTGCCTCATCCTGTAAGGCTGTAACTATTAGGAAACCGGCGGTGGCTGAGGAGCTCGACGGTGTAGATCTTGCAGAGCTGACGCCACCTGTCGCCGTAGGTCGTGAAGGTGACACCCTGGAACAGGAGCCGCAACATCGGCCCGATCAGCCACGACGCGAAGACGTACGTGCCTCCGCCACGCAGGAAGGCGTAGTAGGGCTGCGTGGACGGCGGGAGGAGGGACCGGCCGAGGTGCGCCGAGGGCTTCTCACCGTAAGCCGCACTCTCGAACGCCATCGCCGGAGTTGCGAATGCAAGACGGGATTGGGGGTCGCTGATCTGGGCACCATTGCTGTACCGGAAGTGGAGAGAGACAGGAGGGAGAGAGAAGAGGAAAAGGGAGAGAGAGGATGACATGTAGACATCCCTTGCGGACTTAACGAGTCAACTATGGTCAGCCTGTCATGTCAGCAGAAACCGCTTGCTAAATCACCGAAGAAGTCGATTTGCACTGGTTTTCGAAGATTTAGAAAGAAGGGGTTATACCTTATTTTGCCGTTGATGGATGCGATTTAATCATGAGCAAAAGATGAGGGAGGCAAGATAGACTTGTTCCTAATGTATTTGGGAGAAATTCGCTTTACATTCATTAACTATGGGTCAAGTTTCATTCGCGTCCATCAACTACAAAACCAGACACGAAGCATCCATTAACACATGACGACGTGATGCCTTTATAACACTTATATGTTATTATCGTGAAAAGATGAAAAAGACATAAAAATATGTGGGTTATGTAAGTCGCTAAAAATATAAAAAAATATTATGGGACCCATGTTTCATCGTCTCTCTCCTACCCTCTCCTGCTCTCTTTCCTCTTCTCTCCTGCTCTCCACGAGGACCTCGGGCTCGCGATGGCGCCGTTGATCTGGTGTGGCAGAGGAAGTTGGCATGGAAGAACCAGTTGCCACTGGAGATGACCGCGTAGTCGAGCTCTGATAGGAGGCGCACCCAGTTGGCGTTGAGCCTGTCTAGGTGGATGTCAAGCGGCCTCATCTGCTTGCCGGCAACTACAGCGACGACGTGCACGAGGAACTCCGTCCGCACCGCCATGAGCGTGAAATTGTGCTCATGGAAGTGCCATTCCTAGAAGGCGTAGACAAACGCGCTGGGCATGCATGTCGGTGGGTGTCTCCGCCTAGGACAGGAAGCATGGGAGGAACTCTATGTGATTGCATGCCAGCGAGTCGCCGATGAAGGCAAGCCGCATGCAGCACACAACGGCGAGGAACCACACATCTCACAGCCATCAGGTCACCGCTGCCAGTAGGAATGTAAATGGTCAAAAACGGTCGGGAAAAGACTTTAACCATTTCTGTTCCCATATATTTTTAGCGAAATCGAAAACGGGAACGAGAAAGACGGACGAAAATACGAATTCGGTAATACCGAATAATGAAAACGGTCAAAAACAGTCGAAAACATGTCAATTACGATTGAAAATCGGTAAAAAACGAAAACGTTGACACACATATTATCTTGAACCTGCAAATAAATAAGCAACCAACTATAAAAATACATTGACATATTTAACTTTTTTAACCTAGAATCGATGTGGTTTTATAGAACTATTACCTCTTTTTCAGCAACATCTGCTTTACAAGCTGCAATTGATACAAACATAACATTTACTTCAATCTCAGCATATATGATGCAGACATATGAGCTGACAGCTACAAAGTTTTAAGCTTAACACTAAATTGAGATAGTAGTAAAGAAGTAAGCTTTAGTAAACCTAAATGTTACAAACCAATGTCAAGAATTGTTCTGTGTATAATCTCTCATTATAACTTTCAACAAATAAAGCTTAGCAATGTAGGATGAGGTTAATTTCATAAAATGAATACGGGATAAATACGAGATTTTTTCTAGATACATACGGGATCCACGAATACGGTTGGGAAAACACCCCAACCATCCCCGTTCCCGTTTTTCGTTTCCCATATTTTTTCCCGTTCCCGTTTTTCTCGCGGATACGGTATTCGGTCGGGATTTTTGGTATTCGGTGTCGGTCGGTACGGGATTTTTCCGTACCCATTTTCATCCCTAACTGCCAGCAAAGGTATCCAGGATCCTTGCAGATCTTCTGGCAGTTGACGTACTCGCAGGTCGACCTGGGGGGTATAGTTGGCCAAACGGGCTGCCCGACACGGCCTGGCTCAGGCCCGACCAAGGCACGACCCGACAAGACTCGAGCCAACCATGCCAACGGGCTGCACCTACGGCCTAGGCACGGCCCAATAAGAATTGGGCCATGCCATGTCGGCCCAAACGCACGATCAGCCCATCGTGTTTCTTCTTAGAATAAGTCTATTTAACATCCCTCATCTCTTTGGGCCGTGTCTTCTATGTCTAAAATAAGTCTATTTTGCATCTCTCAGCCTTTTAGGCCATGCCTTATATGGCTGAAATAAGTCTATTTTTCCTCCCTATAACTATTTTGCCTCCTTGATCGTTTCGTCGGGCCATGCCGGGCCGACATGTCGTGCCGAGGAAAGGCCCAAGCACAGCCCGATGGTCAGGCCGTGTCGTGCCTGGGATAAGCCAAATCTCCATGCCATGGGCCGTGCCGTCGGGCTGTGGGCCGTTTGGCCATCTATAGGGGGGCGCGGGGTGTGCGGCCTGCCGGCCTCCCATTCCACGGGGCCCCACCCCTCGGCAAAAATGCAGCCTATGTAGCCTGCACCCGTCAGGCCTGGCTGCTGGCCTGCTGCAACGGCCTAACAGAAAATGAATCGTCGAAAGCCGGAATGAGACGAATCGCGTCGCCTCTGGCTGCTCACCTGATCGCGCGTTCTCTCCGGACCCCTCGTCTCCTCGCCGACGGTCGTGGTACTACTGCGCGGTCGCGGTGGCGCTTGTCGGGCTCGTGTTGCAGCTGCTGCTCCTGCTGTGCGCGCTCCACGCGGACGCCATGGAGGTCAGCGGCCCGCGGCTGGAGGAGCCACTCAAGACCACATTCCAGGTGCCGATCTGCTCTTGCTGCTGCCATGGCTGGATCTCTGCTTCCTTCCTTGCTCTGTATTTTGCTCTGCTACAACTCGTTGGTTGGTAATTTTGGGTGATGTTTCTGTGTAGGGTGTATGGCTGTTTTGGCCGAGCTTTGCTTGATTTTTGCCTTTGCTACTGTTTCTTGCTTTGCGTTGAATTTAGGAATTAATTTAATCATCATTACTGACTATATACCCATATACATTTGTTTATAATTTTACTTTTTAATTGTTGTGCATTTATCATCATTTTTAATACATATTTATGTATCTATATATATTAATGAGATATATTAGTGTGTCTATATATATTAGCACGGCTTCGATCAAGCCTTGCTATAGATTTCGCATAGGGGCCACCAAAAACTGCGGATCGGCCCTGCGTACTCGGTCACCGTTGAGATGTCAGGTTGGTGTAGACTGGCTCCCTCGGCTCCATCACCCATCTCCCGCTTGATACGTCTCACTCCTCCACCATCGCCATTGATCTCCCCTTCCTGCAAGCCTGTTTTGTGGACGACGATGTGCTTACCATCCCCCACACAAGCATCATCTGTCGACGGGCTATACCCGAAGACAGTATTTGTAAAGTATGAGGATCATTGAAAATATGGTATAGATGAGATTGGAGTAAAAGAGACGGAAGACAAGGATTTCATATAGGTTCAGACCCCTTAACTGATAGGTAATAGCGCTACTCCTGTTGGCCAAAGCCGGTGTTGCCTCTATATATCAGTATCACACGAGTACAATATTTGGGATAACCTAATATAGTCTCTTTCGGCTTGGTGGAATGGAGCTTCCACATATAGTCGACGGCTAGTTCTTATTCGTTGAATATGAACTCGTTGAGATTGAAGGTTAGCTCTAGAACCCTCTTGTCGGCTTTGTAGCTTCGTATTGGGTTTGTCTAGGCTTGTATTCCGTGTTAGATATCCCCTCTCCTCCTTTGGGTCTTGCATTTATAGCATTAATTACCTTCTCCTCCAAGCAAAACTCAAAGAACTAGAATAGGATACGAGCTAAGGAGACATTGTCTTTCTCAAATAGGACTCTGACACCTTCTATCCCGAGAAGACGAAGATAATTTCTTTCTATAATTTATTGTATTTCCTTAACCAAAGTATACATTGTTGTATATCTTTCGGTCTATGGTATTGTCGTATACAATGAACCCAAGTATAGAAAATATATCTTATCCTTGACACTGACACCGTCCCTATAGAGGGCATGTCGTCACCGATGAGCATCACCAGCACAGGGAGTGTGCTGAGACATGCAAGTCGTGATCAGTAGGGCTTTCCTCCTTGATGTCCATGGAATCTTCTTCTCGTCCATCCGCTGCCCTCGCGGTCCCTTAAGCTCAACCCACACTGTTCCTGCAGAGGGCATGTTGTCACCGACGAGGATTACAAGCGTCGAAAGTGTGACGAGGTAGGTTGTGATTAGTGGGGCTTTCCTCCTCATCGCCCATGGCTTCTTCTCATCATCCATCCACTGCCCTCGCGCCCCCTTGAGCTCGGCCTCCACCCACTAGCGCCATGGCGACCCTACTAAGAGTAGTAAGGAGCAGCAAACAGGGTGTGATTCGTTGAAGCTCGATCCAGGGGAGGGACCAACGAGTGGGATTCGCCTTAGATGTTGCACCTCCCACCTCGGTCTCGACCGCCAATCCTGCGTCTCCCCTCCTTGTTGACTGACCTTCCTACTCCTCCCTCTGCTCGAGGCACCATCGTTGCCACCTGGGAAGAGGGGGCGTTTCAGCCATTCCTCTTCTCCACTGTCGGGATTGGCCTTCCTGGATCCGTGCTAGCAACCTCTCTACCCCCTTGGTCCCTCTATGTCATTCTCCCTCACCCTCGATGCCACTCACCAGGAAATCAAGATTACGGATGGAAATCGGGCGTGACGGGTGCGCACAAGCTATTTCTAAACCACGGGCATACCCGTTACCCATGATGGGCATGGACTCCCGTGAGCATTCATGTTAACCCATCACCACAAGCAAGAACAAGCACAGAACCAATCTATTGCATCAAAGATTCAAGATAGACAAGAAGAATAGAGCATAGTTCATCAAGCATCATAGTAAAAAAACCATGATTCATTGATGGAATGATAACCCATCACGATATGGTTGACAACTGAAAAAATCAGCTCAATCTCGCAAGAGAAAAAAATTAGACAGAAAGAATGGAAATATCTACTCGTTAGCAGAAGTACTAAACATATCGAAGTGAAAATGGACCAGATCCATTCTTCTCTTGGTTTAGGGGCGACAATTTCCTTGTTGGGGGCGGGGACCTGGTGGGGACCCACCCCTATGGGGCCGAGGCTGGGTCTAATTATCCACCCGCGAGGCAGTCGGGGCAGAGCCTCGATCTTGAGCGTGGCGGGTTTGTAGTTTCACCCGTGGGTGACCTGAGAGGCCTCAAAAATGAAAAATAATAGAAAAACAATTAATAGCCCATTACAAATGAAAGCCCACTAGGCACAACTCACCGACACACATAGATCAAGTAACCCTAGATCAACTTAGTCCCTTATTGTTCCCCAGCCCCATGCACCGTCATGCGCTTCTCACGATTCTTGAGTCCCGACGCTGCCGTCTCGCATCACCCCTGTCACTCCCGACACTGCCGCTCACACATCGTACCACTAGTGGGAATCATCACTTCTCGGTTCGTCTCTTCTCGTCGAACGCTTCTCAACCCGTCTCTTCTCGCCATGGGAAGCACCTCCTAGTTCATTGCCGGTGAGCTCTGTCCTTGGATTCCGTTCCACCTCCTCAAAAGTGTCCGTCTATCCCTTGTGTTCTAGCTTGCCAGCTAGCTGACGGCTTCCTTCGATCTCCTCTCCCTTCATCCTAACAGTGGCGGGCAGTGCTGGTGGATTGCCTCGCCTTCTCAGTTCTGGTTGTTGTCACCTACAAGGCCCCCGTCGGGGGCGGGGACCCATAGGGCTGGGGTAGAGGCAACTTTTCCCTTGAGTTGGAGATCGGGGCCGGTGCCGAGTGAGAAAGTCAGGGGTTGGGGACAGGGGTGTTCTGGCCCTACCCGTCCCTGACCCGCCCTGTTGCCACCCCTATCTTGGTTGTCAGTTAGGCCTATGAGCCGTGCTTGGCTCTTGAAGCGAAAGCAAAGCAGCACACACTTGAGCTCACAAATGATGTGAGAACTAGGGAGAGCAGTGGGGTTAGAGAGAGGTAGGGGAGGATAGGTGATGGGGCACAGGACATGAGGAGTGGGCAGTGAGAGGACTTAGCTACCGCTAGAGCTAGGGAGATTCAATTTTATATCATCCAGCGATTTTCCCACTCGGGCCAATTTTCACAAGCGGTCTTCTTAAGTAGATTTTTAGACGCCTCCTCAAGAGGCCCACCTATAAAAATAGTCCCATTTTCACAGGCGAGCCTCCTAGTACGACCACGTGTGAAAATCAATTTTTACAGGCATGCCTTGACAGGAGGAGTCCTATGCATTTTTGCAAACGGCCCTTTTTTTAGCCCATTTGGAAAAATAAAGAGGTATTCTACTAAAATAGTTTATGTAGTAGTGACGAGAGAAGATGACATGTGGACCCACTATTTTTTTCTTGAGAGACTTACATGTGGGTGCCATCTATTTTTAATTGTTTCTTTTAGTTTTTAAGACTAGAAAGCCACATAAGCGACATGTCACCTAAAAGAATCGGTTAACATGCCACATAGGCGTCGTCAGCAAAAATCACCCGTAATACCATTGAGGCACTTCATTTGTATTGATTTTTGAAGTTGAGGAAAAACCTATATCCGGTTTTACGGTTGAGGGATTTAGTTGAAATTCGACCCATAGTTGAAGGAAATAAAATGTACTCTTCCTATATTTGCATGTCAAATATATCTCCAACACGCATTGCAAATTAATAAACCACCTGAAAAAAACTGATGGGCCTGATATATCGACATTGTCCTTATGTACACCCATGGTGAGAATATATGCGACCGATTAAGATGCACGTGTAGCAAGCATTTTCAAAGAAGGCAACTTTGATAACATCAGTTTGACTTTCTCACTTCACTCCCAGCTAGTTGGATTTCCTACGCAATTTTATGGGACTACTTAAATAGAATGTGTTTGTTACACGACAACTAGTTGGATAATTTTACAGGACTAGTTAAATAGAAATGTGTTTGTTACACGACTCTATTCGTACTTCTACAAATACAAATGTATTTTACATATAATTTTATCAATCAATCTCCACCTCTACAAGATACGTATACCTACAACAATTGTGTGGTTCTTTTTCTTTGATTAACGTGGTAATATCTAGGCACTCGAAGTAAAAACGATAGATAGATTCTCATTTTATTTAATGTTGGATTCACTCCAAGACACAATGTAGATAAACTAGCAAACCTCTCTTTCATTACTGAAGATGAAGAGATGGTGCCATTTTCACGTTATCAAGGTTTCAAGGATGAAATAGGAGGGGATAGGGGACATATTTAGAGGATGACAATGGCTCCACTTACCTGACATGCATGACAAAGGAGGATGGTGGTTAGTGGCTTAGTATTGGTGACAAGTCAACAATGCTCAACTTATTAGGTGGTGAAGGGTACATAATAGTGACTTATCCAGTGGCGCAAAAAAAACCTTGTCAAGAAAAGAAAAGCATGACAACACGGAGGAAAGATGTTAAGGAGGACGAGGGTGATATCAGCTCTTTAGCAAGCGAGACCGGTGCATGAAACGATACACCTTTGTGGATGGTGAATGGTGAGGTCGGAGGAGGTGTAGGGATGGCAAAAGCTAGGCTTTAATTTGGAGGCAAAGAGTGAGTGAAGGATGTTGTGCTTGAGATTTTTCTAAAATTTCTCTCAAGATAAAATGTGCCCAACCCATTTATTCTAAAACCAAGACCCCTCAAGAAATATCAGTGACGTGTAGTGTTGCTCATACACTCACCTACACCGCTGTGGAAGTGCAAATCCATGCACCTAAGAACAAGCGCCTACGAGGGTTTATATCTTGTGTCCACTAGCCGATCAACCAGTAGTGGCAATGGTGACTGACTGATCCATGCCCCCCTCTGACCTCATCTGTCACATCGGCGATTGCCTCTTGGCCTCCGAAGACTTCAACTGCAACGACACTTTGCGCCTCATCTACTCCAAGTGGCACACTGGTACCACTGACCCTATGACGATGGAGTTCAACGATGCCTACTTCCTCCCCAAGAAGTTGACCATTCTCAAGCTTGACGACAACTAATCCAGGGATGCCTCCGTTGCCACATTCTTCAAACTTGACACCGACAACTTCCTCCGCAAGCGTGTCACAACGCTCCGTTCGTCACCATAATGGCCAGTGGCCTCGTCGTGCTCTTGGAGATGACACCACCCCATTAGACTAGCATGCTCAACCCCCTTCACTAGAAAGGTTGCCCATTCTGGGGTGCCCATCCATGCGAAGGAGGTCAGGGGGACGACCTCGCCGTTGATGGTTTTCACCTCCTTGTTCCAAGTAAGGGGTATGAGATGGGATGATTAGGAGAGCGAGGGCTTCCATAGGGTAATGACATACTTTTCCAGCAACTTTGTGAACCTGGCGCCTGTCTCCGATGAGGTGCATGTCACCAACCATGGATCCATCCACTCCACTATCCTCACCAGTGTTGAGGAAGAAGGTGACCACGCTGTTCAGTTGCCCCGTTATGTGGACATCATCATGATGGCGCCACCATTCCAGCGGTACGATGGCGGAGCTTGATGCGTATGTCCACCACATCGTGGAGTTTGCCAGGAAGTTGCTCCTCATGAGCATGCTTTGGCGCTAGCCAGGATTTGCAATTTCGGAATGAAATTTCTGAAATTTCCGAAAATTTGGTGATTTCGGCCCCACCGACAAGAACATATCTCACTCGAAATTTTTGGTTTTTTCCTATTTTTTGTTGATTTGGTCAAATTTTATTCAAATTCATTCAAAATTCATTAAATTTTCAAAAAAATTTGGCCAAAAAAGTACCAAAAATTTCCAAAATTTTAGTTCTTTCGGCTCCCCCCCGGCAAAAGTCACAATTTTGAGATTGCTATCCTTGGCGCTAGCACCTGGTAAACAAGGTGGACACCGTGGACAAGGTGTTTGTGTTGGTCATAAGCCTGGACAACCTCTCCCTCTTTATCAGCTAGATTAGAAGTTTCTCTATCAGCTGACAACTTGCCCACTGTCAAGGCTGGCTGCATCTACTTCATGAAGCTGAACCTAGCAACCTACAAGTATTTTTGTCTCACCAACAAATAACTGGAGGAGGCCATATATGGTTAATCTATGCAATGCTGCTGAAGCAGGAGGCTGCATCCTCCCTCACACCCCGAAGAAAGTCATGGTGAATTACTATATCGACAATGAAGTCAACAATGCTCAACTTATTAGGCAGTGAAAGGTACATAATAGTGACTTATCTAGTGGCACAGAAAAACCTCACCAAGAGGAGAAAAGTATGATGGTTTAGCATGGCAACACGGAGGAAAGATGTTATAGAGGATGAGGGTGATGGCGACTCTTTGGCAAGTGAGACCAAGCATAAAACGATGCAACTTTGTGGATGGTGCATGGTGAGGTTGGAGGAGGTGAATGGATAGTAGAAGCTAGGCTTTAATTTGGACACAAATAGTGAGTGAAAGATGTTGGGCCCGACATTTTTCCATAATTTATGTACAAGATAAATGTGCCCAACCCATTTATTCTAAAATGGTTTGATGGTGGCTAGGATTTGAAGGAAAATACGGTATAAACCTAGACTAGTGAAAGAGGACTTATGTTTGATCTACATCCAATGGCTACAAATCGAGTATCCAATCACAAAACATGCCAATTATAACCAAGACCCCTCTTTAAATATCAGTGATGTGCAGTGTTGCTCATATCAAGAAATTGCATATCCATGCACCTAAGAACAAGCGCCTATGAGGGTTTAGATCTTGTGTCCAGTAGCTGACCAACTAGTAGTGGCAATGGCAACCGATTGGTCCCTACCCCTCCTCTCGACCTCATCCGTCGTGGCCGGCGATCGCCTCTTGGCCTCAAAACTTCGATCGCTATGATACTTTGCGCCTCGTCTGCTCCAAGTGGCGCTCTGGTACCATCGACCCTAAGACGACCGACTTCGACGATGCTTGCTTCCTTCCAAAGAAGCTGGCCATTCTCGAGCTTGACGAGAACAAATTTGAGACGCCTCCATCGTGACATTATTCAAACTTGACATCGGCAACTTCCTCCACAAGAGTGTCCTAGCACTCCGTGACTACTTCTTCGTCGCCATCATGGCCAGTGGCCTCGTCGTGCTCTTGGAGATGACGCCACCCCATAAGACCAGCATGCTCAACCCCTTTCACGGGAAAGGTCACCCATTCTAGGGTGCCCATCCATGCAGAGGAGGTCAGGGAGGCGGGATGATCAGGAGAGCGAGGGTTTCCATAAGGTAATGGCCTAGTTTCCGGCAGCTTTGTGAACCTGGCGACTATCTCCGATGAGGTTCATGTCACCAACCTTGAATCCATCCTATCCACTATCCTCACCAGTGTCGAGGAAGAAGGTGACCAAGCAGTTTAGTAGCCCGCTATGTGGACACCATCATGATGGCCGCCACCATTCGAACGCTACCGCCGATGACAGAGCTTGACTCCTATGTCTACCACATCTTGGAGTCTGTCAGGGAGTTGCTCCTTGTGAGCATGCTTTGGCGTGGCAACTGGTAAACAAGGTGGACACCGTGGACAAGGTGTCTGTGCCGGTCATAAGCCTTGACAACCTCTCCCTCTTTATCAGCTAGATTAGAAGTTTCTCTATCAAAGTTGACAACTTGCCCACTGTCCAGGCTGGCTGCATCTACTTCGTGAAGCCGAACATGGAAACCTACGAGTAATTTTGTCTCACCAACATATGACTAGAGGATGCCATACGCATGGTTAATCTACGCGCTACTGATGAAGAAGGTTGCATCCTCCCTCTCACCCTGGAGCAAGTCATGGTGAATTATTATATCGACAATGAGAAGTACAATGCTCAACATATTAGGCGGTGATGTGTACATAATAGTGACTTATCTAGTGGCGTAGAAAAAACCTCTTAAGAAAAGAAAAGTACAATGGTTTAGCTTGGCAACATGGAGGAAAGATGTTATGGAGGATGAGGGTGATGGAGGTTCTTTGGCAAGCGAGACCGGAGAATAAAACGATGCACCTTTGTGGATGGTGCATGGTGAGGTCGGAGGAGGTGAAGGGACGGCAGAAGCTAGGATTTAATTTGGAGGCAAAGAATGATTGAAGGATGTTGGGCCTGACATTTTTCCAAAATTTCTCTCTAGATAAAATGTGCTCAACCCATTTATTCTAAAATGGTATGATGGTGGCTAGGGTTTGAAGGAAAATAGGGTATAAACCTAGATTAGTGAAAAAGGACGTACATTTGATCTTCATCCACTGGCTACAAATTGAGTAGCCAATCACAAAACATGCGAGTTAAAACCAAGACCCCTCTTTAAATATCAGTGACACGCAGTACTGCTCATACACTCACCTGCACCGCTACAGAAGTGCAAATCCATGCACCTAAGAACAAATGCCTACGAGGGTTTAGATCTTGTGTCCACTAGCCGATCAACCGGTAGTGGCAATGGTGATTGACTGATCCCTGCCTCCCTTCCAACCTCATCCGCCATGTCGGCGACTACCTCTTGGCATCTGAAGACTTCGACTGCTAAGTCACTTTGCACCTCGTCCACACCAAGTGGCGCTCTGCCACCATCAACCCTAAGATGGCGGACTTCGACGATGTCTGCTTCCTCCCGAAGAAGTTGCCCATTCTCGAATTTGAAGACAACTGATCTGGGGACGTCTCCGTCGCAACATTCTTCAAACTTGACATCGGCAACTTCCTCCACAAGCATGTCCCAGTGCTCCGTAACCACTTCTTCGTCACCATCATGGCCAGTGGCCTTGCCATGCTCTTGGAGATAATGCCACCCCTGCTAAACCCCCTTCACGGAAAGGTCGCCCATTCTAGGGTGCCCATCCATGTGGAAGAGGTCAGGAAGGTGGCCATGACGACCTCGCTTTTAATGGTGTTCACCTCCAGTTTCCATGGAAGGTGTATGCGGTGGGATGATTAGGAGAGCGAGGGCTTCCATAAGGTAATGGCCTACTTTCCCGGCAACTTCGTGAATCTGGCACTTGTCTCCGGTGAGGTGCATGTCACCAACCATATGGATCCATCCTCTCCACTATCCTCACGGGTATCAAGGAAGAAGGTGACCAAGCTGTTTAGTAGCCCCGTTGTGTGGATACCATCATGATGGCCGCCACCATTCCAGGGCTACCGCAGATGGTGGAGCTTGACGCCTATGTCTACCACATCGTGGTGTCTACCGAGGAGCTGTTCCTCATGAGCATGCTCTGGCGCTGGCACCTGGTATACAAGGTGGACACTATGGACAAGGTGTTTGTCCCAGTCATAAGCCTCAATAACCGCTCTCTCTTCATCAACTAGATCAGGAGTTTCTTTGTCGAAGTCGACAACTTGCCCATCGTCAAGGCCGGCTGCATCTACTTCGTGAAACTGAATCTAGCAACCTACGAGTATTTTTTTCTCACCAACAGATGATTGGAGGAGGCCATATGCATGGTGAATATGTGCAATGCTGCTGAAGCAGGAGACTGCATCCTCCCTCTCACCCTAGAGCAAGTCATGGTGAATTACTATATCGATAATGAAAAGTCAACAATGCTCACATTATTAGGCGGTGATGGGTACATAATAATGACTTATCCAGTGACGCAGAAAAAAACCTCATCGAGAAAAGAAATGGTTTAGCATGGCAACATGGAGGAAATACGTTGACGAGGATGAGGGTGATGGCGGCTCTTTGGCACGCGAGACCGGTACATAAAACGGTGATCCTATGTGGATGGTGCATGCTAAGGTTGGAGGAGAAGGGATTGCAGAAGCTAGGTTTTAATTTGGAAGCAAAGAATTAGCGAAGAATGTTAGGCTTGAGATTTTTCTGAAATTTCTCTCAATACGAAATGTGCGCAACCCATTTATTCTAAAATGGTATGATGGTGGCTAGGGTTTGAAGGAAAAGAGGGTTTAAACCTAGATTAGCGAAAGTGAACATACATTTGATCTCCATCCAATGGCTACAAATCGAGTAGCCAATCACAAAACATTGCCAGTTAAATCCAAGAGCCCAATTATGTCCTAATGAGATGATCCCTCTCTACATTTCATGTCATTTGCATAGGACTACTTCTGTTCGATAAGATACTGTGTGATATCATTTGCTTTTGCTTCCAAAAAGACATGTTATCTGCTTAATCTGTACTTAGGGTTGATCCCTCTCGTTTGCTTTTACTTTGGAAAAAACATGTTGTTCGCTTAATAATCCCTACTGTTTAATCATTTATTAGCTTTGGTGTGTCTTGTTTAATGCTACAATTTTTTTGTGTTACCATGATTTTAGAGTTCGGTTGCTTACGTGCGATCACCTGTTTAATTATTCATCATCTAGAATAAAATTGTATTTGATTTCAATTTGTAGTTCACTAGTCAACAACCTGTGCACTGCATGGAATAGTATTTTAATTACACATTTACTATCATGTTCAAGAAAATGACTTTCAAATATAAATAACTAAAATTAATTCCAAATCAGCTATTAAAGTTTTAATTATTGGTAGGCCCATATTATTTTATGGTAGTTTGCTTTACTTTTTTTTTAAGTGAGCTCTGATAATGTTTGGCACACTTTTTCTAAAACTCATCAGTTTTTTTCTGGGTTATATCGTTTCAGAAGAAAATGGGAGATAAATATGTTTGGCACCCTTTCTGTTTGTGCATCTGCGGTTTTAGTTTTTTTATATAGATATGAAGCTAATATTTTTCTTCCTCTAACACAATGCATATTTTTTTAGGGGCGGGAGGGGGGAGAGGGGGGTAATCATTCTATCCAAAATGATAACAAACATGAGTTGTACTTGTACAAGAGTAGGCTTCTTCTTTCTTCTCAGTGCTTCTTGGCGTTTGAAAGATCTTATTAGATAAACTAGCGAGCCTTTCTTTCTTCCCTTAAGACAAGGAGATGTTAGCAGTCCACTTTATCAACGTTTCGTGGCTGGGATGGGTTTAGTAGTGGATGATGGCGACGCCATGTACATGCCCACAGGCCGTAGTTGGGTTGTGACCCAGCATCAGTGAGTACTGAGCAGGGCAACAAATCGACTAGTTAGGTGATGGTGCGTAGTAGTGGTGTATCTAGTGGTATAGAGAACCTTAAAACAAGGGGAAAAAACTAAAGTGATAGTATAGTGTGGCAACACAAATGAAAGATGTGGAAGAGGATGAGGGTCATGGTGGTTAATTGCAAAGCGGTACCAGCAGCTTGTTGCATATCATGGTGAGAGGTAGAAGAAGGGAAGATAGCCGCTAAGGTTTGGAGGCTGAGAGTAAATGAGAGATGATGGGCCTTTCAGATGTTTTTGAGGTTATTAGATAATATGTGCCTAGTTCATTTATCATAAAACTGTATGTTGGTGGCTAGGGTTTAGAGAAAAAGAGCGGATGAGAGAGTTATATCTAGATTAGTGAAAGACGATGGATGCTAGACCTTGATCCAACAGCTACAAATTTAAAGGCAAATTTTGTTGTAGAATACCATGACTTTGTGGTTTTAGTTTTTGGATATGACAAAAGTCGATTTTTGGGGGAACACACTATCAAAATATGGTAATTTGCTATCGGACATCACACGCATTAAAATATTCATTTTTATTGAATGGAGAGAGACAGTGTAAAAGATCAAAAATACCCATATGCCCACTTGTCATATTCTACCTCTTCTTTTCTATTTCCTCTTTCCTTTTCCTTCCTTCTCCTTTCTTTATGGGCAACGGCATGGCCGGTGTGCGCTGGCACGGCGCGGCGCACCACGGCCACGCGGGGCGAGGTGGTCCGGCGCGAGGGCGCTGGCCTGGTGCGTGGCCCGTTGCGTGGCGTGTGTGTGGCGTGCAAGAGGAAAGCAAGCAGGGCGGGACGGCGACGGGAGAGCGAGAGAGGGAGCAGGGAGCAGAGCGCGACGCTCGCGCGGTTCTTGGAGGAGACACTCTAACTGCAACTGTACATGGTGGCGATGGGGCAGAAACTACAGGAGATGCAGTCCAGGATTGGGCCGAACCTCGCGCGCGCTGGTGGCAACGACGGCGGCGACGTTGCGCCAGCAGCACCGCATCACCTCGGTGAGGGTTTGCCCTCAACTTTCTCTTCTTCTTCCTCGCCATGGATGGCCGCCATGGTCGTCCTTTCTCCCAGATCCACAGCACCGTCGCCGGCCACCCTCCGCTCCACATCTATCAACAAGTTCCAAGAAAACGGAACCCCCTTGTCCGGGAACACATTTTGACGCGCTCACCCAGTCACGTTCGCCACCGGAGCTCGCCACCGAGGTTTCTCTCTCCTCCGGGACCGTGCCTTTGCTGGTCTTGTTCACATCATTTTGATCCTCCTCATTGCTGACTGCCGCCACCTATGGAAGAGGCACACCATGGGACGCGCTCAGCCACTGCCATCACGGCCGTTCCCTTGCCGGAGTCCTAACGCTCTCACCCACCTGTACACTTCTTGTTCTGGAAGGAAAGATGAGCAGTGCCAAGTGCACTGTTTAGACTGAACCAGTCAAATAGTAACCTAATCATAATAAAACCGAGCCTGTGATGTGAGACCTGATAAGGAGTCCAGGGGCACTTTAGAACTTTCATGTAGTTTCTCTTTTCTGTTTAACTATAAATGAATATTCTAATAAGTGTAATGTTTATGAGCTAATTTCCGTGTTTACAAAGTGTTTTTTCTCAAAAGTCACTTCGTGCAGCCTAAAGCTAAAACCACGAAGTCACAATGTCATGTACGTTAGATCTTGATCCAACTAGTACAATTTGAGTAGCCAATCACAAATTCAAACAGTACCCTATTCAATGAGATATTATGTGATCTCGTTTCGATTTTGCTTCGAAAAAACTTGTTGTTTGTTTATTAGCTTTGTTGTATCTTGTTTAATGTTGTAATTTTATGGTGTTACCATGATTTTGGAGTTTGGTTGATTATGTGTGGCCAACTACTTAATTATTCTATCATATGAAATTAAACTTCTTTGATTCGAATTAGTAATTTATATATTGTTGTTCTCAACTTTGTTTTCTGTTATTTGTTTGGTGCATTGTTGAAAGGATGGATATCATGGGAAAGTGTTTTCATCCCTCGAGGGGATATCCCCTCGTTTATTACTTAAATAGTCATACAATTATCTAAAAATAAATTGACAAGATGGATTAATATGAAATTGATAACGATAAAATTTTGCATATTCAGTTAAATAAGGATTGAATGTGAAGCGAGTTAAATAAGGATTGAATGTGAACCGAGATTGAAGATAATTTCAATTGCCAAAAACAAGGAATTACATCGGCTAACGATGTATCGACAGTGGTATCGGCAAGAAGATATCGGCTAGTGGTTGTTGATAAGCGCTATGAGTTTGAGTTCTTGTCGGATTTAGTTGAAGGGACTGGAGATATTACCGAGAAGAGATCGGGTTCGGGAAGAAAGGACGTGAAGATTTATCTATTAATTAGGTAGGTTTATTTATTTTCCTTTCGTAATTTTAGGAAAGATTGAGTTGAGTCCGGTTTGGGCTTGTAATCTGTGTTCTATCTTTAGCAAAGTCTGTGTTGTGTCTCATATGGACTTATTTATGCTCATGGTTATAAATATGTGCACCCATGGTCTTGTAAGAATGACAGTTCAATACATACTTTCGACGCATTGCCATCCTAGTTTTTCTAGGTTTTCTTCTCGACGAGTTTGTTGGTATCGCAAGGAGGAGGCCCGGGTTTGGAATCCCGGGAATCCTACCCGGCCTCCACCGGCGCCGCCCTCCACGTCCCGTGAAGAGCGGCGCGAACGGCGACGGAAGCACCGCCATCGCGCGGCGACGAGGAGGGCCATGTCCTCGCTGCCGACGGAGCCGAGAAGCCCTCGCGAAAGGGCAAGCCCGCGGGTAACCGCGGGCGGTCCCGGACCCTCGTCCCCGGGCCGGGCCGGAGACAAATGGTGCATGGTGCACCAAACCTCCCACTACGACCTCTCTGAGTGCCGTTCGGTCAAAAATCTGGTCGAGCAAGTGCAGAAGTATGAGCAGGAGCGGAGGAAGAACAAGAAGGAGATCCGCCGCAAGGGCAAGGCACCGGCGGAGCGCCCGAACAACCGGCGAGAGAGGCCGGGATACGGCCCCGCCGTGGATGACGACGACGACCTAGGCTACCAGGATCCCCAGCACGTCGTCGCCACCATCGACGGCGGCGCGGGCGCCCAAATATCCCGCCGGAGCTTCAAGTCCATGAGACGCGAGCTCCTCGCAGCCATGCCGTCTCACGAGGCGGCCCGGAGATCGCGCTGGGCGGAGGTGTCCATCACCTTTGATCAGACCGACCACCCGGAGAGCGTCGCACGTAGCGGCCATTTGGCCCTCGTGACCTCCCCCACCATCTGCAACGTCAAGGTCACCCGAGTCTTAATTGACGGAGGTGCGGCCCTCAACGTGCTATCCCCGAAGGCTTTTGAGGCAATCAAGGCCCCGAGAATGGTACTCGGGCCCTCTCACCCCATCATTGGGGTGACGCCTGAAAGGTGTGGCCCCGGCGATCGCTCCGCCGGTCACCTTTGGGGCCCCCACTAATTTCCGCACCGAGCGGATCGACTTCGATGTGACGGATCTCAATCCCTACAACGCCGTGCTTGGGAGGCCGGCGCCGGTGAAGTTCATGGCGACTACGCATTATGCCTACCGCCAGCTCAAGATGCCGGGCCCCGGAGGCCCCATCACCGTCCACGCTGACGTCAAAACCGCGCTAGACTGCGTGGAGGCGCGCGTGGACGACATTGCGGCGGCCGACCGCGTTGAACCCGAGGACCCCCAGGGGGAGTCGTCGGGTTCCCGGGCCCCGAAGCAATGCATCACCTCTGCCGATGAGGTGGTGATTAAGTCTATCCGTTTTGGCGACGACCACCCAAGACCGCCAACATTGGTGGCGGCTTGGACCCTAAATAGGAAGACGCGATCGTCTCCTTCCTGCGGGCGAATACCGACGTGTTTGCTTGGAAGCCGTCGGATATGCCCGGAGTCCCCAGGGAGGTGATCGAGCACCGACTCGCAGTACGGCCGGACGCACGCCCGGTCTGGCAAAAGGTGAGGCGACAGGCCCCGGAGCGGCAGACGTTCATCCGCGAAGAGGTGGCCCGGCTCTAGGAGGCCGGCTTCATCCAGGAGGTGCTGCATCCGGAGTGGTTGGCGAACCCGGTGGTCGTCCCGAAGGTCAACCACAAGCTGCGCATGTGCATCGACTACACCGACCTCAACAAGGTATGTCCCAAAGACCCCTACCCTCAACCCCGAATAGACCAGATAGTCGACTCCACTGCGGGGTGTGACCTTTTATGCTTCCTAGATGCGTATTCTGGCTATCATCAATTTCGCATGGCTGTAGAGGATGAGGAGAAAACTTCGTTTATCACTCCTGTGGGTACTTTTTGCTACATGTCTATACATTTAATAACCTCCGGTCCTCCCGCATAAAACTGAACCCGGAAAAATGTGTGTTCAGTGGTACCGTGCAGCGAGCAAGCTATTAGGGTTCTTGGTCTCGCCCGAGATCGAGGCCAACCCCACTAAAATAAGGGCAATAGAGGAGATGCGTCCCCTAGAAAACTCAAGGACGTGCGAGGCTCACGGGTTGTGTAGCTGCCCGAGTCGCTTCATATCCAGGTTAGGAGAGCGGGCGCTTCATTTATTCAAGTTGTTAAAACGAACCGGCCCCTTCACTTGGACGGACGAGACGGAGAAAGCCTTGGGCGAGCTCAAGCGCTACCTCTCCTTGCCGCCCGTCTTGGTGGCTCCTCGGGAAGGAGCCCCTCCTCTTATATTTGGCGGTGACCCCCAAGTGATTAGCGCGGTCTTGGTCGTGGAGCGCGACGACGAGCTAGGCTCTCGGTCGGCTCTCGGTCGCCCCGCACTGTCAAAATCGGAGGCGGAGACCTCGGATCGGGGCCGGCCGGGAAGCGCCCGAGCCCGGAGGTGGCCCTGGCCCCCGAGCCTGGGGAGCCTCCCGGCCCCCTAGTCCGGGCACCAGAGCCCCTCCACCAGGAGCGGCCACGAGGCCCCGGTGGGGGCGACGGCTCGAAGCCCCGGACACCGAGATGACCCGCCCCGAAGCACCCGTGGCGGAAGCCTCGGAACGGAGTTGGCCGAGGAAGCGCCCGAACCCGGATGTGGCCCTTGGCCCCCGAGCTTCGAGGAGCCGCCCGCCCTAGTCCGGGGCTCCCAAAGCCCCTCCACCCGGAGCGGCCCGAGGCCCTCGGTGGGGGCGACGGCTCGGAAGCCCGGACACCGAGACGACCCGCCCGGTGTACCCGAACCCGCCGCCCCTAATAAAGTAGTCAAGGCCCGCACCAAGGTGCAGCGGCCGGTCTACTTTGTCGGCGAGGCGCTACAGACGCGAAGACACGTTACCCGCAGCCCGAAAATGCTATATGCTCTACTTATGGCCTCCGGAAGTTGAGTCATTATTTCCAGCGCACCGGGTAACGGTGGTCACGTCCTACCCTCTCGGAAAAATCCCGCATAACCGAGAGGGCACAGGATCGGGTAGTCAAATGGGCCATCGAGTTGTCGAATTCGATCTACACTGAAGCCCGGCACGCAATCAAGAGCCAAGCCTTGGCTGATTTCGTGGCGGAGTGGACACCAACGGCCGGAAGCGATCCACCCGGGAACCCGAGAGTGCGGAGGATCGCGGCCAAGGAACCGCGCACCGGGTGATGAACTTTGACGGTTCACTCACCTTGCACGGAGCCGGAGCGGCGTGGTGCTAACTTCCCAACGGGCGACGTGCTTCGGTACATCGTCCGAATCGATTTCCGAGCAACCAACAACATGGCCGAGTATGAGGGGCTCTGGCGGGGTTGCGAGCGGCAGCAGGCGTGGGCATCCGCCGTCTGCTGTTCCTCGGGGATTCCCAGCTGGTGGTAAACCAGGTCTTCAAGGAATACCAATGCGCCGACCCTCAAATGGAAGTCTACATCAAGGAAGTACGACGTATGGAGCGCCATTTCGATGGCCTCGAGCTACGCCACATTCCCAGAAGAGACAACTCCCTGGCGGACGAGCTATCAAGGATCGTGTCCGCGCGAGCCCCAGCCCCGCCAGGTGCCTTTGAGGAAAGCCTCACAGAGCCGTCGGCGCGCCCCGAACCACCCCAAAGGCAGGAATCGGCCGGTCCCGACGCCCCGGATCCGGCGGGCCAGCCACAGCCTGGCCCCGCTAGGGCCGACATCACGCGCCAGGTGGCTTGGATTTTGGAAATCCGAGCGTACCTAGAAGACGCGTCATTGCCCGAGCAACGTGAGGAAGGCGAACGCATCGCCCGGACCTCCAAGAGGTACGTGTTGGTAGAAGGGACGCTCTACCGACGCGGTACCAACGGAGTACTCATGAAATGCATTGCTCGGGAACGGGTCTCAAGCTCTTAGCCGAGATCCATGAGGGTGAATGCGGCGCACACTCGGCCTCCCGAACCTTGGTGGGAAAAGCATTCCGTCTGGGATTCTATTGGCCCACCGGCCGGAGGATGCAACAGACCTCGTGCGGCGGTGCCGAGCATGTCAATTCCACGCCAGCGAGCGCACCGCTGGCCCAGGCCCTTCAAACCATCCCGCTCTCATGGCCATTTGCGGTCTGGGGGCTGGACATCCTGGGCCCATTCAAGCAGGCGCGGGGCGGATGCAAATTCCTATATGTCGCCATCGACAAATTCACCAAGTGGCGGCCTATCCGGTCGCGTCATCGACAAACACTCGCACGTGCGGTTCATGAGAGGCATCACGGCAAGGTTCGGGGTCCCCAACAGGCTCATCATCCGACAACGGCACCCAGTTCACGAGTGAGCTGTTCGGCGAGTATTGCGATGACATGGGCATCAAGCTCTGTTTCGCCTCGCCCGCCCACCCCCAAAGCAACGGTCAGGCCGAGCGTGCAAACGCAGAAATACTAAAGGACCTCAAGACCAAGACCTACAATGTGCTCAAAAAGCATGGGGACTCATGGACTGATGAGCTGCCTGCGGTCCTTTGGGCCAATCGGACAACCCCGAGCCGCGCCATCGGGGAAACACCTTTCTTCTTGGTGTATGGAGCCGAGGCCGTCCTGCCCTCCGAGCTCACCCTGGGATCGCCCCGAGCCACATTATACACCGAAGCGGATCAAGAGCAAAGGTGTCGAGACGACCTGGATTACCTGGAGGAGAGGCGGCGCCGGGCAGCGCTTCGCGTGGCCCGCTACCAACAGAGCCTCCGCCGCTACCATCAAAGCAAAGTCAGCCCCCGAGCGCTGCAAGTCAATGATCTGGTCTTGCACCGTGTGCAAACGCGCACAGGGCTAAGCAAGTTGTCCCCGATGTGGTAGGGGCCATACAAGGTTATCGGCACCCCGCGTCCGGGAGTAGTCCGTCTAGCCACGAGGGACGGCACTCCGTTGCCGAACCCGTGGAATATTTCCCACCTGCGCAGTTCTACCCATAAGCCGCATGGTGTGCTTGAGACATGCATAGAAGTTCATCCACTGCCCCGGTGGCATGAGCAATACGTTTGTTATTACATTTCATATGTTTCCCTTGTAAATACTTGCGGTGTGTTTTCCCCCATGTGCTCGAGCATGTGCTGTGGATGCGGCTTTCCAATAAGTTCCTCGGCCTTGCCCGCCTTAGCCCGAGAGCCCTAAGGGTGTCGAGGTACAGCGATGCTGCATACTACCACGCCCAGGGGTTCGGGTGCGAACTAACACGCCTGTCCCGCCCCCCGTTGCCGCTGCCCTCGCTGGCCTTTTTATGCCTTCGCTCCTACCCGAAACCCCGAGAAAGGCACCAGCCAACGGCCAGTGCATGCTGCCCGAACCCGGAACAGCCCCCCAGTGGCATGGGACAAATCACGGGGGAGAACAACACTATCGCATTATCGCAATAACTAAGTCTTAAACTATCAATTGCAGGAAAACTAACATGCAGGGGCTCGGGCCAACCAACCGCCACTACGTGCACGCTAAGTTGGCCGGGGGCTCCCAACATACACATACATGAATCATCAAAAGCAACCACGATGAGTTGTCACAACGCAAGTAAAGGCAAGTCCGCTAACTTTATAAACAATGCATGAATATCTTTTTACATAAATACAGATACAAGCCGAAGCAAGAGGGCCATAAGTGACCGGTGGGTCGCTGGGAGCATCCGTCGGGGGGTCTTCATCCGGCGAGTCCTCGCGGAGGGCGAGCTGGAAGGCCGTCGGGGTGCCATCGAAGCCCATCATGATGGACTCGATGGCGTCCTGGACGCAGCGGCGAACGGCCTCCTCGGTGCCTTCGGGGAAGTCCTCAGTGGGGATGTAGGGGTCAAAGTTGGGGTCGCGGGCCGGTAGCTCGCCAGGATGAGTGACGCGACCGGCGAGATAAGTCATAGGACGACTCCTTCGCCACGTCGTCGACCTCCTCAGGCACCCTCTGTATCCCGCGCCGGATCGTCGATATGTGTGGCCAATCCCCCCAAGGTAGGGACGCTGGGGGGGTACAGTTCACCCTTACCCCGCGAGCCGCCTCCCGAAGGTGCCCGACGGACGAGGCCAGCCACAGATTCCCGGGCGCAAGACGCGCTCCGGCTCCGCGATCCGGCGGCGCGCCTCCTCCGCCCGGCTCCGCTCCGCGCAGTGCGCCGCACGTCCATAACCACTTGCTCCCGGTGGCGGCTCGCTCCCGGCGCTCCGGCTCGTCCTGCCGACGGCCCGAGGCGGCGGCGGCGCTTGCTGCGGTCCCACACGCCCTTCGGGCATCGGGAGGCCTCCTCCGGGCTTCCACCACCGCCGCCTCTCGCCCCACGGCGACCTCGCGCTCGCGACGGCCTTCTCATGGGCTAGCACGTTGGCCTCCCGCGTGGCGGAGTCTTCCTCGGCCCAGCGACGGCGGCCTCCCGCTCTCAACCGCCGCCATGCCTCCTCAAGGGCCCTTCCCGCTCGCGGCCGGCCTCGCGGGCCGGAGGTCGGCGTCGGCGCGGCGGCGGCGGCCTCGGCATCGCAAAGGTGCGCTCGCGCTCGTCGAGGCCACAGGCGCGCTCCCGAGGTCGCGGAGGAGCGCCGGCGGTGGTGCGCACCCTCTCCTCGGCGGCGGCGGCGCACGCTCACGGAGGTCGGCGGCGTGCCGCCTCAGCCGACAGTGTCTTCAAACACCGGCGGAGCTCTTCCCGCATCGCACGATCTTCGCCGGCTCCGCTGCGGATGAGGCCCTCCGCCTCGCCGTGGCCGCCGGCTCCGACGGCCCTCCTCGACCTCGGCCTCCCGCCGCGCCACCTCGACCTCCCCGCGGCCAAGGCACCGCACTGGGCCCGAAGCCCTCCAGGGAGATGGCGTTGGCCGCCTCCGGCGCCCGGCAATGACCTCCCTCGCCTCGCTCCCGCGACCGGACGAGAGGCTCCGTGTCCAAGGCGGCCACGAACCCGGACCGGCGCCCCTGGACTCGAGTCGAAGCCCGGCCCGGATCGGCCGCCCGCGCCGACCGAGCCGCCGAAGACCCCGTGGCCGGCGTTGCCGCTTGCCTTGGGGGCTCGCGGCAGCTGCACCGCGGGATTAATGGTAGCCGGGCGGGGCTTCGCCGAGTGCGGTGCGAGCGAGGATGCTTGTGGCGGCGATGATGGTTGCCGCGGAGGGGACCCCTAAGGTTGCTCTCCGCCGTCGTCCGCCCCCCTCTGCCGCGCCGCCCACGGCTTGCCCTTCATGGGCGGCGGCGCTCCGGCCGCTGAGTGGGTCCCCTCCCGGATCTCACCGGATCCGGGACCGGGCCCGAAGGGCGACTCGGACCTTGGGGGCTCGGGCGCCTCGGACCTCTCTGTGCGCCCTCCCCGAGCCCGAGGCAGAACCGCCCTTGGGGATAACCCTTGGGCGAAAATGCCTATGCTCGCGGCTGGAAACAAAACAAGAACACAACAAGGAAATCATGAAACAAAGATAAAAATGTAAGACCCCGATAGGCATCCACGTATCGGGCCGAGGCGTACTGCGGCGGGGTTGAAGTCCCGAGATCCCCGAGATAGCCCGCTTCTTCTTCTTCGCGGGCGGCCGAGGACTCGCCGGGCTCTTGCTCGCCGCATCCCCTGATGCCGGAGTCTCACCGACGGACCCCGCCGCCGGCGTACTCGTCGGGGACGCGCCCCGGGCCTCCCCCGCCGTTGTCGCCACCGTTGTGGCCGGCTCCGGCCTCGGCGTAGCGGCCCCGGGGATGGGCCCGCCGCCGCGAGCCCCTGGCATGCAGGGGGGTGCGGCGCGCTCCGCTCCGCCGCCTCGTGGTGGAGACGGGGGAGGAGAGGGGTCCTCCTCTGGCCTCTTCCTCTTCCCTTTTGGGTCCGGGGCCCCCGGGTCGCTTCGGCCCGGACCCGGCGGCTCAACCGTCCAATCGGGATATTGTCATTGGGGTCGTCGTCGTCGTCTCCGCCTCCGCCCCTCGGAGCAGCCCCCGATGCAGCCTCCCATGCGGCCGACAACGAGCCCACTCCGTCGCCCACCACCGCAAAGCAGTGGGGATCTCCGGCGCGCGAGTCCCGGCATAGCGGCACCGCCGGCGGGAGCCGCGCCAAGTCCATCTCCGTGATGCCGAGGCCGCGGCGAACTGTGGTCCGGAGGTCCCTCTCGTACCCAAGGCGGCGCCCACGAAGGTCCGCATGTCGTCGTTGGAGCCCGTGTACATGTAGGCGGGACGCGGCCTCCGCAGCCGACGCTATCCGCCTCATCGAAATCGCGGAAGACCGTGTGGCCGACAGCCCCTCCCTCCCCCGTCGAAGGTAGCCGATCCGGTCCAAGACTCCCCCGCCTCCCTCCCACTCGCGGCGCGCTCCCCGCCTCGGTTCACCGGATCCCGTCGGCAGGGGAGGCGGGTGTGGTCGCCAAGCCGGTGTAGAACCGAACGCCCTCCGCCTCCCACCGGAGCGGGGGTGGATGTCGATGAAGGGAGTGCCGACCGCCCGCTGCCCGTGGCCGGATCGCCACGTACCCGACCGCACCGAGGAGCCACCCGCATACCCGAAAGAACTGGCTGGAACAGGTGGAGAGAAGGCCTCACCCCCACGAACATCTCGCAGTATGGGCAAACACGGCGAGGTAGAAGATGGCGTTGGGAGGAGGTGGTGCAGGGAGGTCATAGAACTCCGGGATGTCGAGGAAGAATCGGGAGAAGGGTGGCACCACCCGACCATGGCGAAGGAGGCGAAGAGCACCATCCCGTGGGGAGGCTGCTCCTCCGGATATCGCCGCCGCCGCGTGTACCGCTCGGCAAGAACTTGTTGAAGAGATCGCGAGCTTCCGCAGTGCGCACTAAGGACTTGGGAGCACACTCCCGGCTCCGAGGTGAGTCACGACCCATTGCGGGGTGGATGCGGATACGGAAAGGGAAGCGTAAGGCGGAGGAAAGGAAACAGAAGGAGCAGGAGGCGCTAGGTAGACGAAGGGCGAATGGCAATGAGAGGAGATGGCAGTGGAAAGCGTAGAAACCGATACCCCTTCATGCGGATCTGGTTTTATAAGCTACCACCGCCTCGAATTCTACGGCATTAAATTCGCCCCACTACCACACGAAGCGCCCCTCGTCTCCGCGCCCTTTCGATTTTCGCATCCCCTTGGATTCCCGCGCCGTTCGGATTTCGTGCTTTGCCCGGTGTTCCGTGCCCGCCAGCGCCTACGCGGACGGAGAGTGCTAAGGCGGTTTAATGGGCCCCCGTGCGCGTGGCCCAAACAAACTCGCCCCCCCCGTCCTAAGGAAAATCTCGGCCAAGTGCGACATCAGTTGTCGCGTACCGGCCACCTGCCATAGCAAAAGCGCCCGAATGTCCGGGCCCACACGCTCAAGAAAATGGCGTCAACCGCGCCCGAGCCCGACTCGCCCCGGTCAACGCCGAGGGCTACTATCGGTGATATGGGCCCGGGGTATGTCGGAGGCGTGACATTTAAGAAAAGGAAGGCGCCCTTGTCCATCAAGGAGCGTCAAAGTTATGCCCTGAAAGGCTAGGCGAGTCTCGGCCACGGGCGGCCACGTGGCCGCCCCTAAGGCGGCCGGAGGCTGTCCGGAGGCCACCATACTCCCAAACGGCGGGGTCCGGATCTCCCGACTGCCCAGGTCGAAGGGATCACCCGACCCCCATCCTCTACCCCGCACCTCTCGAGAGAGGGGCGAATCCAACTACCAACCAACCCATTTAATGCTCAAATAGAAGAAAGCTGAGCGCCTGCCTCGCCGCATTCAATGCGATGTGAGACGCGCTGTCGGTTGCACCCATCATTACCCCTTTTTGCCTATCATAATGCAAAGGGGCTAAAAGTCTTTGACTAAGACCGTGGTATGGTCGCGCACCCACTCCACACACGCCCTCATGCCCCGTCCGCCGCATTTAATGTATTGGGCGGCGCGTGGGAGAGAGAGTGCGAGTACAGAGGCACAGCTGCGTGCCTACCCGCGAGGTGGGTCTCTGACCAGTGGGTCCCGTTGGACCGGGTAGGCAAACCATCATCACGTCAGCGGCATGGCTACCACGACGACCACTCTTTTTCTGCTTTCCATGACGCAGCAAACAGGAAGGAGTAGGAATGGAATGGCTTCTCCGACAAGACAAGGCAAAAACCACTTCCTCACGTGGAGTGAAATAGAGAAAGGGTAGGACTACTATGGTGTTCCCTTATTCTATAAAAGGCGACCTAAGTCCATCATAGAAGTGGTTCTGGTTCTGGTTCTGTTCTGTTCAGGGCTGAAAAGGAAGAGACTCTGCTCAAAGACTCAGCCTCTCCAACTAGCCTGCAGAAGTCCTTCATCCACCACTGAGTCTAAGGGAGAGGAACTTTCTCATTGTTCTTGGCAACTCGCCCCATATACTACATACAAACAGGAGTAGGGTATTACACCAAGCTGGTGGCCCGAACCTGTATAAACTCCCGCCTCATCTGCATCACTTTATTTTTCCACGGGTTTGAACCAGGATACACCACTCCCCGTGCCGAACCAAAAAGGGGGTCCCCAGGATCCCTGCGTGTCGATATACGACATCGACAGTATTCATCGAGGTACAAGGCCAAAGATCGATGCCGGGACTCCCGGCACTCCTCCGAACTACCCCTCGGAGAAAACTCCGACATTTGGGGCACTCCTTTCGGAGCTTCCTCTCACTCTCTCTAGCCTATTCACTAAGCCTTTGGAGTGAAGCTTTAATCTTCTTGGAGATGTGTTGAAATGAGTGAGTGCCCTCCTTAAATAAGCTCCATATGACGGTTGTAGGTCAATTAGTAACCGCCATTAGCCTCTAACCGTCACTGGGATGCATTGTGGAAGCGCCACGTGGAAGTTGGGGTGGATCGGCCGCCTTCCTGGTTCGGTCGAACCCTGGTCGGCGCCAATCCCATTGACTTTCTCCTGGTGCTGACATGTGGGCCCCTAAGGTAAAACCATGGTTAGTGAGGTGGACATCGAAGGCAAACTCCACTATCTGCAACTAACTAGTTATCACTACTAAAAAAGATTTTTCCGAACGAGAGGCTCTGTAGGTTGCAGATGGACCATAACTGGTCGCGCCTGTAATATTTTTGTATACGTCTCCTTAAAAGACCCACATGTGAAAATTAATTTTCGTACGCAGGCCTCTTAACAGGCCTGTATGCGAAAATAAGTCTAATTTCATAGACGGACCTCTTAAGTGGTCTCATACAAAAATTAATCTTCGAAGGCCCGCCTACAAGTCTAACTGCCCTCCTCTTTCCCTCTCACCATCTTCAAAAATAGTTTTGAAGTCGTCGTCCTAGGGAGGAGCTGCGCGACGAGGACGGGCGGCGATGGCGGCGGATCCGCCACCCTAGGGAGCAGCTACGGTGACAGCAACGGTAGGCAGCGAGAGAGGCGGATCCGGTGGCGCCGTCCTTGAGAGGGGAGGATCCGGCGAGTGTCGCCCTCAGGAGCTGCTGCTGCAACGGCGACGGCAATGGCGGGCTAGGGTTTCGGAATTTTTTGAATTTTTTTTGCCGAATTTATTTTCATTGTGCGGTTGGTATAAGTGACCGCATGTGAAAATGAGACGCATGCGGTTGCACTGGCCGCATGTAAAAAATCCAATTTTCATAAACCTTTGGACGCAGACGGGCCACCCGTCCATATGCAAAAATTATTTTTGGCCGCATGGAAAAACAATTTCTGTAGTAGTGTATGAAGGAGACTCTTAGGTTGCATGTGCCATTTCTTATGCTAAGGTTATGCTCTGAACCAAACATTAAGATCATGGGGTATGATATACCTCAGGGTGCCACGGTGTTGGTGAATGTATCAGCTATTGGCAGAGATGAAAAAATTTGGAAAGATGCAAATGAATTTAGGCCTGAAAGATTTGAAGATTATACGTTTGACTTTAGTGGTATGGAGTATAGGTTTATTCCTGGCGGTGCTGGTCGAAGGATGTGCCCAGGTTTGACATTTTGGAGTATCTAATTTGGAGATTATACTCGCAAGCCTTCTTTACCACTTTGATTGGAAGTTTCCTAATGAAACAGGCACAGATGAGCTAGATATGACTGAAACATATGGCGTCACTGTACATCGCCGAACTGAGCTTTTGCTGAAAGCTACTCCTGTGTATATATGATTAGTTGGTCCATCTATTCCAATATGTAGTAGTGTCAACACGAATGATTGGTCTCTTAATTAAACACTGTCCATGTTTGCTTACTTTTGTTTTTATTATAAATAAGAACTGCAAAATGTGGCTACAGCGATTCGATTTGAGACTTTGAGGATGTGCCTAAGTTTAATGTTTGCGCAATATAGCAGCACTCTCATGTCTTCTCTACCATTTCAAGTAGGACTTATCAGGTTATGGAAACCAAAAGGAGCTAGACATGACATCAGTGAGTCAAGTAGGCTGACAGCTTCTCGACACACTGATCTTTGGCTAGAGGCAACTTCTTTGTTGCCACAGCCTGTTGGATCTCACGATATTTCTTGTAGGAGCAGCTAGCCACGTACCTTTCAAAAAAGAACTCTACGGAGACAAGCTCCAGATTACCCACTGTAGGTGGTATTATATTTGTGGATCACAAACCCAGGGTCAGCATCCTGCGAAGAATTCCAGATTTATACTAGTTCCTCGATCAGTACCTTTTGGCCCGCACATGTGGAAGATAAGGGTAACATAATTGAACTTAGCTTAAGAGTAAAAAAACACATAGCTGTGCTTGCCATCACAGCGTCAGCATGAAGAGCAAATGCAATTATACAATAGCTGTTCGTTCTGAATATTAGAATCTAAATTGGCTGCATGAAACGTTTGTATATATCTTACTTGCTGCACATCGTCGTCTATAACCAACAAAATACTCAGGACTCAGAGCTTTGGTCCCTTGTTTAAATTAAAAGGCATTAGCAGAACAAAATGTCAGTAAAATTCTGGTGTTATGTTAAACTTGGACGAACCCATGGGAATGTGAGTTCACTTGCTTTTGTTAACAGGAAGATAGACGCCTTCTGCTGCCAACCAAATATTTTCAGCTCGCTTCTCTCGAACGCCACAGACCTGCAAGAAAAATACTTCAACTTAGAAAACAAACTTTCAACCAAATTGCACTTGGGACCTAGAGAATTTTGTTTTCGCATATGGTAGCAAAACCTCCATGACATGCAATTTTTTTACTTTGTTCCAACTAATACATACAGTAGATGATAACTAATAAAAATATGTGACAGAAACAATGTTCATTGAATTAACTAAATGTTCATACCAACTATTAAGTAAAAATGCCACATCCACAAACCCAGTCACTATAATATCCCAACAAAGTTTTGCAGCACCATACTTGTACTATAATCGTGTAAGGATTAGTTTGTTTCTGCTAATTAGCTTCTGGAATAGGATTAGCTAGTTGCTGGCAACTAGATTGTGGACTACTACTGAGCATCTTTTTCATTCTGCAAGTGAAAAAACCCTCAAAATTCTGAAGCTCATCTGTTGTATAAAGTACCTCAATTTCTGAAGATAACCGGTTGCTATCAATTTATAATTTATCAAACAATTATAATATTTAAGCATGCAAATATGAAAGCATTTGTGGTTCAAATTTTCATAACACGAACCTGGAGATTCCAAGCATGCATGAGTCAATCACATTTACTTATGAGTTAATATATGCCCACTAATTCCGACCTACCTTCTAACATTTAACTCATTACTCATAATCTGGAGGCAGGAAAGAAACCAATTTCCAAACTCACCTCTTGCTGCCCACCACCAAGCCTGTTGTACTTCTTGTTGTGACTGTGCAGATAACCACTGGTATCAACATGTCGGAGTCTTACTTTCTGATCCTGTTTCCATACCTTTCCACCTCCCTCAATCTCCAGCCTGCAGGACAACAAAAACAAAATCCACTAAGTCATATTGGAACTAACCAACCAAACAGCATTCATACTGTGAGTCTTAAGTAATTGCACCTCCAATAATCACCAGTATCTGATTGTCCATCCCCACCAAAACAGCTAACCTGTAAAATCACACATCAAAACCTCAGGGATCATATTTAATTTGAGAAGCTAATGCAAAAGAAACACGAGTAAAGATAGAGAACTTGCAAATATTATCCTAATTTAGTAGTGAACTAATAAGTATGGTATTTTCTTCACAGTAAGATAAATTGATATAATATTCGTAAGATACTTAATCCTGGTATAGTCATACATAACGTGTAATGTGGTGTGACCATTGTAAACCACTTTGTTTCTGATCAGGAATGCTCAAACTTCAGAACAAAATTAGCTCTAAAACAAGGACAGCAACAATTACTGGTTATTCAAGATAACAAGGCAACCTACTATAGAAGATAACCTAATGGTGGTTTTGGTGTCGTTAGTTGTAAGCAATTCTAGACATTGTTGGCCATGTAATTCATGAACATTGGCAAAGCCAGGCAGCGGATGGTTGAATGATGTATAATAGTTGCTTCTTGTTTTGTGTTCTTGTTTTTGGATAGAATACATATCAAATTTGCAGATATGCTATGTCATTCTTCCCCTGGTGTGTGTACAACAATATGATGTCAGATAGAAAAAATATGTCGATGGATAGGGAAGGATAAAGTAGATCTTCTAATACCATGTACTACTACAGATATTCATATGAAGAGAGCTCAATCAGTTGGAAGAGCACTCGAGCTTTTGTAGAAAACAAAAAACAACTTTCAGAAAATAACGATTTCAGGCCCTATAAAATTTTAGGAACTAAATGTTGCCAAATATCACATGGGATATTCATGTTGAACTAACCTCTAGGTTACCGGATAATGGTGAAGCATGCAAGTGGCTATGTAACCATCTCCGTGTCCTCATGTGTTGCAACCTGATGATACTACCAGTTTCAATCGCATCGCCCTGTTTAGCTGATGAATCTGGAGTGGGCCGCACGATCTGCAGATATACAAGTAATCAAGCCTAGATACTGAATAGCATCAGACCCCTACTTATGTCTGATTGAACTATTTGAATGGCAATCATATTCATTTCAGAATGTAACTGCTAATTCTTTAGACGATAAATAAATATAGTTTGGTTCTTTGGGGTTGAGATGTGATCCATCATCCTACACATATAACAGCAGTTACTATATAAATACATAAACATTTCTATTAGGCTGTTTCCATACTTCAAACAATAAGTGGCATTGCTAACATATTCTCAGTTTGATAATTGGAGTTTAGATGGTTCTATTGCCATCAGGATTCTACACAATTCAACACTCTTGAGCCCTTTTTTTTAACCGTCACAACTCCCAAGCATATGTGCACACTGAACTCAAATCAATGTGTACCATAAAAAAAATCAATTAATGTGAGTAGATATTTGCATTCAGATCAAGAACCCTATCATAAGTTTAACATGAACGAGGAGGGCTGCTGAAATTACGGATCTACAAAATGAGACGTACCCAGTAGCTATTGGAATCATCGACTTCGGGGAAGCCAGTGACGGACTGCTGGCCGCTGCCTGAGCCATACGGCACATCATGCGAGTGCAGCCGGTGCTTCGTCTTCTCATGCATCAGCTTGACGGTGCTCCCATACGTCACCTGCAACGCCACCACACGGATCCAAATCACACCCGAACCCCTAAAACCCGAACCCCTAAAAGAATTCGCAGATCTCGAGATCGAACCCCTAAAAGAATTCGCATATCTCGAGATCGGGGAGACAGGAGGCAAACCTCGACGCCCTCTGCCGCCGGGGAGGCGGCCGCGGCGCCTCTATCGACCCCATAGCTGCTGGCGCCGAGGAGGAAAGCGACGGCGAGCGCGAGAACGGACGCGGCCATAGCGACGGCGGCCGCGCTACGGGACCTCTTTCCCGGCGGCGGCGAGGAGCGGGAAGGCGTCGAAGAGGAGGCGGCGGCGGCGGCGGCGGTGGCTGTGCCTCTCCTCTTTGCGGCTGCGGAGGCGGCGGCGCTGGAGGCCGGCGGTGCCGTGGCCGCGGGCGGGGAAGCGCGAGGCGCGCGCGCTCACGGTGGCCGTCGATCTCGATCTCTCGCGCGCGGGAGTGGCGTGGCGTGTTCGTGCGGCGGCCGTTGGGAATCGGGATTTTCCCGAGTCGGGGAGGAGTCGTCTCCGTGGAGACTGGGGGAAGGGGGAAGCTATACGCGTTTGGGTCGCTGGGGACTGGGGCCATGAGCCCTCCACGTGAAGTGGACGAATGGAGGGACGGCACGTGTCAAGGACACGTCGAAGCATGGTGTGCATACCGTAGGATGCATGATGGGCGGCTTGGATGCAGCCCGGTTACATAGGTCGCATGCGTAAATATAAACTATTTACAAGACATATTTATAATCGGAGGATAATTCACGAGACAAACTAATAAGCCTAATTACGTCATGATTTGATAATATGATGCTACGTAAACATTTGGTAATCATGAATTAATTAGGCTTAATAGATTTGTCTCGCGAATTATCCTACGATTCTGTAATTATTTTTATAATTAGTTCATGTTTAGTCCTTCAAATTGATATCCAAACATCTGAGTGATACGGACAAAAATTTTAGTCCCCTAACAAAACAGTCGCTTTAATGCGCTGTGGCTTTTTGGGTCTCTACTATGATCGGAATAATTTTAGTTTGCCCCTCTCAACACTTACTCCGAATTGAATTACATCATTCAATTGCAAAATCGAATATAACATCTCTTTTTATCTTTGAAAACCAGTGTAAATTACATCCTTATGTGGTATGGGAGGCGGTTACGTTTAACATGGTTGCTTTGATCTCGTTAACTGGTTGAGTCAACTTGTGAGCCTCAGCTTTTATGACTTTCTTCATCCTATCTTTTTTTTTACCAAATCACCACGGGAGCTTCCCCACCTGAATTTCATTCCAAAGTAAAGAGCATAGCAGTACAGGGTATTACATCATGTTTAGGGTTTGAAGGAGGGAGAAAATAAGTTTTTTCAGACAGTTATAACTGCCCTATCGCTTCTCTTGATTCACTTTATCCAGAAATTGGTTTCCTCCAAGCATCTTCTTAGGGCATTTGTCACGGAGGGAGGCATATTTTGAAAGACCACATCATGGCGGTGGTTCCATAACACCGAAAAGCACGGGAGGTGTGTCGATGGCTTCAACTAATGTAAAAGTCTAGCATCTTGAATACAAGGTTGGATACTAATGGCCTCCTAGAACCCAACATGCAAAAGGGCAACTCAAGCATAGATGGATGCCCACTTTAGGACCCGCATCGCAAAGCTTGTAGGTCGTCGTGCTCAACAATGTTCTTCTTAAGTAAGATTTGCTTAGTTGGGTGATGTTGTTTGCTCAAAGCCACGCAAAAAATCTGAACTTTCAGTGGCACTCGGTTGTTCCAGACCACACTTCAGACAGGGTCCAGGTCCTTTGTCGTTGTTTGGTGCATGTAGATTTGGTTGGACGGAAGCATGGTGTTGGACGGCTTAAGCTTGTTTTGTCTTTGAACCAGAGCATCTATCAGATTAACTCCATCCAATTTCTGGCAAAGAGCTTCTAGCTACTATGCTGCTGCTATAGAAAGGTGAGGCACCAGGGGCATGCGCAGGCCATCCTGAAACACAACCTGGACCGTGACATCCGGATCAAGAGCATGAGCAAAAAGGGAACGGTAGATTGACGCCAAGGGTTCATTCGACAACTAGGTGTCCTTTCAAAAGGAGGTGTGCAAGACATTCCTCGGTTGAACGGTGGTCAAATTGGATAGCTGGGAAAGCAGGGACCCCAAGTTGAAGCTCCGAGTTGATCGATCTCTCACCAATCTATGTCCACAACCATGAGGCCCAGGAGGAGTCCAATTCAAACAATCAGAAAAGCTGAGAGATCAGAAGGGCTTCGTTCTGTATCTAGGTTTTTAATTCTCAAGCCACACCTCTCCTTTGGCCGACAGACTTGGTCCCAGGCCACCAAGCACCGAGCGCCACCCATTTGTCCCCTCCAGACCATAGGAAAACCCTTCTTTTTTGGTCAACTGCCTTGATCACCCTAGGTGGCAATCTAAAAGCACACATGGTGTAGACAGGCAAACTGGTGAGAACTGCATTGAGAAGGACAACTCGCTTAGCCTACGAAAGCAAGCGGGCCTCCCAGCCTGCTAAGTATTGTACACCTTCGCAATAGTTGGTTGCAGGTCTGACACTCGAAGCTTTTAAATGGATAGAGGGAGGCCCAGGTAGGACATTGGTAGGGATTCTCTCTTGCATTGCAGGATTTGAATTAGCTGCAACTCCAAATCTGATTCAACATTGATCGAAATCATCGTTCTCTTGGTGAAGTTGATCTGCAGACCTGTCACCGAGGAGAACTATTGAAGGAAAACTTTGAGAGCCATGTCATCCTCAACTGATGCCTGGAAGATGATGAGGGTGTCATCCGCATATTGCAGGGTTGCGCAGGGGCGGTCGGTAAACATTGGGTGTCTTAGATCTAACCTTTAGTGTAGAAGTCGTTGAAGAAAGTCTGCCACTAAGATGAACATATAAGGTGAGATGGGATCTCCCTGCCTCAAACCCCTCTTACAGTTGTTCCATCTTCTAGGCACACCATTAAGCAGGATTGCTACTTTGATGTCGGAAGAATGTTTAACACCCATTGAATCCATAAGTCCAGGGAGCCCTGACTCGGAGGATTTCGAGTAGTCTTGTCTAGATGATTGAGTTGAAAGCTTTGTCATAGTCCAGTTTGAGAACCAGGGTAGGGCACTTCCACACGTAGCAAACTGTAGTAGCTTCGTGGCATAGATGATGTTTTTCTGCAATGCTTCTTCCTTTCAGGAAGCATGTTTGGTATGTATGAATCATTGTTGTTAGCAACCTTTGTAGCCTATTTGCCATGATCTTTGAAATGATCTTCATCGAATAGCTATGCAGAGAGATCGGTCTATAGTCGTTTGGTGTGTTTTATTTGCCAAGTTTTTGAATTAGAACAACAAAAGATTTCTTTATTCTTTCCAAATCCACACATTGAGCTGCAAAAGCCGCCATAAGATCCATAATGTCCTGCTTAATGTACGACCATGTTGCTTGGGAGTAGGGATGGCAATTTTGCCCATGGGTCTGGGTATCTGATACCCGACGCGATGGGCATGGGCATGGGTGCAATATTTTGCCCGTGGGCACACTCGCCCGAGACCTAACAATGTAGTGGGCAGCAGTCGGGTCTCATTTTCAGAAACGCTATATTTGTGTCGCCACCGTGCCAAGAACCTCTGAGTAAAAACTATGCAAAATTTTAGGCTTGCCAACATGATCAGCTATCTCCATCGCATTGTGTTTTATCGACTTGATTGTCGTCTTTCTGAAGTGTTATCGATGTTGAGCTTGTATTTTCTTACTTTTCCTCTTTTCTTCCAAAAAGGCCATCTTGTTCTGAGCCGCCTATTTTGAACCAGCGACCTTAGAGGAATTTTACCATCCTCAAGGAGGGGCGGTACCAAATTTCAACCGTTGATGGAGCTCGATCTGACGACTGATATTAGGGGGTGTTTGGTAGGGCTCTAAATTCTGGATCCTGATGGAGTGGAGATGGAGCTTTACCAAACGTTTTAGCTTCAAACAGATCTGAATGGAACACTCCAGTAAAATAAACTAGCAAGGTGAAGCTACCTTTCACCAACTCCAGACTTCAGCTCCAGCTAGAGCTGAGCTTGGAGTTAAAGCCCTACCAAACATCCCCTTAATCGAGTCGGGTGGTGCGGCGAGTCCGTGTGGTGCCCGGCCGGATGAAGGGCGGGGTAGTACTTTCACATATGGGTATACAACCAGATCAATCGGTCTGTCCCCTTCCTCCCTTCTGCCCGGTGACGATTTTGGTCATGCATCGCTGCCTTCACCACTTGGGTTTGGGAGGTGGGCCAAAGAACCAGAAATCAATCAGAAGCTTATAGCAGCGCATGCGAACCCTGGCCAAGCGGAGGCGTGATGGTCATGGCAACGCGGCGCCGTCTTGGGCAGCGCGGGATGGAGCCTGGCGGCGGCTGGCGCAGAGACACACTAACACACGACGATGGCAGTGGTTTGGCCTGACTGAGCTAGAGCAACCGACACAGTGTCGCAGTCGAATAGAAACATGAGGGGATGTTGTAGTCATCGCAAAGATTGAGCAGTGCGGCACTGAAATTGAGCTTTGATTGAATGCTTGAGGCTCTTTGCCAAAGAAGAATCAATAAATTGATGATCTACCGTCAATCTTAAATTATTTAGATATTTTTCGATGTATTAAGCCGCACGCTCAATTTCAATATATGAGCTGCTTGCCGATCCAAAGTAAGCCGTAATCATAGCATCGACGGGCAGTTGAGGATCTCAGCCAGGGGCGGAGTGGATGCCAATGTAGAAGGATGCGACACGTGGGGGAATGACCGAACGTTGTGAACCACGTCGACATGAGCGTCGTGTAGAGGCAGCGATGGCACCGCCGCGAGAAGAGCAATATAGAAGGGTGATGCGGTAGTACCGGGAAAGGGCTTGATTGCACGAAGCAATATTTTTAGTCCGATCGTACCCGTAGCCAATGAACGATCTGATTCGGTCGGTACCTCCTACTCCTAAAACCTAATACTAATACCTGGTACCTGGTGATACCTCCTCAAAGATGATAAAAATCCTTGTGATCTTAAGCATTTTTCCCATACAAAGAGATCGGCGGATTCCTCTTTGATATCTAAAAAGTCCAGCACAAACTTGCAGTCAGCATCATTTGGATGAAACTTTTTATTGCACTTCATCCAAGCCTTAATTCTCCCCTAAATCACTTTCAGTTTAGTTGCTAAGTTTGCCACGGTGTCCTCAATTATAGCTCGCGGCGCCGACTAGTGCTCCAAAAGAGAACGGAGAAATTTATGGTGGGACAACAGGAAGTTCTCAAAATGGAAGACTTGAGAGCGTGGAATTTTTTAGGTGGCAGAGACAAGTAGAGGGAGATGATCCGAAGTTAAACGAGTGAGGGACTTAGATATGAGTTTGGGTCTCTAACCACCAGCTAACTTCCTCCGAGTCTCTAACCACCGGCGTGCCTTTTTTGGTTAGCTGACTGTGCCATTTCAAGGACATACCGACCACTCTTGCCATAATCAATCATCTATCCCTTGCTCCAAGCTTGCATAACAGCAATGCACATTTGTATTTGGATTCGGTTTATAATTCATTGATGCTCAAATGGCTTCTTCGATCATGATTAGTAGTCTGGTTTTTGTCGTTCTGTCATTCTTTCAAGGTACTGAGATTGGCAATGGTGAATCTTGGTTCTTTGTGGTTCTGTTTTTGCAGCTGATGAGTGTGTTGATGAATTCATGGCGGTGTATGTCCGTGCAGGGTTGGCGGGCAGCATGACGTTCACGTTCACAAACAGGTGTGGCGGTGTAGCCGGGGGTGTTGTCCAACTCGGGGAGCTCGGCACTGGGGACGACGGGGTTCGCACTAGGCGCCAGTTAGACACGTTCGGCGACGGTGCTGCCGGGTGGTCGGGTGGTGGTCGGGGCACGGACAGGGTGCACATTTGATGCCTTGTCGTCGAGCAAGGGCTCCTAGTACGCAATGGGGACTACGGCTCCGGCAAGGTGGAGTGCCGTGGCGTGGGCGCGACGCCACCGACGACGCTGGTGGAGTTCACGCTGGACGACAGCGGCGAGAAGGACTACTACGAGAGAGCCTGGTTGACGGGTACAACCTGCCCATGGTGGTGGAGTGTCATGCCCCATTTTTCCCAAGTCTAAAATTCACTGTGAAAATCACGCGAAGAAATCACCGAAAAATTAAAGCAAATGCAAGAAATAATAATTAAAAAATCATTTAATAATTGGAAAAAGGATTGATGGGATTTTCTTAAATTCTCCATGTCAAAATACATTAACGAATTTTTATCGAATTTTCGAGCAAGAAAATCAATTTTAAAATTTGAATTAGGCTAATCGGAATTAATTTTCTAAGGAAAAGTCATTTTTCCTTTTTCCTTCCTTTTTCTTCCTTTTTCTCTGTATTTTGTAGCCCGTGGGCCGTCGGCCCACTACCCCGTCCTTTTTCCCGCGCACGGCCTTCCTTCCTCACTGGGCTGCCCGAGCCGCGGCCCAACCGAGCCGCGCGAGCCACGCAAGTCGGCTTTGCATCCCTTGCCGTCAGGGACCGAGTGGGCCCACTGTCATCCCCAACCTCCGGCCTTCTCGGGCTTCGTCGCCCCACGCCGTCGTGTCTCCCACCCACCTCGCCTACTCCACGCCTTCCCTGCATGTCGCGCGCCACATCCCACACTTCCCACGCGCGCGCAACGGTCGTAACGGCCGATCCGCGGAGTCCGGCCGCCCGCCATTCCCGCACCACGTCGCCGTCGCCATTCCACGCCCTCGGCCATGTCTGCGCCTCCCCATCGTCTACAAATACTCCCCAACCCTCGGTCGAGCCGTCCCTCAATCATTTGCGCAAATCCAGCTCGCTTTGTGCCCGTGCCAAAAACCTCTCCGCCCGTCGCATTTTTCTCACTCCGACCACTCACCGCCGCTCGCCGCCTTAATCCGCCGCCACCACCGCATTCGATGCCACCCATAGAGCGTCGGCCGCCACTTTTCCCCAAGAGATTGCCGCCCATTTCGCTCAACGTCACCGTCGTCTCCAAGTCCGGCCAACCCCGGTGAGCGCCTCTCTCTCCTCCCTCTATTCCTTTTTTCTTTTCCACACATTCCCAAGTCGTGTCACACCTTGCTGCCGCCTCACGCCCGCGCGCATGTGTGCGCGCCCCTCCGCCGTCCGCGCTGCCATTTTGGCCCGTGCGCCGCCCGCGCCATCGTCGTCGGCCACGTCGTGTCTTGTCGTCGGCCGCTTTGCACCGGCCCTTTCCCATTGTCGGATCTATCCGGCGGATGGATCCAAGCCATGCCGTCGTGGCACCCGCCGCCCACATGGTTGTGCACGTGGTTGTCGTGTAGGCGCCATGCAAGTGCCACGTGGTGCGCTCGCGCCCAGGGCCGGTGGACCGAGTCCACCTTGCGCCCGCCTCTCTCCTCCTGCATGTGCGCTGATGTTAGCCCAAGCTGGCACTTGTGCAATAAATCGTAATTTTCTGTTTTTCTTTATTAGTAAATCATTGAAACTTCTAAAAATCATATAAAATTCATCCCAACTCCATTTGAGTCCGTTCAAGTTGCATTGGACTCATAAAAATGTCTAGAATCCATTAAAATAGTTTAATTGCATGTTTTAGTAGTCTTATATCCCTTTTTCTGTGCTTTGTTTGTCTAGTAGATTCCGGTGTCGCCGACGCCCCGCTTTACTTTGAGGTAGTCGCGAAAGTTCAGCCAACGCAAGACTAAGGCAAGTCACGTTTCCATGTTGATCATATTGTTCCTACTTTACAATGTTATCTCTCTTTATCTTTTAAATTGCATTATTTTATAATGTCATCGGGACGGGACCTATAGTACTCAGCCTAGGTCGTTTACCCTGATTCATTGATTAACTGGGAACCAATATGACTAGATGTTTGGATTACGACATGCTTAGCCTCGCTTAGTCAACTAGCTTATTATTGGAAGAACTATACAACTAGCTTATAGTCACATAAAATGATGGTCATGGACCAGTATTACTATAAAATAGTAAATAAAATATGATCAAATGGTGAGCTGTGGGTGCATGGTTTTGATAGACACACCCATGGCAAATTAAGGACCGGTTCGTGGGAAACCGTGAAAAAACTAATCGTGCGTACCACAAATCAGCATGGGCAATGGCTAGGCTTGTAGTGTAGCTCACTCCTGTCCGACGCACCCAGGCAAGGGTGAGTGTGATGGAGTTTGGATGGACCAGGAAAGGTCTATGCAACTTTCGGATTCACCTAGGCACAAGAGGATGCTGCCTATCTTGGATTTAAAGGTAGGGGCGAAACCTGGAGTATGGTGTCGCTTGGTCAGGGAGGGTTATGCAAATGGTCCTGTTACAAACCCATTTTCGATATGTCATGGTGGCATGTCGACGCACGGCAACGTGTTGTGGGGTTGTATCTTGTGAGTACAGATGAACACCTATGATCAGAGTAGAACTATTCGGATAGTCGTGCCCGTGGTTATGGGCGGTCAACCAGATTCATCGTGATTAGTCTCACTTAAGAATAATTTAGAATTAATGGTACTGGTTAGAATAGTTGGATGGATTGGGTCTGTCTCAACGTGGTATAACATTAAGTAGAGACGATTAATCTTGATTAATTAAACTTAATTACTATTTTACTACTTTCAACTTAATCTTTGTGAAATGCTCGCCTTGTGCAAAATTAACCCTAGCCTTCCCTTGAAATATCCTGCATCATACCTCCCTTTGGTGTGACTTGCTGAGAATCATGGAATGTACTTAGTCTTGCTTTCTTTTCCCCTACCTCAGAGTTGGAGGATGAAACTGCAGGTGAGTTCGCTGATGAGTAGGTTTGTCGCTGCCGTCAAGGATGCCTGTGGAGTAGAGTTGCCACGCCGCGAGCTTCAAGCCTAGTGGTTTAGCTAGTTTATTTTCCCTTTTTTCGCTGTATTTCTGTAAGACTTTTTATATGTTTATAAGACATGGATTATGTATATACAATTTTGTCATTTGTGTATCCTGGCTGGTCCTGGACATGAATCTAATACACATTTAGTTTCAAAAATTTCGGACAAGAATTTCTGGAAGTGACATGGAGGCGGCGAAGAGGGGGTGCCCGGCGACCGGGTGCCTCGTGGACCTCAACCAGCGGTGCCTGCCGAGCTGAAGGCCGGCCATGGCCAGGCTTGCTGGAGCATGTGCAAGATGTTTGGCACGCCAGAGTACTACTGCAGTAGGGAGTACGACAACCCGGACACATGACACCCATCGGTGTACTCGCTGATGTTGAAGTCACTGGAAGGTGAGAGAGAAGGAAGAGGAAAGAGAGGGAAGAGAGAGAGAAGAGATGAAGAAGAAGATAGGACGAAGGAAAATTGACATGTGAAGACTACAAGCCGACTCACTCAATCGTTGGGATCAAAGTTGTCATGTCGGACAAATCCGCGTTCCAAACCACCGAAGGATGCAATTGGTACTGAGTTTTGAAAATAGGGGAGGCGTTATAACCGGTTTTGCGGTTAAAGGATGCAATTCAACCAGGAGCAAGAGATAAGGGAGGCAAAATAGACTTACTCCACTAAGATCCATTCTTGAAACGTACTGCACTCCATAATGGGCTGGCCCAATGAAGAGGTAGTTTCTCTATAGGGATAAGTCCATTGTACCCCCTGTATTTGTATGAAAAAAGCCCTTTTAACTTCAATACTGGATATAACACACCGTAACTCTTAAAACTGTTAAATTTCCCCCCTTCTCAACCAAAGTAATTTTTGTAACCGTGACAAATCAACCTTTTAAAAATAAAAATATGGTGGAACTCATCTTATAATAACCATCTTACTCCACCTCCTCCTCCATTTTCTCTCGATCTCTTTCCTCTCTTCACAGTCCCGTAGTCCAGAGCACCCACCACCTGTCGCTAGTGGTGGGCTCTTCCCCAATGGCCACCCCCATCCACGGGCTCCTTCTTGAGGGCCACCGCCGTCCCGTAAAAAAAAAGGAAAGGGAGTGGTAATGATGTAGCGGTAGGGATTGTGCAGCAACATCGATCTGGTGAGAGGACAGTTGCGTTGATCCACGATGGAGGGCTTGTGACCTGGTATGGTAGAGGATGACGCTAATCTAGAGGACAACGCGACGAAGGAAGGCGTCGATCTAGTGAAGCACCCATTCATAACCATGCAGCTTGCTGGCAAAGTCGACACCCCTCCTTGTTGTGAGGTGTCGTCTCAGCAGTGGACGAGGTCATGATGTTGAGGCCTCGGTGATAGAGGACGATGTACAGTTGTCACTGAATATGGGTCCCACCTGTATTTATTTGTTTTGTTTCTGAATCACATCACATTAAAAAAACCACCTTTGGTTTCGTTCAATTTTTTCTAAGTGTAATGGTTTTAAGAGTAGAGGCTATGTTATATTCAGTATTAGAGTTTGTGAATGTTTTTTAATATACTAACGTAAAGGATGTCAAATGAACTCGCAGAGTCAACATTATGGAAACATCAGGCTCCCACAGAGTCAAATCTGGACTCCCAGAGTGCACAAGGGAGTATTATTAATGCAGTAACCTGGAAAACATTGGGCTAGGTATGTGGAGATCCACAGAGAGGAACATTTAAGAATCGAGATCAATGGTCATATACAGGTCCATGATCCACAGACAGACCACCTGCAGACCTGCCTTGGCTGCTTTCCTTTCCAGCGTTCTGGAGCTGAACTACCGACCAGTCCAAGATTCAGCACACAGATCACTGAACCACACTTCAACACTTGTACAGCCGCACTGGCATCCTCCTCAATTCCTCATGTGGCCGTACCTACACTTCCACACTTGTGCGACCAAAGTGTCAGTTCTTTCTGGTGCTACTAATAAAGTGGAGGAGTAATGTTTAATTCAGACACCTGCCTCTGCAGCTAGGACAGACAGTGGGTAGGTGCCCTCGGTTTGTTAGTGTTTGAGCCTTCTCGTGTGAAGAAAAATTGCCCATGATCATCATCAAACGGATCAATGATTCATTTCAACCGCCGGCTGCCGATGCGACTACGCACTGAAAGCTAGTACTCCTAGTATGATCCTATCCTGCAGGGCAGCAGGTGGCATCTCATTCTTCGGATTGGTCACGACACCTGCAGCTTAGCTACAGCTTGGACCAAAGAGTTATTGGCATTCAGATGCACGGCGCGATCGCGGGTGGTTCGCTGCCGGCCGTCCGGCTGCCGCTCACGGCGCCCGTCCCCATCCGGACGACGTGGACGCCGCCGGCGCCATGAACGGCAGCGAGCAAGGCAGTGACCTGTGGCCACGGTGGTCCGAGTCGGTTGGGCTGCTGCATATCTGTACTTCCCAGACTTTGTGGCTGCCACAGATCGAAGTGTTGCTTTGCTTGTGTTGGTCCCGTACGACGGTACGTACGAGATGAAAGTGAAACCCGTCTCTGCGTTGTTGTTGGATAGGCGTGGTGTATGTGCTTGTTTAGGGCAAAAAAGGATGTGATCAATGTCGTATTCTTTGAGGTTGTAGCGTTGTTCTCACAGTATGGGTCCCTAAGCAGTAAGCACCGAGAATATGCGGTTTTGTGGTCGACATGCCCACGTATACGTCGATTTGGATTAGCCGACGGTTTCACAGGAACTCTATGGGCAGGCAGCAAATGCAACGGCCTAGACAAACGTTATATTGTACTAGGCAGGGGGCGAAGCCAAGATTTAGTGATTAAAGATGCCGGTCACGAGACGCAAGAATTCACTGATGCCTCGGTGGACAATGGTGTGAACCTTGAGCCGGTAACATGTATGACCGTGGATTAATTTGATATGCACAGTCGTCTATTATATAATTATAAATTTTGAAGTTTGTGGTTAATTGTCGTCTGCACTAATATATGCATAAGATGATCGTTTATATGATTTTAGATGTATTTCAACCCAGTCTTCCAGATGCACATATAAAATTAAAATAAAATTTATGAATGTCCGTATGTACGTTAATATAACATAAAAAACAATTTTAAACTAAGTCATTAAATAGCACCAACTTTACTCAATATATGAATGACATGACATCATTTCTGTTCAATTTTTTTAGTTTTGGAGACATGCAACCACATCACTTACGTTAATTAACTCAGGTAATCACGTAAAGCCAAAACCTATTGAACAGCTAGGTAGGCTCTAACTTGCAACTAATGAGCTAATTGTATGGAACAGAACTCGAAAATCGACACTGAATTGCAAAAAAAATTGAATCCTCTCGCGCTGCTCTCCCCCGGGACGGCTGGGCAGGCGACGGCCCGACCGCCCTCTCTCCCCCACATTCCTCCGCCTCGCCGCCGCCCGAGCGGCCGCCGGCAAAGCCGCGCGACCGCAAGGACGGTGGCGGCGGGGCTCTAAGCCGACCGCGATCTCGGTTAGCCGGGGAAGTCAATCAGGGCTTCGACGGGCGGCGGTGACCGCCAGATCCGGGCCGATTGCAAGTTTCAGGGAAGGAGAGGGGAGAGAAGGTGAAGCTGGCGACCTGGTACCTGGGCAAGGGCGGTGCGCGCCGTCTTCGAGGAGCTTGGTGAGCGCGTCCGCATCCAGATCCTGGGCGGTGAGGCTACACGCGTGGAGGCGGAGCCGGCGAAATCCCAAGGCTTGTAGGCAAGCAGAGTGGCGGCGCCGGCAGCCGCGGAGAGCAGGGCACGGACGGCGGACCCGGTGGCCGCGCCATCTGCGAGGAGCTCGACGAGCGCGTCCGCGTCGCCCCCCAGCCCCCGAGGCGCGGTGCCGACGGCTGTGGAGAGAGCCCACCTCTTCTCGTCATGCTGTAGAGTGCGCAGAGGAGGAGGAGGAGGAGGAGCAGGAGCAGGAGAGCAAGGCGAGGACGCCACTCCGCACCGCTCCGCTCCACCACCGGGTCGCCGCGTCGTTCGAGCGCAGTGAGTACGGAGCCACTTGAGCCTTATCCTTTTTCGGCGGCTCCTCGCCGCCGCCGTCATCCGGCGGTCAGGCTGAAGGGTTACGCGGAAGCTACGCTAGCCGAAAACAAAAACTTTTCTACCGCGCAAACCAGGAACACTCGCAAGTAAGGCCCGATAGATTGTTACCGATTGGTGTATGCAGCGGAAATAGCCAATCAGGGCTATCCGATCCGGAACAGTGTAGCCGATTCCCACAAGCCGACAGTCGATTCCCGGGGACAGCCGATTCACCAATCAGCTGATTCACCGATGCCGCAGCCGATCCGAGTCGCCGACCGCGTTCTCGTTGCCGATCTGCCGCAGTCGCCTCGCTCCGATTGCAGCCGATTCGTAGCCGATCAACAGCGCGCAACGTAGCAGCGCCTCTACCGGTATCCACACGTCCGGGGACAAAACGCCGAGCACCCGTGTGCTAGCACGCGATGCAAGGCTAGGGTTTGGCTCGAAGGTGGGGAGGGTTTCCGGGAGATTGATCTCAGCGCAATGCAATTCAACTGATGTGTCGCAGCTCTCCACCCCTCGCCCCTTTATATAGAGTTGGCCTACTGGGACTAGTGGCCGATCAGGTCTCTATTTTGAATCGGATCTCATCCGAATCTCATAGAGTTGGCCGCTCATACGTCGTAAGACCATAGGACTCTATCCAATCGGATCCCTATCCGATCGAGCCGTATTCGAGTCCAACTCGAATGCTTGTTCTTATCCCCTTAAGCGTGCGACCCTGTAGGTTCAGGTATACTTGGTTTCGGCTATAGTCTAACTTAGCCGATCGTCGGCTCGAGTCCAACTCAGCCGACCTGTCAATAGCGGCGCCTAGCAGCACATATTGACACCATAGTATACAAGAATATAATATCGGCTCGAACCCGTAATGTGTACACAAATCCCTTTGCCTCACGATACCAATTAAGCTATAGGCAAGATGTGTGCCATCCCTTCAATAGCTTAACCATTCACTCGAACCGTATTGGATTATCTGTCTGTTGATTGACTCCTCAATCAACTTAGCATGGCCATGCATTTTCATAATCCATTACCTCGAGGGGCCCAGAGATATCTCTCCAAAGGAGGGGCAAATTCCATCTTGATCACTCACATCCCACTCCATGTTTCATAGCAAACCCGAAAACTACCTTTATAACTACCCGCTTACGGAATAACGTTTGGTAGTCCCAAAGTAGGCTACTACACATGTTGGAATCCATGGTGATCTCAGGTCTAAGGACTTTGTACCAACACTACCTGAGACCAACTAATGACACATTAATTCCTGTAGTGTCTCATGGTGGGTCTATCCAACAATGTGTTCTCTAACACATATGTCCATGTTTATTGATTTGGTATCTCCATACCCATGATCTATGAGACATGATCATCAATCAATAAACATGCCGATCTTAGAATCATATTAGTTCCGATAATATGATAAATGATCAGGGATCATTTAGAAATATATTCATACATATAGATTCTCATAAATAAGTCACGTACTTATTGGTCAATACAAGATGTCTATTTTATGGAACTGAATAACACTTTATTCATAAATACATAAACATTGACCATGATATCCAACATCTCCATGTTGCCTCTAGGGCATATCACTAACACAGGCCCCATCGCGCGCGAGCCTCCAAGTGTTCTGGCTGAGTAGCGGACCCAGTGCCAGCTTGTGCCTCGGAAGTGACAGCATTTCTTCTTCGGTTTGGAACTTCCCGGGGCACGCGAACATGGCTGGCGGCCGGATCCAGGACTACAGGCGGGCTACGGGCGCCGGCGGTGGGCAGAGGAAAGGAGGTCTTTGGGTTTAAAGGAAAATAAAAGGAATAAGAGGAAAAAGAGAGAAGAAAAAACATGAAAAAAGAGAGAGAGGGGAAAAAGAAGGAAAATAGTTTTTTTAAAAAGGGAAAAGAAAAAAGGAAAAAAGGAAAAAGAAAAGGAAAAAAAGAGGGGAAAAGGAAAAAAAGTAGAAAAAAAGAAAAGGATCTGGGTTGCTGCAACACGTTGGCGATGCGGGAGGGCTCGCAATGCAAAGACGTGGCCAACGGCAGAGGTGGCCGGCGAGGTGTGGTCGTGCGGAGGCCGACATGACGCGACGTGACGCGACAGGTTCGTGATTGCGGCGCAAGGTGGCACGAAGAGGCCTTGCAGCGGCCCAGAGGTTTGATGGACAACGGGGGAGCAGGGCAACTTATCTCTCATTATGACGGCGACAAAAGAAACAGATTCGTGATGACGAGTGCAGTAGCAGGCGTGGCATGGCCCCCGCGAAGAGGAGTGCAGTAGCGGGCGTGGCGTGGCCCCCGCGAAGAGGAGTGCAGCAGCGGGCGTGGCGCGGCCCCCGCGAGCGGCGAGAGGGTGTCCAACGGCGGATGTGGCGAGGCCCCCACGTTGAGTCCTATGAAAAATTCGGATCTGGTGGTTTTCACCCCGTCGAGTGGGACTTAGCGTTGCAGCGGCACAGCGGCGACGGGTACTGCATGGCAGGGACCCTTTCGGTGCGGTGCAGTCTATCTCCCCTTAATGCCCAGCTGCCTTTGAGCTCCGCTGTAAGGTTTCAACGTTTGGTTGGGTGTAGGTTTGGTGGGTGTCGTCGTATAGGTTTCGTTTTGTCGGCCGTGTGGGGCGAGTTTGAGTTTGTTAAGGCTGTTTGTGGAGGCTCGCTTTTGAGCGTTTGCCCGCGTTGATGTCCCAATCCAACCGGGTGAGTTTCTTCCTTTCTTCTTATTTTTCTTTTTTCCTGCCTATGGCCTCCCAGGACTGTAGTCTTGTATTTTTTTCCTGCCCTATTAATAGAATATGCACTTTCTTGTGTGTTTCGTTTCAAAAAAATTGAATAGAACAGATGGCTAATCACCCTGGGGTTCGCATGGCATGAGGATGGGGGTTGCCACGCAAACCCCGGCCCTCGAGTGGCTTCTAAGTGGTACTAGGACAGCCCATATAGAATGTGTTTGGTTACCTCTATGATTCCTGGCTTGCAGGCATGGTTGTAGGTAAGAGTTGTTTGGTTGCGTGCACAACCATCGAGGCCTAGCTCAGTTCGTGCAAATTAAACAACCTTTCAAACCATGGTTGTTGAAAACACAGGTGGCAAGCTTCGTTCTTTGTCCAGGTTGTGCTCGTGTACATACGGGGATGTGCAGGGACGAGCCTTGCAGGAGGCTAGAAGAGGTTTGCTCTTGTCATCTCATTCTCCCCCATTTGCTCGCTGTCGTCATCATCATCGTCGCATAGAACCCCTCGTCCTCGTCTTCCATTGCTGTAACGAGCTCATAACCGCGATCGCTAGATCTTGTGACAGAGTTCAGTACTATCGGTTCTGACAGCTCCAAGCTCATCAACGCTAGATCTGACGATCAGGTCACAATGTTTAAGATATGTTGTATACTCTCATAAGGTTGTCAGTAAATGATGTCAAACTATATGTAATTTATTGTGTTAAGAATACAGAGTAATTTTAGATAATACGAATTACTTTGAAGCCATTGCCTATTATTAAGAAGGCTGAATCGATCAAAAGTCGAACACTTCTACTATTTTCTCAAACCTCCTCCAACATGCTCAATGGCGGTTTTTATTATTCTCTAGTATTTTCACCCTCCATGCCTTCTCTTTACCATTACGTACGTCTCGTGTTGTTGCTACCACCTCCAAACTATTCAATGTTTGCTATCTCCAATGTTGATGCCACTTGCAATTTTCAAAACAAAAAATGTCACTTGTCGCTTTGCCGCCTACCACCAACAGTGATCTTCCTCTTATAATAGCAAGTTCAATAGTATAGTCAATGGCTGTCTATAACAAATTTTGTAGTTAATGTTAAAGTCAAATACTGGTATAATAGGTTGCATGTTGGCTGGCTGCATCTAATAATCAAATAAATAATGTGTATGATCAAGTGTGAAGTGTATCATTGTAGCCATTTTATTGTGATATTAATATTAGTAGTCACCAAACACCATATAGTTTACACACTTCACATACTATATCAACCAAATTTGTATTATGAGATGATTTTGTAGTATAAAAAATAGAAGGCACCACATAATTGAACCTACTAAAACATATACATTGTGGGAACATATGAACATTTTTTAAATGCAAACAATATCTATAAAATTTCAGTTCAACATTTATAATCAAATTGTTTCTGATTTTAGTCATAAATAGATTATCAAATCTTATTAGACTAAATAGAACTCAGTGCATGATTAGTATCATAATTTTTCAGTGCAACATCACTACAATCTGCAAGTCACTACATATTTTTTTTATTTAGCACTAAAATATGTAATCAGCATGGCAAATTCACAACTAAAAAAATTATTTGACAAACATACCATTCTTCAATATCAATATGCACGTTTGCCTTGTTGGCCATAGGGAGAGAAAGCTGAAGAACTCGCATCGCTTGTGACTGTGAAGAAGCAAGCCAACCTGTCGGTGGCGTCGAGAACCAAAGACCTCCATATGGATACGATGCTGCTTGCGGCGTAGGAACAACAAGCGGACAAGAAGAGCTCCCGACGGCCTGAGGAGGAGGTGCAACCTCCCTCTTCGTCCGACGAGTTATGGTTTTGGTGGCGGGAAACTAGGGTTTGAGGTACGGATTTCTCGTGGGGACGGGAGAGATTAGATGAGATGTAACAGGAAGGGGGCTAGGAGGGAGGCGGCCATCAATCTAGCAGTCGGCTGAAGAGGGAGATTGCCAGAATTTTTTTTGAAGCAACTAATTTTTTCTCTCATATATGTTGCGCAGTTCACCGGGCGCAGGAGGGAGAGGAGAAGAGCGAGAGCTGCGGGAGGGAAAGGAGAAGTGTGGGAGCCGCGGGAGGGAGGGAGAGGAGAAGTGCGGGAGCCGTGGGAGGGAGGAGAGGAGAAGCGCAGGAGTCGCGGGAGGAAGGAAGAGATGCACGGCGGGGATTTTGTTCGCTCTCCAGGCGGTGCCAGCGCGAGGAAAGGGGATCAGGGAAGAGGATACGGATCTGCTATGGTTGTGGGCCCCACAAACAGTACCACGCCGGTGTTTTTTAATTGCTATCACCTGGCTACAGATTAGTCGTTTGCTTTCTTCTCTTTTCTCAATTCTCTCTTCTCCACCTAGACAAATACTGGCTATTAGCCAACTATTATACTTGCTCTAACCGACAAGGGGCCAATAATGATTATGAGTCACATCATAACTCAAATGGTAGATTGTCTTGATAAAAAGACTAACATAGTATCGTAACGCTGCTCTATTCATTTCAAATTATTGTTTGTTCATCCATTTATATACTATATAGTTTAACATCATAACATTTATATTTTTACATTTCATAGAAAACAATAAGTAATTCATATGTTGTTAAACTAGATGAATTTTTACAAAATAATTATACATTTAACTTAGTACAAATCTAAAACAATAAGTAATTTGAAACAGATGTTGATTTTTTTACTGATTTCTCACGCCTAACTTTTCTCAGTTTTAAGCTATTTTTTCAAATTATCGATGACCAAAATTTTAGAGGTTTAACCAAATCTTATCCTAAAGTATAAAAAAAACTACTCGAATGAAGTGAGCGTATTAGGTTTCTTTGTGGTGGAATCAATCGATCCAAGTTCAGTTATAGGAGTGCTCTTATTTACGACTAATTTTTTCAGTAGTAAGCGACATACCTGTCGCCATCGAGACGCCTATGATAACTTCGTAAGTCTCAAAATATGTCAGCTCAATCTTTTGAAGGTACTTATAGGGATAGGGATATATTGTGTGCATGTGTATGTTCATAGGGATACCTGTGCGCGTCTTATGAGCTCATGTGTTTATATTGTGTTTTAAAAAAGAACTGCTCGGACATGTTAATGATTGAGTTGCTGTTGACATAATCCAACTCCCAGTGTTCTTTACTCTTTAGTATGAGTTCTCAGCTCCATCTCCTTCGTTTTTCACATATAATTTTCTCAAATCATTAAACAATGTATATTTTTTCAAAAAAAATTATAAACAAATGTTTTAAAAAGATCATATTAATCTATTTTTTAAAAAATAACTAATATTTAATAATTATATATTAATAAGTTATTTCGTTTTACTCGTGCAAGAGATTATATTCCTTAACTCAAACAAACCAAAACACAGCCTTAAATCAGACAGATACCTCAGCTGTATCGTCTGGCAATCCACACTGCTCTCCGCCGAAGTCCCCAACGCCCGCGGGCAGCCACTCGGCCGTGGTCCGCCGCAGGGGTAGCTCTCACAGCCTCTCACCACCACTAGTCCACCACGGTCGCAGACTCCCCCCCAATTCCCCAAACCACACACGCGCACACGCCAAGAGAGCGATACAGCGAGAGCAGCTTAAAATTAAAGAGAAAAAAGAAGAATATATAAAGAAACGAACAGGTCGCGAAGACGAAAACCTCCTCGTCTCTTTCTTTCCGTGCTCCTCCCTCCTCCGAATCGGTGGGTCCCGTCGTCCTCACCACGCGTCCCCGGCCGGATCACTCGCTCTATTAAACCCCCAAGCCTCCCTCCGCCACCGCTCGCGTCGCGCCCCCCATCACCACACCCACTCCCCTCTGCCTTCCCCGAGCGCTCACCGCCACTAGCTAGCAGCAGCAGCAGCCGCAAGCGTCGCGTGTCCCCTTCCGTTTGCGGGCCAGGCATTCGTCTTCTTCCCACCACCGGAGAAGAGGAGATGGCGGTGGCGGGGACGGGCGTGTTCGCGGAGATCCTGGAAGGGGAGGTCTACAGGTACTACGCCGACGGGGAGTGGCGCGTCTCGGCCTCCGGCAAGTCCGTCGCCATCGTCAACCCCACCACCCGCCAGACGCAGTACAGGGTGCAAGGTGTGTGTGTGCCATAGGCGACTCTGCTTCTTGCTCTGATGAGCTACTGTCCTCTCCGGTGCTTTGGGAGGAGGTTTTCTTCCCCGGCTTGGATGGACGACTGATTGATTGATTGACGGCGACCATCCTTTCGATATCTACCAAGTTGATTACAGCTTAGTTGATCGGCGCCACTAATTACTGCGTGCGCGCGAGCTCTCGCCTTCTTTAATTCTTCGGATTGACCCTGATAGCTCCCCCTAACTAAATCTTTCCCTTTCGGTTCCTAATTTGGTGACCGCGAATTTCCCGTTTTGTTGTCACAAGAACATGCCTCGGATTCATCGCCGGTTTCATGCTTGCAGCTGTAATTTGCGAATTGCGAAAGGAGTTGACTTTGAACCTGATATCACAATTAGCTGAGAAATTTGGGTCCTTTGTGTCCAGCATGCACCCAGGAGGAGGTGAACAAGGTGATGGAGACCGCGAAGGTGGCGCAGAAGGCGTGGGCGCGCACTCCGCTGTGGAAGCGTGCGGAGCTCCTGCACAAGGCGGCCGCCATCCTGAAGGAACACAAAACCCCGATTGCAGAGTGCCTCGTCAAGGAGATCGCCAAGCCGGCCAAAGATGCAATCTCTGAGGTGATAGCAGTTTCAGTTTGCACTTCCTTGCTGAATTTTAGTGCCATTCTTGAGCTGAAGATGACTGACAAAGATGGCTTCTTGGGTTTGACTGACAGGTGGTGAGGTCAGGGGATTTGGTGTCTTACACAGCTGAGGAGGGTGTTCGGATACTGGGGGAAGGCAAGCTGCTGGTGTCCGATAGCTTCCCGGGCAATGAACGGAACAAGTATTGTTTGAGCTCCAAGGTATGTGTTGCATTGTTAGATTCAGACGACTTTCGGTTAAGTTTGTCTGCCATGTTGTTTCTGTCTCTCATTTTGACTATATATAGCGATGAAAAAAAGAAGCTTGTAGTATTTCAGTGGTGTCTGGTGACTGTTATTAATTGATCAACCGGCCTATGTTGACTGGCAGATTGACAAAAGTTGAGGCCTTATGGGCACCTGTCTAAATCAAGTTTTAATATGTGCTACCTGTATGATACTATGTAAAATGAGGTTGATATAAGTTATGCAGCTAATTGACACGTATGAAGGACTATGGTATCATGGAATATTCCTTGTATGCTGGTACTAATAGTAGCAGCCCATGTCATTCTGGTTTCTTTCATCGTCATGAGGTGACTTTTGAAATTAGCACTTCTCCATGAGTCTGGGATCAGGAGCGGCTGCAGTTGGGTCAAGATTATCAGTTTCAGTACGACTGTTACAGTAAACTACAGTACATTAGAGTCTACAGTAAACTCCCATTCAGTTTCTGAGCCCTCGTATTCAGATCTGATAGCCATAGTGCAGTCACACTACCGACTGCAGCAAACCAGATTCCTGAGTCTGTGTCTGTCCCTTACTGATCTTTTCTCCTCTACCTGTTCAATTTTTGGATATCGAACATAAAATAAGTGCTTCTAATACATGTGCTAATTTAGCCAAAGTTAGACAAAATTGGGCAGGTATAGACTTGACTAACAATAAGTATGGCAAAATTGGATGTAATCCAGACCCGGCCACAGCTCAAAAAGCTTGGAGTGAAACCATTCTGTATTTTATGCTGTGTCCTACTGTCCTTAACTGGGATTGCTGGTTATTTGTGACGCCTGTTTCCACTTGTTTTCCACTCTGAACTGAATTTATTCAAGAGCTTTGCCCTGTTGAATTCTTGTATTTTTCCAATGATTTGCAGAAGTATAAAAATTAAAATATAGGCTATGATTCTGTGAATTTTTTATTCTCTGTGATTGGTGTATGGTAGTTATCCCGACTTTAGTTTGTTTGTTGTTATTTTAGTTGAGTTATAGTCAGGTGGTGAACTTGAACGAATCATTGAACTTAGTTTGTAACTGGTACTTTCTAAACTCATTTTCATGGCCCATTTTCCCATCATCTTTGGTGTTGTGAAATTAGATACTTCCCATATAAGCAAAGCGTTACTAGTAGGTAGCAGGAAAACAGCTATGGTTGTTGCTTCTGATCCTTTTCAGAAATTGTTAGCATTGTAGTGTTGATTAGATCTTTGACCATCTGACTCTGTGCATTAAACTAAACAAGGTTTGAAAGACATTATTCCTTAGTGCTAGTTATCAATACCTGGATAGTTTTTGAAATATGAATAGACTGCATATATTTCCTCAACAGCTTAAGCTTTTGAATGACATTGTTTGTGCAAGGAACTTAATTCGAAAGATTGTGTTTTTTTATCATTCTTTTATCTTAATAAGATACCAGATTGTTGAAATTGAGAACCCTACTCTATTGCATTTTCAATAATGTATGTTTGAGCAATTTTCTTCATGAGGCCTAACATGAATATTATGGTTGGACTGTTAATGCTCCATTGAATTGTACTTGAAATCTTGAAATTTCTGATCCATCATTATGTTTTCTTCTGTATCTAATGCAGCTTGTCCTATTCATGTAGGTACCTCTTGGAGTAGTTTTGGCAATCCCACCATTTAACTATCCTGTCAACTTAGCAGTCTCCAAGATTGGCCCAGCACTAATTGCTGGCAATGCTCTTGTTCTCAAGCCTCCAACCCAGGTATGTGTGTGTGTGTGTGTGTGTGTGTATTTGTATATAGAAAGATCTGCCTGTGTTCGAAGCAGACACATTTCGAAGTAAAAAAAACCCTTAAATGATGTACTACTGTTCAACCAGGGAGCGGTGGCTGCACTACATATGGTGCACTGCTTCCACCTTGCTGGTTTCCCAAAAGGCTTGATCAATTGTGTCACTGGGAAAGGTTCTGAAATTGGTGATTTTCTTACGATGCATCCTGGAGTCAACTGCATAAGGTAATAATCACCTGCTCCTATTTCTGGCATCCACAGAGCAAGATTCAATGAGACAAACTAAACAGTATACACTTATGCCATGTAGTTTTACGGGAGGTGATACTGGTATAGCCATTTCAAAGAAGGCTGGAATGGTCCCACTTCAGATGGAGCTTGGAGGAAAAGATGCTTGCATTGTGTTAGAGGATGCAGATCTGGATTTAGTGGCAGCAAATATAGTAAAAGGAGGCTTCTCTTACAGGTACCAAACGATGAATTTGATTGATCGATATATAGGTTAGAACGACGTTTGTCTTGTTATTTCATTTGATCTATTATACATTTGGACATGTCAAAATATGGATACAACAATTCCTTAAAAAAGTGAAATCAGCCACTGGAAATCATAAACGTTTTCAGATAAGTTTTAGCTAACAGCACATGACGTGTGGCATCCAAGTTGTGTTATCATGTATACCAGATAGTGTTGTCATATGCTTTTCCTTGCTTCCATCCTTGTACCATACCATATGATTTAAATAGTTCTATACACCCATATTTTATCTTTCTGTGCCATTTTATTTTGCTTTTCTATTATTTTCCATGCTTGGCCCTATAGTAGCCATGCAAGGGCAGAAGTCTTAACTGAATTTGCATCAAATCGTACTCTGGATTTCTACTGACATTTCGTATGATCAACATAGCGGCCAGAGGTGCACTGCTGTGAAAGTGGTGCTGATCATGGAATCCGTTGCTGATATCGTGGTAGAGAAGGTGAAGGCCAAGTTGGCAAAACTGACAGTTGGGCCACCTGAGGCTGACTCTGATATCACCCCAGTTGTAACAGAATCCTCAGCAAATTTTATTGAGGGTTTGGTCATGGATGCCAAGGAGAAAGGAGCAACCTTCTGTCAGGAGTACAGGAGAGAAGGCAACCTTATCTGGCCGTTGCTATTGGATCATGTCCGGCCTGACATGAGAATTGCTTGGGAGGAGCCATTTGGCCCTGTCTTGCCTGTGATTAGGATCAACTCGGTCGAGGAAGGCATCCACCATTGCAATGCCAGCAATTTTGGGCTGCAGGTGCACAGTCGCATACATAGAAATGGACATTGATGTTTGTTACAACATGAATATCATTGTACATCTTATTCATCTATGCATTCTTCCATTTCAGGGATGTGTGTTCACCAAGGATATCAACAAAGCAATCATGATCAGCGACGCGATGGAGACTGGAACCGTGCAGATCAACTCTGCACCGGCTCGAGGACCTGACCATTTCCCCTTCCAGGTACTACTGTTACCATGCCATTGACTCGGTTTGGCAGCATCTATCTATCTATTATATTATTTAGACAGCCTTGAAAGAAGACACCACGTTCACCGTGGAGGCTAAAAATTTCTACATTAATCGAATAAAAGGAGAAATATCTACACCATTAGTTGTGATAGGTCCAAATTATAACAGTATAGATCAATTGATAACTTCTATAATTATGAAATAGAATTTGTATTCAACGAAAGATAGCCTTGAAAGAAGGCACCATGTTCATCGTGAAGGCTAAAAGTTCCCGCATTAATCGAATAAAAAGAGAGATATCTACACCATTAGATTGTGGCGAATAAAAAGAGAGATATCTACACCATTAGATTGTGGTGGGTCCAAATTATAACGGTGTAGATCAATTGATAATTTCTATAATTATAAAATAGAATTTGTATTCAACTAGAAAAGGATATTCTATCTCTTCGTATTGGTCAACAGCATATGCATATACATAGAGTCCTGATAGTATTTGGATGTGGTGTCCGATTTGAAAAAGAAAAAAAATAAATGAAGTTTGCATGCACAGCCGAACTCATATACACGCGGGCATAACTACACATGTATGATCACATATTAGTAACATAGTATGTTGCCAAGTGTTTTTCTTCTACCTACATATTTGTGCAGGCTATTGACTATATAGATTATTTACTGTTAGAAATATATTAAAGGAGACATCACGATCACATTCGTCGTGATAAAATTCTCACATTAATTAATCGAATAAAAAATATATTAACCGGTATATCATGATGGGTTCAGATAATAACGGTATATAGATTGATTGATATATGAGTATATAATTAGAATCTATCAGTTGTATATAAAATTTAAATATACTTTTATATGTAAATATAAAGGTTCTTATAAAAAAATTCAGAGTCTAACTCTACGTGAATTAGACTCTACGTGAATTATCTAGCTCAGTGTAAAATTGAAAAAGAGGAAGATATTGACTGTAGGATCGTAATATATATACTATAAATTTTAGCGATTCGGATATAATTAAATCTGAATGTGAGAAATCATTGATTCGAAATGGACATAAGTGTACGAAAGTGCAAACTTAGCAATTGGACCTGCTGCCTGCCATCCTGACACGTTCAGAGTCCTAATGGAAATAAGAAAGCGATTATCCAAGTGCAAATGGTTATTCTACAGTGTACGAACAAATTTCAGAATAAAAAAAATCAATACTTACATAATGCTTGACATTAATAAGTTGCCACAGGAAACTAGCCATAATAGGCCGCGACACTGCCTATCCAAATCATCCATATACCCTTAAGCCATGGAAGAACGAGTCCAGGACAACAAAGGAATAAGATGGTGATGACGCCTAAAAACTATATAAAGGAAACTAGAAACCATAAATGATAAGATTTTGATTTTATAAGGTGCCGACGGTAATAAAGATGACAGACGACAGGTAGGCGAACAATCAAATAGGCGACAAAGAAGCACGGAGATTGTGGTTGCCATGGCAGAGCAAACCGAGGGATGGCAAATGACAATATAAAGAAAGGGGTAGCGATCAAACCATAAAGGAGTAGGGTGGCTCAGAAAACTATGAAATAGAACCTCAATGATGATTTGGTTTGTTTTTTAAATTCCAATAACGATAAAAAGGAGGGATGGCGAGTGGGCTATAGAGTAGGGTTATGGCGGTTGATAGGACTTCCGTAGAGTAAAAAGGAACCACCACAATGATCAAGTTTAATTTTTAAATAACAATTATAATAAGGGGGGGGGATAGTGGACGGGTTGTAAAGGTGTAGAGTAACGATGTTTGATGAGGCTTCTAGAAACTAACAAAAACCCGATGAGATAATAAACTTTAGAACTATATTGGTCGTGGGAAAGATGAATAGAAGCCATGACGGACTGGGCAATAAGTAAAGGGGAGGGGTGCCATTGGTGTGATTTTGAAAAAACTATAAAATAAAAACCCGATAAAGTTTGATTTTGAAAATTGATGATGATATAACAAAATTTATAAGAAATCATGTGTAAAAATTTAAATATTTTTTAGAGAATTAAATATGGTTTTGGGTGCTAGCCGCGTAGTTGTGTGGGTCACCCTATTAGTTATATTATTGAAACAGCCTTGAAAGAAGGCACCATGCTTATTGTTAAGGCTAAAAATTTTCACATTAATCGGAGAAAAAGAAAAAAAACTTAACCGTTAGATCATTATTGGTCCGGATTATAACGATATAGATTAATCGATATAGTTGCATATAAATATAATTATATCAATAAAATTATAAGTAAAATTATAAGTAAGAGTTGTATACGAAATCCAAATATACTTCCATAAGTAATTGTATCTATAAAAATAAAATTTCAGGGTTATATATTATATTTAATTCTATGTAAATTATCTATAGTTTTGCGCGGAACAATCCCCTAGATACAAGTTAAATAAAAACAATTAAATTTGGAATAAATCCGCATATAGAAAATATGAGCTTATGCATACGATGGGAAAATAAAACAAAATTGCACAGGCAACGGAAGCAAGATAATCCGGAGTCATGAGTGTGCATACCCGATTCTCAAATCACAAATTTTTTATGAGAATTTCCAAATCACTGATGAGAAAAGGAAAAACCAGCCAACAATTCATCTCCTCCGTGTGGCCATGTCAATGCTTCACGTGGCAGATTGATTTGAAAGAACTAATAGATGGTTGCTAAACCTATTTGTTTTTCAATAAAATGTGCATTTGCTCATGCTATTCAACAATAGAAAAACTCATGAGAACTTAAAAATATATGAAAAGAGAAAATAATATATATCATAATTATAGTATTAGAGCCTTCCATATTAAAGTGAGGAATAAACATAGAAATATAATTTAGCAATCAATAATTTACACGTGCATATTCCACAACCGCCCATGACAATCTATATTCATGGATGGCTCTTAAGGATCATCCATGAAAATGAAATTCCAATTTCTAATTTTTTTATAGAGGCAAATAATACATAAAAAAATATTTCACATTTTAGGAGACATCTATACACGGTTGCATATCGCAAGTCACACAGTTTTAGCTGATCTAGTATATGATCCAAACCTGAGAATCATATTATATTATTAAGAGGGCAGGCCAAATGGTGGCAACGGAGTAGGGCAATGACGGCTAGCGAGACTTCTTAAAATATAAAAAGAGAAATCCAATAACGATTAGGTTCGATTTTTAAAACTCAATGATAATAAATAGGAGGGCCAACAGGCTAGACGGGTTATCTAAAAACTATAAAACAAAACACCAATGATGATGAGGTTTGATGTTTAAAATCCTAATAACAATAAAAAAGAGGGACGGTAGACAGGCTGTAAAGAAGTAGAGAAGTAGGGTGACGACAGTTGACGGGACTTCTACAACTAAAAACAACGATAATTAAGTTTGATGTTTAAAATCCTAATGACAATAAAGAAGAGAAGGGGCGGACCGTAAAGAAGAGGGTGAACCATAGGATGACGGTGTTTGACGGGACTTTTACAAACTATAAAAAAAACATGGCGAGACAATAAACTCTAAACCTGAGATTCCCAAGAAAAATAAATAGAAATAGAAGTTGTGGCAAGCATGCAAGCAAGTAAATCAGAGGGAAAAGAGTAAGGAGTGGTTGCTGCTATGACTTTTAAAAAATACTATAAAATTGGAACGGTCATAATAAGATTTGATTTTTCAAAATCCTAATACAACGAGATGAGTATTTAATATTTTCTTAAAAAATCATCTCTTAAAAAATAGATAAGATGACTATTCAATAAATTTTGAAAAAAAAATCATCTCTTAAAAAATAGATAAATTTGTACAAGTGCTAGCAAATTTTGTACAAGTGCTAGCCGCGTAGGCCATCCTGCTAGTTTTGTTCAATTTACTTTTGATTTGTTAAGTTGTTTCTAATTTCTCTGGGGTTTGGACTATAGGGCCTGAAGGACAGTGGGATCGGATCCCAGGGGATAACTAACAGCATAAACATGATGACCAAGGTGAAGAGCACTGTGATAAACCTACCATCTCCATCCTACACCATGGGCTGAGGTGTTCATGTAGAGGAGTCAGATTTCTATAACCACATGACTACAATGCAGAGAATTCAAATGTTTTGTAACCACGTGAGATTTGTACGCTATTTACACTACAGTTCTCCCTGTATGCTGTTGTTCTTTTACAATAAAGAATAAAGCATGTTGAAGCAAGAGTCTTCTTGTTTGCTTCTCCTTCATGATGAAATGCTGCTGCATCCACTGATTATTTTTCGGAGAATAAATGATAAAAAGCAGTGAAGTATCGGGCAACCCACTATAAGGGTTAGAGGTAGGACTATTCAAGTTCAAAAAAAAAACTGTATGTTCATGCTGAATTTGTAGTAACCATGGTTAATTCCGCAGACTTTGCAAGAAGATGACAACAGATTTAGACCATCGTCATGAATTAATCAAGGTACAAACCAATGGACCAATGGTTGCTGGTACATCACTAGCAAATGTCAGCAGCACTAGCATGCACATATTTATATTTCAAGCCTCCAAGGTATAAATACATATTTGATGTACCGAACAACTGAAAAAGGAGCTTGGTTTCAAAGCGCAGTATTTTAAAATTTGTAGGATAACTTTTGACAGCCTTTCTTCTAAATTAACTTTTGGCAACCGCTCTGAAGCCGTGTAACACAATCCAACCGAGCAATTTGCAGTCAAAATTTCGGGCGTGCGCCGTTGTAGTTAGAATTTAGGATGTGACTCACTAAATAATTGTGATTGTTTCTCTATGCAAACAATACTTTCAACTAGCCAACAGTATTGATTTCATCATGCATAATCTGGCATGACCTTCTTGAGGAATTTGATTGGTTGGGATTCCTCAGGCGCAACCTCATCAAAGGGAACATAGTATCTATCCTTGTCGTAAACATGGCATTTAGTCAGTATTGTCTTCATCAAGCGCCAGTTCCAGCTGGCTTCATTGATGTACTGCAAGTAGAAGGTATCAGGGGAGGAGAAATGAAATAATGCTTTCAAAAGAACCAGTGAAATGCACCCCAAAGAAAAGAGATATATCGAAGTACCTTGCCCCAGTTCTGTTTTATAGAATCATAGGCAGCGCGAAGGTTGTAACTTGGAATTCTTGGAGAAATATGGTGTGGAACATGTACATTTATGTCATGACAAAGTATCTCTATCCTGTAAAAATCCGTTAGTCAGATACAATCCAACTCTACAGAAGCATGTTTCCAAGATAATTTTGGGAAATCAAGAGACTGATTCAGCTTGCTCCAGTTGTACAAATGTTGACACTTACACCCACACGAACCCTTTATGAAAAAATATTCACATGATATCGCATATTTATCACATGCACTTTACTGAAATATTTATCCAATGCTAGTGCTAAGATGGGAGTAGAACTTGATACAGTTAAGCTATTAAAGAAAAAACTTACATGAAATCCAGGAAAATAGTACAACCACATGATGGTAAAGTTTCTTAATCCTCAAAGATACAAATAAACAATAAATGAATTGTCGCTGTCATTTTATTGGCAAAGTCAATGTTTGTCAAGTGATATTAACTAGCCCATTTTTTTCCTGGGATTATAGTCTAGTGAAAGTTCTATTTGCTATATAGTATATATTTTTTTCATTAAGTTTCAATAGCGTTCTAATATCCAATCAATCTACACCACTATCATTAGGACCCTACCCAAATCAGGGTGTAGATCTCTTTTTTCTGAGATTTTATGTAGTACTTTTTAGCCCACGAGAGCTTTTCTGTTCTAATATCCCATCAATCTACACTATTAAAACAACTGAAAAGTACTAGATCTCTCTTTTGACTGTTAACCTATTATAATAATATAATCGATAGGTCCCATGTGTGACAAAAATTAATATGGAAACTATCTTGTTTAAAAGATGTTTAACATATCTTACTATATAGCAACCTGATAGAAAATATTCATAATATTTAAGAAAATAAAATAAGCAAAAGAAAACAAAATGCGTACCACCGAGGATAGTCACAGTGAACTGTGCCATTTAATTGTGCCTGTGCAGCATTCCACTCTTCTGATGTCTTGAATGGTATATGAGGAGCAGTGTGATGTACCATCGTAAAGGTGCTCATCTGAAGAGAACAGCTTGCAGGATAAATAAAAATACTTGCATTATAAAAGCTAATCAACAATGCAAAGCGAACAACTTTGAACAAAAATTATTATATGTTTAGGTAAGTGCCCCCTTGTTCTGTCAAATTGGCAGAACCAGTATATCAAATTATGGCTAGTTTAAACAGTGATTTAAAGCGAGTTTATTCCATGTTAGTACTGACGTATGGATGCTTCTGACCCAAAATCATGGGTTCGTGAGAAAAATTCGTAAACCAGCGTGTACTTGTGAATCGGTGGGGGATGAGATCCTGTCTGTTGCTAGTTTGTGAACAGTGGAAAGGAACATAATAAAATCTGAAAATATGTAGCTCGACTGCTGAAGAACTACCTAAAAATAATACAATGTTACATTATTCTCTGAAATTTTACCTGTAATGTAACCAAATACTGTAATAAAAACTAAAACTGAGTCAGATCCATTGCCAGGAGTTGATAATGCACCCAGAGTAGTGACCTGAAGCAATCCAAGTATCTTTGGGAATACAAAAGCATAAAATGTATAAATTTTCGCTAAGAAACAATTGTGACAGTACAACACAGGAATGGCAAATAAGTGTCGCAGTAGGTCAGTAGCCCTGTCATCTGGTTGGCTCCATGGGTCAGAGATATATTATATTCAAGTACCAACTATCCAATTACCATGAGTTTCTACTTTCTACTTGCAATATATAGCACAATACACACTAATAGCTAAACATTTCCATGAATTTGGACCATATAAAGCTTTGCAGTTAATGATGGCGACAAAAATGAGAAATATTACCCAAAAGTGATAAACCACCCATGGCATGAACCAGAACTTGAACCATCCATCTATTCCTGATTTGAGAATAATCAGTGGCCATCCAATTGCCATGAACGCAAACACAGATGCTAAGCTTATTTTCACCCTTGGGACTTCATTTGGTCTGAATTTTTTTAGATCAAAGTGCCAAATTAACCTGACAAGCAACAATAGTGAACAGCAATGATATTGCTTGCAGAAGTTGAAGGTAAATAATTCATAAAGGAAATGTCCATGTTATATGAAAAGGTGTTCGAAAAAGAAATACCAGTGAGCAACAGACATCCATGGCCTGATAGGACCATAAGCAAATATCATTGCTTTCCTCAGAAAGGAATTTGTTTTGAACTCCTTTGAAAAAACAGGTTGCCATGCAGTATCTTCTATCAACCTGGAGGTTATGCAGGAGGTAAAGATTTGAATAACCAAAGTACAACCTGGTTGGAAATGTTTAAGTCTTTTCAGATTATAAAATGGTGTTTAATACATATGAACACAGACTTACAGATAACCACAAAAAAGTTGATCATGCTGTTATGTTGATCATGCTGTTATGATTGTTTTATTTGGAAAGTTGTTTCAACATTTGACATGTGAATTATAATTAAAAAACGCCAGGTAAAAAAGTGCTTTGGTATGCCATATGTATTTAAGCATGACGAAGTGCATGGGTGTTCTTACAATGTATTGCATGAGCGCACTGGGAAGAGCATTGTCTGAGATTTGGAGAATATTGGAGATGATAATATAGGGTGGTATGTACATACATGTTTGTCTTGGCATGATGCCTGTCATGCTTAAATCTCCAAGGTTCATAGGGGTATATCAATGGCAAGAAAGCTAGAGTTCCAACAATATCTTCCACCAGCTTATTTCTCGAAAATGATTTGTGGGCACAATCATGACCTATGACAAAGAACTTTACAAAGGCATCAACTAAATAGTGGATAATAGACCAAACAGATAAGCAAGCATGTAACACATGAAAGGAACATAAACATATAAGCTTCTAAAGGGAGGGGAGGGTTCTTACCCCCGTAACTGCTGTACCAGTCCATGCCCAGGCTAAGGGAAGAAGATACCAGGGAGCTTTTGATATCAAGAAAATACCAAGAGCATAAGAAGTAACTGATATTAAAACAGAAGTCCAAGATTTTAGATCATCGATTTCAAATACCTAGCAGACAAGAAATTTTACATTAGAAAAATTTGTGTATAGGAAGCAACAGCAGCATAGCTGGTGTTGGTAGCTCATATACCTCTTTAGGCAGACTATCCATTACATCTTTAAGAGTAATGTTATCTGGCAACTGTTCTCCAATTTGTTTGAATCCATAATCTTCACACATTTGCTTCCGTTTTTCTTCATCATCTAACAAAGGTGGAGTAACAGGCAGAACTGCTGCCTGCAACCTTCCTCTTTGTTTCAATGGTAAAAATTGATGACAACTCTGTCCTTTATATACAAAATCTCTCTTCACAAAAAATGTACCTGGTGAAAACATGATAATGTAACATCTAACGAGCTGAATGGTATTGCCAAATAAGCATGACAGTAATTTAGTCAATACTTTTCATTGCGATATACACCAATGAACACACATTAAGTAATTGGTTTCCATTATTCATCTAAAATACAACTTAATATAGCATCTTTAACATTCCATGCTTCCATAATATATCATTCAGTCCTGACAGAGTTTACGATCTCATAGCCAAGAGAAAGAACACCTAACTGGACCGCACATTGTGGCATACCGTTTCAGGAGCTACCAGGTCATGGAATTTCTAGCTGTCACCCCAAGTCCCAAGACTACCATTTACAACCAAGAGCCCATATTAAGACTGAATTAACTAGTCTGCTCCAGTCCACACCTCTCGAAATGTTTATGCTTAGAACGAAGAACACGACCCCCAAACCAACAGGGAACACCAGCACAAACTGCTACGGAGACAGGACCATACCTGCCGGGGCACCAGCGACTACTCTCCGCGGGAACGCGTTCTTGCCCGGGACCTGCGCATCAACAGCCACAGATAAACGACCTCTTCACAGGCATTCGAACCAACAGGTGGTGGGCATTGCAGTAGGAGGAGCATACCGGGTTCCCAGGGCAGCAGCCCACCCGCCGCGTGGAGGGGAGCTGCAGGGGAGTGGAGACGCCGTTCGCCGTCGCCATCGCCCCTCTCTGGTGGCGGCGGGCTCAGCGGGGCGGGAGAGACGGACGGGGAGGGCCGACGGAGAGTGGTGGCGAGGGAGAGTAGAGACGACGACGACGACGGCGGCGGTTTGGATGGACGGGGGGTGCGTTGGTGGTGTGGGTGGCTGTAAATCCCGCTCGGCGCTCGCGCGGTCGCAGCGGTGGGGTCGGTCGGGACAGGTCGGGTGCCCCACGTCGGCTGCTTGTGAGTTGTGGTGGTGGGTGCGGCCGCGACGCCGGGACCGGCCCTCTATGCAGCCAGCCTATACCGACCGAGGCGGCGAATGGATATGAAGCTCTGAACCTATACAGGATGCAAATTTTCTGTGCACATACAATAGGTGTCACTAATAGGTAAGTCTCATCTATTTTAGGTTTACGTGTTAAATAGTATCTTCAACATATACACTCATCTATTTTAGGTTTACGTGTCAAATAACATCTTCTACATATACAGCACAGCAGATATTTTTATTTTTTATAGGGTTTGTTTGGAGAGCTTTTTCGTAGATGTAACTTCTCTCAAAATTAAAAACTCTCACAAATAATTTAGCTTTTTATTCAGATTCTGAAAAGTTTATATAATTCAGAAAATAAAGTAGAAGTTAGAAGCTAAAAAAACCTGTTTTTTCAGATTTTCAGAAAATGACTATCAACCATGATCCTCCGAACATACCCATAAAGTCATTTGTTGTATCTGTTCTCTGGATTGTAGCCATATTATTATAGTATCAAGCAAATTTGCTATCTTTCCTCTCCTGTTCATCGGTAGTATATATGTTCTAAAGGCAAAAAACAATTGATGACATGTCAATAAAAACAGCCCACACACTACAAACGTATGAGAGTAAGTATTGTAACATACTATAATAGTAATCATTTCTTTACACACAAAAAAGAAAAATGTTGTAATCACGATCAAAGCATCCGACTCTTGAGATGACCATGATATGCACTACTTTGGTCTCTGTGGACTACGTTATGAAACTCCAACTCGTTGGTTTTTTCAAAGGCCCAAGCCTAATCTCAATACCATGTTTTGGTTGTATGCCCACGTCGCTCTGTCCCCTCAATGTGAGCATCACTGATAATTGATAATTTAATTATAAGAATCAATTTTAGGTACTCATATTACATTAAAAAAGTGTGTCGAACTTGGTTGAAAAATTAAACGTATGCTACATTGAAAACAATATAGAAAAATGTACCACGTTAGAAGGGAAAAAATAATATAAGCGAAATGTTCGAAAGAAGTGGCGTGCGACTTCAAGAGATGCATCGCCATTGTCCCCTTAAGTTTGGGCTTGCACATGGGCATAGTATGTGGGAGTAGCATAAGTTATATTGCCACCTCACACCATCACGTATTACGTTGTTATGTTGTTTTATACGTATTTCAATCAAATAAATATGTCAGACGTATATATCAGGATTAACAAAGAAGATTGAAAAAGATATACAAAGAAAAACAATGCAAGAATCAATTTTGCACAAGCTGCAAGATAGTGTTAATACGGAAGTAAGAGAAAGAGAGGCAGGATTAATCTCTTGTAATAGTCAGGGGCAAATATAGGATTTGGAGGTTAGGAGCCGGCCAATTTGCCAACGTATCGAGGAGAACTCAATGGCGTCTCGGTGAACATAGCACGAGCACTTGATCAAACGTCATATGGAAGCAATCGAATGAAAGAACGAAGACTAAGAACCAATGAATCACGATTCACCTCGTTCGTTCAATATATTAGCCTTTTGTGGAGTTGACCATTGGAAAAATGAGCATAATTATGTATTGTCTACATTTTAATTGAAGAAAAAAGACATTAAATAAAAATGACGCAAGTACTAAACACAACGTTTTACCCCGCACCTCTCTGGGAGAGGGGCGACTTCAATCGCCAACTGCCAACCACCACATTTAATGCCTAGAGAGAGGCCAGACGTCTGCCCCGTCGCATTTATTGCGATGTGAGGCACGTCTGTCAGCCGCTCATCATCACCCTTTTTGCCCGTCTCGAGGGGGAGAGGGTATAAAAAACTTTGACAACGACCACAATATGGCCGCGTGGTCATTCCACGCACGCCTTCCTCCACGCCCCGTCTAGTCGCATTAAATGCGCAGGGCGGCCGCGTGGGAGAGAGAACACGGGTGCTGGGGGTGTCACGTCGACTCCTCTCCAGGCGGAGGGCCACTGGTCGGTAGACCCCACTGAAGTAGGTAGGTTAACCCATCCTCACGTCGGCGGCATGGCGACCACGGCGCGCTGTTTTTCCACCAACTCCGTGACGCGGCAACAGGAACAAGAATAGGGTTAGCTTCCCCGACAAGACAAGGCAAGAACCGCTCCATCACGTGGAGAGGAGTAGAGAAGGCTAGGACTACTGTGGCGTCCCCTTGCACTATAAAAGGAGGAGGCCCAAGTCCATCATAGAACAGGTGCTGAAAAATTGGTTCTGAGGCTCTAGAAAGTTGGCTGCTCAGCCTCTTCAGCCTGGGATTCCAAGCACACCACCTCAGCTATCAGCTCCAGCTCCCCCAGGGAAGAGCAACCACCCAGCACTTGTAATTCATCCTCTGCATAGTGCAGTAGCGAGTGAGCCTGACGCGGTCCATAGGGCGTGGCCGTGGACCAAGGCAGGAGGTTTTGGCGGGAGATGGAAGGAGTATGGGAGTTTAAACCCAAATGCAGTGCGCTCCCCCTACCTGACGCGCCAGCTGTCGATGTCGATGATCGGCACGCGGGAATCCGAGGGACCCCTTTTTTGGTTTGGCACAGGGGAGCGGTGAATCGGGGTTCAAACTCGTGGGGAGATAGAGGGAAGGTAGCAAGATGAAAGAAAATAGCAATCACGGGGGACACAGAAGAATTATACAGGTTCGGGCCGTCAGAGAGACGTAATATCCTACGCCTGTTCTTGCACTATGCAGAGGATGAATTACAAGTGTTGGGTGGTTGCTCTTCCCTGGGGGAGCTGGAGCTGATAGCTGAGGTGGTGTGCTTGGAATCCCAGGCTGAAGAGGCTGAGCAGCCAACTTTCTAGAGCCTCAGAACCAATTTTTCAGCACCTGTTCTATGATGGACTTGGGCCTCCTTTTATAGTGCAAAGGGACACCACAGTAGTCCTAACCTTCTCTACTCCTCTCCACGTGATGGAGCGGTCTTATCTTGTCTTGTCGGGGAAGCTACCCCTATTCTTGTTCCTGTTGCCGCATCACAGGAGTTGGTGAAAAAACAGGCACCATGGCCGCCATGCTGCTGACGTGAGGATGGGTTAACCTACCTACTCCAGTGGGGCCTACCGACCAGTGGCCCTCCGCCTGGAGAGGAGTCGACGCGACACTCCCAACACCCGTGTTCTCTCTCCCACACGGCCGTCCAGCGTATTTAATGCGACTAGACGGGGCGTGGAGGAAGGCGTGCGTGGAATGACCACGCGGCCATACTGCGGTCGTTGTCAAAGTTTTTATACCCTCTCCCTCTCGAGACGGGCAAAAAGGGTGATGATGAACGGCTGACAGACGTGTCTCACATCGCAATAAATGCGACGGGGCAGGCGTCTGGTCTCTCTCTAGGCATTAAATGTGGTGGTTGGCAGTTGGCGGTTGAACTCGCCCCTCTCCCGGAGAGGTGCGGGGTGATGGACGGGGGGTCCGGGTGATCCCGGCCCTGCCATCTGGGAGAGCGGAGACCTCCGGGCAGCCCCCGAGCCAGGTCCCTTTGGGGACGGCCACGTGGTCGCCCGTGGCCCGGACCCGCCTGAACCGTCTAGGACATGTCTTTGGGGCGTCCTGGTAAACGAAGGTGCCTTCCTTCTTCAGACATCGTGTTCCCGATATACCCACGGGCCCATATCACCGACATAAGCGGTCACATGTAGACGTTGCCCAAAAACCTGATTGCCGCCTCGTGCAGGAGACTCACGACAGTAGTTTTGGAGATCCCGTTTCCTTCAAATCTGGTGCACGTCGAAGTCGAAGGTTGACGAGGCGCAGCAGCTAGAGAGTCAGAACAGCGCGCGTGTGTGTGGGGAGAAGAACTGTGTATCAGCCTATCCTAGCCACTAGGACGTCTCCTAGTTTTGTAGGACTCATCAAGTGTTTCAAATTCCTGATCTAATCATCAATTAACAGAAACTGTCCTTGTGAACAGCCCCTCATCAAGCAATAGAAACTGTCCAATTGATTGAGAAAAATGTTGTACTCAAATGCCAGAAACTGATATATTTTTCTGTCGTTAAAGACAATATTTAATCGTTATTGACACAACATAAAAAATAAAAATTGCACAAAGAATAGCCACAAGATTTTTCACGCGAAAATGCGTGCGGGCTGCGTGTGTGTGGACACAATCTTCTTTTTTCTCATATTTATCTATTATGCATAAAAAAGACTCATATTTAAACAAGACAATCTTTCCTTAAATTAATAATATAAAAATTAAACGTTGTACATCTTTTAGAATTTTAGATTGAATCATAAATGAGCCAAAATTCAACAGTGACCTCGCCCGGTCCCTCATGTTGCGTGTGCTATTGGCTCATCGTCGTTCATCTACTTCTTTAAATTGAATTGCATAATTGGATCGCATAAAAGAGATGTAAACACCAACTTATCTTTTCTTTAATTTGTACATGCAGTTTTGATACTCCACTTTATGGCTTCACCATTGGTAATAGCTAACTATCGTTCTATATTTTGACATTGGCTTTGCTATTGAATTGCTTTACAAAGCATGCTGATTAATTAACATGTATGCATCTCAGTAGAAGTATTGGAGACCAAAATTATTTTCTAAGCACTTTGCTTATTTCAGTGTAACATAAGTTGTTTTATACTATAAGGCGTAAAAAAAAATATAGCACGCTAAACCAACTCACATATATTGATCAGTTGAGAATGGGCCTTACCAAGCTTCAACCATAACAAACTACTAACTTACCACACTGCTATTCTATTGGTGGTATCAAATATTCCAAAGAAAGATGCATTATATTTACTTCACAGCATGATTATTAGGCCGTTTTTAAACTAGTACACACCATTAATATTGTTCTACTGAAAATATCCGTACCAACACGTGAGGTGTCATTTCGGCCGTATCATCTAGTCTGATTCAAACCAGGCCAGCCAGCCCAACTAGATGGCTTACCAGACGGCCGAGCATCTTCAACAGGATCTCGTAATATGGTTTCCAAAAAAGAGTATATAGAAAATCCTCTAAATATTTAGAGCATGAAATCAAAATTGTACCCGACAGATTCTCTAGGAGCTTCCCTATTTGCTAACTAATTGGGTCACACAAACAGATTGAAAATTTTCGGATGAAATTTTAGCATGTTAAGTGACACCCGATTGTACGAAATGTGAAAATTTCTCAAGCACATAAGCTATTGAGACTATTCCATTTTCATTTTCATGCTAGTGCGAGCTAATGAACCACCGAAAAGAATACAAATTGTCTTGTAGAAATAAAAAGTACGAATTGCCTATATTTTGATAGAACAACAAGACACAACTGAAATTTTAGAGTGGATTTGCACGCGCATGAAAACAAAAAACGATTTTTGAGAATGGATCAACTCTTCTCAATTTTGAGAATGAAAAAGCAATTTTTGAGAACCTCTTTTTATGGAGATCTATATAAAGACTCTGTTGGAACAAATTTTTCTAATAAAATCTCAAAAAACAGGTTTAGGAAACCTTTTAGAGCTTCTCTTGAAGATGCTCTTTACGTACCCCAGCTGCCCTGCACAGGCCACCCAAGGCTGTGTGACGGGCCAACGGCGTATGGCGTGATTGGTGTCACGGCCTCACGGGCGATCCACGCTGAACCGCCGATGGTGCAACGTGTTATGCTGGCGTCTTTGCGATTCTTGGAAATCAACGAGACAAGGACGGCGAGAAACGGCGAAAAGACCCGCCGCACGACTGCACCGAGTGCGACGTCGATCGGCCGCGCGGTGGCACACAAATACATGACGCGGGCGAGCCTCTCGCGTCACCTTCCGGAGACCCCGACGAAGCAAGCGCACGATCGAGTCGAGCCCGACGCAGCCCGACGGCGACCCCGCGCGTCGTCGCGTTTTGGGGGGGCTAATTAACCCCCATCCACAACCGGCCCGTCGCCGATCGTGCGCGCGGAGGCGACAACGAGCGCCGTGACACTTAGTCGCCGGCGCGATGGCGGCGTCGCGAGAAAACTGAACCGCTAGCGGTGGCCGCTGGCCGCACGCGCGCCGTTGCTAGCCGCGACAAAGCTGCGGATAGCTTAGATAGCGCGTCTCATACAGCTCGGGTTGGGAGGGGCATTGGCCATTGGACATTGGCCGTTGGGCCGTTGCTAGATTAGGATGCGGTGCGCCGTGTAGGGACGTGTACCACCACACGGCCATCGCATGGAATTCTCGTCGATGCGTGTGCTAACTGGCTAACATGCGGCTATACTTCGGCTATTACTATATAATACGGTATCTCTGGTCGTTTCGTTTTCACGGCTCCATTATTGTTTAGTAGCACAGCGATGGTGGAGGAAGGAGTAATCATTGCTGTCGATGGAGGGTAGCGATGGCCTGGCAGCGATAGTCGTTGCGTTTTCAAGTAATGGAACACGAGTAAAACTTGGTTGTAAACTTGTAATGTACAGTTCGTGGCGTCAGTGGCAACTGCAACTCTGCAATCTGCAACTTCCTACACATTGGCTGCCGCTGATGTGAAAGCGTACCAGCTCATGCCTAGATAGGCAAGTATTCGATATCTGAGAGCGATTGACTTGCGAACTCTTGGGACAGATGAGCCGAATCGCATTATCCTACTCGATCATTATCACGGAGAGGAAATGCCGGTTGAATTCTCCGGCGAGTTGTTACTCGTAGCTATAAAAAACAAATTAAGCTGAAATTGGTAACGATTATTTAACGCGATTCATAAGACCAAACTCAGTGCTACATTTCGAATTAAATTATGAATTTTCTTAAAGAACCTCATGGTAGGCCAAAACCATGTCGCTCAAGGATGGAAGTGCTTGGTCGAAGAGTTTTAGGGCCCATTTAAACAGAGATTGAAAAGTCATAAGCAAAACGAGAACCAAATTAGCATATAATTCATTAAATGTTAATTATTAAAAAAATAAAAATAATAAATTTATTTAATTTTAATCAATTTTTATGTAAAAAATTTCACACGAAACAACCCGTTTAATAGTTTGAAAAATATGCTAACGAAAGTCGAGAAAGTAGTCAAGCCCATCCTCACTTTAGAATAGGCCCTTAGTGTTAACAACATTTAGTAAATTTCATTAAATAAGGAGCAAGTGTGAAGCAGGAATGACGGCGTGATTCCAGTGACCACAAATAGAGAATTGCATTGGCTAAAGGCGCATCGACAGGAAAGTATCAACAAAATATTATTGGCTAGCGGTTACCGATAGGTGCTAGAAGTTTGCATTCTTGTCGGATTCAATTAAAGGGACTGGGAATAGTATCGAAAAGAGAATCGGATTCGAGAAGAAAACGACATAGGGATTTATCTATTAATTAGACAATATTAATTATTTTTCATTCGTAATTTTAGGAAGGACCGAGTATAATCCGGTTTGGGTTTGTAATGTTTGTTTTATCTTTAGAAAGGGTTTGTGTCATGTTCGATATGGACTCGTTTATGCTCATGGGTATAAATATGTACACCCAGAGTCTTATAAAAATAACAACAGTTCAATACATACTTTCTGCTCATTACCGTCCTAGTTTTCTAGGTTTTCATCTCGACGAGTTCCTGTTTTGAGTTGGGCTGTATCGGTTAGGTTTGATCTCCAACAAAATATGAGTTTCGTCTATAGTTGCTTGTATCGGCGAGGCTAGCGCTTCCATCGGTGGAGTTCGACACTCTATTCCAGTCGATACAAGCGCTAAGTTATCATATACATTATCTAATCTAAGTTGTCAGTACTGTTTACTTGTGTCGGCTGATTCACTTAGGGTTTGTTGATATCGGCTAAACTGTTCTCGACGATGTAGATTGTTTGGTGTATCTACCATTTTGAAAAATAATAAGAGGCTTGTTTATATCTTATCCTTACTTTTATACTAGTATTGCATCAATTGGGTTTGATTTACTAAGTCGTGATCGAAATTATAAGAACTAACTTGCTCTTAGATTGTTATAAAGGTAGTATCGGAGTTTTAGCCGATCTTACATGGTATAACTATTTTGCTTTTAAGTTACATGCGTTCTTTTGCTTAATTGGTTATATTTATCATCTTATATAAGTTTATCGATCCTTTTATCATCTTATATAAGTTTATCGATCCTTTAAATCTATTAAGCTTGTTATCAGCCTTGCATTGTCTCGGTTAGGTTTGATCTATTAAGGTTATAACTTGTTTGGTAGATTTAATTAAAATTAATAGTCTTATATAAGGCTATATCGGAGTTCTAGCTGGTATGTTATCTAAAAAATCTAAGATTTTATCGGCTATGATATAAGTCTATATAATTATTAATTTGTCTGATCTTGGTTATAAGCAATTAATACTGTCTCGGTTAGGCCCGATCCGATTTATCGTAATTGCTTGTAGCTAAGAAAAAATAAAATTAGTAGTAACATGCTATTTATATCTACAGCCGATCGTGATTGATTTGGGTCAAATCTTTAATATCTTTCCATTAGCTAGCTATTTAGATCGTATACTCATATAATAACTGACTTTAATAATTTTAATCTTATGCTGTATCGATTGGGTTCAACATATAAGATTGGTTTTGTTAAATAAAAGTTGTTTATGGTTATATCTAATCTAAATCTAGTTCATGAGCAACATCTTCTATCTTACCGCCAATTCGACTCGTTCGTATCGGCTAGGTCACCACGATATGACATCGGCCTATCGGCTGATCGACTATCATCTTCTAACGTTCAACATATTTTCTTGGTTGCAGAATCAAACCAACTGGCACACTCTTGAACCCAAAGTTTTGGATCTGTATTGAAGCTAAGCAGACTCTCATGCCACCGTGTTTTCGCATCAACACTTAGTTGGACATAACACGATGTTGTTGATGTTTACTATCATTATCTAATCATATATGATAATATTTGTCCTATTTAGAAGTATATTAGTAATTGATCTTTTACTATTTTTATATATTATAATTTTTTTACCCATTAGCAACAAATTTCCATCCCCTTTTGTGCCTTTTGTCATCCACCTGCTTCTCTCTAGTAGTTTCTCTTCTTGTGAGATAATTTATGAACGCAACCACAAACAAATCGTCTCTAATCTTAATGTTCATTGGAAGTTGCACCTTCAACAATCGAAATGACACAATGGATCCAGGATCTCCAGGCAAACCATGATGCCTCTACTCCCTACTTGCAACGGTAGCATCATCTGTGTATGCCGGTGGCCATCCCTAGCAGGCACCTAACAGAAGCCTTGCGTGTGAGTGCCTCTAGCTTCGTTAACGAACAACAAACAAACATCATGTACGTATCTCTTATCAGCATGAACTGCTGCCTTAAGGATGATGTAGGAAGAGCGGTTTGATGAGCACGAAATAAAGTGGCAACATCTATACTAATAAAATATATCAGTTTCATCATATCATCATGTAGTTAACAATCTAAAACCTCTTTATCCTACTGCGCTGGTTAGGTGGGCCTCACGCGGGCCCATGCAGGGGTGGGACCCGCTGTTTCCCCCGTCCGCGCGCGCACGCACCATTCAACCTTAATCCGTCATGGTACCTGTGCTTCTTTTCTAGTATCAGGATAGAGAAAAACGATGGATTTATCACATAATTCATAGCACAAATGAACATCATTAACTGATTATCTTGATGTGTGGCTGGCATCAAGTAAACTGGCTATCAGTTATAACCAGTTATATCGTGTTTGGTATTTTAGAAAAAAAGTTGATAATTGATGTTATCAGTTATATTCTTTACATTAACATTATTTTTTCGATGTTTTTATTTCTGTATGTTCATTTTTGGTGTTTTTGGTTTTTGTCAAGAAATTAAATTAATATTGTTCTTGTATCCATTATGTATTCTGGACGTTTTTAGATGACAGATATCTAGATATAAACAAAAATACAAGAAAGATATTTTTTTAGAATCAGAACATGTATTTTTATTTTACTCTTAGCCTTTTTTATGATGGCTCCCACTCATATCTATAATTAGTATAAGATTGAAATTGTTAATTGATGTGAATTCAGATTATCGATGGTCTTGAATTATTATTTTGGTGCAATATCATATTATCATACTTTACCTTCAATATATTTGATAAAAAAATTGAATTAAAACTCAAATGAACAGATTTCACAAAAGTTATTTCAATTATATGAAAGAAAGTTTTAATAGTTTATTAAGCAAATATCGTGACACCGTAGCATTAGCACGGACATACTACTAGTCTCACTAAAAGAATGAACTAAAAATGTTAGAGCATGTCCAACAGTTTCTCTAAATGAATCTCTATTTCTATTTTGAAGAATTTCCTTTGAAAAACTGGCTCCAACAGAAACTCTATATGAATCTCTAAAATTAAAGGTTCTCTAAAATCGGGATCTCATGCTCAAACGATAATAGAGTCACGGTTCTCTAAAATAGCTCCGCCACCACGTGGAATATTTTAGCGCGAGGTGCCACGGAAGAAACCGATCTATCTATGCCGCGTTGCATTGCCGTCCCTACCGCCTGCGCCGAATTGACGTCCCTATCGTGTCGAATTGCCGTCCCTGCCGCGCCGCCTACGCTGCATGCCATCTCGTCAAAACTTTATTTCGCACTGTCATCGATTGCATTTGCCAGGCCTGCATCTGGCTCTTGTCTGCACTACGGTAATCACCTTGCTTGTTGCTTGCTTTTACTGCATCATCTGTCGCCTGGCATAGTACGATAATCACCTGACTTCACTGCTGCCGCATGCACCTTGTCGCCTGACTTCACTGCTGCCGCATGCCCGCCTGACTTCACTGCTGCCGCATGCACCTTGCAGCCGCATGCGCCCTACGCTGCCTGCGTTGCTTGCACCACCAACCCACCCATCTACTGCCGCGTCCCGAAAAGAGATATATATTAGCGGTTGATGGGTTCAATTAGTTAACAAATATAGAATCAATTTTGAGAATCTGCGTATCAATTATTAATTTCATTCTCTAAATTTTTAGAAATTCTCTAAATGAGCTTTTTTGAGAATTGCTTTTTTAATCTGTTGAGCATGCTCTTAGGATAAAAGAATCAATTTTCTACCAAAATTGTCAAACAATAAATTGCCTTAAAAAGGAAAAAACCATTGTTACAATTTAAATCGAATGTATAATCTTAAATCTAAAATTATCATGACAATTTAAATCGGTCATATTCTTATATCTAAAACCATCATTACAATTCAAATAGGCCATATTCTTAAATCTAAAATCGTTCTTAAATCTCAATAGTTACTATGCATAACGCTAGTAATATTTTTTCCCTCTTTTTAAGCATTAGTAAAAAATATCTCCTTTAAAATTTTTATACGCGATGAAATGAAACAATTTCCGCACCTAGACGCAAGGCCAAACAATGGGCTAACCGCTTGGAGAGATACGACGCGTGCGATCATCCCGCCCTACCGTTGCATAAGCCGGACCACGGTTTTTCCCGTGTATGCGCCCAAAACCACACCAGTGCCCCGGCTCCTGCCCTCGTGGCGCTAGATCCAAATCGGGCCGTCCATCTCGCGTCAGACTGTCCACCCCACGCCACCCCGCCCTTCAATCATAGAGCCCGACGCGCGTCGCGACACCCACCCAACGGTGATAGTGATGCCTCCCGCGCCGTCCGATCCGGCATCTGACGGCCCAGAGACGAGGAGAAACCGTCCTAGGGCGCCGCAGCCCAGGGCCCTACCTCCGATATAAGCCGCGCGGCGCAGCGGGGGACGAATCACGGAGAGAGAGCCACACACGCGCGCGCACCGCAAAGACCACGCTGAGTTATCGCATCTGCCCATCTCGGCTTCCGCATCCGCGCGCCGCGGCGGCGACGACGACGCCGGAGACCGTCCGGCCCAAGGGAATGCGGAGCGATGAGGCGGACACGAGGCACTGACGTCGCCGGCCAGCGCAAGCTGCGTGGCGGCCGCACCTGCCACCGCAAGCACGTCGAGGACGGGTAGATCTTTCGCCGTTAGATCTTGGTAGTAGAGTAGTTAGGTAGATTTTTGAGGAGGAGGATGGAGGCTGCTCCGGCGGCGGAGGGGGAGGGGAAGAAGGGGGGCGCTGTGTTGCAGGGGAGGTACGAGATGGGGCGGGTGCTCGGGCACGGCAACTTCGGGCGGGTGCACGTGGCGAGGGACCTGAGGACGGGGAAGAGCGTGGCGGTGAAGGTGGTGACGAAGGAGAAGGTGGTGCGCGCCGGGATGATGGAGCAGATCAAGCGGGAGATCGCCGTCATGAAGCGGGTCTCCCACCCAAACATCGTCGAGCTCCACGAGGTGATGGCCACGCGGTCCAAGATCTACCTCGCGCTCGAGCTCGTCCGCGGCGGGGAGCTCTTCGGCCGGATCGTGCGGCTGGGCCGTGTCAGGGAGGACGTCGCGCGGCACTACTTTCGACAGCTCATCTCCGCCGTCGACTTCTGCCACTCCCGCGGCGTCTACCACCGCGATCTCAAGCCGGAGAACCTGCTGCTCGACGAGGCCGGCAACCTCAAGGTGGTCGACTTCGGCCTCAGCGCGCTCGCCAACCACGCCCGCGCCGACGGCCTCCTCCACACGCTCTGCGGCACGCCCGGCTACGCCGCACCGGAGGTGCTCCGGGACAAGGGCTACGACGGCGCCAAGGCTGACCTCTGGTCCTGCGGCGTCATCCTCTACGTGCTCCTCGCCGGGTCCCTCCCGTTCCCGGACGACAACATCGTCACCCTGTACCGGAAGGCCCAGCGCGGCGACTACCGGTGCCCGACGTGGCTGTCCACCGACGCGCGCCGCCTCATCCCTAGGCTGCTCGACCCCAACCCCAGCACCCGCATCAGCGTCGCGCAGCTCGTCGAGACGCCGTGGTTCAAGAAGACGTCCATCTCCAGGCCTGTGAGCATAGAGCTTCCGCCCCCCGATCCTGCTCCGCCGTGCGCGGCGCAGGAGGAGGCCGAGAAGGACGAGCCGGAGACGCTGAACGCGTTCCACCTGATATCACTCTCGGAGGGGTTCGACCTCTCGCCGCTGTTCGAGGGGGACTCGGCCAAGGGGAGGCGGGACGGCGGCATGCTGTTCGCGACGCGGGAGCCAGCGAGCGGCGTGATCTCCCGCCTCGAAGAGGTGGCGGCGCGCGGCGGCGGCAGGATGCGGGTGACCAAGAGCGGCGCCCGCGGCGTGCGCCTCGAGGGCGCGGAGCGCGGCGGGACCAAGGGCCGGCTCGCCGTGGCCGCCGACATTTTCAGCGTGGCGCCCTCCGTCCTCGTCGTCGACGTCAAGAAGGACGGTGGCGACACACTCGAGTACCGCTCATTCTGCAGCGAGGAGCTCCGGCCGGCGCTCCAGGACATCGTCTGGGGCGCCGCCGCCGACCCCGCGCCCACCGCCGCCGTCTGATGCCATTGCCATCACCGTCGGCACCACAATGTCATCGTATTCTTTTCGTGCTTCCATGTCAATCTTACCAGCATTGTTAGCGTCCAAAGTCATTGTGTCACCAGTAGCTGATGCTGTTGTTCCTCCTGTGCTTGATTCGATAGCGACGTGCATGAACTAGTATCGCTGTTTGGTGGGGGCAGTAGCAAGAAGAATCTGTATCTCTGCCCCAAAAGCAGCCGCTTTTTGCATAATGGCATTTGTTTTTGTGATGGTCTTTTGCTTACATCTGAATATTCCGTGTCTTCTCTGGGACATCTCTGCTGTATGATTGATTGCTGTTTATATATTCAGACGCTGTATGATTGGAATGGTTCACAGTTTCAGTGTTCATCAGTCCAAGTTGTTTGCTTTGACATAGATTTCTTTACCAAAAAAAAAACTGGCTCGACCATGGACTTAAAAGGATTTCCCCACAACTCTTGAATGCTGGATATAAGAAGAATTTTGAAACTTGGAAAGTTTCACCGCTTCAATTTATACAGTAAGTGCGTTAACTAGAAATCAAATTTACAGTAAATAGTCCCTAGAATTGATCAGTCTAAAAAAAATAGTTCCTAGAATTCAATTGCAATTCGATTTGCTCGTCTTATCGTTCCCTTCCTTATGGATTTTGATGTCTGTCGGCGATGACGAAATTTGAAAGCGAAACTTCAGAGATTCAGAGAAACTGTTTTTCTTCCAATTTCAATCTCTGAACACTAGTGGTCTGCTCTCAAACAGCAGCCAGTTAGAGCGACTAAATATGATTTTGTTCCCATGACAAACTTTTAAACGAAGGACAGAAGTTTCTCTTCGCTTCCTTGATAGAAAGATAAATAATACACTAATGCAGCACCTGGCGAAAAAAAATGCATTAAAAACTTCTGCGACAATTATCAGCTTGGTAGATTTTTCTGAAGCGCCATACAATTCGGAACGTTCTTCTGTCTACATCTCTCTTTATTATGCTAATACCTAACGACGTGATTGTTTTGAACTCATTCCAACGCTTCCCCTTGTGCATTGTAGCCGTTCCACGTTTTGCACGTTGGACAATCGATCGACAATCAGGCCACCTCCGTTCGTTCTTCCAAGCCGATGTCTCTAGGACCTGTCCCCAGACCCCAAAGATCATCTTTCTTCTCTTTTTTTTGACATAATAATAATTTTAAACAAATGACATAAAAAGTTCTTTTTTTTTCTACAGTTTTGAGACGAATCATCTTCCTGTTGGGGCTTGCTAAGTTCAAACTGAATGCCTGTCGTCAATTGAACTGCTTCCAATTTTTTTGTTTTGTCTAGAGTAAGTGAAAGCGCTTAGCTGTGTTTTTTAACTTTTCTAAAAAGCTAGCGTTCTGAAAAACTAACTTATTGGTGATAATATTTTATTATTAACTTTTATAATAAATTTTTATCTTCTCAGACACCAAAACCCTCATTTTAATCAGCTTTTTATTTTCTCGAAACTACTTTTCAATTTTCCGAAAGTCGACTTAAAAACTACTAGAAAGTGAAACAAAGAGGTTCTAACAGAACACTTAACCCTTGAAAAAGATAGATACTGTACTGTTTATTGTGCAAGACTGCAACTCGGAGTTGGTTGAGGGGCATATTCAACGGCTAACCTGGCCTGTTCCTGATAATGGATAAAATTGAACATAAAAAAATTAATCGAGGACACAAGCTAATAAATTAAATAATAAAAAAGTTTCCTAAAAAATGTTATTGAATAGAGGCATTGAAAAAATGGTATTGTTTAGGCGCATACTCGCGCTAATCCATAATCCGTAAGCCTATGATCCTGCCAGACAGTTTGCAGATAAAATTTTATAGAGAATGATTAAGCAGCAGATTAATAAAGATATGAAGGCAATACACTATTGCTGGATTGAGCGTGCATGCGGCATGTTCACGAGACATTCTTGTCAGGGGATCTCCAAACCTGATTCACCTGCTGGGCTATCCTGTCCACTAGTGTGCTGTGCTCACTGATAACCCTTCACATCCTGATCTATTTTCTGCCACAAAAAATAAGATAAGCTTCAGGATGCATCTAGCTAACCTTATCACTGCATAATGTTAATTGTTACCCCCATCCAGATTGATTTTAACAGCATTTTGTTCGTCTTGTTCCTGCGATTAGTCTGACACAAAAATAAGATAAGGTCCAGAATGCATCTAGCTAGCCTTATCACACTGCATGCTGTTAGTTGTTACCCCATACAGATTAATTTTAGCAGTATTTTGTTCGTCTTGTTCTTAATCTTTTTTTTCAGGCTTATAAACCAGCTTATGAAAAAAAATCCCAAGCTCTTTTAAAACCATAAGCCATAAGTCACTATTACACTATTAAGTCAAAAGCTAGTTTGGAGAAATTTTTGTCTTATGTAAAAGTAGGAGTATAATTTCACCTTTAAACTTTAAATCCATCGATTTATAAATCATATAAAAAAGCTGACTTAAAATTTTAAACCAATAAGCTTAAGCATAAATAAAAATGGCTTTATTATTAGCCTGAATCTATCATCAAAACAGTCTGGCTTTAGGAAGTATGCCCTACCTTAATCAGGAAGAGACAGATAAAAAGAAGTGATTTCTTAAGCGAAAGAAGATAATTGATTAGCTCAGATACATGAAGATAAAGAGTAATCTAGCCTACTTGTTTATGGTCAGTTCTGAAAATTTGCATTAAGAAAACTTTTGATCAGGCACAGCAACCTCTTGGTTATTTTTTCTGGGCAGACAGTCCCTCTATGTTGCAAGATGGTCAGTTGTAGTTAGTGCCTGAAAATGCATGGTTTTTCTTTGGTTACATAGGCCTGAACAAATAAACACGATGTTTCTCTCGTTCTGTGAATGGAAATATTTAACCCGTATTATTTGAATTGATCTCTACATGAAAGGGACGGATAGAATCAGGTCAGAATGAAATGACATACATATAAAAGGAACATCTAATAGGCTTAACTCTGCCCATGTGGCCAGCTAGCTCATTGCGTCAAGAAATCTAATTATCTGTTACCGGTGACACTGTATCTCCATGCAAAACAGAACAAATGGCGAACCTTTTCTCAGACAAAGTGAGATGCACCATCCACAATAATGTCATTTTTAAAAGCATATAATAGATAGGCTCACTGTCCCCTAAAAGATAACCCCTGATTCATGCACTGAACAATGTACACGGCCTGAATGTATTATCATAGGTGCATTTCATGTTCTATTCAGAAAAGATTTTCTTTTGAGAGGAAAGATGATATTAATTGTTTAGAAAAGGACTATCATTGTTGTCTCCTTCTAATAGGCTCACACACTGAATCTTGATTAACTTTTCTAATCAAATGCCCATTCCCATTGATGAGAAACTGTTCAATTATTGTCCTTTGGGTCCATGCATGTGTCATCATCTCCACGGTGCTTTCACCTACCATGGGGATGTGACATTGGTTACACACTGACAAGTAATGACTTCGCTGAGTGTTCCAGGACTCCATAACTATGGTTGATTATGTGGCTAATATGTCGCGATAATTTCGGTTTAGGATATGGAATTTTGCATTGGAATTATATATCAAGGTCTTGGAGGACGACGCTGACGTATCCATCCAGTGCAGATAGGAAGATGCAGCCACATGATAACGTGTTATGTGGATGATGGATGGATGGTAGCCTAGCCTACTGTTGCTAGCCAGTTTTGGGCCATGGCAGGTGTAAAGAGCTTAGGGTACAGGACATTCAGATAGATAGATAATCCACATCTACACCAGCATAATATGAGGCAATAATTGGGGAATTCTATCTTTTTTTTCGCTATCATGAATCTCTTTCGACCGGATCATGAACTCATTACTCATCGTAGTAGAAGTAAAACAAGAGATGTGTGATGTAATAATCTCACGGCGCATGCAGGCCATGGAGCATCCAGGCAGGCTCAAGCTTACCTCCACCACTGAGGTACGCGCTGGGATGGACGGCGGCGGTGGAGAGATCGCCGAGACGGGCCGCCTAGATCTGCACCCTCTTCTCCGGCGCCGACACCATCGCCGACGAGGAGAGAAACTTGGCCTCGTTTTGACCGAGTGGGGAGGAGAAAACGTGGGGTAACGAGCGTAACGGGCCAAGGTTTTTATGTAGCGCGGTGAAGCGCGGCCCAAGTAAGATTATAGGCTCAATACGAGCGCCCATAAGCTAGGCCTAAAAAAATCCTTGATATTGATGGTAATCTCGCCTCTAGCAGCTGAGAAATTCTCGCCTGACGAGAAAAGTCAATTTAGCTCTCCCGCAACGGCAAGCACGTAACAAGAGGACAACCCGTCGTGAATGCATACGTGATTAAGCTTTTGATTAAAGAACCAAACGATTGGCTTGCTCCCCTGGGTTATAGCCCATTTGTTCGAACATAGCCTGGCTCTATCATAGGGGAGCGCTAATATATACGAATTATATAGTGTATATATATATATATAATCTATAATCTATAATCTATAATCTATATCTAGAATTAACCTATAGTCTCAATACTGAAAAAAAGAGATGGCTTGGATGAAAAAAAGACCTCCTACGTCCCTCCCTTCCGTCCCCATCCGCGTCGCACCTACGCCCATCCTTTCCTGTCGCTGCTCAAAGCTTCCGCACCGCGCCTTGCGCCGTGCCTGCGTCCTTACTTCTCGTTCCCATCTGCGCCGCGTCCCGACTTCACCCGTTACAACGTACGGGCATAGTTGCTAGTAATCTATAACTATCTATCAAGCAAGTAGTATTTTCACGCAAAATTTTGTTCTGCCTGGCTATTTTACAGAAAACCCCTTAAGTTTTTCTGAAATTAACCCGCAGTCCGCCTGACTATTTTTTTAAAAAAACCCAGCTATACGTACGATAGAGTTTATCTTAACTACTTAAAAAACCTATAACTTTTCGATCATCAAATCATTTTTTTCCAAATTTATAAAATTTCCGATCCGTATAACCTTTTGCTCCATTGTTGCCTCGCTTTTCTCACCTTCAGCAGGCGAGCCCGACTCACGCGCCTCCTACCTCGTCGTGCATTGCCCTGAGCGACGGCCGAGCACACGCTGCACGCATGAGCTAACGCGTTGCTGTCGAACAAAAGAGAGAAACACCTATGAGGCAAGATGCCTCCCTGACGTCCTCCTATCACCGACGGCCGAAGGCATGGCCGAGCGCTGTCACCTTTCGCGTGAGGACGGGAGAAAGACGACATCCTGTTGCTTTTGATGATTTTATATTTTAGTCCTATATTTGTGGTAAATCACAGACAGATCCTAGAAGCTACATCATGCCCTATTGGCTGTGATGTTTAACCGTAGTCAACTGGGGTAAGTAAATTATAAGGAGATGCAAGGGTTCGCATGTCTGTTGATGATAACATGCAACTTATCCTCTTCATCAATATACTTTTCTAACTAATAATATCCGAGTTGTAAATATTTTAAACTTTTACCAAATTTCTAATCGGTTTAAAGTATCAGTAAGTCCATATCTATTTTCATTATATTTTTGCCTTAATTTGGTAAAATTAAATGAACTTAGACTAAAATGTCTATATGATAAGACACCCAGAAAACTCCTTGAGTGTTTATAAAATTAATCCGCAGTCCCAATGCTGAAAAAAAGGAGGACTTGGATAAAAAAGACCTCCTATATCCCTCTCTTCTCTTCCCATCCGCGCCGCGCCCCTTCCTCCCGTCGACGCTCGGAGCTCCTGCGCCGCCGCCTGGACCTTCGTCCTTCGCCTGCTTTCCTCCTTACGTCGTCGTTTCGTTACAACGCACGGGTATTTTGCTAGTATATATATGTATATAACTATCTATAAAGCAAATAATGTTTTCACCCATATTTTGTTTTGCCTGGTTATTTTGCAGAAAACTCCTTGAGTTTTTTCAAAATTAACCCGCAGTCCGTCTGACTATTTTTTAAAAAAACCCAGTTAAAAAAGAAAAAAGGGTTATTTTGCGAAAAACCCCTTATTTGTTTATAAAATTAACCGCAGTCCCAATGTTGAAAAGAAAGAGAGTGTTTGGATGAAAAAAGACATCCTACGTCCTCTCTTCTACCCCCATCCGCGCCGCGCCTGCGCCCCTCCCTCTCGTCGTCGCTCGGAGCTCCCGCGCCGTCGCCTGTACCTTCGTCCTCCGCCTGCTTCCCTCCCCGCATCGTCGTCCCGTTGCAACGCACGAGCATTTTGCTAGTGTGTGTGTTGTGTGTGTGTATATATATATATATATATTATATATATATATAGTTGGCTTTTGTGTGTTGCGCGTCATCCCTATGTGGCATGGCGAATCTCTAATTTGAAAACTCAAATTGAAAATCCGAACCGTTCAAATTGTTCTACATATTAATATCGCCTTGTAGACCAAATTATATATTTTTTTTGAATTTTTTTACTATTTTATCGGATTGGTCAAAGATGTAATAAAATAGATACTCCAGAAATCGTTGGATTAATGTATTTTTGACCTACCCGATAAAATAGTAAAAAATTTCAAAAAAATGTAAAATTTAGTCTACAAGGATATATTAATATGTTGAACAATTTGAACGGTTCGGATTTTCAATTTGATTTTTCAAATTAGAGATTCGGCCATGCCACACAGGATGGGGCTGTGTGGCGCGCCACACAGTAGCCCAACTCTCTCTCTATATATATATACACACACAGTAGCAACTGTGCCCGTGCATTGCAATGGGTGAAGTCGGGACGCGGCGCGGATGGGGACGGGAGGGAGAGGTGCAGGCGCAGCGCGGCGCGGATGGGGACGGGCGGGAGAGGTGCATGAGGTCTTTTTTTCATCCAAGCCCTTTCTTTCTTTTCAGCATTGGAACTGCGAGTTAATTTTATAAACACTCAAGAGGTTTCTGCAAAATAGTCAGGCAAACGAAAATTTTGGGTAGAAACACTACTTGCTTTATAAATAGTTATAGATTATAGATATAGATATAGATATATATAGATATAAATATATATATTATATGCGTACGTACCTATACAAAGTGTATACACATAGGTTGAATAGTAGGCACGCTAAAAAAGCCCAATTTGGTGTGTGTGAACGAATTGGGTCGGCTTGCTAAATAATAAAGCCTATAAAAAATTACAAAAGAGAAAGTCTTGAAAATGTGCAGCCAAATTTGATAACGGGGGCAAAAAAGAAAATTCCCAAAACAACCAATGAGCCGAAAACGGAAGTGGTCGCATGCATAGTGGGTCGTGCGCCTGGTCGTCCATTAGGGATTTCGGGCCTGGTTCGTGTTGGGCGCGAGATGGCCTCAAAATTGGATCAAATCCGAGGTGGATCGCTGCTTGGGTCGCGACCCTCCATTTTGGAAAAACTCAAGGAATTTTCTACAAAATAGTCAGGCAGAATAAAATTTTGGGTGAAAACACTACTTGCTTTATAGACAGTTATATATATATACACACACTAGCAACTGTGCCCGTGCGTTGCAACTGGTGAAGTCGGGACGCGACGTGGATGGGGACAGGAGGGAGGGGCGCAAGCGCGGCGCGAGAGCTCCGAGCAGCGATGGGAGGGAGGGGCGCAGGTGCGGCGCGGATGGGGGCTGGAGGAGGGCGCGGGAGGTTTTTTTCCATTCAAGCCCTCCTTTCTTTTCAACATTGGGCTATGAGTTAATTTTATAAACACTTAGGGTTTTCTACAAAATAGCCAGGCGGACGAAAATTTTTCATACTCCACAATGAACTAAATCACATTTAGTATGACACGTTTTTAAAAAACTAAGGGATGCATAGCCTAATTTTTTTCATTATTAGGTTTTCAAATCTTTGGTTTAGATTCTTCTATCCCATTGAACATGTACCCATACATCACATGCAGTCATACATACCTATGGGCAATACTGGGGTAATGGTACCGATCAAACACAAAATTTCAATGAATTTGAAAACTCAAGAGTTTAATTGGGTTCTTCAGAGACAACATGCCACATGGCAAGAGAAAATTACCTGGAGAAGATTGAGCAAGCTGGTCTGCTGATTCTCAATCTAAACAAGCTGCATCCTGATCTTTGACAGGTCCTCTTCCTTGTGACCTGACTGAAACTCCTCATGCGCATCCTCAGTCTCCGCAATCTCTTCCGAATCATCGTCCCTGTTGTACGGAACAACTCTAGACCCTGACTTGAGACCAGGAACTTTGTTGTACCTCTCCTCACCAGTCTTCTGAAAAAGCGCCCTCCGTGCTTCAAGCCTTGCTCTAACATTGCAATCTTTCAGAAGCTTCTCCTCAGTCACGTTTTTTATGGGGCTCGCATCCGGACCATCAGCCACATTAACTTACACTCAAAGTTCTTGGCTTGGACTGAATTGTGGCGTGACGGCGGTGAGTTCTTCTTGTTTCCGATGGAAGAATTGTTGGTCCTTCTGTTACTGACATTGTGCAATGCTTCCCATGAGGGTGATTTGTTTGTCGGCGATAAGTTCCTCCTCCTAATTGACTGGACAGAGTTGGAGCCGAGGGAATCAGCTGGGTATCGGCCATCACTTGCAGAATCTGTTTGATTACATAATCATATTGTCAGATACACATATTTATCGTTTTACCGCCTCTAATCCACAACAGTTAATCCAAGAAATTCACAATATAATGCAAACACAAGCAAAAGAACTGTCATATATATCCAACAAAGAATCCTTCTGCCTTGTGTTTCACTGAACCCAAGCCATTTATGTTTTTCTACCAAACAAGTTCTTATTCACTTATGGTTACAAACAGTAGACAATTAGACATAAATTTACCCAAATTATCAAAAAAAAGAGCAGTGGCCACTGCTTCAAGAACAACCACACTACTAGTGCTAGAAGATCTCGTCTGCGACTGCGGAGATGGTGGCACATTGGAGGAGCACACTTCCTCGTCCATGTCTGGGATCTCCTTTCACGCCTCAATCATCCGGTTCATTGACTCCCGAACAATCTTCACCTGCATTCCCAAAAAACTGTTAAAAATTCTCAACAAACAAGCAGATCCACAAAAATAAAAATTGGGAGTGCCATCACCAAGATCCTAGCTTTGCTACAAGAAATCAACCTTATCGAATCTCTTGGCCTCGAAGACGGCAATGCAGGATGGCTTCTACTCGACAAGGTTGTCTCCATGCTCCAGCGCCAACAGCGCGAGCGCCTCGACGACGGCCTTCCTCGCCGCCCAGTCTTTGTTGGTGAGCGCGTCGCGTAGCGAGGGCACCGCGGTGGCCGCGGCTCCGCCACCGGAGGCGGTCGAGGCGGCGCCGATGAGAGAGATGAGCGCCGGCTTGGCCTTGAATGCGGAGCTGTGGAGAAGCTTGAGGAGGCGGGGGAGGAGGGTTTGGAGGTAGGTGGCGAGGTCCTCGCTGGGAGCGGACGCCTCGACAGCCATGGCCGCCGCGAGCGCGGACGCGAGCTGCGCGCACTGGTCCTGCTCGTGGAGCAGCGCCCCGATGAGCGGGACGAGCGCCGTGGGCGTCGCCGCGACCGTGGTCCGCGCGGCGTCGACGAGCGCGGCGCGCACGGACGAGTCCGGGTCCCTGACCTGCTGCAGTGCGGCGGCCACGAGCCTGGGAACGAACGGCGCCACGGCGTCCCGCGGGTGCGTGGCGGCGAGGAGCGTGAGCAGCCGAAGCGAGTGCCTGCGCAGCAACATCTTGTCGGTGGGGCACACGTCGGACACTACGGCGAGGAACGCCGGGAGCTCATCGGCCTCCAGCCCGGGTTAATTTCACAAAAACTCAAGAGGTGTTCTGCAAAATAGTCAAGCGGACAAAAATTTTGGATGGAAACACTACTTGTTTTATAAATAGTTAAGTTATAGATACTAGCAAAATGCCCATGCGTTGCAACGGGATGACGACACAGGGAGGGAAAAATGCGCATGCGTTGCAACGGGACAACGACGCAGGGAGGGAAGCAGACGGAGGGCGAAGGTCCAGGCGGCGGCGCGGGAGCTCCGAGCGGCGACGGGAGGGAGGGGCGTAGGCGTGGTACGGGGCGCGGCGCGGATAGGGACGGAAGAGAGGGACGCAGGAGATCTTTTTTTTCATCGAAGCCCTCCCTTTCTTTTCAGCATTAGGACCGCGGGTTAATTTTATAAACACTCGAGGGGTTTTCTGCAAAATAACCCCTTTTACTTCTTTAACTGGGTTTTTTAAATAGCAAGGCGGACTGCGGGTTAATTTCGAAAAAACTCAAGGGATTTTCTACAAAATAGTCAGGCAAAACAAAATGAGGTGGAAACACTACTTGCTTTATATATAGACCAGCAAAATGCCCGTGCGTTGCAACGGAACGACGACGCAGGGAGGGAAGCAGGCGGAGGGCGAAGGTCCAGGTGGCGACGTGGGAGCTCCAAGCGACGACGGGGGGAGGGGCACAGGCGCGGCGCGGATGGGGATGGAAGAGAGGGACGTAGAAGGTCTTTTTTTTAATCCAAACCCTCCATTTCTTTCGAGCATTGGGATTGCAGGTTAATTTTATAAATACTCAAGGGGTTTTCTGCAAAATAACCAGAGACGGACAAAAATTTTGGATAGAAACACTACTTGTTTCATAGATAGTTATATATATATACATATATAACTTTGAAAGCAAGGATATCTTCAACTTTGTGTACCAATGGACCTTGATTAAGAAATAGTATCAGATAGACATTCAGTATAAGTTAATTTAACTTTATCAAATTAAGTCAAAAATATAATGAAAATAGATATTGACTTACTGATACTTTAAACTGATTAGAAATTTGGTAAAAGTTTAAAATATTTATGACTCGGAATAGTTAGAAAAATATATTGATGAATAGAAAAGGTTACAGTATATCGACGGCGGCGCGCTAGCTCGGCCGTCGCTCAGGGCAATGCACGGCGACGTAAGAGGCGCGTAAGTCGGGCTCGCCTGCTGGAGGTGAGGAAAGTGAGGCAACAATGGAGCGAGAGGTTATACAGATCGGAAATTTTATAGATTTGGACAAAAAATGATTTGATGATCGAAAAGTTATAGATTTTTTAAGTAGTTAAGATAAGCTCTATTGTATGTATAACTGGGTTTTTTTAAAAATAGTCAGGTGGATTACGGGTTAATTTCGGAAAAACTCAAGGAGTTTTCTGTAAAATAGCCAGGCAAAATAAAATTTGGGTGAAAACACTACTTGCTTTATAGATAGTTATAGATATACACATGGTAGGGCTAAAATATAACTAGGTGTATTTCAGCCCTGCGTTGCACAGGGTCCGGGCGGACCAACCAGGTGCTAACACGCGCGCGCAGACCGAGTCACGCCGCGGCACGACGTGATGCAGACCAAGTCCAAACCGAGACACAAACACACGTATCCTCGCCCAAACCTTATCTTCATGCGCACACTTGAACCAATCACACAGACACCGGATCCCACTAGGCAGCGGATTTCATTAAAGCTCTAAAGTTAAGCGTGTTTTGACAAGAGTAGTATAAGAATGAGTGACCTTATGGGAAGTCTAGTTGCAACTTTATTTACACACAAATTGTAATTGTTGTTTGCTAGTTTTAGAAAACTTATATCAGTTGCGACACACTACACCAATATCATTGACTGTCCAATTGAACTTATATCAGTTGCGACACACTACACCACTGACTGTCCAATTGCAACTGGTTGTAACTTCAGTTGCAATTTTATCTAAACACCAGTTGCAACTCGACCAGTTGCGACACACCAATATCATCGACTGTTCGTCCAGTTGTAACTGAAGTTGCAACTGGCGTGCAGCTTTGGCGTGCAGTTTAGATGAAGTTGCAACTGGCGTGCAGCTCTGGTAGTTGACCAGTTGCAACACACTTGGTATGCTGGTTGCAACCTAATCTAAACACCAGTTGCAACTCCGGCGAAGGACTTCCCAGGAGGTTACCCATCCTAGTACTACTCTCGTCCAAGCACGCTAACTTTGCCGGAGGATTTCTCAGGAGGTCACCCATCCTAGTACTACTCTCGTCCAAGCACGCTTAACTTCAGAGTTCTAATGGGATCCGATGCTTTAGTGTCGGTCCCGACGAATCAGCCGGTGGGTTCGTATGCGAAGTGATGCGCCTGATTGGTTGGGTCGGTTCGCATCAACCGGTGAGTTCGCGTGCGAAGTGATACGCCTGATTGGTTGAGTCGATTGGCCTGGATGTATTCTGTACATGAAATGCATCCAGACATAGTATAAACGTAATATATATATATACACGATTGGCTTGCTCCCTTGGGTTATAGCCCATTTGTTCAAGCTGAATATAGCCTGGCTAGGTAAGTTGAACAATAGTCATTTGGTGTTTTCGTCCTTGCGGAGCTATCAGGCCAGCATAGGGGAGCGCTAATATATACGAATTATATACGGGTATATATATATATATATAAACTATATAAGTATATATTTTGTATATACATTTATGAAAATTTTTTATATGTATGAACTTACACAGGTATATATACACTTTAGACTAAAAAAATTATACGTACATTTACTATAAAAAATACATATATAGCTTTATACATATACATATATAGTTTGTACGAATCCGTGCAAACTTTGAACGGATACGTGGATCTAAAAAGCAATTGCGCGCGTTGGGAGATGTGCAAGTGATTGCAAAATAGCAATTTCGCCCAGCATATGGGGTACATACGCTTGACGGCCGAGTTATCTAGGCCGAAGAACAAATTTGGCCCATACAAGCTTTGGGTCCTAGGATGGACGGGCCAAACGATCAGTCATTTGGGCCCACTAGTTGTACTGTGCTTCTCAGCTCCACGTGGGCTGACAAACTGAACCTCGTGGGCAGCCATATAAAATGCCAAGACACCAAATGTAGGCATCGCTCCCGCTCTAATTTTTCATCGGGGCCGTAATTGGGCCGATCTGGTGAAACGGACCAGGACGCTGTTTTTAAGGTATCGAAACTGTTGCAAATAGTGATTTTATTAATGGGTCCTCCCCTAGTTGAGAGTAAAGCATTCTGACCTGACAGTAACAGGCTAACAGCTATACAATGAGACAAATGAGTGCAGATGCAAGGTTTCTCTTACCATCGACGAGATGATTACCGCATCCCAACAATAAATATGGTTTTCACGTGATAACCATAAAAAATCATATAAAATTTATCAAAAATCCAAAATATTTTTTAAATTTATTTAAATTTAATGGGGTTTTCGTGGTTTTACCCTTATTATACCCCTGCAGTAAGCGTGCTTACCTTGGTAATCCATGGTTACTGGCGATTATGTAAACCCTGGATGCAATATATTTCCATCGTCTATGTGGAGATTGTGGCAATTGGATACTCTCATGGCAAGCTTGTCCGACTGGTAATAGGGATAGGTTACGCATACTAATTATGTAAACCGGCTATGACTTGGGTGTTATGTTGCCGATTAGATAAGGCAACGGATCATAGTCATAACTTGGTAAGATTAAGAAAACCGACTTAGAGTATGATAGGGTTTCCGACTTGTAAGCCCGCCCCCAAGACTATATAAGGGGGGTAAGGGGCGTCCCTTGAGGAATATGAGATTCATGAGCGACAGATCTTGAGATCAATAAACACTCGGCGGATCGAATCCCCGAAACAGGAGTAGGGTATTACCTCACGAGAGGGCCTGAACCTGTCTAAACCTTGTTATCACTTAACCCATTGTGCTTGGTGATCTTGACTGCACCCCCAAATTTATATTGCCGAAACCAAGTTTCGACAGTTGGCGCGCCAGGTAGGGGATCGCGCGTCAAGACTTCTTCTTCAATCTCGCTGGCAAGCGCGATGGGATCTTCATCAGGCATCGACGACTTCGCCGCCAAAAGATTCAACAAGCTCTCCTTCCCCGACTCGGATTCAGACCAGTCGGGAGGGAGAACCCGCTCGGCGCCATTCGGATTACCGAACAACGCCAAGATCTATGACAAAGTTCTGACTTTGGAGTTGGAGTCCATCCACTTGGAAGGAGGAATCCACTCGGCGCCGTTCGGATTACCGAACACTGCTGAGATCTACAGCCATCTTCTGACATCCCCGTCAGAATCCATCCATTCGGAAGGAGAAACCCTCTCGGCACCGTTTGGGTTACCAAACGCCGCTGAGATCTATTGCAAACTCCTATCTTCCGAGTCGAAATCGACTCACTCGGAAGAACCGCCATCATCAAGCTACGACCCGGACTGGAACGATCCATATTTGAGCAATCTAGGCTCAAGGGAAGTCGCCGTCATCCTCCAACCGTTCGGATCATGCTCATCCACTGAGCTTGACGAGTACCTCAGCTCTTCAGACTTCGACGACCTCTACGACATCTCCACGGACGAGGCCAACGACTCCGACTTCGACAAGGATTACGATCCAAGGTGCTTCAATGTTCTCATGGCTGAGGTGGACGAGACCGACTCAGCCAAGGCCCGCAGAATCGCTGAAGAGGAGCAAACCAGGCTTGAGCAGGATGGCAAGCTGGCAGAAGAAGAGAAGAGGCGCAAGGAGGAAACCGACAGGAGAAAGCGAGACCTGAGGGCGACTGGACGATCCGCTCGGGAGGCCATACTTCAGACGCGAGTCGACAACACCAACATCTTTCAGACGCCTCAACAGAACGCTGTTGCCGCCCTCACCCTCCTCGACACCGTTATTGAAACGGCTCCCGCTACGGTAACACCACTTCTGGACAAAATCAAGACCATCGTCGTGGCGACAGCCAATTGCTCTCCTTCCACCTCAGCGCGAAGGCCGACTGAGTCTGTCGTGGAGACGCCCGACAGAAGCCGACTTCCGCCGCTACGGTCGAAGGATTACAGGAGGCCCGAACAAGATCGGACGACCACTAGGTCAAGAGACCCCTGCCATGAGACCACACGGAAGCATCAAGAGCAATCGGCCGACTCCTGCGAGAAAGGACATGGACGACCACCCGTCCACGACCGGGTCCACGCAGCAACAACTACGGCTATCGAAGCAGCCTACCAAGGACCCCGCCGAGTGATCTGCGGGAAGTCTTTGACCGGCACTATCAAGAACGATAGCAGCGCTCCCACGAAGATCGAAGGAGATCGCCCAAAAGCAACGATGACGGAGTGCCCGCGTTCACTCGGGACCTGCGCCGAGTGCATTGGCCGAGTGGTTTTAAGCCCATAGGAATCGAGAAGTACGATGGAAAGACCGACCCCGAGTCGTGGCTGACCATGTACACCGTCGTCATCCGTGCAGCAGGAGGAGACAACAAGGCCATGACCAATTATTTGCATGTCGCCCTCGCCAACTCGGCCAGGAATTGGCTCACGAGCTTGCCAAGAGGCTCAATTGGCTCATGGAGTGAGCTCCGGGACCACTTCATCGCCAATTTTCAGGGCACTTTTGAGAGGCCTGGGACCCACTTCGATCTCTACAATGTCATCCAGAAGCCAGATGAGCCACTGAAGGACTATATCCGACGCTTCTCGGAAAAACGCAACAAGATCCCCAACATCACCAACGACATCATAATCGCCGCCTTCCAGAAGGGAGTCCGTGATGAGTTGCTGATCGAAAAGTTTGGGCGTAAGCCACCGAAGACGGTAAAGCAAATTTTCGAAACAGCGAACTCCTATGCCAAATTCAACGACGCAATCAAGACGGCGCGACAAGATCGGCCTGACAAAAGGGACGACAAGCAATCGGGAGGAAGCCGACATCCTAAGAAGGATAACGACAAAAACAATCAGGGCCAGAAAGATCGCAAGCGTCGGCCTGAGGACCTGGTTGCCACAACGTCCAACTCTCAACGCCGTCCCCGGGTCGCAGCCTACGACACAATCATGAATGCTCAGTGCACGCATCATCCAAATCACAAGCATGCGGCCACGTATTGCTTTATCTACAAGCAATTCGCCGAGCAATTTGCCGACTGACGAAGCCGGCCCATCGGGAACCAAGAAGAACAACCCGATGGGAAATTCGGAGGCTTTCCAAGATCCCGTGGGCGAGCTGAATCACATCTTCGGGGGCCACAAGCTTATGAGTCCAAGAGGAAGCAAAAGGCCGGCGGCCGCGAGGTCAACGCGACACAACCCGAAGTCCCACAATACCTACGGTGGTCGGAGGTGGCCATCACGTTTAACCGCTCGGATCATCCTGACCGAGTGGTTCACCCGGGGCGGTATCCCCTGGTACTAGACCCGGTGGTTCGAAACATAAAGCTGAAGCGCATCCTCATTGATGGGGGCAGCGCCCTCAATATCCTGCTCGCCAAGACCCTGGACGAGATGCAGATTCCAAGAGCCGAGTTGAAGGCAAGCTCGGCCCCTTCCACGAGTTATCCGGGGGTCATCTACGCCACTCGGGCACATCGCCCTTCCGGTCACCTTCGGAGTTCGGGAGAACTTCGGACAAAGAACGTCACCTTCGAGGTGGCCGACTTCGAGACGGCCTACCACGCAATCATCAGAAGGCCTGCACTCGCCAAGTTCATGGCGATACCACACTACACTTACCTCTGCATGAAGATGCCTGGCCCCAACGGCGTCATCACCCTGCGCAACGACGTCAAACAAGCCTTCACCTGCGACAAAGAAAGCTGCGATATGGCCTAATCTCGTAAGAGATCACGCGGCCGGGAAAAAATCCGACTGGCTGCATCAACGTCTGAAGAGGGTGAAATCACTACGAAGAAGATAGCCAAGTCGGGACAAGGCGACGCCAAAACAAAGAAGATCTCCCTTGATCCATCGGATCCTACCAAAACCGCTGTAATCGGCGCTGAGCTAGATCCTAAATAGGAAAGCGCGCTCGTCACCTTCCTCCAAAATAATAAAGATGTTTTTGCTTGGAAACCATCTGATATGCCTGAAATTCCTAGGGAGGTGATCGAGCACTCTTTACACGTCAAAGATGATGCGAAACCTATCAAACAACGATTACGTCGTTTTGCTCAGGATCAAAAAGATGCCATCAAGGAAGAACTCACAAAACTCTTAGCCGTCGGTTTCATCAAAGAAGTTCTCCATCCCGACTGGCTGGCTAACCCAGTCCTGGTCCGAAAGAAGATAGGGCAATGGCGCATGTGCGTTGACTACACCGATCTCAACAAAGCTCGCCTAAAGATCCATTCGGATTGCCTCGCATCGACCAAGTCGTAGATTCAACAGCCGGTTGCCAGCTCTTGAGCTTTCTGGACTGTTACTCGGGCTACCACCAGATCAGCTTGAAGGAATCCGACTGCCTAAAAACATCGTTCCTCACGCCGTTTGAAGCTTACTGCTACATCACAATGCCCTTCGGTCTGAAGAACACCGGAGCCACATACCAGCGCATGATCCAGAGATGCTTTCAGACGCAGATTGGGAAAGATGTGGAAGCTTATGTCGACGATGTCGTCATCAAGACCAAGCAGAGGGAAGACCTGATTGCCGACTTAGAAGAAACCTTCGCAAACATTCGGGCCTTCGAATGAAGTTGAACCGGAGAAGTGCACGTTCGGCGTGCCATCGGCAAGCGCTCGGCTCCATGGTGTCCCATCGCGGCATCGAAGCTAACCCAGAGAAAATCAACGCTATTTTAAATATGAAGCCCCCGAGTAACCAAAAAGATGTCTAGAATCTCACTGGCTGCATGGCGGCGCTAAGTCGATTCATCTCCCGACTCGGCGAGCGAGGCATGCCTTTTTTCAGGTTACTGAAGAAAACCAATGATTTCCAATGGACCACGGAAGCCCACAAAGCCTTTGAAGATTTCAAAGAGTTTTTCACGCCGCTGCCCGTCCTAGCCTCACCCCAGCCTCAGGAGCCCCTGCTACTGTATGTCTCAGCTACTCACCAAGTGGTCAGCACGGTTCTCGTCGTTGAGCGCGAGGAAGAAGGACGAGTCCAGAAGATTCAAAGGCCAATCTACTTTGTTAGCGAAGTGCTGGCAGGAGCCAAAATTCGCTACCCTCAGGTACAAAAATTGTTATATGGTGTTCTGATAACCGCGAGAAAATTGGCGCACTACTTCCAGGGTCACTCGGTCATCGTCGTCACTTCTTTTCCACTTGGTGATGTCATCCATAACCGTGAGGCGACTGGGCGCATCACAAAGTAGGCCCTGGAACTGATGCCGCTGGACTTAACTTTCAAGGCAAGGACATCTATAAAGTCACAAGCCCTGGCGGATTTCCTGGCCGAGTGGACCGAACAACAAGAAGACGCACCTAGGGAAGATCTACAATACTGGACCATGCACTTTGACGGATCCAAGAGGATCACTGGCTTGGGAGCGGGAGTCGTGCTGATCTCCCCGACTGGAGAAAAGCTACGATATGTTCTTCACATTCATTTCTCCGCCTCAGACAACGTCGCCGAGTACGAAGCCCTGCTGCATGGCCTGCGACTTGTTGTTTCACTCGGGATACGACGGTTGGTTGTGAAAGGAGACTCCCAGTGGTCGTCAATCAAGTGATGAAAGACTAGTTCTGTTTAAACGACACCATGGAAGCCTACCGGCAAGAAGTTCGCAAACTTGAAGACAAGTTTGACGGACTAGAGCTATCCCATGTCTTGAGACATAATAACGAGGCAGCTGATGAGTTGGCGCAGTTCGGGTCCAAGCGAGAAGCTGCTCCAACAGACGTTTTCGTAGAACATCTCTATGAGCCGACCGTGGCAGCAAAACCAACTCCCAATGAGCAAGCTGCAAATCAAGTCGCCATGCTCGACGTCGACTGGAGAGCACCGCTCATCAAATTTTTAACTCAACAAGAGCTGCCGGAAGAACGGGATGAGACGGAACGTGTCCGACGTCGTTGTCAAGGCTATGCCATGGTCGACTCCGATTTATACAAGAGAAGCCCTTCTGGAGTCCTAATGAAATGTATCATGCCTAAGGAAGGACTGCAACAACTCCAAGATATCCACTCGGGTATATGCGAAAGTCACACGGCAGCACGCACCTTGTTAGGCAAAGCCTACAGACAAGGTTTTTTCTGGCTTACGGCGGTCTCCGACGCCGACAAAGTGGTCCGAACGTGTGAAGGTTGCCAGTTCTTTGCTCGGCAGAGCCATGTTCCAGCCCAAGAGCTACAAACGATTCCATTATCTTGGCCGTTCGCGGTATGGGCTTGGATATGGTCGGTCCTTTCAAGAAGGCTCCAGGAGGATTCACACATCTGTTCGTCGCGATTGACAAGTTTTCCAAGTGGATCGAGGCTAAGCCGGTTGCTACGATCACCGCTGACAAGGCACGGGACTTCATCCTCAACATCGTGCACCGGTTTGGTGTCCCAAACAGAATCATAACCGACAATGGAACTCAATTCACTGGAGGCATTTTCAAGGAATTCTGTGAAGATTTCGGCATTAAAATCTGCTATGCATCAGTTGCGCACCCCAAAAGCAATGAACAGGTTGAGCGCGCCAATGGCATGGTTCTTCAAGGCATCAAGGCCCGAGTGTTTGACCGGCTAAACCATTATGCCGGCAAATGGGTTCAAGAGCTGCCCTCGGTTCTATGGTCCCTACGGACTACGCCCAGTAGGGCCACCGGCCAAACTCCTGTCTTCCTGGTTTACGGGGCAGAAGCCATGTTGCCGAATGAAATGGAGTATGAATCTCTTCGAGTCCGCAGCTTCAACGACGAGCACTACGATCAAGACCGAGTGGATGACCTCACCCGACTGGAAGAGGCCCATGAGGCATCCCTGATCTAGTCGGTAAGATATCTTCAAGGTCTTAGACGATACCACAGTCGCAATGTTCGGGCGCGAGCTTTCATTGTCGACGATTTGGTTCTACGCAAGATCCATACCACCAAGGACCGTCACAAATTATCTCCACTATGGGAAGGACCATATATAATCGCTGAGGTGACTCGGCCAGGAGCATATCGACTAAAGCATGAAGATGGATCCATGGTGGAGAAATCTTGGAACATCGAACATATTCGACGATACTATGCTTAAATTGCCTTAAGTTTCATGTTATTCTCGATTGCCAACCTCAAGCAAGATGACTTCTTGAGTTGACAGTCGGGGGTTGCACATGTGTTAATAAAGCATGGTTTTCTTCGGCAACTTGTTCACATTTGGTTTATCATTGTTTAATGTTTTGATTCGAGTTCAATAGATAATGACTGAGAATTTTTTGATGACCTAATCAAGCCTAGGCTTGATGACAGTCGGACGAAAATTACTTAAGAAATTTTATAGGAAGACTCGGGTCAAAGCGTTAACATAAATAAGCCAGATATCTACAAGTTCACATCACAGTTTACAAACAACATTTACAAAGCCATCAAGATCAGAAATTGTTAACTACATCAGCAGCTACCTTTTTAGCTGGTTCTTGTGCTTCACTTATCAATTCTAAGGCCTCCTCGTCGGATGTGCCATCAGCAAATCCCTCCCTGACTGAGTCAACATCTATCCGTGGATAGAGTGACTTGGCCTGCGCAAGGGCAAAGCCTGCTCCCATGGTGGCCGCCTCTGAGATGTTGGCTATGTATTGATCTGGGGCCCTCCTGAGCTTGTCGAAGACTTCGACGTCGTCCAACGAACTGGTCCCGAGCCCATGATGGAATAGCGACAAGAGAATCGGTGTTGCCACGTTAGCAACATCGTCCCTTACGCTTTCGGCCCTTCGGACCCTTTCAATGAAGACATTAAATTGGGCTCGGGTTTTGACCTTATAAGCTGCCAAAGACATATGATCACACAAACACTCGAAGATGGAGCAAAACAAAGAATGCTATCTTGAAAGGATTTACCTTCGAACTCAGACTCTAGCTCCGCTTTGTTGGTGTTTGCTTCTTCCAGCTAGGTCTGGAGCAGGTGGACTTCCGACGAGTTCTCTGCAGCAAGAAAATTTGCTGACACCAAAATGAAAACGGACTACGAATAAAGGCATAAAGAGACCAAGAGGATTAAACTTACTCCCGACGAACCCGGAGGTCGAGGTTTTCCTCCCGGAGCGCGACTATTTCCCTTCGCACGGCAACTTCTCTCGATGCAGCCTCTTCTCGAGTGGTCTTCAACTCTTGCTGGATGTTCTCCAGGGAATTCAGGTGTGGGACCAGCTTCTCGAGTGCATCAGATTTAGTCATCGACCAGCAATACACCCTCTGCACGCGAGTTCAGAGTTAATCGACTAAAAGAAACCATAAGGTTAAAACAGAAAAGAGCGATGCTTACATTTAGTAGTTGGGTTGCTTCATTCAGGCTGTCGACAAGCATGTCTCTTTCTTCATTTTCTTTCTGCTTGTTCAAGACGATGCCTTGCTTCAAGCCTTCAGAGTCACGCCACTTCAAGCCCAGGTTTCTGAAGATTGCAGCCTGGGGATCTCCTCCACTTTTGCTGATCGATTTAAAGAAGGTAAATGAAGATAAAGAAAGGACAGATGGAAGAATAAAGTCAGATGACTGCTCAGAAACTTACCAGCATCAGTGGCCGAATCGTCGACTGGTACTTCCCGACCGCCTTTACTTTCTTGGTTCGCACCTGGCTGGCTTTCAGTCGGGGCCCCTTGAGCGGCAGTCGGGGTCTTTTCTTCAGCCGACTGGTGTCCAGCATGGGTTTTCTGGCTGGCAGTCGGGGGCTCCTCCGCTGGGACAGCTCCACTTGGAGGTGGAGTCTTTTCACTCGGGGCACCCTCACTCGGGAGAGGGCCCGGGTTTCTTGTTCGTCGACCTCGCCGCTTCGGCGCAACGGATAGCTTAGGGCCCTCACTTTGACCAGTAGGGTCTATGTTCTGAGGCCTCCTGCAAGGAAAAATATGGGAGCAATCGGGACCAAGGCAGAAAGGCTGTCAACAAATGCATGATTTCAGTTATGAGACATACCTGGTCGATCAACGAATCTTGGGTGCAGATTTGGGTGATGGCTTCGGAGGGGTCACTTCAGCTTGAGGAGCTGGGACATCGTCATCTGAGTCATCAATCACCAACCTCCTTTTACTTGCCCGCTTGCTGATATCCTCGCCGGCAGCGGCCCATTTTCCGACTGGATCACTCTGGATCTTGACGTCGCCGGCTGGTTTCTTGGAAAGCCAAGCTGGCGCATCATCATGATGCACTTTGTATGGCTTGGAGATAATGAAGACATTTTCCTGCAAAAGAGTTTTTTTATACACTGAGAAGTACAACATTAAGACTGAAAGACATTAAAGAAGTTAAGTCAGCTTACCGGAGGAGGAGGACGATGCAAGCTGAATGGGAGAACAGGCAGCGTGAGGCTGCGCTCGACTGCAGTCCCAGAAGAAAAGATCTTGTACATACGGGTCTTCAGGGTCTCGTAGCTCAAGGAGTCGCGGTCCTCCCGATTGGGATCCCTTTCACCCTCGTACTCGAATGTAGGCTTGGATCTCTCCTTAATGGGCGCCAGTCGGTTCTTGATGAAGTGTCGAGTGATCTGTTCTCCCCGAAGGCCTTTTTTCTTCATCTCCAGGACACTGGCCAGGAGTTTGTTGGCTTCATCCCAATCTTGGGCTACTGGCACGGTGCTCCAGTTAGGCCTTGGGACCGAAGGAAGGCCAACGAAGTTGGGCAGACTGGGTTCAAGATTTGCGATATAGAACCAGTTTGCATGCCAACCTTCGTTAGAGGATTTCAAAGGAAGAGAGAAATAATCTCTGCGGAGAGTTCCGCGGAGCTGAAAGTCGGCCCCACCGACAACGCAGGGCTCATCCTTGTTCGGATGTGGCTTAAGATAGAACATGTGGCGGAAGAGCTGGAAGTGGGAAAGGATGCCAAGAAAAGCTTCGCAGATATGGATGAAGAGTGCGATGTGAAGCATGGAGTTAGGATTCAGATGATAGAGCTGAAGGCCGTAATAATCGAGAAGACCTCGAAAGAACTTAGAAGAAGGAAGGCCGAAGCCACAGTAGAAAAAGGAGGTGAAGACGGCGATCTCACCGGTGTTCAGAGTGGGGAACTCCTCGCCGGCCGCCGGGCGCCAACCGACGATTTCTTTAGGCGGAAGAACTCCGTTCTTCACCATCTCCCAAAGAGTTGACTCCTTCATATTTGAAGTTGCCCATTGCTCAAAGGGGATTTCTTTCTCTCCTGCCATGGATGCGGTTTGGGGGAAGTGAATCTAGCTCGGGGAATGGGGATTTGAGAAGGGGATCTTCGGGGCTGGATGCGGAGGCTAGCTCGTGGAAAAATGAGAGCTCCTGGATCGATGGATTTGGGCGCGTGCGAGCCTAGGGTTTTCCGCAGTGAGCTGGTGAACAGTGCTGTGAAAGGGGAATTTTTTTTTGGGAAGACGAAGTGACAGGGATGACCTCGAGGCTTCGTATAAAGATTTGAGGGTTTTGCTAAGTCATCTCGTGAGTGGGCTAAGCCCATGAGAGACTTACAACCCAGCTAAGGTGCGGCCTAACGCGTGTCCTTAGGGACTTAAGTGGATGGACTTAAGCAGATTTGCCGTGACAATATGCACGTGTCTAATTGCCCAATTCTGTTAAAACCCTTTCATACCGTGGTTTTCACAACTTCATGAGAAGTTGGCACGATGCAATTTGAAAGGTGATAAACAGTTAAGTTTTTCATAGCTGTCCTGATGACAGGAGCTGTTTGGTTTTTAAGCATTTGATTAAATGATTATATCAATGCTATTTTTTCACCTTGGTGAAGATCTGTTAAGATTAAAACCAATATTACGACAAGAGCTCTTTAATATTTTGGTCATATTTTTCAAACGACTGAAAAATTTGTTTACCCGTGAGGGTCGATTAAATTATTTGTTCCGAGATGACTCGGGCAAGTTAACTCGGATAAACATGAGCTTACCGAGTGTATTTTACCCACGAGGGTTGATTGAGCTATTTGTTTTGAGATGACTCGGGCAAATTTACTCGGATAAGTATGAGCTTGCCAAGTGATGAGATATTTTATGATTGCTTTAGCTTATGCTAAGCATTTATATGAGAATGATTTTTTATAGTTCTTGACTATATGCTTAGTTTGTTTTTGACTAACCACATAGTCGAGGGCTACACCTAATTAGGTGCATCAGGAGATGCACCTAGATATTTATTTTTTGAGAATTTTTGGGATGTTTTTCAGCCCTTCACAGTCTTTTTAACAGATGATAAAGCACTCGGGAGATTCAGGCAGAGATGATGGAACCACTCGGTACCAGAAGCACTCGCCCAAGGAGTTGTTTGGCCGAGTGTTATTTTGGTCCGAGGCAAAGTTATCTCGTCGACTGCGAAGGACTCGGGGGCTACTATGGAGATTATGGCAATCGGATACCTTCATGCCAAGCTTGTCCGACTGGTAATAGGGATAGGTTACGCCTATTAATTATGTAAACCGGCTATGACTTGGGTGTTACGTTGCCGATCAGATAAGACAACGGCTCATAGTCATAACTTGGTAAGATTAAGGAAACCGACTTAGAGCATGATAGGGTTTTCGACTTGTAAGCCCGCCCCCAAGACTATATAAGGGGGGTAAGGGGCGTCCCTTGAGGGATATGAGATTTATGAGCAACAGATCTTGAGATCAATAAACACTCGGCGGATTGAATCTCCGAAACAGGAGTAGGGTATTACCTCACGAGAGGGCCTGAACCTGTCTAAACCTTGTTATCCACTTAACCCATTGTGCTTGGCGATCTTGACTGCACCCCCAAATTTTTATTGTCGAAACCAAGTTTCGACAGTCTATATACCATATCATCCATGTTTGGTTTAAGAATAGATAAAATGGATTATGAGTCTTGACCATTCTACTTTTAGAATAAGAGATGACCCAAGCTTTTTGTTTGGTATGAGAGATGTAATTAGGGGCGAATCTACAGTGTAATCGTGGTGTCAAGCGACATCGACGATTTTCGATAAAACCTATGATTAAAGTGTTTGTCCATATATTATAATATTAGGGGCGGATCTACAGTGTAATCGCGGTGTCAAGAGACACCGACGATTTTCAACAAAACCTATGATTAAAGTGTTTGTCCATATATTATAACATTATGATTTAAATATAATTAGCATACTATGATACCGTTAAACATGTTATGACACTAATGAACCAAGTTTATGGATCCGCCACTGAATGTAATGGTCATACTTTTTAATAGATAAAAATAATATGACCCGTATATCAATGAAAAAGAGAAAGTGATATGAATTGGTCTACCAGATAAAAGGGATCAATATATCATGGATCTTGGGAAAATATTCCCCTAAGGAACCATCCTAACCATACCCTACTCGTGACTCCTAACCATTTTCACTTTATCCCCTAAACCAAACAACATTCGTAGGGTTTACATGATTGAGAAAATATACCGGTAACGCCTACTACTTAAAAATGATTTTAGTAGATGGTCAAAATGGGTTTTCACAAATGATTGGTATAATCAGCAGCGACCAAAAGGTCGGTGAAAGTTGACGATTTTTGCTGGCGCCATGCTACCGATGCACCAAAGTGGTCTCAAATGTGCAAAAAAATGATCGTTTTTTAATGTGCAACATGATAACGTGTACTACCACACAAAAGTTCACCGTGAAATTCAATATACACATGGAGATATAAAAACAAAGCATTCTGTGTGTACTGTTTAATTGTGCTCTATCAGGGTTTTAATTTGTTGTTTTTTTCTCTATATATGTATACGTGTACGTAGAATTAATTTGGAGTTGATTTTGTGTGCTCGCGTAATTGTTATTGTGTTGCATATATCTTTTTTAGTACATTTTGATATCGATAGCACGGTAGCAATTAACGCAGTATGCGGTAGCACATGAGATTCTCTTTTGAGGGCTACGCAGGAGTTTTGTGTGGTACAAGGTGTATCCGTGATGCTTCCAAAACAAAAGATTAAAATAAAACAAAAGGCTAGCTCCCCATTCTGTTTTATTTGGTACTCAAGAATATGTGTGGTTTAATTATCTTCTAAATTATTAAAAACTTAAAGGCTGGCTGTCTGGGGCAATGAAGGCGTAGGCCACGTCACCCTTTTTTTCCTGCTCGGATTGATTAAGTATGGATGGCTGAGATTGAAGAACTAGAATTTTTTTTGCTTCATTTACCTCCAGCTGGTATTAAAAAAATCCCCACCCAAACCCTGTCCCCGTGCCACTCCCTCTCTCGTCGCCGCTGCCGCCGCCCTCTCGCGCTGCCTCCACCTCCCCCTCACTCCGTCGCCTCCAACTCCGCCGTCGGTACCATCGTGTCGTCGTCTCCGAGCGCCTCCTCCTCCGCCTCCCCCTCACGCCGTCGGCATCGCCGAGCGCAGTCATCTCCGCCTCCGCCACAGCCGTCGCCGTTGCTGAGCGTCGCCACTTTCACCTCCCCCTCGCTTCACTGTCGAGTGCCGTTGTCGAGCACCGCAGCACCATCCTTCGCTATTGTCGCCATCGCCGAGCGCCGCCGCTGCTCCGTCCTCCATTACTGCTGCCATCGAAGAAACGGCGGTGGTGATAGAGCCGACGTCAAGGAAGGTGGTGGCTGCGAGAAGAGGAGAGCCATACATCGCCAGGTTCTCAACCTTGCTCCTCATCCCCGATCCGTTCTTCTCTCAACCTCACTTTCGCCGCAGGCTCCAAACCTAGATGGCGGTACATCTAGTGGAGCTTTTCTCCGCTTACCGCTCGTCACCTCTCAGGTCAGTCCCCTCTCTCCCTCATCTTGCTCCTTATCCTGCTTCTCCACCTCAGCCTCTGACGACGACGACCACCGTGGTGGGGACAAGATGTGGCTATTGCGGTGACGATACTCGACGTGTAGACGTTGGAGTCAGCTTCTTTAAATGATGGTGCTCTCCGAGTATCCTTCTCTCACGCGCCTCGGTGTCATCGACAGTGGCGTGACGAGGCCACGGGGACGCATGAAGGAGCACACATGGGGCTTGCGAGACCGCGAGGTCGTCTCAGGTCGTTGTCCCCGTCTCGCCCCTATAAGTGAGATGTCCCGCTATCGCTTCTTCCTGCAAGCTCGCAGTTCGTTGAGCCAACAACTGGTTGACTTAGTTTGTGGCAAGTGTTCTGCTCCAAACCATGCAAGAGATTGGTGTCGATCTGCAGGTATGATTGACCAATTTATGGCTTGGATTGAGAGAGTAATATGTAATTATGTGCTTTCTTGGTAATTTTTTCCCTGGGAATTTATCTGGCATCCGTAGATTTCTTGGATTTGGGATAAGTTTGCTGCCTATTGGAAGCTCAGTTTCGTTAGTATATTGTTGACAACCTGAACTCCATCTATTTAAGGCAGTTTTTTTTGTTTCGGCTCTCTGGATCAAATTAATCTAAGGGTGCATAGTTCTTGATTCCAGTTTTTCCATCCAGGCTGCTGCTGCCAGTAAATGCGTTGCTGCTCTGACACCTTCGGCTACCTCCGCGCCGCTGCTGCAAGTTCCTCCCACAACCACCGCTTGTGGCCGCCACTTCATCATAATGTGCAATTGCAGTTCCGACACACATCAATTGAAAGAGCACATACTAGGTCAGTTGATGTTACTCCCACCTTTTTGTTTGCTCTTTTTCCCTTTTTCTTTTGGTAGACCTTAAATGTTCATCTTCCTTTCCTACCCTTTCAGTTACATTCTCATGGACCCCAATCCAGTTTCTAAAGAGTGATAGTTGGCATCGAATTATTACTTTGTGCCATGATAACCACTGCTTTACTGGAAGTTTTCTATCTGGTCAGCAGATAGGTTAAATTGCTATGATTTGATTGGTTGACACACAGTCATGTGCGCTACATTTGTGTCAATTTCCTATTACTTCACCCATGCAGCACTATTTGAATGGCATTTAGTTTGCTAGTTGCATCTTTTTTCCTGGCGTTATGTATGATGTCTTATTTTCAGGGAATGTTATGTACATTTTCAACGAAGACACATATAGGATATGCATTTTATGGGACATTAATGGTTTGTTGGTTCATCAGGGAGAGGGCAACACCGTGAATTGTGCACAACCACAGATTTCCATTTATCGCTAATAACAACAGTGGTGGGAGACTGACATAGAGAATAGAGATAACCTTACCTAGGCTTGATCATGTAATAAATCAATGTGAGTTTCATATTCTCTTTCTCATGGAAATTCAATTTTATACCTTTATTTAATTCTTTCTTTCCAGTCCAAATCGATTTTAGATTGTTGGAGTTGTGGTGATTTTGTTGTATTCATGCATTTCAGTTGCTTGCTTTACTCAGATCAGTTAATAAGGTCCATCTTTCCCCACCAAAAAATGGTCCGTCTTGATATAACAATTCTTATGTAGAAGAAGGTTCTACCTTTTCTATTTCAGAGGTCACATTATTATCTTTATGATGCAGACACATATCAACTGCACATTTTGGTCAGCAATGTAAGTACCATGACACATTTCAACTCTCCAACGTTATGACAAACATTTCATTTGCTGGTTTGTCATTTACAAGATGCAATGCGGTACTTCATGTACATTGCTGTTCTATATTATTTGGTTTGGAGTAAAATTTGAGTGGTAAAATGCCAAGGTTTATCTTTCTTGGGCCTAATTAATCCCCATATTGAATATCCACCAATTTGTGTATCTAGACGACAGTGAGTATTACTATAATGGAAATTGACATGGAAGAGAAAATTTTAATGCAAATGTGTTGAAATTTTGAGGCTGCTGAGGGCATGTTGGATGATGCTATCAATCCGGATCAACCTGCTAATTATGTGGCATTATGCCTTGCCTTCTCTCTTTTTCATATCTTATTTTTCAACTTGTATATATTTTACTTTCACTGAGCTTACAAACTTTCTTTTTGTTTTTTGAATTTGTGATGGCATGCTACAAAAGCTTTTGATCCTAATGGACGCATATGGTTGCTGCACAGAGTTTGCTTTGGTAGTTGCAAATTATGGGAACGAAGTGCAACAATAATTGTATTGCGAATGATCATGTGTTGTCAAAATCTTTTTGGCATGTGCCTAATTATTCGAACACTTAAAACTGCAATTTGTACCTCTTAAGGGATCAAATCAACCATTGATAAACAATGATGTCCAGAATACAATGTTGAAAAAACTTTTTTAAAATTTGCCTTTTTTATAATAGAATACTTGTCTTAATGTATTTTTGTCATATAATTGCATTTTATATATGGTGACACATTTTACATCTCCTACATATTTTCAGGTATCTATTTATCATAAGATGTATTGTATTTAATCATATAATTGAAATGAAGAATATGTTGACGCATATTCTTACACCTATATATAATTATATCTATTTAACCAGTCATATAGTAGCAAGTACTTGTGATCATAATAACTCCAGTGCATATGCAACTTACAGTATGTAACTTTTGTTCATTCATGATTTTAAAGGACAAAAAAATGTAGTTACAAAGTGCACTTGTGATCATAATAAATCCAGTGCATATGCAACTTACAGTATGCAACTTCTGTTCATTCAGATTTTAAAGGCACAAAAACTGTAGTTACAAAGTTTTTAATTATTTTCCTACACTTTGTGTATATTTATCCTTTTAGTAAAAAATTGCTACTCTTTTTGACAGTATATTGCTTTGTTTATATGTTGTTCAAGTAAATCTGCTCTCTTGGTTCTCTGAATTAAAGAGGAACATATAGTTGTAGCATGATGATCTTGCAGAAAATTATCATGTTTTTTAGCAAGGTACTAAGAACAAAAGTCCAAAACAAAACTCACATTCTGATGATTACTATCTAATTATGCCTAAATTCATTTACTAGAAGTTTTTTGTGCTTCAAATTGCTTTATATGAATTGAGTTATCCAAAAAAGTTCAATGTTTGTTGTGTCTTCTTTTGGTGCATTACATGCATGCTGATGCCCTTGATCCATCTTTCAATTTTCCAGAGGATGACATTAATAAGTTACATGCTAGGCACATTATTGATAGAACTTATATGTTGCATTTACTTCTAATATACACAACAATAGTTTACTGTTCACCGTCTGAAAAATCAATCATCTCTAAAACCAATAAACACAGCACCAATTATTCATCACCATAGAAGAATCAAACATATTTTGATTTTATAATCTCTCCTTGATGAACACATTGGTAAATCAAGTAAAAATGTGTTGTTTTGGTGTTTAAAAAATTTGAAAACAAAAAATGGTAAAAAGCATCGGTGTCTAAAATTCAAAGAAAATTTCTTTCCTTTTTTCAAAGAAAAAAATCCCTTGATTCTGAAAAAACTTCACTTTTAACTTTGTTTTTTTCTTTTTGACAATGATTTTATCAAGTATAAGAATAAGAATTATGTATATTTATAGTCAAGAGCATAGCATCACACCTACAAACCCAATCATATATATCTATTGCAACCATTACTTTTTCTCAAATTAACTTTTTTGACAAAACAATCAATTGCAACCATTACTTTTTCTCAAATTAACTTTTTTGACAAAACAATCAAGAGTATTTTTCTCACATTTATTTGAGCTAAGTTTTACTCATTTTTTCTTTCAGTTATTTATATTTTTCTCCAATTATTGCTCACTTCGAACCTTGTTGTCAAGATTTGACATTCATTAATTTTCTTTTCTCTTATAGATAATTTTTATTCTCTTGCACAATGAGCAATTTTTAAAGCAATTTGAGGAATACCAATTCAACACAAAGCATTTACAATCCAAACTATGCACTAGTATCAACATTGTATATTTTATTAATTCAAATAGAAAATTAAAGTGTCATGCATCATATTACTTAAAAATAAAATCTAACCCTCTAAAAAGACTAGAATACATACACGTTATGCTAGTGACAAATAAACCTTTAAACCTTTATAGTATTGTTAGCATGCACATGAAAATTCTATATATATTAACAAAGCTTTTTTTAATCTACTTCATTGAAAAATTGCTTGATAAAACCAAGAGGACAACTCTCCCTCAAATCATGTCAAAAGGATGAATAATTCCTAGCTCTCCACGAAGAAAAGCAAAGCGAGATGAATTCAATGGTTTAGTGAAAATATTTGCAAGTTATAACTTAGTATCCAAAAATTTCAATTCAACATTTTTCTTTTCAACATAATCTCTCAAAAAGTGAAAGCGAATATCAATGTGCTTTGTGTGTGAGTGTTATACATGATTCTTAGCAATGTTAATAGCACTTGTTGAAATAAGTCAGAGAATCTGAGAACAACGACTAGCAGCAGCGACATATTCTGATTTAGCAGTTGATTGAGCTACACTAGATTGTTTTCTAGAAGACCATGCAATTAGACATGTTCTACTAGTATTGTTCATATCAATTCTACAAGTCGCAAAATCAGTATCGAAATCACCACTTAAGCATATATAAGATGAAGTAGAATACCAAATTTCAAATTTCAAACTCAAGTGTATGATTTAAATACCTTATTATTCTTATGATTTAAATACCTTAAATACCTTAGCAAATTCTACAACCAAAGCATGAGTTGAACAATTAAAGATGATATCATCCACATAGATCTGAACAAAAAGTTGATTTTCACCATGCTCAAGAATAAAAATCATTTTGTCAATCTTTCCCATTTGTGAACCTTTTGCAAGCGTTTCAAACTATACAAAGTTTTAGACAATTTAAAAAACATGGTTGAAAAAAATCAGGATAATCAGGATTTTTAAATTTCGGTGGTTGTTTAACATAAAGTTTCTATTGTATATAGCCATTTAGAAAAGCACTTTTAATATTCATTTGATACAATTTAAAACTTTTTAAGCGGCAAAAGCTAACAAAAGTCTAATTGTCTCAATTCTAACAGCAGGAGCAAAAGTTTCATCAAAACTCAAACCCTTTACCTGAGTAAAACCTTGAGCAACAAGTCTAGCTTTATTCCTAAAAATTAAACATCTTCATTTTGTTTATTTTAGAAAACTCACTTGGTTTCAATAATATTATGTCCTGGAGGTGGTTCAACTAAACACCAAACTTTGTTAAGTTCTTTATGTATGGTGATAATCCATGATTAATCAGTCAATGCATGAGTAACATCTTTGGGTTCAAAAGAAGCAACAAATACATAATTTGCACAAACATCATGAGTAATAACCTTTGATCTTGTAGTCCGCTCACCTATATTACCGATTATTTGTTTCGGTGGATGTCGTTGTTGAATGTGTAAAGGAGCATCAACTTTAGAAGTTGATTCATGTTCTGTTGTTTTTGAAGAGCCACCTTGATCAACATTGACAGAACCCAAGTTAGACGGTCCCTGTCGGTCTGACCGCGTCTCCTGCCGGTTTGACTACACATCCTGCTCCGGTCTGACCGATGGCTGTCGAGCGGTCTGACCGGCCAGGTCGACTTCGTCATCATCGTCATCGCTTTTGTCTTCAAAAATGCGACCATCCTCCTCTGAACCTGTGACAATGTGCCTGCAAGATCTGGTCTAGTACCTAGACTAGCCTCATTAAAAGTGAGTTAAACAAATTTTCTTAGTTTCAAAAACAAGTACACGATAGTCACGAAAATATGCGGGGTAACCAAGAAACAATCCACCGGTAAACGTGACTCAAATTTATCCAAATTTCTAGATTTCAAGACAAAGCACTTGCAACCAAAAACACGCAAATGTGAAACTTTGGGTTGATGATCAAAACGAAGCTAATAAGGCATTTTTTTAAGTTTTGATCTTAAGAAAACACGATTGGAAACATAACATGCAGTGTTAATAGCTTCAGCCCAAAATTTTCTAGAAGTGTGATACTCATCAAGCATTGTTCTATCCATTTCAACTAAAGAGCGATTTTTTCTTTCAATAACACCATTTTCTTGTGGAACACAAGGAGAAAAAAATTGATGTTTAAGACCTTTTTCGTTGCAAAATTGTTCAAAAGAAGCATTTTTAAATTCACCTCTATTATCACTTCTAATTCTTTTTAAAGAATCGGGAATTTCACAATTCAATCTAATATACAAACTCCGAAAGTGTCCAAAAGACTCATCCTTAGTTGGCATAAAAAACCCAAGAATATCGAGAAAAATCGTCAACAACCAACACATACCACTTTCCTTCAACGGATTGCACTCTAGCTAGACCAACAATTTCCATATGTAAAAGCTGTCTCGGTGCATCCGTCATCACAAAAATAATATGATTATATGAAGAAGCAACCATCTTACCATGACGACACGGTGTACAAACCAAATCAAGATCTTTTTTAAGTTTAGGCAAACCAAGAACAAGATCCAAACCACTAAGCCTAGTGAGATGATCAAAACCATCGTGTCCAAGTCTACGATGCCAAAACATCAAATCTTTGTTGAATTTCGCAACCAAACACGTTACAACAGGTGAAACATGATTTTCAAAATCAGCTTTAAACACTCTTCCATAGCGAGAAATTTTCAACACGAATCATCACAAAAATCAAATATTTTATTTCTAGTTTTCTTAAAGTGAACCTCAAAATTTTCATCAACAATTTACGAAACTAATAGCAAATTATACTTTAAATCCTCAACCAAAGCTACTTCTTTAAATTCAAAGTTGTCACCTTGATGGATCATCTAGCAAGAACGACACTTATATAAGCATCACTAAAGATAATAAGTCTTGGATGCCATCTTAAGGGAGAAGAATTATTTTTTTATCACCGGTCATGCGTCGTGAACAACCGGAGTCCACAATCCACACGTTCTCCTACCTTGCCACCAAAGCCTATACACAAGAGGATGTCGAAGCCTCAGTATTGAGGTTAGATAAAAGAAATTTAGGTATCCAGTACACACGACCAATAGATCCAATAGGCAAATATCCACGTGCAAAAATAGTTTTAGAATTTTCGAAAAATTCCTCGAGACAGTCCGACCGATGCAATACCGTCGGTCATCGCATGCGTGCTCGGCCCGACCTCGCACGCGCCGATCGACCGAGACTATACTGTCGGTCTAACCGAATGCCAACGTGGTCTGACCGGTCTTCCCGAGGAAAAATCAGATTTTTGTCACTTTTATTTTTCAAAAACAACTTCTCTTTCTCTTTTCTGTTTTCGTGCTAATAAAAAATCAACAAGATAACGATCTTTACCATAAAAGGAACAAATATAATTCTCCTAGTAGTTGATGATTTTAAAATATTAGTTTTAGTTTCTTTTAATGTGACAGAAAGAGGGCATAATTTCAGCAGATTCGAAAATTATTTTCATATCATTAGGTTTTGTCAAAATTTCATCATGTTCAGTCATATTCAAAACATTGGGTGAATTTTTAGTGAAATAATCATAAGCATCAAAACCTATACCCCTATTGTAGCTAGTCACTATAGATTGATCTAAAATCATATTAAGTTGTTTCTTATCATCAGAAAATCTTTGCAAAGAACCTTTTAAATAAGAAACCTCTTTTCCAAATTTGCATAATTTTCACAATCTACCATGACACCTTTGTTTTTACGACATTTGGAGCAAGAAAATACTTCATCTTGTTTAACAATTTCTTTCATATGCTTAACACGAGCTAAAGCATCCTTTAATTTCATATCATTAGCATCACATGTTAAACAAAGTTTTGTATCCAAATCATGTGAACTATTAATATCTCTAATTTTTGAAATTTCAAGCATTAAAACATCATAATTTTTGCACTCATCATCATTAAGAATAAGAGATTTTAATCTAGCAATTTCAGCATTTAGATTCAATTATAAATTCTTGTTTTTTATACATCTTTTCACACTTTTTTATTTTTTGCACTTAAAATAAGAATAGCTTCCTCAAGAGAACTCATCTCATTGTCTTCGTCCTCAGAATCTGATTCACCACGTGTTATGAAGCAAACACCGGAGATATTCTTGTCCTTCTCCTTATCTTCATCGCTATCAGAATCTATGTCGCTTAATGGCTCAAAAGCGACATAGACTTTGTTCAGCACCTTCCTCACCATCTTCTTGGATTTCTTTCCTTTGAGCTTGTCATCCTTGATCTTCTCTCCACCTTTGTCTTCCTTCTTGCCTCTTCCAACCTTAGGACAGTTGGAACGAATGTGATCTAAAGCACAACATTCAAAGCAACGAGCTGGTCCTCCTCTTTTTCTGTACCTGACTTTATTCATAGCTCGAGAAATTTTGTTAGCAGCCAAAGCCAAGTCCTCCTCGAATTGTTCGAGTTGTTCATCGGACATGACATTAATCAAAGCAAGAGCAGTGGGAGTTGACGAAGAAGCAACAACATCCGAGGAAGTTGAAGAAGAAACCAAGGCACTCGACTTAGAATCAATTTTTTGAGAAAGAATATTCATCTCATGAGTTTTGAGTTTTGTGTAAAGTAAATCTAAAGCCAGAGTAGACATATCAACATACTCTTGAATAGAGGTAACTTTAATCTCTCAAATAGACCATTCAAAAAATGACGAGAAACCTCAGTTTGTGGATAATTTGTATCATAAGCACAATCAACAGATCTAGGATTACTCAAAATTTTGTTAAATCTATCAAGATAATCATCCAAAGATTCTGCAGATTTCATCTCAAATTTTATGTACTTCTTTTTGAAAAGATCTTGATGAAGTTCTTTAATGTTATTAGTTCCTTGATGAAAGTTTCTCAAAGCAACCCAAATCTCGTTGGCGGTATTAAGATGTGACTCACGATCAAAATCCTTTTGCCAAACATCATAATCTTGAGCCATAATATAAGATTGCATCTTACTACACCAATAGCAAAATCTATACCATCAAAAACATGTGGCTTAGTTGAAAATTTATTAGACATGGCTTAAAAACTCTAGATTGATAAAAATCCAAAGAACAAAACAAGGGTCTGATACCACTAGTAGGACCGAATACCCAAACTAAGCCAACCAGAGGGGGTGAATGGTTGGTATCCCCAAATATCAAACTTTCAGCGGAAATAAAATTTACCCTTGAAATTCTATGTAGATCGGTCTGACCGCACTTGTTGCGCCGGTCTGACCGCCTATATACCTCCGATCTGACCAACGGTGTAGATCCGGTCTGACCGTCAGATATTGCTGAAGTCACTATCCACCGTGCGCCGGTCTGACCACAGTACTCAGAGCAGTCTGACCGATGAGAAGTCGTCGGTCTAACCGCAGTTAATCTTCCGGTTGGACCATCGCACCCGAGAAAACACAAATCGAAGAACTCTCAAAGTAGATCGAAAATATATTACTTCTCTCTGTGTTTACAAAGTGCAACAACAACACTCCTCACAACATTTCGACAAAAACTCGAAACCTTAACTTTCTCGCAATTCAAATCTCTCTAAAACTCATACCGAGAAGCCACCCCTTCCCTCTCTATTTATACACGAGGTAGGTAGCCTAAAGCCACGAATCCAACTCATACAAAAAGTCCTAATCCACTAGGAAACCTTCTCGTACAAGAAACAAACTTTACATATTTCAATTGTAACAAAATTAGACTCTATCCAAAATATAACTCCGCATCCCATACATACACAATATCTCCATCGTATTCCATATGGAAACTTTAGTAACCACATGCATTAATCTTTGTCTAAGTATCCCGTGTGATCTCTAGCCATTCGGATGCATTGTCAGCACACAATAATATTCAAACGCATATAAACACAAAAATAATCATGGATAAGCAAAGAAACTACCCGAAACCGAAACCGATAAGAAATCAATCTAGAATCGGACTGGGTCGCTCGGTCAGACCGGCAGCACAAGCCCGTTCTGACCGCGCACAGACCCCCGGTCTGAACGGTAGCTCAAGCCCGGTCTGACCGGACCACGCAACAACAGTCCACTGTTCATCGTCCGAAAAATCAATAATCTCCAAAACCACTTCACCAATAATCTTCAAATATCAAAACCAATAAACACATATGTCAATTAGTCATCACCATAGAAAAATTAAACGCATTTTGATTTTACAATCTAAAAACACAAATTTCATATACTGGCCTGGTTTGTTTTTTTGTCAAATTCTGATATCATTACACTTACGTGGCTATCCAGTAGAAATACATATCCCGCCATAATATACCAGAATATGAAATGGTTCATGTTGTACCAAAATTTCTCCTCATTTTGTCCTGATGTGTTTTTTTGAAGTATCTTTCAGTATTTACACCAATTATGTTGTATTATTTGACACAATGCAAACCGTACTAATTATCTTCTGATGCAGCTATCCAATTATCTTGTCCTTGTACAGTAGTGAGATGTGAATTCAAACGCCACTTTCTATTTTCACTCATGCATGATGCCACCTCAAAATTGTTCCCTTTTACCTCAAAATAGATTTATGCCTGAGAACAACCTATTGAATGGATGAATTATATAAAGGATGTCGTAATTTGTAGAAAAAATTAAACATTTGTATTTAGAACCTTTTGGCAAAAGTTAATGGGAGGGACCTCGCACCCCCAACCTCCTCATAATTCATTTACAGTAATGCTTTTTAATTAAATATCTTTCATTAACTATATTTAAGTTAGTGTTTCATTAACTAATTAATTTAATTAGTGCTTATTAACGAGTGTATGGTAGATCGATTGTTAATTGTTAAGATTAGGATTAACTCTTTCAGTATCAACTACAATCATCGAAAGTTGTTTTTCAACTACGAAATTTGTGAAAACACGTCTTAGACATACAATGGGAAATAGATTTTTGTGAGATTGTTTGGTAATTTATATTGAGAAGGAATTGGATGCATCAATTATTACTTATAAAATTATTAAAATATATAATCTTGCTGCTAATCGTAGAGCTAAATTTAAGTTGATAGAAATATAATTTTTTGGTTAAAACTTGTGAAACATGATACAATTATATATGATGAAAATCATATGGTATGCTACCAGTTCTACTTTGTTTGTTCATTGCCCCTATTCTCAAATCCTAGCTTCGCCTGTGCTAGCTATTGTTAGAAACCAGTTAAAAACCAGTAGTTAATAGTCTACTATGTTTTTTATAACCAGCTACGCCACTACCGGAATCCTGACGTTTGCCGAGTATCGAGAGGTTTGCCGAGTGCAAAACCACAGGCACTCGGCAAACAGCGTGTTTGTCTAGTGCCTCTTGGCAAAGCCGAACACTCGGCAAACATTCATGTTTGCCGAGTGTGGCTCTCGGCAAACATGGGCACTTGGCAAAACTTAACCTTTGTCGAGTGTGCCACCAAGGCACTCGACAAAACTTCATTTTTGCCGAGTGGCACTGAGAGGCACTCGACAAAAGTTAAAATTTGCCGAGTGTCTACTAAGTGCACTCGGCAAACAATACTCTTTGCCGAGTGCTTAGCCTATGTACTCGGCAAAATTTTAAGATTTTGTTATGTAACACCCTCCAAACTTTTTCACGCCCTCATATGGAACATGAATTAGTATATGTTAAAATTTGAGATATTTTTTTAATTATTTGCTATATTTAAATATTTTTTGTATATATAGAAATTTCTTTAATAGTGTCATATTTGAACTACAAGCGATTCGAATAATGGAATAAAATATGTTAAAAATAATATTCATATTGTTGAGTCCATTTTAAAGCTATATCTACAAAATAGAAAGTAATTACAAATATCTTATTCAGGAAGACCGTGAGTCAAATAAAGTCTGAAAATCACGTATCATGAAATCGGACTTTGAGGTTGTGGTAAAAATTTGAAAAGGTTTTGTACATTTTATCACGTATGACACTTACAAACCAAAACATCTCTGAGTAAGAATATTAGAGTTTATACTCAGCTCACAAAATTAGAGTCATAATGATGATCAAATTTATAAATTGGTGACAAAAGTTAACATACATCGCACCATGCCAAGTTATGGGATTTTTTTCAAGCAATTTAAAATTTTTAATTTATTTTTTTCATGTAATAGGTAATTACTTTGCCAAGTTCACCATAGAAAAACACTTGGCAAAGCCTTTGCCGAGTGCGTCCCTAGGGCCACTCGGCAAAGACAGACACGTGGCCTCTACTCGGGTGGAAAAATGTTTGCCGAGTGCCCCGAAATAAAGCACTCGCGACCTAAAAAATTCTTTTAGGTTTTTCAAGTGCTTCTCCAGGTGGCACTCAGCAAAGGCTTTGCCGAGTGCCTCGCAAAGGGACACTCGGTGAATCTAAAAAAATTATTTAGGTTTATCGAGTGCTCCTCCACGAAGCACTCGGCAAAGTCTTTGCCGAGTGCATCTCACCGAGACACTCGGCAAACTTACAAAAATTCTTTACGTTTGCTGAGTGCCCCGTCGCTCGGCACTCGGCAAAGCCTTTGCCGAGGGCCGGATCTAGGGCACTCGGCAAACTCCGCCAACACTTAGTAACTTTGGTCGGCCATACAAACACACACAACACACCACACACAACGGCTCTTTGCCGACCGTTCACCGTCCCCGGCCGCCGTGCCCTCCGGCCCGCCGCCTCCGACCACCCTTTCCTGTCGTCACCCTCCAGCCGTCGCCACCGTCCTCCACGCGTAGAGTCTCTCCACCGGCCGGTCTCCATCGACCCACCACCGGGGTTTAATGTAAGTGTTTAATGGAACAAAAATAGATTTTAGTATAGAGTAACTATATAGTATAGACTAAGTAGTGTGATATTCGACAAAAGAAAATATAGGAAGTTGATGTAGTGCATATGTGGTGATTTTAGGGTTTATTGTTTATAGATAATTTGTATATGTGGTGCATATATGTCTTGTTATATGTGTATGTGGTTGTCGGCCATCGTGTCGTCTCGTTTGTTGCGGGGGAGGTGCTGCCAAAATTTTTAATTGACATGACTATTTTTCTTCAGTACAGACCTTTGCACCTACATCGACTTGTGTAGCCGTGACCGCTTCGATATTAGGGGTGTACTGTGAGTCCGTCGTCGCCTCCTTCTACACGGCTTCCTCGCTGCCTTCACCGACGCTGTTGTCCGTCTAGCCCGAGTGGCACTTAGGTGAGAGACCCCGGGCTTATCTTGCACATTTACATTAATTAGATATAATGTATGTGTATCACGTAACCTAGTTAGTCGTCTCTCGTTCGAAAGAGATACGATTGGAGTATATATGCAGATCTTTGCATATCTGAAACCATATCTGTTTCGAATTGTCCCTGTTTTTTGGACAGCCTGAGGATGTGTAGAGCAGTTTAGTTTTCATGCCTTACTTCAGTCCAAGATAGGGTTTCGACAGCACCTCTCTGTTGTTCTCTGGATACACAATCTCCCTAATGGGATGTGTATTTGGAAAACAGCAGGGAGGTGCTGCCGAAATTCGCTCTCGGACCGAAGTAGGGCATGAAAACTAACACCGTCTACACATCCTCGGGTAGGATTAGGACCTATCCTCATCTATTAGAGAGTATAGGCACTCGATAGATTCAAACAATTCTTATATTATTCACTGATTTGTTAGAGGATGGATGACCGTGAGTGGATGTACACGGGCCGTCTAAATGTGTCTGGGATGACCCTTGAATGGATTAATAAGACCAATGCTTTTATCGAGGAGGCTTTTGCCAGGCTTAATGGGAAGCCTACCACTTGGTGTCCATGCGCTGATTGTCGAAACAAGTGTCAACAATCAAAGAAGCGGTTGGGTGAACATCTTGTGAAGAATGGATTTATGCCAAACTATACCCGATGGGCCTTACATGGTGAGCGTCATCGTGCGAGAGAGGAGGTCGTGAGACAACGAATCGATGAATATGATTCCGATGCCAGGGTATGAGATATGTTACATGACTATGATGAAGGGTGTATGGAGGACGAGCCAGAGGAAACCGCAAAGGCATATTATCAGATGTTGCAGGCGGCACAGCAACCCCTTCACGGGCATATTAAGGTTTCTCAATTGGATGCCATTGCACGTCTAATGGCCCTGAAGTCCTAGTTTAGCTGGAGTAGAGACGCTTCGATGCTATCTTGTCAATATTTGGTGGTCTGCTTTCGGAAGGTCACATTCTGCCTAAGAGCATATATGACGCACAAAAACTCCTTCGTGCACTTAAGATGCCATACGAGCAGATACATGCGTGTCCGAATGGATGCATCCTATTTAGGAAAGAATATGCAGAAGATAAGTATTGTCCAAAGTGTAAAGCCTCTAGGTACGTAGAGGTAGACTCTGGTGATGGTGAGAAGAGACAGCTCTAAATCGGTGAGAAGATCCTTAGGTACTTTCCGTTCATACCGAGGATCCAACGGCTATACATGACCGAGGAATCCGCGAAGCAGATGACATGGCACAAAAATGGACGTCGATACAATCCTGATATGATGGTACATCCAGCCGACGGAGAAGCATGGGCAAAGTTTGATGCGATTTATCATGAGAGAACTAAAGAAATTCGTCATGTACGTGTTGCGCTCGCAATAGACGAGTTCAATCCTTACGAAATGTCGGCGTCGCCATACACTTGTTGGCCCGTATTCGTTATCCCCCTCAATCTCCCCCCCCCGGTGTTATCTTTCAACGACAGAATATTTTTTTATCGTTGATAATTCTTGGACACCCGGGGGATAATATGAGTCTGTACATGGAGCCTTTGATTGATGAATTGTTCCGTGCTTGGGATGAAGGGGTATTGACGTACGACCGAGCCACGAAGACAAACTTCAAAATGCATGTTTGGTACCATACCTCCCTACATGACTTCCTGGCTTATGGGATATTCTGTGACTGGTGTGTTCACGAAAAATTTCCATGTCCGGTATCCAAGGAATCTCTGGAGTTCTTTTGGTTGACAAAGGGTGGAAAGTATTCTTCGTTCGACAAACATCGACAATTCCTCCCTCTTGACCACCCATTCAGGCGAGACATCAAGAACTTTAAAAAGGTGTTGCCATTGAAGACATTGCACCGCAGATGATGACAGGGGCTGAGGTTCGTGCTCAGTTAGATGCTCTCGTGGTGAATGAAGAAGGTGGTTTTACGGGATACGGTGTGCACCATGCATGGACACAAAAGTCAGGCCTGTGGAAGCTCCCCTATTTTGAGCACCTCCTTCTTCCACATAACATTGATGTAATGCACACCGAAAAGAATGTCGCTGAGGCGCTCTTTTGTACAATCATGGACATTCCTGATAAGACAAAGGACAACGTTAAGGCTAGAGTGGACCAGGAGAGATTATGCGATAGACCCAAGCTGGACATGGCACCTCCCAACGGCGGCAAGCCATGGAGGAAGCCTAAGGCAGATTTCGTCCTGACGAGGGCCCAAAGGAAGGAGGTACTGTAATGGTTCCAAACGTTAATGTTCCCTGATGGGTATGCAGCAAATTGGAGGAGGGAGTGAACTTATCTACAATCAGCGGGCTCAAAAGTCATGACTACCACATATGGATTGAGCGGCTTCTTCCAGTGATGGTTCGTGGGTATGTCCCTGAGCTGTAACATTATGAAAATCGAAGAAATTAAAATCGGAACATAAAAATCGAAACTTGCAAAAACATTTGCTTGTTGCCTTTTTGCTCGTGTTTGTTGCTTCTTATTTGCTAGCTCAGTTGCATAAATTTAGTTGCGAACAGTTCTTCTCGATGTTTGTGAAAGCCAAATGGTTTAGATTTTGTTGGGAAGAAAATCTCAAAATATAAGGTTAGAAATTTTTAAATAAAATCAGAAAAGGGATGCGGACTTATGAGAATATGTATTTGAGAAATAAAATATTAATTGATGATTATGAAAGATTAATTAGGGAACAAAATAAGACCATAAAATATTTTAGGGGATTTACATGAAATCTAGGGAATTTTTTTGAATTAAAAATAGTGAATTAGGAAATTAGGAAAAAGGGATTTAAATAAATATAAATAATATATTTGGAAAAATGAAAAGTGGGGAAAAAGTTGAAAATATATTTTTAATTAATTTTGGTAGTGCTATGTATTTCTTTTGGAATTTTTAGTATGAAGGAAAAATTGGAAATTGAAAATGGAATTGAAAATCGGGAAAATAAAAAGAGGCACTTGTTCAATGATCATCAAGTGCTCGACGCCGTGCCGCCCGGCCGCGCCCGCGCCGCGCTCCGCCGTCCGCGCCCGCGCCCGCCGCCGTACAATGCCCCCGCCGCGCTCGCGCGCGCCGCCCGCTCGCGCACCGTCCGCCGCGCCGCCGCGCACGACGCCGCGCTAGGCCGACCGAACCACCTCACCGTCGACCGCCTATAAATCGGCCTCCCGACCTAGCTTGCAACATAGCAAATCTTCCCCACCGCTCACTCGTGCTTTTCCCCGATTTTCCCCAAAAGTTAGCCATCGCATTGCTTCAATTTCGCAAAATACCAAAGTTCGCCGGTAGAACTCGTCGTCGACCCGCCGGGAGCTGTTGTCCGAAATTCGTCATCACCGATCAAGTTCCGCGTGATTCACAGGTGAGAACACATTCCCTACATCACTACCTAGCTTTTCCCTAGCTTGCCGACCCCAAACAGCCACCGGAACCCGCCGCCGGCGAAGTCCCGTCGTGGGCATCCATTCGGACCGCCGCGACCCCGCACGGTGCAAGAGCTCTACCGCGCTTTTCTGGCCAAACCGCCACCACCAGTAGCACCGCTAGGCTCCATAGATGCTCCCAGGATCGCCACATTGGCTGTGCCATCACCGGAACAAGCCACCGACGAGCGCCACCGCTGCCCGAACCATCTCGCCGTCGCCAGCCATCTTCGTCGCTTCCCGGTCCCGGCCGAGTGGTGGAATGGGACCCCCGTGGTCCCAAGATGGTGAAAAGCTACCCCTTCCCCGAGCTCCGCCCCTCCCTCGCCGTCGGCGAGCCCGTCTTCCTCCCTACCGGTCGGCCAGGAGAGAGAGAAACAGAGAGAATCAGAAAAAGAAAAAAAAGGAAAATAAAAGGGAAAAAGAAAAGAAAAGAAAATAAAAATAGGAAAAGAATAGGGAAAAATGTATAAATTATTTTGGGAATATTTTAGGATAAAATAAGGTTTGAAATATTATTATTTAGGGATAAATATAATATTGTTCTCTTTCTAAAATAAAATACCTTGTGAAAATAACTTATAGACCAATTTTTTTGTAAATCCAAATATTATCCAACCTTTAGATTGTTATCAAAGTTCACATAAAACATTTTTAAATATTGATTAAGCATAGATGACATTATCCTTTCATTAGATTTCGAGAAACCCTAATAAATATAATTGCAACATTAAGATTAATTATTGGAAATATAAGATTAGAAACCTAATTATTCTAGGATATCTTCAAACTTAAATGCAAAATACATATTAACCATAAGATAATTCACCCGGTATAATTGAACTCATTTTTCATCGATTCAACCTTTAAGATTTCCGAAGTTATAGGTTGTTTTTAGAAACCGCTTTCTGCAATCATTTTGGGATCTTTTTTTGATGTTGTTGAATTCTAATCGGATTCAACCCTTCTTTTCGCACGTACGGATAGCGTCCGAAAAGGCGAGCACTGACTACGCGGAAGACCCCACTCAACAAGCGAGCGAGCAAGGCAAGTCATCACACTCTTTGAACATATTGATCCCATTTACGAAATGATGTTGTTTTAAACTTCAAACATGCATGCTATACACAAAGAATTACCTATACTTGTTATACCATGCCTTGTTATTGATTACCTTTAGAATTATTTCTTGTAACCTTCGATGTGATACACACAACCAAAGAATATCTTCGGTAGAATGCTTAGCCATGCTATCTTTAGATTCATGCATACTCATGATTTTATGAAGAGCTTTATGCTTGGGCAACTACCTTAGGGAAGGTAGTTGAGATACGGCATGTGGAGACATGAGCGCCACATTGCCATGAGAAGGATGAAATGAGTTTTGATGAAAATCGAAAGTACTAAACAAATGTTTTAGACTGGGACGGCTGGATGATTTGGGTGGATTTCGGAAAAGGCAAGTGCCGACCCTGGTCAATTAAGGACCAAGCCATGAGATAGCCTGGAAACGAGCCAGTACAACCGTACTTCTCGAATGGGTATAGACCTAGCGAAGTAGATAGCCGAGCAGAGGCGGTACCCTTGCATAGTGGTTCTTATGTATGAGATGAGATTTGAAAGGGATGATGGGAAATTGGAATTTATTATAACTTGATGAATGAAGTCTTCCCTTACCCCGGGTGCGCCAGAACTCCTCTCACTGCTAGAAAATGACGGCTAGAGTGCATGACGGCTTAAGTTCATGGAGGGGTACTGCCAAAGTGAGGTTATCGAAAGGCTTTGCCGTGACCGTCTCATGTGTTGAGACGTAGGCTCATTTGTTGGGCTGTCGCGGAGTACGGGTAAAGTGTACATCCACTGCAGTGTGAATGAATCAATTATTCGAATAGCCGTGCTCGCGGATATTGAGCATCGTGACAAGACTTTCGCTCCGGCTAGACTTTAAACTTTAAAATGATGGGATGGGTTTGCATGATGATTCTTATTCACTGGTGGATCAACTTCTCGAGATGCGAGAAGGGGTGGACTCCCCAGAAAAACCATAACGAACCGGAGGCGGAAAGCCATCCTTGGAATCACGATGGATGGTAGACAGAACCGTCACCGACTTAATGAACTATAGAATTAAAACTTGACTTGGCTAGTTGTTAGGCTTGTGAAAAGAGTTGTGAAAATTGGCTTTATGCAAAATAACAACAGCCATTCCTTGAATGACCCTATCATATGCATCACTTCCGTGTTGGCTTGCTGAGTACGGTTGGTACTCACCCTTGCTATACGCACAAACCTTCGGATGGTAGAAATGAAGACTTGGAGGATCCCTATGCCTACTACCGGGAGGGCGAAGAAGCCGATGGCGCTTGCTAGGTCTTAGTCTCCGGTCGTTGCCTGTGGCAATTGACAAGCCGCTGCCTTTATTCCGCTGCCTTATCTAACTTCTACTTTTGGGTTGTATCTGGACCATGAGGTCCTATGTGTTGGATATTGCCTTCGGGCCTATTATTGTAATAATTTCGATGTAAGACTATTCATGCATGTGCACCTGATTATTCAGTACTGTATTTCGTGGGTACCAAACTACTCGATCCAGGGAAATGGTACTATGAACACGAAAGATTCCCGTTCCAAAAACGGGGGTCCACATGAGCATATTTGGAGGGTGCTGGCAGAGTTGAGCAATTTCTTTCATCAGCTCTGTGCTAAGGAGTTATCTCGGACCGTAGTTAAAGAAATGAAAGAAATGACGCCTGTGTTGATCTGTAAGTTGGAGAAGATCTTTCCACCCAGCTTCTTTAATCCGATGCAACATTTGATTTTGCACTTCCCGTATGAGGCACGAATGGAGGGCCCTGTGCAGTAACGTTGGTGCTATGGGATTGAGAGAGAACTAAAAGATCTTAGAACCAAATATAAAAATAAATGCAAAATTGAAGCTTCTATCGCAGAGGCATATGTTCTGGAGGAGGTGTCAAACTTCACAACAAAGTATTATGCCGACAACCTTCCTAATGTGGTGAAAATGAATCAACCCTTAGAGGGCAACTCGGAAGTGCAAGTGGTGCGACCTTCAAGAACCTGAACCATGAAGAGTGGCGATCTATCATGCACTATGTGTTGCTCAACCTTTCCGAAACGGAGCCGTACCGTATGTAAGTTGGCAATAACCTTGTTCTCTAGTAGTTTCTGTTATGCATCCATCCAACCTCCTTGTTCTCTTTTGTACAGTGAATTTCTTCAAGAGTTCTGGTGTAAATCAAGGGACCCAACCCCGCAAGAAATTGAGAACCTTCTAAAATAGGGTGCGAGAAATAGAAAGCTAAGTTTCATTTCTTGGTTGAAACAGAAGGTACTACTCAATTTCTCAGTTCGCACTTAGTTTGATATGCATAAGTTTTTTTCCCATGCGCTTGACCTTCTTGCTTGACCTTGCAGGCCCAAACCGATACTTCTATGAGTGCCGAGTTGAGACAAGTTGCCAATGGATTCTCCTATAAGGTTAAGTCATTTACCGGCTATGATGTGAATGGATATCGCTTTCACACAACTCGGCACGAGCAAAGTCAGCCCAATTGAAGAACCACAAATACCGGAGTCCTTACAGTTGGCTCCGATGGACTGGAGTACTATGGAAGAATTAAAGAAATTTACAAACTCGAGTTTCATGGTTGCAAACCTCTTGTGCCTGTCATATTTAAATGCCATTGGTTTGATCCTAAAGTAGTGAGACGGACCCCTGATCTTGGGCTAGTCAAAATTCGACAATCATCTGTCATGACAGGAGACGATGTCTATATTGTGGCTCAACAGGCCACCTAGGTTTATTATCTCTCTTATCCGTGCCAAAATGTAGCCCGACTTAAGGGTTGGGATGTTGTGCATAAGGTATCGCCACACGGTAAACTACCTGTCCCAAACAATAAAGATTATAATATAGATCCAAACACATACATCGGAGAATTCTTTCAAGAGGATGGGCTACAAAGGAGTTTTGTGATAGACCTAACTGCAGCAATTGAAATGGAAGGTGATAGTGATAGGGTTGTTGACGATGACGTTGGAGATGAAGTTCGTAATGTGAAGAACTTGGAATTACTTCAACGATTACATTTAGACAATGACAGTGTTGATGACTTGGATTCGGAGTACGGGATTGATTTTGTTTACAATAGTGATGATGAGATTTATGATCCAGCTAATCCCGATCCTGACGACTATTTCTAATACATGTATGATCCATACTGAATGATTTTATTATTTTGTAATACCATGTTATTTTGTAATTAAGTTCTGTTAATTTTGCACATCTCATTCTAAGTATAATTTGTATATCTGTGCTGACAGTTTACTCTTTTATTGCAAGTGATTGTACAAATATGGTGGGCGGTGGTGGTTTGAAGAAGACGGTGAGTGCGTTTTTCGGCAAAAAGAGTGGAGGACGAGGAGGTAGTGGTGGCTCTACTGGTAGTGGAGGCACGAGTAGTGGTCAGGGTGTTGGGAAGAGTCGACCGCGACGTCGAGAGCCGTCATCACCACCCGCTGAGGAGGACGAGGAGGAGGCGGGGGAGGAGGAGGAGGAGTCGGAGTCGGAGGAGGCGACGGATCAGGAGTCGGAGGAGTCACAGTCGGGCTGAGGAGGACGAGGAGGAGGCGGGGGAGGAGGAGGAGGAGTCGGAGTTGGAGGAGGCGACGGATCAGGAGTCGGAGGAGTCACAGTCGGAGGAGGTGATAGGTAGTGGACCGTCGACTGTTTGGCTGAGAGGTCCCTCGAAACTGCCAAGGCGACCACCTCTTCACAAACGGCTGGTGATTCGACCCGATGGGGATAAGTAAGTAACATTTCCATATGTTCATTACTTTTTCTAATTGATGGAAACTAATAATTTGTCTTAATCACTTGGGCAGGGATTGGGAGGTGGTCAGACCAGGTGATCACACATGCCTCGTCAACGGCATCATCGGTCTTTTATGCAATGAACACTTCCCTGGCATGGTGTACCATGCCGATAAAATGGAGCCTGCCTGGACGTGGGCCCACTACAAGTCCGCCCCTGATGTTCGTGATCTAATGGGCAAGGTTTTCGCCAACAGAGCGGAGCGGATCAAAGCCGAGCTGTGGGTACGTCTTCGTCGCATTACATTGTTCAACACATGATATTCATTAGTGTGCATTCTTGAACTAATGATTGGATAAATTGTGTCTGTATGTAGGATTTCTATGCACTTGATAAAAGCTTTACACAGGCCGCTGCAGATGTCGTGATTGAGAAAGTGGCAACACACCACGTGAATGACATGCATTATGAGGCGCGCCTGTAGGCTGTCATATCGCATTGGGCTGATGAAGGACATAAGATCAACAAAACCGAAGCAAAGAACCAAGAGCTTGACTCGGGAACAATACTTGGCGGTAAGTATAAAGCTAACAGACTAATTTGTCCTTAGGTTTAGTAAACTCAATTTGATGTCTTATGTCATTTAATTGATGATGTGCAGGCGATTCTGGGTTGGTGCGCGGGCCTAGACGAGTGCTGGGCAGCCATGGTGGACAGGTGGTGCTCCCCCGATTGGCAGACCCAGCATTTCGCGTGCCGTGGTCGGCGTTTGATGATGGAAGGTGCATCACACCGTCAGGGCAACAAGAGCCTCAAACGATACGCCCAGAAATATGTATGCAAATTCCTTTCTTTATTGTAACGCTGAATTCTATATAATTTCTAATCATATTGGTTGTTTTGGCAGTCCGAAGCACATGGTGGTCAGCCTATTAACACGTTCCAGGCGTATGCTCTGGCCTGCAAGGGCAAGGCGACGTCCGATGTCTCCTACATCCCGGACGACCCGCCCTCGGTGTACTGCAATTCACGCATGCACAAGCGCCTCACCGATTACTCAGCGATGACAAGAGAGATCCACGGGCCAGAGTTCGATCCGAGAGCCCATGACCTTGACGGTGAAATTGTCATGAGGGAGGAGGGGGCAGGCAGCACGGGCGGTTATGGATGGGGGACAGCGTGATCGACACGGGTAGTACTCCTACTCTCGCCGAGATTCGAGCGAGGAGCACGGGGTCAGGCCCGGGCATATGGTCACGCCCGACCCCTACACAGTCCCAGATGACGGCACTACAGGTTATTTCTATTTTACTTGTCGTCCATTGATTTTTACAAATGTTTGATTGCATTGTATCATTGGGATGCAATTAATAATGTAGGCCCAACTAGACGAAGAAAGGAGGCTACGGGAGGAGATGACACAAACGCATCAGATCTAGCTAATGGAGGTACAGCGGCAGCAACAGGCCCAGATGCAACAGTTCTATCAATACATGCAGACTCTTTCTCAGAACATGGGTCAGCCTCCGCCTCCACCAATGATGGTCTTGCCGCCTCTACCAGTTGTTATGGCCACTCCGTCAGCTCTTATGGGCACTTCTGTGAGTCACCTGAGAACATTGTAGTTTCATTTCATATAGCATACCATTGTAGCTTCATTTCACATGCATTCTACTTTCCATTGTGCAGTATGCCTCGTCGGCATCGAATGTTGGGCCTCAGGATGTGGATTTGTCGTCGGCGCATCGTAGGCCACCAACTATGTAAGCACCCTATCTCAATTTGTGGTTCTGGATGTTGTGAAACTACTAGAGAACAAGTTCTAATTGCATGTGAACCAAAGCACCGTATCTCTATTTGTGGTTCTGGATGTTGTGTATTTGTCGCACCGGAGTTAAATTATGGTTCAGGATGACTGTTGCGATATATTTGCCTATGATGGTCCTTGTGATATTGTCCTTGATGCTTCTTGCGATATATTTATTATGCCTGTGATGATGATTGTGAAATGCCTGTGATGATGATTGTGAAATGCCTGTGATGATGATTGTGGAATGCTTGTGATGATTATTGTGCATTGCCTGTTATGATTGTGTCTTTGTGATGAGTTACGGAAAGGATTAAATACATTAGAAGATCAGGATACATGTTTGTCTAGTGTAACACTCGGCAAAGAGGGATTTGCCCAGTGTAGCACTCGACAAAGAGGCTTTCTAGACCAATTTCTGACCATTGTTTGCCGAGTGCTGCCATTTTTTGCCAAGTGCAAGCACTCGGCAAGTATCTACTATTTGCCGAGTGCTCGCACTCGGCAATGTCTCTGGTCTTTGCCAAGCGTGGCACTCGGCAAAGATTTTACCGAGTGCTCGAATCCTCGCACTCGACAAATAGGCTTTTGCCGACTTCTTGTTTGCCGAGAGAGGTTTGCCAAGTGCTACACTCGGTAAACCTTTTGCCGAGTGTTTTGTGGGCTTCGCCGAGTGTCCTGGATACTCGGCAAACATCCTAAGTCCGGTAGTGTGAGTTTATCTATCTTTGTTAATTTTTGGTTGAGCATGTTCTTACTATTTTTGCACCAGCTACGTGTAGGCGGCGTGTAATCGACGCGCCCCATCATCTAGTACCAATATCATGCAGAGTGACACACATGCGTGAAAACTAAGTTTCAATTTTGTCATTCAAATAGTATACGATGATGTTCAAAAGAAAGCTCTCTATATTCGTACAAAGCTATATATAGAAGAAATTTTACTCTTTTATTAATTTTTTAAATATCTGCACACATATAGAATATGTGATAGATAAAACACTGAAAATGAAAAATCGTACCGACTCAATCGAACAATGAATAAAATGTGTGAACCATGCAATAAAAAAATATATCTAACACCCTCTCTCATACTCACTTCGTTCTCAATTGATTATCGTATCAGAGCGTGTACAAAGACTAAGAAAAACCAATAACTCTTTAATATTATATTTATTTCGATAACAAACTCGATAGGTACACCATCTTACTATTTTCTAGCCAATAAAAATCAAGTCATGTTGGTTGCAAATAGTTATATACATGGATGCATACCTCAATATCCATTTACTCTCATACGCGAATAACGAATAAACAGAGAGAATGAATACTATGTGATAATCATTTAAGAATAACCTTAAAAAAAGTTATGATGATAATTATGGGGAGTAAATAACAGACGCAACATATGATAGACCAATCGTCGTCCACACATTGAAATGTGGACCTAGTGACATCAATCAATCCGCGGATGGGTGTTGCCGGTATGTCGGAAAGGCATTCGGAAAATATTTTTCTTTAGAAATTAAGAACCCCATTCCCCATGGTCAAATCTGACAGCATGATATTGTATCGGCGGCAGCCAAACCCTAAGCTAGAACAGCCGTATATGGTATATCATGAGAAAAGCAAGAAAAGATATGGGGCAAAGGATTGATGAACCATGTCTTTCCCCCTCAATATAATACGGCATCCACCAGGCTATGGTCACACACACCACCAAATCAAAGCTGGCACACAGATCTGAGCTAGCTAGCTAGTCAGTCCCCCTTTCTTCTCCAACTCCAGCTGCACATCTCCGCCGCGCCCGGCAGCCGGCTCTCTCTGTCTATCTAATCGTTTTCTTTTCTTGGTTTTGGGTGGTGGCATGCATGGGGTAGTTGACAGAAGAGAGTGAGCACACAGCGGCCAGACTGCATCGATCTATCAATCCCCGTTCTTCCCGTCGACACGATAGCTAGCAGATAGAAAGAGAGGCCGGCGGCCATGGCAGAGGAGAGAGAGAGAGAGAGAGAGATGAAATGATGATGATGATGATACAGCTGCCGCTGCGTGCTCACTTCTCTTTCTGTCAGCTCTTCCCTGCTGCATGCATGCTGCCACTCTCCATTATCTACTGCTCCCTCTCCTCTTCTCTCTCTGGAGTCGCATCGATCTCCGATGAGATAAGGGCACGCTGCTGCTGCTGCAACTCGGTGGTGATAAAGCTAGGCAGGGCGGGACCTCGTCCTTATCTTGTACTGCAGGTTGGGGGTGTGCCCTACGTGCCATGAGCTCTCTGATCGAGGACGACGACGACGAGGAGGAGGCGGCTTTGGAGACTCTTATTTTGTCATGAGCTAGTACATGGCTTTGCCGTAGTAGTAGTAGTATACTCCTTTTGCTCTTCTCTGCTTTGCAGGTTTTGTCTTGGTTTCCCAGAGATCTGGGGGGAGGAGGACGATATGTTATGCTAGCTGCCTCCCTCCCTCGGGGGAAGGAGACGGCCGGACGCCCCCCTTCGCGCGTGACGATTTGATTAACCTGTACTAATTGGAGTGTGTGTTTGTCTCAGCTCACGCGATTAATTAACCTCGAGTCGATGGATTAATGATGTTGCTGGTGAGAGAAATTACAAGCGGATCCCAAGATCTGCACGCCGGTACTTGCCCTGTGTGTTCTTGCGGCTGCTGTTTCTTTTTTTTCCTTTTACACCTTTCTTGTGCGTTTTTGTGCTATCATCTCATGTGCTGAAAAGGGGAAAAAAGGACGGCCATGGCAGCAACGGTGATGTACAGATCTCGCAACCTGCGCGCCTGCCCGGAGAAGAGAGGAGCTTCAGTATTGCGGCTGCTGCCCAGATCTGGAAAGTGCGCTGTATAACGTACGTATTAATTCGTACTTGTTGGCTTGGAGATCTGATCTTATATATGTTGCTCATCGATTTCTGTTGATAGGAGTTTCTTGAGGTTTTTATTTGCCTGCTGTTGCGTACTGATTGTTCCATTCTGAAAGTGGCCGATTCTAACTATATGTATATATGCCAACATGCATGCATGCGTTTTTTTTCAAATTTATTTTTGAGGAATAAAAGGTGTTGCGCCGTTAATTACTTATTTCTTTGGATGTTCTTCTCACATATATAAGCAGCTACTTGTTATGTTAACAACTTAAGATGAATAAGATTCATTACAACCTGTTCTTGGTTTTAATGCTCTTTGTTATAGAAAACACTATGCAGACAAATCCCTTTACCTATATAGGACAGCAATATATATGCACAAATCAGCCGGGTGGGAGATTCTTATTTTATGAGATGAGATTTGATCTTCAGTTACATGATGATTCTTCTGCGATTTTGTATGGCTTTTAATTTGTGTGGAGACTTTCTAGATCTAGCTAACCAATGTTTAGGAACCCATAAGCAACTTCCGTTAATTCACACATGATGTTATATATTTTCGAAGCAAATTAAGATCAACCCTCTATCTTTTTTGCTGCACACTAATTCAAATTTTCCGTAGGTTCTCTCCCCCAATCAAACAGTTTTGATATGTTGTTTTCCACAGGTTCTCTCCCTCAATCAAAAGTAAATTATTTAGGAAAGTAAGGAGTGGGGTGTGTGTGTGTATCATGGGAAAATAAACTAGGGGATTTTATACCGGGAGTATAACACATATATATGTAAAACTTAGCTTTTTATGGCCATCCTTTGCTTCATCTTAACCTTTAACCATCCTTTTTTTTAATACAATTGGCATTTTTTTGCATGTTCTTTAGAAAAAGATATAAGATCTACTCATATGGATTTAATTTCATGTGGTCCCTTGATTCTGATTTATATGTATACTAACTTTACATCATGGTTGAATAGAATTTTCATTCATGTTCTATATACAATGGTTCTAATTAATTGGACACTATACAAGTTTCCACGTTAACAGGAAAAAATAGGGCCCTTGATCAAGTAGATTCTCTACGAATTTTTTTTCTTATTTCTGTCTACATACGATACGTCTGTATTTTCAGTGGTAACTGCTTTCTTCGAATTTGACCAATTAACTTCAAGAAAATATAGCACAACTAATAAGTTGAAGGTTTGCATCTACCAACGCAATAAATAATTTGCTATTTATCTTGGTTTATCATTAATGTTATTTGTTGAATAGACTTTTACATAAATAAACTGAATGTTAATTATCTATAACTTCTAACAAATTAAAAACAATGAATAAAAATTTTGTAAGATTATTTTAGTATGTGTGGCTATAAAATACTATTTAAGCAACATGTTGAGTCTATTAATTGGGCATATACTAATTGAGTACTTTGAGAGAGCTCCCGCATTAATAAAAAAGATGTAGCCATTTATTAGTTGGATGTAGTCATCATATATCGTGAACGTTGATAGTATTAAGAATAAAATCGTCTATTGAAAATATCATAGATTCTTTAGTTTTTACTACCATGAATGCTTTGGTATTAATAATTCTTAAACTAGAATTAATCAATAAAATATAAAGCTGTACCTATCTTGGACCTTAGAGCACATGCAATAGAATGGCCAAATAATTGTATTTTTAGTCATTCTAAAAAATTAATTCCCAATACAACATCTCTCATCCAACAGAATTTTTAAAATCTGGTTGTCTATAAATTCAAAATTGCTTTGGGCCTAATTTCGACGGCGTTGTAGAATGCGGCGGCGGGGGAAGGGAGGGAGGAGGAGCGCGGCGCGTCGGTGCGAGGAGGCGACGGGGAGAGGCTACGGTGGTGGAGGATGCGGCGGCCGTATACGAGGAAGGGTCAAGGAGGGGCGACGGTGGTAGAGGAGGTGGGGGAGGATGCAGCGGCAAGGAACGAGCAGGGCCAGGCACGCAACACCAAAAACGTGCGCGCAGGAAGAAGCGCAATAATGTGAAACTGATATTGGGCGTCGGACTCGTTAGCTATTTGTGAAGAACGAAAATGATGGGAATGAGATAGACAATCTATTAGAAGATAAATTTCGTTCAAATTAGTTAAATATAGGGATTCTAGAGGATATTGGGCAGCTATTGCATATGCTCTAGGAATTTGTTAGTTTCATTTCGAGATTCAAAATCAATACTAGTTTCATTTCGAGATTCAAAATCAATACTTAGTAAGTTGTAATTGACGTAGCTAGGCCTCTTCTAATTTTTATCTAACTAATGTTTATTATATATATAATTAAAATTTAAATATTTATAATATCAAGAATAATAGCTCGTGGAATGCCACGGATTGCTGACTAGTCATTATAATGAGCCATTTTTGTGATCTGTGTGCTACACCTGTCTCTCTGTGTGTGTAATCTTGTATGTGCCCTTGTGAACCCTTGATTTAAAACACACTATAGCAGAGTTCCTTTTGTACCTAGTCTTTTTGCAGCAGTGATTGCTCCATATATACATATCAAATTCACACTGTTTGTACAAATATTAAAGAGTTAATTTTGCAAAACAACAGAAATATTGACCAAAAATATCACATAACTACATCATATTAAGCCACAGTACCATAAATCTACAGATTTAGCCCTAAATAATATATTATAACTATTTTTTCAGCCACAGTATCGTAAAACCATATTTTTAGCAGTAGATTTTGTAGCAAAACTACATATTTTGGAGGTTAGATCCCTGACACTCCTGATATCTATATATTGTTCTGTGATAAAACAAGCACTCAATGTATAATAATTATCTGATACTATATATGGCATTTATCTGGCTGTAGTTCTGTGAAATATAGATAACATTACATAATTTGCAGAACTGAAATAATGTAGATATGCATGTTGATGTATTTTTTCTATATCTTATATGCACATATACCATTTACAGAAGTAATGTAGATTTGGTTAATTGATTTAATTTGTTTATAAATAATATACAGAGACCAACATTAACACTAAATATAGCTAGCTAAATGCCTCTTATTAGCCAAGTTCCTTGGTTGGGTGCGTATGACAGAGACCGGAGATATAAACCATTTTTATTATTAAAAAGCCATAGAGACTAAATGCCCTGAAACATAACAATTGTAAACAATTTTAAAGGGTTTTGATATCAATATATATATATATATATATATTCGTACTTATACAGCAGCAAAAATTTCTTAAGTTGAAATGTCAGTGTTCCTCTTACACCTGAGACCGATCTGCTGTATGTTTGCAGAATCTGTATTTTCTGCTTGCAGTACTACTATCAGCTCATTTACGTAACGTTCTTAACAAATTGGGAAGTAAAAATGCATGCATGTATATATAAGCTTTATTATTAGTACTATTGGTTAAGCTTGTTTGCTGCTACATCAACATGCTAACACTTTGCAGCATTTCAGATACCGATCACCATGTGGATGTGTACTCAGACGTACTTCAGCATGCTAACACTTTGCAGCAGTACAGATATCGATCGCCATGTGTGGATGTGTCCCGCTCGATCTCAGCTATCCATATGCCCCAACAACAGACAATCTGGCACGTGTTGGTAATTAAGCCTGAGTCTGGACATGTGGTGATTTGTACTCTGAATGCATGAACGTATGAGTCAGGGTCCTCCTTTAATTTGTTGGTCCCTAGGACAGGCTAGGAGTATATATGTAATGTGAATGAATGATTGAATGATATTGATTGATTTTCACCATCTGTATGTACTAGCTATCTTCGTCTTAAAGTATTAAAAAGTTTTAGATTAAATATAAATATTAATAAATAGGTAAAATTAAATAAAGAAGAATCATATGATTGGTTAAGAAGAAAATACAGGTGAAGAAATTGTATATTTTGATACGAATTTTCAAATGATATAAGTCGTTATATTTTAAAATAAATTTTAAATAATGTTATTATATTTTGATATTTAAAGAGTAGACTTTGTAATATCAAAATATATATGAGTAGTTTACAGACTAATACTGAACCATTGTTCTTCTGTTGCAATAGTTTGTAATCTATATATAACCTGTACAACTGATCTTCATTTAGTGTAGTGATCAGTATTTTCCTCTCATGTGATGCCTCCACATCACCTTAATTATCTATGTCCATTAGATTCACGCTTAACATCCCATGTCATTCCAAAGTCATTGTACCATTGACCATTGGATTTATTTTGGTTGGCCGAGATTTCTCTTAGTGGTACATGTTTCATCCCGTGCATTTTCTCCCCATCATGCACAACCATGCAACCCTCAATTAATCAAGCAAACAAGAGGTCACCAATGTCATGCATGAATCTAAACGGCCTTTACCAAATCAGGTATCTTCTTTTTAATTTTGTGTGTGTATATATATAACAGCCATTTATAGTTGTGTCCCTAAATTATATTAACATGTTATGTTTTGACTACTAGACAGTCCAATAATCGATCAATCATATCGACATTCTACCATAATATCATTTTTTCTATATGTCAAGTTTTCTTATAAATAATAATGTTTTGTATTTCTATTTCGACTTGAGTTGTAGCTAGCATTTTTATACATACCCAATGCCTCGTAAATTTTTTATCATCAAATTTACAAACATAAGTTTTATACCAATTTTCATAGCAACCCGCGAGAAATAATCGTTAATATACATTTGCAGCATGTTCAACCTAGCAAAGTTACTAATACAAAAAAATAAAAATAGTTTACCCTATTATCAGTGAATATGTATCAACGCATGCATCGGTCGTCCCATCACAAGACTCCAGGCGCATAGATGTGCGCGATAATTGCTAGTATGATCTTAACCCTACAAATTATTATGCCGTGGATACCATATTTCAGATTGGCAATCAATTTGACCTTTTGATCGCGCATGCAGTGACAAGAAGCCGCGCCGCAGAAACTCTGTATTCATCCTGACTCGATATCCTCCTGTTCAAATATAGGATTTGTGCATCATTAGCTTATCATAGATGTCACAGTAGTATTATTGTTATGATCAATCTTTCTTAATTATCTCTTCCAATAGACACATGTACTGTACAACCAAAGTATATTGTTATGATTAATATAATGAAGCTTTGCAAGTCTTAACCCCACAACTTTCAGACTTTTCATATGCTTCTTCCTAATCTGTCAATCTGTTGTCTACCCAAATTGATCCATTTTGTGTGGTTTTATTTGCAAAATCGTTTTCCTAGCTAGTTCATCTTCCCTTTTGAAGGCATGGTTTTGTGTTGTTTGATTTTTTTTCCGACGATCTATTAAGGATATTTTACATCTTCTGAACTCTGTCCTACCCAACTAACCAGTTTTTCAGTCATGCTAAGCTTGTAGTCAATCTATTTTCCAGTCATGCTAAACTTGTTGGTGACGACAAGGTGACAGGATAAAGGGATCATGATGACCAAACAAGTCGTTGGTCATCTATGAGTGGGCTAGTTTTCAAAAACTTTTGAAATATAAATAATAAATACGAAAGGGGCCGATATGCAAATAATTTGATCACTATGCCTATGCGATAATTAGAGTGTAAAATTTTGGAATAACTACAATTTGCTCGCGTTCCAAAATTAGGGGTTATGTGTAAAAATGCCTCGGTGGGCTTTTAGTTTGACCCGGGAATGGTTGGACGGAAGCAAGCAAACCTTTTGTCCCGCGTCCTCTCCTCGCCGATCAGCACCGGCATCACGGGCCGTGCTTTTCAACGGCCCAGGCAAGAGGCATTTTGTAGGGAACCAAAGTTCTGAACAGTGCGAAAACCTTGCCTTGGCCCGGTGAAAAGCAAAATTCTTTGAAATCGCTGAATGCACCTGATTTTTCTTGAATTTTGCTTCGGGATCTTCTTAGAGGGTTGCTTCTTGACACGCTGCATTTCTCCAATAAGACGGTATTAGTTCAAATCACAATGATCAAGCATATATAGTATAAGACCCTCAATTGGTATCCGTCGAAAACCTACTACACGTATCGATTTTTCAACCGATACCTATTTAACGATATATGTGCCTGCTTACAAAGGTGTCGATACCCCAAGAATGACAAGAAAACCGTTTATGGAATGACAGCCCTCTCGTTTGGGTTTGCATGCGACTTTCTTGCTATAGGGAAAAAAGTCCTTTGTAAAGACGGTAAAGGGCTGCCTACAAAAGAGTCGCAAGTGCCTTCCCTAACGAACGACCGTTAGCTGAGGGCCATGGATATCTGCCACGTTAAAAAATCACTTTCGAAGGATGTTCTTTAAAAAATCCCTCCTAAAGGACGTGGGACATCTGGTTATGTAAAACTTTCAAACCAACAATTATTTTCAAATATTTTAATAAAAAACTAAAAAGACCACTTCGTAGCAACATGATTTGGGCCGCGTCCTCGGGCCGAGAGAACGAGCCCGCAGAGAGTTTGGCCCAGTACATTATATGGGCCTACCATGTGGAAAACCTGAGCCCAATACGGCCCACCTGCTGCTCCCCTTTCCCCTCACCCAAGCGAAAGCCGCAAACAAATCCAATCCCCCACACCGCCGGCTGATGTCCACCACCGCCACCTCCCCGCACGGCGACTCCGACCACCACCACCACATCCGCGAATACGACGGCGGCGGCGAAGGAGGTGGAGCAGTGATGGCCGACGTCCTCTCCAAGGGCCGGGAAGCCTGCTACAAGGTGAGCGATTCATGGAAAACCCTATCCCTACCGCAGCGTCCGTTTCCTTCCTTACTGATGAATGATGATGGAGGCGGCGTTCTCTTCTCCCTCCAAACCCTAGGCTCGAGACGCCTTCTACACGTGCGTGGAGAAGCACGCCGACAAGAAGCCCACCGAGATCGCCACCATGGGACTCCTCTACCCCGCCGACTGCAAGAAGTCCCGCGCCAACTTCGTCAACAGCTGCCGCCCCTCCTGGGTAAAACGCGGCGATCCCTCGCACGATTCGCGTCATTCTCTTGCTTCTTCTTCTGACATTGGTTTCCTTTGGCAGGTGAAGCACTTCGACCGGCAGTACTCTGCCAAGAAGCGGGTGCAGCGGCTGCTCGACGGCGGCGACGACCGCCGGGGCCCCATCTCGCTCCCCCAGCCATACACGTTCAAGCAATAGGTAGCTAGCTCCGCTGCTGGTTCTGTCCCTCGGTACCGAGCTGAATTAGATCTTTGCGTCGGAGACTGGATGCGAGAGTATTGGTTTCAGATTTGGTGTTGTTAAGATGGAAGGCATACCTGCTTTTTAGTACTTTGCTAGGAATTGTGAATGGATGAGAGAGAACTTGCCTATGACTTTTATCGCTATCAAGGTCTTGTTGTAGTAGTGTTTATATCTTTGTTGCAATACAGTGGTATTGTCCATAATCCTCACTAGAACTTCTGCTCTCTGATGCTTTATTTCAACGGGCAAAGTTTAGAAGCAAAGATAAATGGTTCAATCAAGCATGTTGGCTTCATTTTCTCATTACCATCACGGTGCTGTTGTCATCCACATAAATGATAGTATGGTTAATAAATATTTGTAGTGTTTCCTGTTTGCTGTGTGAGTTCCTAAGTGCTACTTCAGTAGTCTCATTCACAATATTTCTCTTATATGATAAAATACAATTATCAACCCTATCCTCATATGTGATAATTCGAAATTTGAAATGCTGAGTTGATACCAATGATCTGCCACTGTTTTGTGTTATCAAATCAACGTCTCATTAAGTAATTCACATCTAATTTTGTTAAACTGTAAGAGAAGTTATTGTTGAATGCACATCTGTTTTTTGGTGCATTTTTGAGAAAAAAATGCTTAAGTATGCAATGTGGATTTTACCTATGCCTAGTAAACTGTTGAATGCATCAAAACATCGGGTGTTGGCTCTTATTGTGATTTTCCTTGGGTCCTATGGACAGATTTTGTTAAGTCTAAATAGACCACTTTGATCATCCATTAAAATTCTACACTTCATTGGATCGTATTAGGAGATGATTTGAGCATTTTTTGACTGTTTGCAACCTCTTGTTGCTTTATGCTGTAAATTCCTTGGACCCAAATCTCTGTGTAGTCTATCCAACATACCAGTTGGTCCTTTTCTTATGAGTTCTGCTCGGATTTTGTCTGTGAATATTGCTTTGGGTAGTTCAGCCTGTGGTTGATAAGACCAGACGACCACCTTTAGATAAGTTGAAGGCAAGATGCTGTGTTGATTTGTACGATGATGGGATGTAGTGCCATTTCAGGCTTACTCCCTACATGTAGTTAATGCTTAATGCAAATACTAAAATATTAATTTACGGTAATACTGGGAACTATTTAAACCTTTTTGCTTTTAGGGTGATCTGAAGAGAATTATTCCGTTATATGCTTGGGTTTCTCCTATAATTCTTTGATCTGCTCGTATGCATTGCTACACTTTATTCTGGTAATGTTTTGATGACCTGCGGTGCTATGCTTTACTTTGGTAATGATGTGTTTGTTTATACATAGATTCGTACTTTCGTAGTGCCTTTCTAGTTCTAGTAAATGCAATGTCATTTACCATGCAACATTCAACTTGCACATCCAGGATATCCATTCCAGGGTGTTGCTAGATGTGATGGATAATAAATTGGAGATGCAATAACAAAAAGGAGGGTTTACTTAGTTAAGTGAAAGTGTGAAACAGAAAAGCAATGTTACATACAAATGGTGAACTCTTTATGATTCATATGAACGATAAGTTTACAGAGAAGTATATATGAATTGCTTAAAATGCACGTAATTTGTATAGCTTTCACTGAACTACAAATCTGTGAACCTATTTCATAGAACTACATATTTAAGACATTATTGTGTCACTAAGCTACTGGTCTAAACTGAGTAGTCAAATACTATCCTTACTAATTGCTCCAGTAGGAATTTCTGGGTTTTAATTTTTGGGAAGTCTAATTTTTGTGTCATGATGAAGGCTGTTTTAGATTATCTTTTGTCACGATGGAAGGCTATTTTAGATTATTTGTTCACACGACTTGTCATTGCTTGCATGTTTGGAATTGGTTATTAGATCCAGTTTTGATTTTTTAGGACTGACTTCCTACTTATTGATAAGCTTTTGTTTCAATGTCTTTGTCAAAGAATCAAAATTGCTTTCGTAACAAATGAAAAATGCTAAAGTATGCAATGTGGTTTTATCTATGCCTAGTAAACTGTTAAATGCATCAAAACATCAGGTGGCTCTTGTGATTTTCGTTGGGTTCTATGAGCAGATTTTGTCAAGTAGGAATGGACCACTTTGATTGTGCATGCTCTTTGACTGTTTGCAACTTCTTATAGCTTTATCCTGTAAATTCTTGTGACAAAATATCCGTGTAGTCCATGTCCAACATCCCATTTGGTCCTATACATATGAATTCTGCTTGCATTTGTTTTGGGGTTTTTCTGTCAATCTTGCGTGGGGGTAGTTCAGCCAATAGACAAAACCAGATGATTGAATATTGTTATTTCAGTTTGACAAATCCATAGAGAACCACCTTTAGATATTAGAAAAGCGAAAGCAAGATCCCATGTTGATTTGTATGACAGGATGAAGCATTTTACACTGTTTCATGATTTCAGGCTTACTCCCTACGCAGTTAATGCTTAATACTTAAATATAAATTTATGGCAATACTGGGTACATAAACCTTTTGCTTTAGGGTGATTTGAAAAGAAAATAATTCTGTTATGTGCTTGGGTTTCTCTAATAATTCTTGGATCTGCATTGCTAGGCTTTATTCTGTTAATGTGTTTATGATCTTGAGTGCTATGCTTTATTTTGGTAATGATGTATTTGTTTATACATAGATTCATAGTGCCTTTGTACTTTCTAGTAAATGATATGTCATTTACCATGCCAAATTCACCTTACACATCTAGGATATTCAGTGCCAACGATATTGATACTTGATAGATGTGAGAGGTAATAATTTGGAGATGCAATAACCAAAAAGGAGGGTTCAGTGAAACAGAAAAGTTAATGTTACATACAAATGATGAAATCTTTTTTATTCATACGAAGGACACTTTTACACCGTCCCAAAATATAACAACTTCTAGCACTTAGAAATTTGTCCCAAAATATAACAATTTTTTCACCAATATTCTATTCCCTCAATCAATCACAACCCTCCACCATTCACTTTTTCCACTTGTCTCTACTTTTCAACCAATCATAACCTCTTCCCATTTAATTCTATCTACTTTCTTAATAATCGTGTCCAACTCTAAAACTTCTTATATTCTGTGACGGAGGTAGTATGATATATGAATTGTAAATTGCGCCTAAACTACACATAAAGCGTATATCTTCCAATGAATTACAGATTTATGAACCTATTTCATAGAACTACATATTTAAGACATTTTTGTATCTCCAAACTACTGCGTAAACTGAGTAGTCAAATATCTTTACTATTTTTGTGAGGAATTGTGGTTCGTAATTATTTGGAAGCCTATTTTAGATTGTTTATCACACAAGTTTTTTCATTACTTGCATGTTTGGAATTGGTTATTAGTTCCAGTTTTGGTGCAGAACATTTTTTTTGTTCCAACTTGTTGGACTTCCTACCTATTGCTATGCTTTTGGTTTATATGTCCTGTTCAGGGAGAAACTTGTCAAAGACTCAAAATGCTTTCGTAACCAATGGAAATGGTGACATTGGTTATGACTTAGGCTGGTAGTTTGTTTATGGGTATAAAATAGTGCTTTATAGTTATGTAAAATGGGTTTTGAAAGTTGTAATTATGTATCTGTAGTTATGTGAAATTCACACACATAGGAACAGTTTGATTTGAGAAACTATGGTTGATGTGGGAATCGCCACTACCCACAGGTTTTCAAAAGCCAAGCTTGTAGCAATAAGATTATTTGCCTAGTTTTGGGGACTACACTGTCTTTGGGACTTGCATTCCTTGTGCCATTTTACTCCAAATATAAGGTCAGAATTAACTGTGCACAGGGGCGGATGCAGCAGGGGAGCAAGTGGGGCGTTCTCTCTGTGTACATGCAGCTAGGCATCAGTGTTGAACCGTGTGCATGCAAGCCAAACATATTGCTTATGCCGCTTAATTAGTTGAGCTCAGGCGTTCTCTGAAGAAAGTAGTCTTAATATTTCATCTGTCATTCGTTGCTTCAGTTTTCTGCTTTGTTTCTATACAATGTTAAAGTACTTGTGTTTAGATTCACACTGATTTTGGTAATATCAATATACAACAAGCTATTTATGGACGTTTATTGGTTGGTAGCATCGCTCGCACTAATTGACTTTTATTTTTCGAATTATTTTGTTTTACTTGTTCTTTATATGCAGTTCATGTACGATTTAGGATCTCAAAAATATTCTCTTAAGTTGCTACCCTTGTATAAAATTATGTTCTCTTACTGTTTACTTAAATGGCTGCCCTTGTATTTGTTTTCCCACTAGCACCTCCTAAATTTTAATCATGCATTCGCCACTGACTGTGCATGGTTTCAAGGATGAGAAATCTTATCTTCCATCCCACCCACCCCCAAGAGTAAAATTTCATCCTCTATTACTGATATATTGTGAGTGCCTCCTTTTCTGGGATGTCTTATCTGGATAGGACTCCGTTGTTTACATGTTTTGTGTTGGTTTTGGTTGGTAAGGTTTGTTGCTGTCTCTATTGATAACGATGGAACACCACTCTATTAGAATCAGAGATGAATTGCTTCTATCCATTCAAGACGTAGATTTAAAATCAGTAGGGGCACTTGTGTACTACGTGTTCCTTGCTTTCTACTTATTCCTTTTCCCCCTACCAACTCATTAGTTTAACAGTTCCAGCCTCTTTGTTATATGCTCTTTGTTGCATCCTTTATTTTTTTACAACTTATTAAAATTTTATGAACCGTGACAGTCAATTACTGATTTAGTGTTTTATTATATGAGTTGTGGTGATCATGTACGTCTTGTGATTTGAATGGTACGGGCAAATAAGGACATCACTCTGTTTTTTATGAAGTTGCTCTCAGACCGGCAAATAATATGGCTCACTATTTTGCACGCCAGTGCCAACAAACACGGTTTAATTTGTAGGTTTATTCAATATGATTAATGTTCTGTATTCTAGATCTTTCTGTCGCCAAATTTTAATCGTAGATTCGTACATTCATTTTAAGTTTTGCTTTGCACTGTGTGCAGTTTGCTTAGCACGATTATATTGGAAGTGTGGGTTCACAACCTGCTGTTTAGGTAGCGAATTTTGCACAAATCAGTTGTGAACAGAAATATACTTATTCGGTCACTCTGGTTCACATGTAACAACAACAGGGAGGCTTCAGATTACACAACCAGCGAACACTACTGCTTTGATTTTATAGCACAGTGAACACTAACACAGTATGAACATTTTTCCTGCTGTTTTTCTCTGCGTTTTCCTGCCTCATGCTCGGATGGCAATCCCGCCCTGCACCTCCCCGGCGGTGGCGGCGGCCGTCTCCTTCTCTGCCACCGCCGCTGCCTCCTCTGTCTTCTCGGCGGCGAGCACCGGCAGGTGGCCCTTCTCCTGGAGGCACTTCACCGTCTCGTACAGCGACTGGCTCACCGGCCGGAACTCCAGCCCCAGGTCCCGGAGCTTCTGGTTCGACATCTTGTACGGCTGCTTCCTGGGGTTCTTCTCGTCGGAGCACCTGATGGCAACACAGGATCAGCAACAGTTCAGAGGTAATGTACAAAAATTTGTTCCTTTTTTTTCTTGCATTATCTTGTGATCTTTAACTAGGAAAATTATGTATGCATTAATTCAGGTGTAAACACGATTGGCTTGACTTGTGAGGAGCTTGAGATTCCTTGGTCTCCTTGGACCCAAAATCAATTCTGAGTTCCTGACCTGACATCATGCTACGTACTGGTGATCCTTAAAGGTAAGAGGTTTGGTAAGATTACGACATCAAGTTGACTGTTTATTCACGTACATGAGGTCAGGCATGGTATCTTTGAAACAATCATGTGGACAATTCGGGATCTTGAATAAATACGAGCCAAATTCAGCAAGGTTTTTACGGGATATACCCGTTGAAAAGTATTCGCAAGATGGGTGCTCTAAGTCCAATCCGCTGTAACGACGTTTTGACAAAAAAAAAAGCAAAGATGAATATTCCTTCGTTTTACTAGTTGCTTGTCAGATTGTGCATTGAAATCAGGCTTATTCCGATTGATTTTGTACTCCTAAATGTCAACATCTATTTTTTGTTTATGTATTTCTGAGTGAAGCTTCCTCTTGTAAAAAAGGAGTTAATATACTCGAGCATGACGTAATTTCTCTTTAATTAATATTACTATCATATCACTAGCTGAGTCGAGATAGAAAGAAGTGGAGCAAATGATTGGAAGAGGGACTGTCACGCTTGCTCCCAAGTATTTGTCTGTGGCTAACAACTTAATGATTTGGTGAGGCCCAAGAACCATGAAAAATTCCTAGAAAATTCCACTATTCCAACCTAGACTTTCCAAAATGGCCAAGATTGGTAGGACTTCTTCCCACAAGCAGCTAATTCTCAAAGCCAAAGGGTTTGCGGTTTACGTATGAAGACTTCGAATTTGCATCATTACGTACTCTTTTTTAATTACAAACGCCTCAATACTAGTAATAACAATTAGCAGCATTTCCATCTGATGCTGTTCATTAGATAACTAATCCTTGTAGCAGTTGGACACTAATTAAAACCATTTCCAAAATGTTGTACGACCGCAACGTGCAAACAAAAAACTTCAGGACTCTGAAGTCATGCGTGCATAGGCGATGACAAAACACTCTCAAAGGTTGGTTAGATTGCCAACGACAATGCAGCCACAGAATAAACGAACAATCTGACACGACGCAGGCGACCAAACTTTGGATCGCAACGCAACACCGCCACACGGAATTTTCAAAAACGCTCTCTCTTGATGCTACGCATTTCTACCGCGTTTCGTGATCGATCGTGCTAGTGATCCCGATGATATGATGCTCTCCATCATCGCTGATGCGATCGACAGGAAGGAGACAGACTAGAAGATTAGCAGAGGGTTTGGTTGTGGCTTACAGGGGAATATATCAATCCTCTCACACCAACTTTGGTCGACATGGACGTGTGCAGATTTTGGTTTACTTGTGCGGCACAAGTTGCCTGGAAAATTAATCAGCTTTTGCCACCAACACAAATCTCTGGATCTCATGTACATGATCATTATGTTGTTTGTTCATACGTGTGTGTAACCTAGTGCGATGAAATTGTTTAGAATTACACAGGCACTAATTTGATTGGGCTGTTTCTTTCAGTAACAAACTCAAGCTAGCTAGCGTCAGGCCGGAATGAACGGAGTTGGTTCACCTGAACCCTAGCTGATGCTGCATTTGGTGATGGTAGGCAAGTCTTATCCATCCTTACCTACCAATCCCATCTAATTAATTGCTAGCAGTTGCTACCTAATTAGTCATTAGTTAATGGATAAACACCCCTTTCAATGAGATTAGAGAACAACGATGAACTAATTAAGCAGAGACATGAAGTTCATAATCAATTTAGACGGTGTTTCTCGTGACTACAGACGGACCAACTACTACTATAATTAACTATAGTTAACAACACAGCGTTAATGCTGACAGTTAAGAGAATACCCAAGGTTGAAGTAAAACTTTATAATTTTAATTATCAAAGATATTTTTAATTTAAAGACACAAGAACAACATATATAGATTTTAATAAAAGTAAAAAATATTTATTTATTATATACAACATAATAAATAAAAAAGTCCATTGTACTCCTCCGGACTTTTTCGCCGAGCACTTAGCCCTCTAAATAATTTGTTTGTTGGCTCATTCTACACCCCGAACTATTTAAAATGGTTCCTTATTTTGTATTGATATTTGTCTCTTTTATTCCTCTTTATATATGTCATATTTTGCAATGAAATTTGGTAAGAATAATATAAACATTATAATTTATCTCTCAATATTTTTTTAATTTTTAATTGCTGTTTACATAGGTTGAAAGCACTGAGACTAATTTAAATATAGATAATTTAAATTTTAATCAAATAGTCATAAAAATTTAAAACTATTTAAAAACTTTCATAATGGTGTCATCTATGGTACTACATAATTAAAATACTTGATTTATTTTTAATAGTTTAGGGGTAAAATAAGAAAATAAATAGTTTAAGGGGTTAAAATAATCCAATAAAATGAGAAAGTAAATTGGACTTTTTCTATAATAAAAAATGTAATACATATTTGGAGACCGTGTCATTGTCTATAATAATAATAAAAATATGTAGTCAGCATGACGGGGGAATGTACTAATGACGTGATTAATTAGGAGAAGCCGGACTACTAATACCGATAGTTAATCAACGATTGATAAACTATAGTTAACACAGAGCTAATGCTGATAATGAAGAGATTAATTAACAGCAATTCGAAGTAATTAGGAGTAATGAATTTACCTGGTGGGGACGGGGTACTCGGGGAAGAGCTTGGCGAGGATGCGGACAACGCCCTCGCGGTGGAGGACGGACTCGGAGCAGAGGAAGCGGCCGGAGGCGGAGGGGGAGTCGAAGACGAGGAGGTGGGCGGCGGCGACGTCGCGGACGTCGACGTAGGCCTGGACGGCGTTGGCGAACTTGCTGGCGGAGCCGTCCAGGTACTTGAGGATGTGGGCGACGCTGGCGTTCACCGTCGGCTGTAGCAGCGGCCCGATCACCAGCACCGGGTTCACCACCACCAGCTCCACCCCTCGCCGCCGCGCCGCCTCCCACGCCGCCTGCTCCGCCACCGCCTTCCCGTAGCAGTACCAGTTCTGCACCATTTTTTTTCTTTCCTTTTTACTCCACAGAATTAACTACTGCAAATAACATTGGTTGTAGTTTCGATTGAAGCAAAGTCCTAGCTACCCATCTTAATTAAAAAAAGAACTTCGGTAGTAAAAGGCTTTTGCAAATGTTTTTTTAGAAAACACAGTAAGTTTGGTGTTCTCAACATGTGTATACTCATCCGCACACCTTTCTTTATAATCATCTTCGAACTAATGAACCAGTATATCTGGATAATTGACGAAGACTATTGCAAAGCTATTGCATATATTGGGTGAATTAATTAGGACATGCTGATAGAATTATGATGTGAAAAATCGGTAGTTTTTTTCATTTAGAGAAGAATTAATTACTCTGTGGGGGTCCATAAGAAAACTATACGGAACGGTACAGTTTTAGGTTTGGGAGTCAAGTTTCGCTTTCATATATAAATCACAAGAAATTAATTTGAGTTTCGCTTTCGTATGCACCTGTTAGATTTATTTTCATAATTTGCAACGATGGAGGCAAGTGTGTGTGTTATTCTTTCTGCTTGCCGAAACATGCCAAATCTTTTTAATATTTATGCTAAAAACATGAAAGATACGATACCTTCGGCGAACAATATTTCGTCACTCCTAACATATATTGCTTTGAAAATTATTATATATTTTTTTGCGAGGAAGAACAATAATACATACTGCACCCTTTGAAAGTTAAAACATTGAAAAAAACAGAGCTTCAAATCGAACAAAACTTGGAACAGCCTGCATGAGCTCATAGTTAGGAGTAGTACAGCAGCTCTTAAAATAGTTTTTCTTACAGGTAAAAAATACTTGAATTTTTCCCGACGGATAGCAATGCAAAAAGCCAAAAACTGTTCGCAAGGCAAAACTTTTCCTTCCAGAAATCAACAAATTAGAGGCCAATCACTCGGTTCTTGAAAATCGTGACCATATGCATGCATGCATTCAGCTAGCTACAACTGATTAATTAACGGTTGATCGTTGACGCATCGGTAATAAATGACGTGCTAGTGTTCAATTCCAGTGGCTGGGTGCGTTGGACTTCTGGTTATTGTAACCCCTATGTCGCACATGTACTGCGTTGGTACTCGATTAACTGCGTCGATGCTGAATGCATGTTCGAAAATTCCATATAGTAATTTAACTACTAACCACAACAATCGTGAGGTACAACTATCTCAAAATTTCCAAAATAGATTCTACTATCTTATGATATTATAAAACTAAATAAAACATAACTAAATATATTAAAATTGCAGTTTCCATACAAATTATTGTGGATAGTAATTGAAAAAATTAAGTGCACTCCTATATATTTTCTCTCGTTTTGATTTTTTTAATTTTTTAAGTCTGACTAAATTTATAAAAAATTTAACCCCTAAAACACCAATTTAGTTTAATTAAATATAATATTGAATGTATTTTGATATTATTATTTTTTTGAAAATGCTACTATATTTATCTATAAATTTGATTAAATTTTAAAAAATTTAATTAAAAAGTAAAAGCAACTTATAATAGTAGTGCAGTTGCTATATGAACTACAGTAGGAGACACGAAATGTATATCATCCACAGATAAAATCGTACGTCCAAGCTAATCATGATCACCTCATAGCTAGTCCTTCATTGTAAGGCAGAGAAAACTCCCGAGGTGTCACTAAGCTACATCGCGTGTTACGTGACGTCGATCTGTTCCTACCATATCGATCCGGATTTGTACATGCTTTACGTGAGTAACACCCAACTTAATTTCACCATGCCCCTGCACTCCATTTGCCGGTGCACGTCGCTAGTAAAAAAAAGGATAGAAGCTTTTAATCTTAGTGCTCACGTCGACACTGGCAATCGATCGATGAGCGCCTGTCTTGGTTGGCTCAAAAGCCAGACATAATAATTCTTTGAGTCACGGTTGGTAGCTAGTGGCATGTAATAATTCATATCCATACAAGTTTTTCTAAAATAAATTCTCAGTGAAATGAAACAAGCAAAAGGTAACAATAGCATGATGCAGCAAAAGGTATCCAAGACAGGAGTAGTACGTGTGCAAGGGCAGAGAGATCATCAAGAAATTAAAGTAGCACGGGACTAGCTAGTAGATTTGCAGATGCACCTACCCTGGTTTCCTTGCAGTAGTCGAGGTCGCTCCAGCAGGACTCGTCGACGACGACGTCGGGCCCACGCTTGGGGTCCATGGTCACCGCCCCGATCGACGACGTGAACACCACCCGCCGCACCGTGCCGGCCTCCGCCGCCGCGTTTATCACGTATTCCGTCCCCCTCACCGCCGGCTCCACCATTTGCTCCTGCATGCAAAGCAATGCGCTCGATCGTGTCAGTCGCCATGTGGTCTGGCGGGCCATGGATGATATGATATTTCGGAGGAGAGCACAGGGAATCAATCAGTCATTAGTGGTGGCGTTGCCGTGTCGGGCGGCGGCTGTGAGGTTTGTAATACGTACGGGGTCGTCGGTGACGGGGGATGCGGTGTGGAAGACGCCGTGGCAGCCGGCGACGGCGCGGCAGATGGCGTCGTAGTCGAGGAGGTCGGCCTTGCAGAGGACCAGCCGCTCGGCGGCGCCGTCGAGCGCCTTCAGGTGCGCGTTCTTCGGGTCATCTGCAACGCAACACCACCACGCACACCCATAGTTAAGTTTAAGCCTCTAGCTAAAACGAAAGCTAAAACGAGTAGCTTATGGCATCCGGCCGTGTGCATGCCTGGGTTCCTGACGGTGCCCTTGACAGTGTACCCCTTCTCCAGCAGCAGCTTGACGAGCCACGACGCGATGTACCCGGCCGCGCCGGTCACGCACACGGTCTGCCCGTTCCCCGGCTGCACCGCCGCCGCGGCGGCGGCGCCGGCGTCGGCAGCGACGGCGTCGATCACGGTCATCTTGATGAACGATCGTTCAGCACACTACAACACTCGAAGTAGTTGTTGCTACTGGCCTGCTAGTTCTAAAGATAGCAGAGAGAAAAGTTTGGATTAGTTTTTTTAGATCGACCGGGAATGAGTTGGTAGGTTAATTCGATTTGGTAGCTGGGATTCTTCTGGGGAGGGGATGTGTTGGGCGTGATGCCGAATTTATAGCCCCAGGAAAGCTCAAAGCGAAGCCGCTCCCTCCCTACACCCGCGAGTGTACCGGCGAGAGTAGCTGAGAGACATGGAGATGGACGCGCGCACCGCGTGTGGCCGGGTGGCCCGCGACGGTGACCCGGGGTTAGGTGAGGCCTCTCGCCCACGCGCGCCGTCACGCACGCCGTGGTCGACGCCGTAACGACGACTCGAACGCCTATTTACCACGGGTTTTCCTTGTAAACCTACGGTCGCGACACGCCGGGCCGTCTCGCCCTCAAGTGGCCGCCGCGCCGCGAGCGCCGTTCACCGCGCGACCCGGCGCCCGCGCGCGCGCGCGCGCGCTGGGGGAAACCGTGGAACGCCCGCGCGATCACGGCTGAGCTGAGCCGTTAGCTTACGCACCTATTACGTCTGACGGATGGCGTGCCACTACCTGCTGCAGCTTAAGATAGTTAAATTGCTAAACCTGCCGGTCAGCTAGCTAGCTAGGCCGATATTAATTAGTGGAAACTTTAATTAATATTCCTGAGAAGATGGAAATAGAGGTAAAATTAAGGCCCTGTTTACTTTTAAGTTTGGATGTAAACTTTACACCTAAAAAATTTTGAGAGTAAACTTTACACCTAATAGTATTGTTTACTTCTCATGTGTAAAGTTTGTATGATGTTATAAAAAAGTCAAATTTATTGTGCATGCAAGAGTAGGAGTGAGCAAGCACTTTTCCAAAAAAATTCTGCACTTTTTGGCTCTCAAACCTCCCAAATCCAAAATTTTTACACACCAACTTTACACCCATGTGTTTACTTCCAAAATGCCAAAAAGTAACCAAAATTCCAAATCTTTACAAGAATTTACATGAAGTAAACAGGGCCTAAGTAATGAAGTACAATTAGTTTTCGACGACGATGGACAAGCGATAGGTCGGGTTCAAAGCAATTAAGGTGCCAATATTTTGTCTATCAATTTTTAGTTTAGTGAAAACAATGTTCATATTTTAGTATATGCGATCGATGATTGATCGGGATTCAATCGGGACCAGCCGATCGATCGAGAGAAGGACGTACAGGATCGATAGAGATGCTCAGTTTGCTCATCCGAGCTGGTAGTTGTGCTAGCTAGATCAAAGATATGAAGCCAAACTCCACGTGAAGGATTGGTAGCTCGATTACTACATCAGCATGACGTCACCGGAAGCCTTTTTTATTTGAACAAATCCCGAAAGCCCATATTGTTAACACTGAGTGCTTATCTCAACTGCCCATGCTAATTAAAGAGGCATTGTCTTCTGACTCGATGCAGAAGAGCCAGAGCAAGAATAGAAAACCGCATGTTAATTAATTAGAGAGAAACAAAAGAATGTGAGCGTGTGTATGGGTGGCGAAATATTGCAGTCGCATAGTTTAATCATGCATCGGTTAAAACTTCTCGTCAAGTACGCATGACTAGAAAAATCACAGTTTTTAAAGCTTCCTAAAAAATATAGTTCTTTTTTGGTCGAAACAGATCATCTACTCAATCTCCACGTAATAAGAGTTGTTGCTGGTTCTATTGCTGAAGATTCTTCATTTGATTTTCTTTGTTTAGATTTCTTAAGCGGGGACCTTTTGAGTCTGAACGTGTCCAGTGTTAAGAGATAAAGGAAGAAGAGCACCTAAATATTTGAGGTCTCATTTAGAACAAAATAATCAATGCTTCAATTGTTCATACGTAATTTCTGCTAAGATTCTGTGGAACTCATGTGTTCCTAACAAGGCCTAAGGAGAGTTCATCAATGATTCTTTGCTTATTCATGACGACTAGTTCAATTCAAAAAGTTCAATTCAAAAGCTCAAGCTGATAAAAATTTGAACTCGGGATATTTGGCTTTGACATCATATTGAGTTACATGTATCAATCAATTCAATCTAAAATCTAAAGTTGACGAGTAAAGTTAGGTAATTCACTTTATAATCCAACAATGTTGTCTCTAAACTAAAATCAATTCTTGCATTCTCGCAGCAACAGCAACAACAACAATAATAATAATATCAACTCCTACATACCTTGTACAAAGCAGGGTTCTATATATCAGTTTGCACATTTCTTGGGGTCCGATAGAAACGAAATTTTAAAATATTTTGGCCCAATTTTAACAAATTTAGCCAAATTTAACAAATTATGTTAGAAATTCACAAAAATGTAATATATATATAATTTTCGGGAGAAATAGTTTGGTATTACTTGGATGAGGGATTTGGAACCAAAATATTGAACCCTGATGCAAAGCTATGCACTATTGTCATCAAGCCTTCAAAACTCCTTAAATTTTATCAAAATCAAGCGTAGTGTCCTCATGAAAGTGCCAACTTTGTTTTTTATGTCTTTCTTTACACAACCCTCACACCAATGATAATAGCCCTCAACTCAAGTTATGTACTTCCTCCGTTTCTAAAAACATAAATATTTTCAAAGTTAGACATATGTATTAAGAAAGTAGTTAAAAGTAATCGGTAAAAAGTCATAATTGGTTATGACTAGTTAAGATGAGAGATAGGTAAAGAAATAGCTTTATTTTTGAACAAAACTTAAATAGCGAATAGTTTTATTTTAGAGTACTTTCTCGAAAGTATATGTATGTTCCTATTTTTTTAAGATGGAGGGAGTACGGATTTGGCGAGCTCCTCATGAGACCGCCTGGGCCAGCTAATCAAGGGTTCAAAGGCACATCAATTTCCAAGGTTTGCAAATGTGGACTACTAATTTTGTTCCAACAGCTGGAATCAAGCCAAGATCTATGAGTTTGATCACAATTAATTCGTTCAGATTTGGTTGGTTTAGTCAAAATCATTTGGTTTGTTGATGGATGATAGGGTTATTTAGGGACTTTGGACTTCATGTCACTCTTCCGATTGACGCATTTTCAAATGCCACCCTTCCAAAAGACTTTGATAATTTGCCATCCGAAGCCACCAAACCGTTTCCATTTTACCATTTTAGCTAACCAACTCATCAATCTAGATAAGAAATGACTTTGGTGCCCTCATCTTCTTCCTATTCCCGTTGCTTATCCAATTAATGGAGGAGAAGAAAGCATGAAGGAATTGCGTCGGCACAGGTTAGCTGGCCATCCGTGAACCGATCACCGGTGACTTGATGTGGAGGGGTGGCCTCACAACCCGAGCCCAGTGCCTCCAGATCGGTCAACGGCACGGCGGTCAGCGTCCTGAGCTTCGGCGCTTCCAGATTGGCCGACGGCGTGGTGGTTAGCGTCCTGAGCTCTGGAGCCTCCCGACCGGCATGGCTCCTCGTCCTTGATTCCCTTTGGCGTGACGAAGATGAGGGAGTAGATGACGATAGCAGGAGGATTGCCGCCCGCAGTCCTACTCGCTTGGAGGGCCATGATTCCTACCCTCCCTTTTATAGCTCAAGGGAGGCAGTTACAAGAGGACTTGCGGGCCAAGAAAGCTAATGAAAGTGCATCTAGCCCTCTAAGTGGGTTTTGGTTTTTAATAATAATTTGGTTAAGAGACTAATACGTTTAATTGAGATGTGTGCAGGAGAATTAGTCCCTAGATGCTTAGTTGTGCAAGTTTTGAGAAAGGAGAACCCTCAAACATCAATTGCAAAAAGGAGAAAAGATTCGACGACAGTTTATAGTTATATTTTTTCTTGAATCTTGAGTTTTAGGAAAACCGTACTATTGAGAGGGGTGAAACTCATGCCATGAGATGATCTAAGTGCTCTTAGTCAGTATATCCTTGAGTGAGATTTTTTGGAGCGATTTTTGGAAAATCACTCCTTCCACGGCAGAGCAGTCCGATCGGAAGTTTTGGGGTTCCAAGCCAAAACTTCAGGACTTCATCACCTCGTAGCCAAAACCTGTGTACTAAGTGTTGACCGAAACTTTCAGTAATCCTAAACCGGAACTTTCGGATAGTATTCCAGCTGAGTTTGTGAGTAACGGCTAGATGACGCAATCATGTACCTATATGTATCCGACCTTGTTCCCAGCTCACTTTTGGCCATCCAACTTTCATTTTTCAGTCCCCTAGCCTCTCCCATGGTGTTCTAGCCCATTTCAACTCAATTATTGAGCCACATAACCAAATTTGTAAGAGATTTGAGTGTTTGGAGGGATTGTGAGAGTGAGAGAGCTAGATAACTTGAGCACTTGATGATTCTTGTAGGGCTTTAGAGTGGTGCCTATTACTCTTGGAGAGCAATCTCCTAGACGGTTAGGTGTCTCCCGCGAGCTTCCGAAGAATTGTGGATTGACCTGAGAAAGTTTGTGAAGGATCACCTCTCCTCCGCAAGGAAACGAGGTATGAATAGTGTAAAACCAAGCTGATTATTAAGAGGTTGTCTAGGTAGAGCAACTCACGTTTGTGGTTTGTGCTAGAGGATCAAATTGGGATCTTTGTAGTCATTTGATCTCTAGGCAAGAACCTAGGAACATTGGAGTTGAAGACCATAGACTTCTTTCTGAGGATTTGCTTGGTTAGGCAAGGGGTTAATTGAGACCCAACTCCACGGAGTTCCTCAATGGAGAGTAGGATTCTTTGAATCCGAACTTCGAAAAAAATCCTTGTGTCTTGTGCGCTATATCTTTATTTCCTGTTGCATACCCTTATTGCTTGTCTGTACCTTACTATTTCTAGCTATAAACTTGTGTAGAAATAGTTTAAATTCGAGTTCAGACCCTTTTAAGTCATAGAACACCGGAAGTTCCGAACAGGAACTCCGGAAGTTCCGGACTGCTTGCGCTGACTGGAAGTTCCAAGGTTCAAGTACCGAAAGTTCCGGTGTCTGTGTGTTTTAACCGCTGTATTCTCAAGAAAATTACAGGATCGCCTATTCACCCCTCTCTAGGCGACATCTACGGGCCTTCAGCTAAGACTAAAGACTAAAAAGTAAGTACAAACAACATCTGAAAAGTACATAGAGATCCTTCGGGTCCTATGCATCGTGGGCATCTCGTGCTCTATCCGCCTTAGGATCCATCCTCCGCAGTGAAGGGTTATGCGGCGGCTACGAAAGCTAATAACGAAAATTTTCTACCGCGCAAACCAGGAACACTTGCAAGTAAGGGTCGATAGATCGTTACCGATTGGAGTAGAGTGCAGCGGATTAGCCAATCAGGAGCTATCCGATCCAAAACAGTGTCAGCCAATCACAGCCGATTCGCTGACAGCCGATCCGACGTAGCCAATTCTCGATGCCGGAGCTGATCCCTTCTCAGCCGACTCACCGATTCCACAGCCGATCTGCCACAGCCGCTTTGCTCCGATGCCTCTGACCGCAGCCGATTCATAGCCGACGAACAGCACTGCAACGTAGCAGCGCCTCTACCGGTATCCACACGTCCGGGAACAGAACACCTAACACCCGTGTGCTAGCACAAGATGCAAGACTAGGGTTTGGCTCAGAAGTGGGGAGGGTTTCCGTGGAGATTGATCTCGCCGACTTCTGTTGCACCAAATCAGATTGATTCGGTTTAATTGCATGCAGCAACTCTCCACTCCTCACCCCTTTATATAGAGTTGCCGGTTGGGCCTAGAGGCCCATTGGGACTCTATTTTGAATCGGATCTCTATCCGATCGAGCCGTATCCGAGTCCAACTCGAATACCTGTTCTTATCCCCTTAAGCGTGCGACCCTGTAGGTTCAGGTATACTCGGTTTCGGCCCGAGTCAAACTCAGTCGACCGTCGGCTCGAGTCCAACTCAACCATCTGTTAACAGCGGCGCCTAGCAGCACATATTGACACCATAATATACAAGAATATAATATCGGCTCTGAACCTGTAATGTGTGCACAAATCCCTTTGCCTCACGATACCAATTAAGCTATAGGCAAGATGTGTGTGCCATCCCTTCAATAGCTTAACCATTCACTCGAACCATATTGGATTATCTGTCAGTTGATTGACTCCTCAATCAACTCAGCATGGCCATGCACTTCCATAATCCATTACCTCGAGGGGCCTAGAGATATCTCTCCAAAGGAGGGGCAAATTCCATCTTGATCATTCACATCACACTACATGTTTCATAGCAAACCCGAGTACTACTTTTATAATTATCCAGTTATGGAATAGCGTTTGACAGTCTCAAAGTAGGCTACTACACATGTTGAAATCCATGATGATCTCAGGTCTAAGGACTTTGTACCAACACTACCTGAGACCAACTAATGGCACATTAATTCATGTAGTGTCTCATGGTGGGTCTATCTAACAACATGTTGTCTAACATGTGTCCATATTTATTGATTTGGTATCTCCATACCATGATCTATGAGACATGATCATCAATCAATAAACATGTCGATCTTAAAATCATATTTGTTCCAATAGTATGACATATGATCAAGGATCGTTTAAAAATAGATTCATACATAAAGAGTCTCATAAATAAGTCATGTACTTATTGATCAATACAAGATGTCTATTTCATGGAACTGAATAACACTTTATTTATTTATACATAAACATTGATCATGATATCCAACATCTCCATGTTGCCTCTAGAGCATATCACTAACAGCAGGTACCCTCTGCGCAGTCTTTGTCGGGTGACATCATCTTCTGCCGGGTTGTCCCCTCCTTGTCTCCTGTGTGAACCTTGCAAAGCAAGCCTTCCTCTCCGAGAAGATCTGAGGTCGGGCCGATGAGCTGAGGTCGAGAAGGAATGCCAAGGTCGGACCTAGGAGGAGGTTGGGGCGGCCAACCTGAAGAGGAGGTCGGGCTTTCGACCCCGTCCCAAGGATTTTCGGTCTGATTTCAGCTGACCTTAACTCCGCTCTGTGAGCTATCCCGGGGTGACATCCTTCACAGGAGGGTTGTCCACGGTGGGCCGGCTCACCATCTCCACCTAGAGTGACAAGGTCAAGCGTGACCATGGCCGAGCTCCTCGTCCTCGATCCCCTTCACCAGATTGGGATAAGTAGGAGGAAGAAGATAATGGCAGTGTGATCATTTGTCCTTTGGTTTTGCTGAGTTAGCTGTCGAAAATGGCACAATAAAAATAATTTAGTGGGTTTAGATGGTAGTAAATAATCAAAGTATTTTGGAAAAGTGGCATTTGAAAATACACCATCTAGAAGAGTGGCATAAAGTCCAAACCCCCGATTATGTATACATCTTGGCATCCTTCTCTATCTCTTTCCATGATTGTTGATGGAGGCAACTACTGCATCAGTCTAGCATAGGTTGGCAAACCATGGGTCAATATCTGTCGTGAACCGTCTTGTATGTTTTTTGGCTTGTGTTTCAAGCTGGGTAATGGCAAAAGTTACCTGATGTAAAAAAAATGGGTCAATATTGGTAGCTGAAACAAGGAAGTTATGCAAGAAGAGCAGATAGGGTGAACATGGAAGAAAAAATGGCACTAGTCCACGGGCTAGTCAAGCAAAGAGTGGGAAAAGGAACTTTTAAGAAGGAAAACGAATACGGTACTTGACAAAGTATATGTATGTACCAAAATTTTGTAATATAAATTTGAAAATTCTAAATACCTTCTTAAATTTTAGATGAAAGCCCTATTACCCTAAAAAACTTTAAACTGGACATCCAACTCCCTAAACTTTTGCAATGCCGTTCATATTACCCTTCTAAGGTGGTTTTAGATGGTGGCTTTGCATATTCTGAAAGCTTAAACGAACAACTTTATAAGATATTTACATATTGTCAGTTATAAGTCATCAGTTTATATTTATACGGTGGTACCATACAATTATTATGTTGGTACTTGTTTATAAGTGAGAGCTAACAAGAGTATATATGTGTGTGTCCAATGTTTATGTCCGTGATCAAACTCATCTAACTTATATATAAATTAGACAAAAATCATTATGCAAACTTTAGAGGTTGAATGTCCGGTTTCAAAATTCAGGGAACAGACTTAGATCGGAAGTTTAGGGGTACTTAAAGTTTTTTCTGTAAATTTTAATACCTTGAGGCAGTTAGTACATAGAAATAGAAATAGTTAATATGATATCTTTCAATACATAGTATAATTACCCTTTGAGAGGAGTCGAGCGTAAAAACTTGTTTTCATAGACAACATAACGAACCCTCTCATATATGGAAGTGGCATGGAATATAATGGCAATATCCAAATTTTCAACCAATTAAGTGTCACTGTGCCTTTAAGTTTCTTAGAAGGTAAATAAGAGATTATGACAAAATTTTTTGAAACATATTAACGCGCATATACTCACCCTTATAAACACACACACACATTAATTCTATATGAGCATATCCGAAGACTGAGTCGACATATCTTGAGATTGACGAAATCATCACACGTGTCTCATTATCGATGCCACATGTGGCCTATCCGTGAAAGAGAGAAATTTCAATGACATATATGATGAATTTTCTCAAAATACATAAGTAAAAAAATTATGGTCTTTAAGATGAGAGGTACCAACGCTAAAAAGCGTGTATCTCTTGATAACTTCTCCAGGAACTTAAAAAGTAGCTTGGTTTTTTCTATGGTTAATGAGCATCTCCAAAGAGCTCTCTAAATAGCTCCTTGAAGCCTTATTTAATAAAAATCATGGTCCAAAGAGCTCCTTAAACCCATCCTAATAATAAGGACCTCCTCAAATCTCTTTCCTGCTCTCTTGATCCAGGGAGCCGCATTGCCTCCCCATCACGCATCGTTCCTCCTCTCGTGTCGCGCGGTGAAAACTCCGTGCGTCTCCCGCGGCCTGCCCCGCACGCGATTTCCCCGCCCACCGCGCTGCCGCCTTTTTCCCCATCTGGAGCTCTCCTTCGCCGGCGTCGCCCGCCCTCTCCTGTAGCTTTTCCACTCCTGCGTGAGCTCCTGTATTTGCACGAAAAAAATCCCCGCGGATGTTTGCCGTCGGTTGGACGGACGAGAAAAAATCCTTGCGAACAAATCCTAGACCGGCAATCATCCAGGCAAGCGCAACCGGGGAAAATCAATCTTTGTCGGGCTGGATAGAACTCGGCAAATCAATGCTTTGCCGTTGGTGGACAGAATTTGCCGTTGGACGAACTCCGCATGTCCACGAGGCAAATCAATCTTTGCCGCAGCAACCAAGCAATCGGGAATTGCAGCAGGAGGGAGTAGATGCATTGCATTCGGCTGCAAGGGAAGAAGCGTCACATTCTTTCGCAGGGAGAAGAAGGGTCGCGCGTTCGATCGTAGGCTGTCGGGCAGACGCAGCGGCAGGTCGGAGCCCATAACATCAGAACATCGGTTGGTTTTGGTTGAGAACATGTGACATGGCAGGTTTGTTTTTAAATAGGGAGCCATTTTTGTTGTCTGTTGGAGAAAGGAGTGATCTTCTTGCTAAATTATTTAGTTACCTCCCTACATTACAATACATTACAATTATAAGGAGCCATTTTTAAGGAGTTTGTTGAAGATGACCAAAGACATGAGTTACATTGCTCAAGAGAAAGGGTTTCGTTGGGGAGCTGCATCTTCCATCTTCTCTCAGAATTAAAAGCTTTTTCAAAATAATATAGTTTTTTTTCAAATTCTGAAAAGCCGTACTTGTAGATCAAAGAAAATAACTGAATTAATTTTTCAGTTTCTCCTGATCCTATAATTCTCACCGGTTGCTTCGTAGAATCTAAAATTTTACCCATTCCGTAATAGTACCAGTTAGGTGAGGAGGTGTGGGTAGACAAATAGCATCATGGCGTCCGGCCTCTTGGAACATGCAAAGCAAGAGCACACAGCACTGGAGCAGCAGCAGAGGAACGCACATCTAGATCTAGTGATCACCCACCTATAGCTAGCAGCATGGCCGGTGGTGCATGCATGAAGGCCACAGATGGTGCATGCCCCGATCATCGACTGCCTCCCTCCAGACCCTCCCTGCGTGGGGCCAATGCCTCTGCATGATGGAGAGTTTGTGGAATCCGGCCGTTTTGCTTCGGTGTCCAGACGTCGGCCCCCGTACGTGGAGCCGAATCCGCAACGCGAGGCGCGTAAACAAAGGAAGCAAAATGCCCTGGCCCCTCTCCAACAAATCGTGATACGCGCCGGGCTCGTTTGCCGGTTAAAGCCAGCGCGCTCAGCAACCGACGCCGCGCAAAAAGAAAAGGCGGTTCGCGTCGGGTGCGCTTGCGCGCAGCGCGCGTCACGTGTACGCGCGGGTGGGTGGACGCGAGCGCGAGCGAGCTATAGTACGCTGACCAGCCCGGGGAAACAGCCCAACCCCGCGACCGTTGCTCGCGGCGCGCGCAGGTCGAGCGCCTGTAGCTGTATACAGGGGACGTCCACTCCCACACTCCCACTCACGCGAGGGGCATGGGTGGTGTGGTGGTTGGGTGGCTCGCAGAAGTTGCCGGTTTTGACGTCGTGGCCGTGACTCCGTCGAGTTGCCCGGACAGCCCGGTTTACTACTCTACGCAGTACAGTACGTACCAGAGTGGGCGGGCGGACTCATTTTCCAACCAAACCACAGCACGCGGCTGGCTGCACGAGCGACTGACCGGCGAGATTGGTGTCAATTTGCACGGCGGTCTCGGTCCAGTATACGACCCGACTCGGTTAATTTACTTTTACGAGTTCTCTTCTCGGACCTGTTTATATTTGTATTAGTGTCAAAATCAATATTTTTAAAATTTGACAATACTAAAATTTTAACAAATTAACCGTATTATAAAATTTGGGTAGAATGAAATAAAAATGTTATGCCAAAAATTTTTATGCATTACACTGTTATCAATATTTGATAATATTTATATATTTATCAATCTTACTAATTTAAAATGAATCAATCTGAATAGTCCCTTCGTCTCTTGTGGTTGAAGTCTGCTAGCTAGGGCCTAGGGGAAAAGCGAGCCTCATGTTTTATGTTCATGATGATCTCATCGGTACTTTCTCTCGATCAGAATCTGTCAACACGGCACAACTGCGGTACAAAAACGTCAAACGCGTGCACAATACGGTATATACTTATTTCTAAAAAACAGTATAATACTTCTTACGATAAATAATCATAATATTTATAAATTTAAAAGTGATTTTATAGTACTTAAAGGTATTGAAACTTTCAATACTAATTCCCCGTCCAAATTAAATATAGCCATTTAGTTTTAGTTTAAACTTATATCACTGTATTTTTTATGAACATAGTATTTTTTTAACATAAAATTTCGGACTTTTTATACGTTCGATACTAGAAGATATTAAATTTGGATTAAAGTATCTCCTGCCTGCCACCTCTTCAAGCTTAATCACTAAGCTACTGTACTGGGGCAGAAACAGTACTACGACTGCCGGCTGCGGCTGCATGGGCGTGATCTAGCACTGTTCATTCCTGTACAGTTCCCGGCGAATTTTCCCGCATACGAGAGTGGAAAAAACGTGCTAGTATCTACTTTGCCTAGCTTGGCGACTATTCTTCAGGTTGGGTGGTGGATTTTAGCAGGATTCAGAGCTCAAATTGTCATCCCTCCATTTCGGCAGTTTCAGACCTCCAGTCGCTTCGGTGAATTTAGCCGTTTAATTAACTTCGTAAAACTGGCGTACAGCTCGAACGTGATAAAGCGGTAGAATAAAAGACCAGCTAGCTGCATGCGGTTAACGGGAAAATGGGGTCTTCTAGAAGAGCACAAGAACAAATTAGAACGCAAATTAAGTTCATTGCTTAATTACCTATGAAAACGGGACTCGTGTCATTCTCATCAGGATTTCGTTTGCCGTCAATCGACGGCTCCGTTTTCCCTCCTTTTTCTCCCAACAACGCCAACAATGGAAGGAGATGCACTAAATTATTACGGAACATTACGTGAGATTTACTGTGTACACCGGTCTGCCATGCGTCGCTTGTTACTCCAGCTCATCTGATTGGAGAAGAGAGCCAGCTAGTAAAATATACTGAGATACTCCAGTTTTCGGCATGCATCTTTTCCCCTATCAATCCCGAGACCCGACAGTGACACCTGCATGAATTATGATATAATATATGCTGAAACAGCTCCACACGTCAAAAATTCAGACAAAATTCTCGCACGACGCAGGAGAATAAATCACACCAGGACCCATCGCCAAAGGCTGCTACCTCCTCCAGTGTGTGATGCCGACCTGTCAAGGAAATGGGATTAAACACGTGTTCTGTTACTAGCACACGCATACACGTACGGGGATTAACGTGGTTTGGTCACTCTGATCAATCTTGCAGAAAAAATTCTCTCACTTGCAGCCAAGTTAATTAATTTCCTTATCATTACCTGTAAGGTTCAGTTCTCACCTGCGGTAATTGATGATAGACCGGCCTTGCTAGCTAATACTCGCTCGCTGATTGCAGGAGTTAGAAGCTTTCAGTAAACTGGAGATATCAGATTTCCACTTCACTGCCGGATCATGGTCGAATCATGTTCTACACCACTAGTACTATCTGTTGGTGCCATTAATTGCTTTCCGACAGGGCAAACAGAACACCGGAGGCACTTGGACACCGGAGACTACTCGTTGTCGGTAAGGCGACCGGCCATGACCGGCGCCGGATGCAGTCCACAAAAGATGGTTGCCAAAATGCTACTCCGAATTCTGATCCTACACTGCCCAATACCAACTATGTGCATCCCACCTGCCTTTTATTTGTTATTCCAGGAACGCCGCGACGACTAATTCGAAAGTGGCATACTCTCTTATCTCTGCTTTATTTCTTTTTGTTCATCGCTTTTTTCAGTTCCTTTTGCTGCGTGTGATGAGCTTACTGGTGGAGTGTGTAGGGCTTGAGTGCTATTAGGAGTATTATTTTTCAACTGCGTGTATGAACCTTTAGCCAAACTAAGACCGTGGATTTTTTTAGAGGGTTGAAAACCCTTTCCTTCCTTTCACGTATAAAACAAAAAACGAGGACTTAATATCTAATTAATTAAGTATTAGCTATAAAACTAAAAAATAAATTAATATAAATTTGTAAAATATTTTTATAAGATTTACAAATATTAATATTATTTAACAGTTTAAAAAATATGTATGTAAAAAAAATGTGTCGGGAACTTGCCTTAAATAACATAGCCAAAAGACCTTTCGAGGACCGTAGTGGCATAGTGACTGAATCAAGCTTTATTCGATATGGACCGGCTATGTGGGAAAATGTCAATGAGTGGGGATTAATTTGGGCATTAGGAGCACTTTTAACTTTTGTTGCCTGTCTCGCATCGACCTTGGGGGGACGCTTGCACGTTCTGGAAAGATGGTTTGGTGATAGGCTAGAACATTCTAGGCCTTTCCCAAGACATTACCTACGAGCATTCTAGCATTGATTTATCCAGAAATTAAGCAGCATCGATGTAAAAGAAGATCAGCATTAAGTAAAGACGACCAATTTAGGACAAGAGCTTGATCAGAGTAGAAAAAAAAGAGCACACGGACCAAAACAGCGGCTAAACCCATCGTCATTAGCCACTCTACTGAACAGTTTGGCAGGAAGAAGCGCGCCTGGATTCAGCATGCATATGCTTGGATCTGGCGCTCGCGTGGCCAAAGACGACGCGTCTGTGTCGACGTTTGAAGAGGGCGAAATCCGGATGCTGCAACATGAAGAGGTTGCCGAAAGGGCGCGCATTGCGAAGATGTTGCCGACAGCGAAGGTGACCGGCGAGGTGTGGCTTTTGCGGAAGCCGGCATGACGCGGCAAGGCGTGGCCGGCTCACCTTGCGGCATAAGGTGGCGCGGAGAGGCTCGGCCGTCGGTGGTGGAGGCCGGTCACCAGAGTATCGCGAGGAAGTGCGACCGTCAGAGGCGGAGGCCAGTGCGACACGACGAGGCACGGGCGGTGGCGGCACACGGAGGCTAGCCGGCAGGGGACGATGGTGCAGTGGTGGGCAGTGATAGACTCGGAGGCGTGGGTGCGACGGCATGGTGAGGAGAGGTGCAACGGCAGCCCAGGATCTTGGGAAGCCTCAGCCGATGGCAACCTCTTTGTCGTGCGGAGAGCTTAATGAGGGTTGGCGAGGCTGAGTCGACTCTCTGTGGCAGCTCAGTTGTTCGATGGAGATCAGAAGGAGTAGGGCAACTTCTCTCTTGCTATGACAGCGACAAAAGAAACAGATCCGGGATGAGGAGTGCAGTAGCGGGCGTGGCATGGCTCCTGCGAAGAGGAGTGTAGCAACGGGCATGGTGTGGCCCCCGCGAGCGGCGAGGTGATGTCCAGCGGCGGATGTGGCGAGGCCCTCGCGCGTTGAGTCTTATGAGAGATCCGGATCTGGTGGTTTTCACCCCGTCGAGCGGGATTTAGCGTTGCAGCGGGACATCGGCGATAGGTACCGCATGACGGGGACCCTTTCAGTGTATTGCGGTCTGTCTTTCCTAATGTCCAGTTGACTGAGAGCTCTGCTGTAAGGTTTCGATGGCCAGTTGTGTATAGGTATGGTGAGTGTCTTCGTATAAGGCTTGGATCTGTTGGCTGTGTGGCGTGAGTTGGTTTTCATAGGGTTGTTGTAGAGGCTCGAGTTGAGCGTTTGTCTACGTTGATGTCCCAATCCAACCGAGCGAGTTTTTTCCTTTCCTTGCTTTTCTTTTTCCTGCCTATGGCCTCCTAGGGCTAAAGATGACAATGGGTAAAATTTCTGTGGATACCTGTATCTCAAACTCGTACCCGTGAGATTATTTTTGTGCCCACGCCTGCTACCCGCCACGGGTACCAACATCCGCGGGCAAAACATGTTCGCGGGCATGCCCGCATACCTGCGGGGAGGCCGGTGTCAGTGGGGGCGACGTGTCGGCTGGAGTGCGGGAAGGCAGGCGTCTGTGGGGGCGGTGCGTCGGCTGGAGTGCGGAGAGGTAGGCGTCGGTGGGGGCGACGCGTCGGCTGGAGTGCGTGGAGGCCGACGTCAGTGGGGGCGGCACGTCGACGGGAGTGCGGAGAGGCCGATGTCGGTGGGGACGACGCACCAGCGGGTGCAGCTGCGGGGTGGAGCGGCGCGCGTCGGTGGGTGCGGCTACGGGGTGGAGCGACGCGCGCCGGCGGGGGCAGCTGCCGAGTGGTGGAGCGGTGTGCCGGCAGGGCCAAGGGTGGCTACGAGGTGGGGTGGGAAAGGAAACCCTAGATTGAGCTTATATACTTCTTCTTTCATAGTCCCACATGTCAGTGCAGGTATGCGGGTTACGAGTGTGGGCGTACTCAATTTTTACTCATATACAAATGTCTGTTGGGCATAACCCTATGCCCACGGGCATAGGTTCGCGCCCATAGCCGCGCCCGTCAGGTCGGGTGCCCGCGGATACATAGGTTTTTTCTGTCCATTGCCATCTTTACTCAGGGCTGTAGTCTTGTAATTTTTCTGTTATACCAATGGAACACACACTATCTTATGCGTTTCGTTAAAAAACAATTTGCGCTTACTGACATGCTGTCTAGAGAATACGCAAAAGACTTAGTACTTGTATTAAGAGAAATAAAAATTGTTATTTATAGTTAAACAGAAAAACATAAAACAAAAGCAAGAAAGAAAAGGGAGGGGGACTGATTGCAATAGTTCTATTCTGGTGACAAATAGGACGACCTAGGACTATCGCTAGCTACATAAGTAACTACAGAACTGCAGTCTTCAGTCTTCACCAATCGTCAAAGAGCTGCTTCTTCTGCCATAGCCTTTGTAACATTGACCCAATTCCACTATGGACCAAGCAAACAGTGATGATAGTATCGAATCCTCTCCTCTGTTCGTTCGGTATCTACTTCTGGCTATCACTTAGCCATGCATGGAAGGAAGGCTCATTTGATGGTAAACAGTTCATATGCCCAATTGCACGGAAGACCAGCCACCAAAGCTGTCTTGATTTCGGGCAGGCCACCAGGATGTGATCGATGCTCTCCTTCTGTTGGTCGCAGAGAACACATCTGTCTAGATGTGGTACTCCTCTCTTTGCAAGTCTATCTGTCGTCCAACAACGACGAAACGCCACTAGCCAGATAAAGCTTGCAGCATGGTAGTGTCAGAGAATTTCAAATCGGCGAAGATTGGAATGTGATTCGACCCACAAACATAGCCTGGTAAGCAGAACGAGAAGAATATTGTCCTGAGTTCTCCCATTTCCAAATCAAGAGATTTATCTGGTCAGTGAGGGCGGGGCTCGATCTGATCAAAGACCACAACTGCAAATACTTCAGAATGACCTGGACCCCAAGCGCGCTATGAATATCTCTGATCCATCTGCCGGCTTGCAGCGCCTGCGCGACCGTCCTGCGGCGACGGATGCGCATGTGTATCCATCCATTTATTTGCTAGTAGTATAACATATCCTAACACTTTAGTATTGTCACAGTGTCACAGATCACCGAGGATATGTAGTATTCTTTAAGAAAAAAGAAAGAAAATGGCCATATGGATCTGATTGATACGGGAACATCGGCTACGCTTTTTGTGCTCTCTGCAGTGGCAAGCATACGCCCCTAGTGCTCTGCATCCTGTCCCCTCGACTCAAAAAGCTTGATGGAGAGGCGCAACCACCACCATCCTAGAGATCGAGAGCCTTGAGCCTGAGCCCTGAGGGGGTAGGAGATGCTAATCACAATCTAAAATTCTCACCTATCCAAAAAAAAAAATCTCTCCATACAAGCAGCCCGGCCCGAACTATGCTGTGAATTCGGACTAATGGGCCGTGACGGAGAATCACGCTAGACGGCCCACAATATTACGAGTTTTTGCTGGGCCGGATGCCGCTGCGTGCGCTCCTGAGGACTCCGGGCTGAAGGCTGCTGATAGGCCGATTGCCGACAAGGCAGCCCAGCACGGGCGGCGCGGGCACCGATCAATATTTGGGCCTGTGGGCTGGATGGCGGAGAAAGAAGAGGAGACATGGCCCAATAACACCTCCCCTAGATGGGCCTCAAACTCTCAATTACAGTGATGGGGCAAATTAAGGCCCTAATCCCAAAGTCCATGGGGACATTCAGATTCTTGGTGGATGAAGTCAATATAAAGCACATGTAATATTATTTTTTAAAAAATCATGGAGCACATGGCGTTTTCAACTGGAAGTTTGGAAGCTGACATTAATTCTTTCTTTATTGGAGTAGATTATCCTATTAGGTATATTGCATTATCTAATAAATTACTCTAGTTTGCAGGTTGAGGGTGACGGAATGTCACCGAGCTAGCACAATAGTAGAGAGTACACACCGGTATCACCCATATCGAAATTTTCGGCATGTTATCCACCATGCTATTGCATTGTTTAACATTTCCTTTCCTGCTGATGAGTATCCTAATTCCTAAACTGAATGGTCGGATATCATTAATTGTATCAGGCCATCATCAGGGGATGATAAGATATGTACGCAGCCGCTCGTAATATGATCATCTGCGCGCATACTGATACTCCACATCTGTTCACATCCATTTGAGTATTTGACCTTTGCGCCAATCTTATTCTGACTTATCATCAGTTCTGAAGCTTCAACGTAAGCTGCTCACGCTACCAGTTTATTCAACGGTAATTAAGCGGAGTTGGATGGTGACTGATCCAGCTAGAGTTAGCCGCTGTGCACGCGCATTGTCTAATCGTCTCTTCCCTTTGACCATCTCCCGGCATTCTTTCCAGCGACGAGACGTATATACACACAGATCGCAAACATCTGAATCATCTCATTGTTCTTCTTCCTCCCCGTCTCTCTCACTGTCTTTCTCTGAGCAGCAGCAATGGCGGCAGCGATGATTCTTTCTTACAGGTATCTGCTCATCTGCAGCGCAACGCTTGCGCTGCTGCTGCAACTGTGCAGCGGGCTGAGCCTCGACACGGTGAGGGAGTTCCTCACCAGGGAGGAGGACACCATCGTGTTCGGCCTCATCGAGCGGGCCAAGTACCCGCGCAACCTGCCGGCCTACGACCCCGGCTACTTCGCCAGCGGCCATGGCCACAACGCCTCTTTCGCCGAGATGTTCGTGCGCGAGTCCGAGGCGGTTCAGGCCAAGGTGCAGTCGTTTTGATATCTCAACTCTGGACTCTTCTTCCTCTGCTTTCTTGCTCCTGTATTCTTGTTAGTTTCAAACTTTCAACGTCTGAACTCTGAAGCAGTATTTGAGTTCATCTCGTTTGATGTCTTTTTTGTGATCTCGTCTTGCTTGCATTATCAAATGTCAACGGTCTGCTATGGTATCTGGCGGTTGGGCAATTAATTATCGAGATGACGAAAGTTGTTGTCTAAATGTTTGGACTTGAGCGTATGAAAATCGGTGTTGGATAATTAATTATCTACTAGGTGATGACCTGAAGTTCCTGTCTAAATGTTTTGATTAGTTGAGCATATGAAAATCCTAGTCAAATGTTGCATGCTCTCATCCAAATTGTTTGATTAAAACTAATCCCTTTCATTTTACTCCCTCCCTCTTAAAATATAAAACATAGTAAGACTTATTAGTTTTTTACATGTTTTCCAACGATTATTTCTTTCATAATAATATATCATCGAAAACTATAAAATTAACATAATACAAAAATATTTTCAAATATGAATACAATAGTGTCACTTATATAGCACTAAATATATGTATTTTTAGTTTAATTATTAATGAAAAAAGTTACAAATGTTGATTTTTCTAATAAATATACACGCTTTATTAATCAAACCATGCATGCATGTCTGATCTGAAGGAGTGAAGAACTAGAGTAGCCATGCCATAAATGTGATATGTTTACTTTAAGCAAAGATAAAGAATAAGCATCTTGCAGTGGATTCATAAAGCATACGTCAACATTAAACGGCACGTTACCAATATGATGCGTGAATTGTGACAGAACACATCAACTAAACGTTATTTCAGCATCACTAACCCACACTTTCTGTTGGACTTATCAACAGGCAGGAAGGTACCAAAGCCTGCAGGAGATTCCTTTCTTCCCTTTCAGGGTGCCTTTCACATTGGCACCTCCATACAACTTCACAACCGTAAGCGTTCAGCTTCCATATCTTAAAAAAAAATCATCTAGAACAATGCTGAAACAATCTCAAAATGATCTTACTGAAACCATGGTTCATATAAATTGTAGGAGCTGTATTCTGCAGCCGCATTTGTTAATGTGAATGATGCCATATGGAGCTTGTATTTCAATCAGTTGCTCCCTCTTCTGGCTAAGAATGGTGATGATGGCAACTATGCTGCAACTGTTGCAACAGATCTTGTGTGTCTGCAGGTAAACACATGCTACACTTCATGCTCTTGAATTCATATATACAAAAATTATCTTGAATTTACATGGAAAATTTTAATTCTTAAATGCAGGCACTCTCAAGAAGGATCAACTATGGGAGATATGTGGCAGAAGTGAAGTTCATAGGCGACCAGCAGAACTACACAACTTTAATTCGTAACAAGGTAATTTTATCATTTCACCTGGATAAGTTGATCAATGTTGGAGTGATCATGTACAACAGTACAATTATTTTTGGAGATGTATCATCCAAGTGAAATTTCTCCTTCACAGGACACGGATGCCCTGATGAAATTGTTGACATCTGAAGCCCAGGAGGATGTGGTGAAGACAAGGGTTCAGAAGAAGGCTATGGTGTTCGGCCAAAATGTGACATTGGATGGACCAGTTGAAACTGGCAACAGCAACAGTAGCCAAACCAGTTTCAAAGTCGATCCTTCATTAGTGTACAAACTATATGACAAATGGGTGATTCCATTGACTAAACAAGTGGAGGTCGAGTACCTGCTCAATCGTCTTGATTGAATCAAGCATTTATCTAGCTAACCTATTTGTTTAAAGTGTAACCAAGTTGTCACATGAAAGATTGAAATGATACACCAATAATGAAAATGCAGCAAAGCCTGCAGATTGTTCAGTTCATCATCTTTTTAGATTGTGGATGCCATTTTAAATGTACACATTGACTCAGTTGGCTCACTAAAGCATTGCCGAAGGTTATTAAAAACAGTATGCTACACAGATGAGAAGAAATCAAGAAAGATCACATCATCTTTCCAACAAGCCAACTGAGCGAAAGGCAATTCATGCTCTGTAGTTGTACTTCCTACGTATGCAGGAGAAAATGAGCAAAAGGTAAAGCAATATGAGATCTTTCACCTGGCTACTAACAGTTGCCAATTCACAGTATCATATCCAACAAAACATACAACATCAGTTAGTGACAAAATAATCGGAGTCCTGAAATCCCTCCAGATGTCAACACTCTTGTAGCTTCGGAAACTCTGTTTTAGATCAGTGGGGCAAGAGATGAAATTTTTCATCAATTAGCCGGTAAACACTTGGCAGAAACCAACTGCAACATCCTCTCTAGAAACTATATCTTCAGGTCTGCGACTGCATCTCAGTTGCATGCAGTTATGCACGGAGCATTACCACATTTGAACTCCTTCCTACGTTCCGTTGGTGTCTTCTACCCCGGAAGTGATTCTCCAAGTCAGATGCAGATGTGCAATTAGCCTTGCAAGTGCTGCAACTCCATCTTGGCACAAAATTTTGGTTCTTTTCAACAAGCTGTGCCACTTCCTTTGCATACACCTTTGCTTTCATTTCCTTGTCTTCTCTCTTTAGGGCTTCTGAGTTTTCTTGGTGCCTCCTACCTCTTAGGTGATTTTTTAAGTCCAGTTCACTTGAACAATTGGCTTTGCAAATATCACAATTCCATGTTGGTGGATAATGCCGTGTGAAAGAGAAGGACTCTGCTTCTACTTTCTTCTTCATCCCAATAGCTTCCTTTCTTGATTCCAAAGAATCGTTTTCCTCATGCCTATGGCCAGCAGAGTGCTCCTTGAAACAAAATTCATTGCGTGTATTCACTTGGATTACACCACAGCTCCTTGGCACACATATTTTTTTGTTGTTTGTCTGGAAAGTATCTGCACCCCTTTTCCTCTTCACTCCAGATGACACCTTTTTGCGCAGATTGGTCTGTGTGATGATGAAAAACATATTAAAAAATGGAAATCACATGGTCAATCTTTTTTGAGAGAAGGCAAGAATAATCTTGTTACTATCTTTGACATAAAAGTCATATCTACGAACATATTATTGGCCACCAGGTAAAGCTACCGAATTCAGTACTATGATCCGCATAGCTTCAGATTATATTCTCTTGGAGTTATCTAGTTTTATCATTTTCCATTCAATTTCAACTGCCAGTAAACCAGGCAACATATGTGATCGTTGAGACTGTGATGCATGTAGCTTCCTTGTAGGACTGAACAACATGCAAACAAAAAATAGGTCACACCTCATCCCATACATGAAGTCAAATTCTTTGAATTCACCTGCCCTTTTGCATATTTTATCCATAATCTACATATTAGAAATGCCCCATCTCCGAGAAGCATCGATTCACTTTACAATATTACAGTTAAACTAACACCATTTGTAAACAGCATTGCTTGCCGCTAGCGAAGCAATCGTCAAGAATGCATACAAAAATATAAATATTATTGAAATGATGGCCTCGATTTTATGAGAACTTCAAAACTAGGGTGGTATTAACTATCAAGTGTCAATTATAAGAAGTACAGAATCTATGGTCCATTGTCGTTAGGAATAACAAGGGCCAGTACAACTAGTAATAGAGACCAGATGGCAAATTGCTTCCCAGTACAAGTGATTCATATAAGACACTCTCAGTGAAAGATGCACACAACATATCAAATGGCCTGCTTAGTGGCTAGTCATATTTTTGAACTACAAGCTAAATCAAACATTGTTAAGCATGCATAGTCAACTGGATTAAAAAAACTAGAAGTAAGAAAAACTCTATGCTGAGACAAGGTGGGTAACTCCAAGAATACAACTAATATTTGAGAGGACACTAACCAAGTTTTCAGCAGATGTAATTCAGCAATCACTTAGGAACAAAAAACCATTATAACTAAGAAATGTGCTGTTTAAAAGTGGATGGAGAACAATCTTTAACATGGAACATTATCTATTTGTAACATATGGATAATATCGATTAAAATTTTTGGAAAGGAGACAAAAAGCAAACAAAACAAGCTAATCACAGACACATGGCTCACCCCATTAAAAGATGCATTCTCTTCATCTGCTGTCCTATGCCATGGAGGTCGGTACCATTCCTCGATCCGATCTTTCACAGGCCCTCTAAACATGGATGCTTCTGCAGGCATTGCCATCGGTCCTCCTAACCAAAGCTCACCATGAGGCAAAGGGAATATGTCACCACGGACCGGCTGGAAGCTGGCGGAGAATCGCGAGGGCACCTCACAGTGCAATCCAGGATCGCGTTGGACCTTGGCCTCCAGTTCTCGCTGCTCAGCAATTTCAGCAGCAATGACCTCCTGACGAATGCCCTCTTCCCAGAGCTCCCGGCGGAGCGCGTCCATCGTCATCTGCACTGAAACTCCAACCCCACCGTTGTTAGTTTCTGCGCATGAGTAATTTGCTCATAATTTCGCATGATCAAAATCTCAGTCAATAGCATATCATTTACTCACTTTTTTTGTCGTGTTCTTATAATATTGAGCAGGAAATAATTTTGATCTTGCCATAAACAAATTACCAAAGAAAGCGAAAAAAATTACTGGAGACAGCATAGAAGAATTGTAACGGGGGAGAAACTCTAGATTAGCGAAAACACCAAAATTTCCCCTTAGTTCCGAGGATACGAACCCACATTGTTCCTTCCACAGAATGGCTGAACGAGAACAGTGGAAGTAGGCCGTATTACCGCGCGGGGACGGGTGCGGAACGCCGTAGCCGTCGTCGGCATCGACCGGGGCGGTGGCTCGGCGGGCGAACGCCATGGTTGGGGGATTAGGGTTTGGTTGTGGGGTGAGAGAGCGGGATGATGCGGGATGCGGAATGCGATGGATGGATCCGTCTCGATGGTGCGGCTTCTCCACTGATAAACGCAACGGTTCAGGCGTGCAGAGGTGCAGGTGCGAGACAAACTTTGAAATCTTGGGCCCTGTGCACGGAGCGACCGCAAGCCGTTGGATCTGACAGGAGGTCATCTTAACCGTCGCAAGGACTGCTGGATGTATTTTGGCAGATCTTGCTCTAGCACCCCGTGGTTACATGGTGGGGATGAAAGGCACCCTCAAAATATGGAGAAAATAAGTGAAAGGAAAAAAAACCCTTAGCTAATCCGGAGCGTTGCAACTACTTCAGCATCTAGCATCTTAGGCCCCGCTCTTAAGTGTGTTTTTTTTAATTAATGTGCAGCTGCTGGAATCCATCTACCGCAAACAGAGCTAAATGCTCTTCATACTATTTATTGCATGTGTATAAGGTGTGCTAACGTCTTCATACTATTTATTGCATGTGTACACGGTGTGCTAAGGCCTTCTCCAATGGCTATCTATAAGCTATCTATAAGCTAACTTATATAATTTTTAATAAAGAAAAGATAAAAGCTATCTCTTGTACAAGAGATAGTCTCTTGCACAAACTACAAAACTATGTGAGGATGATATGTAGGGTCATTTATCTTATGAGCTATGTGCTAATAGTTAGACCATTAGAGAAGTTGTCTTTTAGACTACTTAGAGATAGCAACTATCTATAACCATTGGAGAAGGCCTAACGGGGGCTGGTTTTTGCGTGTACTACAGTGTCGGTGATGACAGACGACGCCTGCCGTGCGTTTGACGGGAATCAATGCCGTCGCTCCGCACTGGTTGTTTGGACGGAAAAATTTGTGTAACTTTCTCGATGCGTCGCAGCGCGTGCGTTCTGGCATGCATTGGATGTGAGTCCTTCATGGGACCCACACGCGTGATAGATAAGCTAGGCGGACAGATTTCTAGGGGAAATAGACTGTGCAGCCACTGTTTGATGCTTGCGTATGTGACGATAGTGCAGAGGTACATGTCTAGGGAAAAAATGATGTGTGCACACGATGCTCTCTCTCCGTTCCTTTTGATTGCAGCAGCGTCCACCTTATTTGTGCACACCAATCTGGGACACCATAATATGTAATTAGGAAATTATAACAGTAAGCGCGAAAATAATTCTAATTATCATCAGATAATATTCAACAGCAAATGAACCGCAAGGAGGTTTGTCGCCATACAATTCAAGCTAGAGGGGACAAGTTAAGTAAATAATCAACGACCCTTTGAACTAATTCATGTCTAGCCCATATGAACTGATCGCCACGGTCTCACGGTACGCGGACATTGTGGCCTCAGCATTGGGTGCGTCGTACCAACCACAAAGTGGAGGAGCCAACGCTACTATTGGGAACCCGTTGTACAACGGGTTCTGCGTGGCAAAATGAACATCGGCACTGTCGATACGGAAGTTGTGAAGCGCGAGTGTTGCTTGTATAATCTTTGTTTGGGCAACTGGGTCAGGATACGATGGGATTTGTCTTAGAATATGCCATTGATTTTTAATGATCCCAAAATTCCTTTCAACTGTGTTCCACAATGCGGAATGCATGTAGTTGAACTTTTCTTCTCTTCCAAGGGGAGGATCTGCGTTGGCTCCAACAAAATCATCCATGTGGTACCTGTAGTGAGGGTACGGAGGCATAAACCCGTACCTGCAAGGATAACCTGAATCGACCAGTAGGTATTTCCCTATGTAAACAAAATATATAACTGGTGAGGTATTACACAGGCAATCTCCATTCATGTGACCAAATACCGAAACAAAAATCAAAAAAAGTAAGAGGATAAGGTAACTCACCCCATGACAACCTTGGAAAAAATCCATGGATAACTTCTAACTGCGTTAGAAAGAACCCTTTGATCATGCACTAAACCCGGCCATCCCGCATCAGCAAAAATAATACGATCGTCCCAAGAAATAACCACAAGAACATTGTGGGAGGTCTCATTGTGCCGGTTGCAGTGCTCAATAGCCATCCTCCGTGGCACAATAACTGGAATGTGCGTACCATCTACCGCACCCACAGCATGCCGAAATGGAAGGAAGGATTCATCTTGTAGCACACGATAGTGCTGTGGGAAGTTATTGGGATCAACAGGCTTTAGGATATCGCCTGCCAGTCTAGCCATAGCATCAAGAACCCTGTGGAAGTAAATACTGACAGTACTACCAGAACGAACCATTCTGTTGTTCGTTGCACGGTGAACATTACCCCCGGCCATTGTAAAAAGAAAAATCCCAATGGCCTCCATGGTACATATCTCCACTGTACCCACTAACCCGTATCTTGTAGTCAAAAGCCAGTGAAGAGAGTGAATTTGGGAAGCCCTCATACGAAACATATTCTGGCATTGCGAGTCATTTCCCATGGTCTCCATCATCCATGCCAATCCAGATTGCTGGGATGAACGTCTAGGGGCGCGTACGTTGACGTTTTCCTCCAAACTTGCTGCAAGCTGCAATATAATGTCGTCCTCTTCTGTTGTGTAGTCATCATCTGAGCCGTCGCTGCCATAGGTTGAACTGCTCATTTTCCTAAGGATCAATGCATAAACACACAATTCGTGAAGGTAATTATCAATCAACTAGGTCAAAACATATGAAACTACTGTCGGGAATAAAAAGTTCAGATAATCTGCATGACATTGTTAGGTTTTAAAAAACCCGGCGAAAAAATATCTTGCATATTCTGTGGCAATTCAAATCACAAATAATTGGAACCAAACATAATGCATTGATGATACAGATAACAGAGAATAATGTTTTGAAGACAACGTTAACACTTAACACTCAACAGTTAATTAAACAAGCCGACACAGAGTTCAAACATAATAAAATCTCGAACAAAGGGTGGAGATGTCAACTCTATCAGCACGTTTAGCATAATGGACCGCCATCCGCACCAGAAGACCCTGCAGGACCAAAGCAACCGCCAAGACCAAAACCTCCACCACCCGGACCGTACCCTCCACCAAATCCACCACCACCACCTCCTGGACCGAACCAGCCGCCAAACCCTGATGGACCACCGGAGCATGAGGGTGGAGGAGCTGATCCTGCCATCTTGAGAGCGTAGTGGGTGCGAACAAAAAACTCACGCTGAGACGGTGTGCATGCATTATCTATGAAAATGTGGCAGTAGTAAGGGTCGCTAAACAGAATGACCCCCATGTGAAAAACCTCTGAATCAAAAGAGTGGCCATCGGCCTTAAGCATTTCCAGGCATGCACCTCCACTTCGAGTTTCTCGTTCACGCATGCGTTGAGCTTTGCTCTCCTGAGACTTGACCCTCAGGTCAGCAAGTCTATTGAGAGCTTCAGATGCAGAATCACCCCTGGAGCGCTTTGAACCACTAGATTTTGCGCTGCCAGGGGTGGAAACATTTTTCCCTACTCGTTTGCCACAGCGGTTCGATCCCTCCGGTGACAGAGGCATGTCGGGGTCGTCCACCAAATCGTCTATGTCAAGTGGCAAAGCCTGCAAATTAACAACCTCGTTAGATGCTTCAGCTCCTGCCACTGCCGAGTGATTGCCTACAACAGTGCGACCACGAAACACTGCATGATGTTCTCTTATGAATTGTAGTGGTGCAGCCCTGAACACTTTAGCACCTCTCCTCCTCTGCATGAAAAAGAAAGACATTACTGAGAGCCTGCAACTATACATTTTCTTTGGATGAACAACGGGTCGCAAACAATGCTACATAACCTTATTCGACGGAAAAATAAACATGTTAGTAAACAAACATTTGCAATTCATATTTCACATCAGGATCAATGCATGTAATTAGCACTGTATATTTTGTATATTTTGGTTATTAGCACTGTAAATATAACTGGTATGTATGTGTAAAACCAACATATGGCATATGTATTCGCCAACCCAACAAATGGAAAGCTGGCTCATTTGTTCAGCTCAACCATATGTACTTCATGTGGATACAGTAAGATGGAATCGACATGAACATTTATAATAGATATGAAAAAGTGATTAACATATACAGTATGAACTTACACCTGTAGATATCAGAAAGGTAGAACCTACTTTATATTCACAAATAGTGCTTATCATATCAACCTAAAGTCTGTGTCACTTTCGTGATCTCAATCAGACACATAAGTGTTTAAATCGTAGTCATGACAATGACTCATTCTTGGTTGAATACTAACTACTTGATCATAATATATTCGAGGGCATTAAACCTATTTTGTGTTGTGTTCGATAAATGTGCTGTATCTCCATTTAATCGTCAAGCGTGATATATTCAACCAAATAAAATTGTCTCTATCAAAAAATGCTAACAACTTCGTAAGGGGTATTGATATAATAACATGACACACCAAAATCGACGGTGAGGTCAGAGATGAAAGGTTTATGAACTTACATTTTCCATTTGATCCCACCAATCTGGGCTGGCAGCAATTGTCTGTGTGACTGGATCACGACCGAGACCGGTAGCCTAAGCCTCGAGCCTTATCCATATACTGGAGCGGCGGCGGCAAGATCCCCAGAAGTTCTTCAACTGCTGGCGGGTGACCTGCTTGCCTGCCCTCTCCAACATTTTGCGCTGTAAGTTAACATATCCCTAGGCCTTTGGACAGGAAGAGGTAATGTTCCTCGCACCTATCTCCTCCATACAGCTATCCAAGAATACCCGTAGCTCCTCGTTGGTCCAATGCCCATGACCCCCAGCCATCTAATCGCACAAATCAAGAAAAATCCATTTCACACATGATAAGTTGCGAAGTGAGAGTAGAAAGCTACCTTCAGTAGTTGGTCTGACTGGAGAAGGTCCCAATAGAGTGATCTTGCAACCGTGCGAGGGGTGAGCCTTCGCACAAGCTGAATCACTGCCTCAGGAGATTTGATGGCGCACACTCGGATCACGTTGGCAACGGCTTCGACGTCATGGATGTCGGTGTAGCCGGATGCACCGTCCGTCACCAATGAACCGGACGATGCGGCGTCGGAGTGGACGTCGATACTTGCCGTAAGAGAAATTTCCAGCTCTTCAGTGTAGGGCGTATCAGTAGGGAATGAATGAGGAATGGGATTAGTGCTTGTGAACTTGCGCTTGCATCCTTGTGGAGCCATATTGCGAGGGGGAGAGCTTCAAATAGCCGCGGGGTGGGGGGCCTAGAAATGGAGAGCTTGAATGCTTACTGTTTTGCACGCTGATTCGCATACCTCACACCGCCTGCTCCATCTCCATGCATGACCGCTGCGAGATCAATGGTGGACTGCACAAGCTTTCGCCTTGCCCGATGCGCAGCTCTGCCTCAACAGCTTCTGCGTGCGCACAGCTCACAATGATCCGTCGCATCAGCCCTGCTCGAATCTGGGAATCTGCGGCTAGCAATGAACCGTCGCACAGCTCGCAATCCCTGCAGCTTTTGACCGGGTTGAATCCCACCGGTGACGCCCTTTGCCCGCCGGGTAAAGAAGGCAGCAGCTTTGACGCCGGAGTGATGTGGCAGCAGCTTTGGACCGTTGGGTGATGTGGCGCAGCTGCGACAGTGGGCTAAACTGAGGTTTCAGCATAGCACGCCACGAATCTCCCTGCTGCACTGCACACACATTAGGAAGACGAAGGTGGTAGGTGGCCGTTCGTCAGCGTACACGCCGTTACTTCGATTCATACCAACGGGCCTTAACGCCGTTACCAAACCTGCAGTGACGATACAGTGCTCTACCAACATGTGTATATAGGATCCCTCGCGCTCGCAAACCACGGTAGCCCATCTTCCAGAATCCCACTACACACTTACGAGCGGGGCCTTAGTCCCTGTTTGTTTCAGCTTTTAGGTGGCTTTTCAGCCTGAAAAGTCAGAAGCTGAAACAAACAGCTGACTTTTCAATCTGGTTTTTGAAAAGCCAAAAGTCACATTTGTACTAAGGCCCTATTTCTTTCAGCTTCTATTTCTGTAAAAGCAAACTTCTAGCTTCGGCTTCGGCTACTACTACCTCTAGAAGTGAAACTACAAAAGCCGAGCTGTTTCACAACTTTCTTCGGATTAGCTTTTGGACCAAACAAAGTTCAAAATATCAAAAAACAGAGTTCAAAATATCCGGCGGGGAAAGTCAGACAAGCTGGTGCATTACAGTGGCAGATGGATAATTTTTCTCCTCATAAGCCATAAAAGCTCACTCTGGTGAGTTTTCTCCTCATAAGCCATAAAAGCTCACTCTGGTGAGCTTCTAGCTTCTAGCTTTTGTAGTTCAGAAAAGCCAACTGGTTTTTGAGAAGCTAAACATAGAAGCTAGTTGTTTCTTTCACTTTTTGTCTACTATAGGCCAAGAAGCCAGAAGCTGGTGTAAAGAAATAGAGCCTAAAAAAGCCCAGAAGCCAGAAGCTTACTTTGGGTAGCTTTTCTAGCTTTTGAGGGGAAAGTTACAACAAATTACCCACTTGCCATGGAAAAAATTGCTTCGCATCTTCTTTCTGTCCCGAGCTAGCACGTGCACAGCTAGGGTTACCGACGCCGGCGCCACCACCCCGTCGCCGCGACCCTCACGGGCGTCGACCCGTCGCCGAGACCCCCGCGAGCGTCGCCCCGTCGCCACAACCCCCGCGGGCGCCGCCCCATCGTCGCGACCCCTGTGGACGCCCCCCAGTCGACTTCGGCTACCGGCCGGCCACCTCACTCGGCACCCCGTCGTCGCTGCCCTGTCATTGCAACCCCTGCGGGCGTCCCCTAGTCGACTTCGGCTACCGACCGACCACCTCCCTCGATGCCCCGTCGCCGCCTCCTTATCACCGCGACCCCCGTGGGCGCCCCCAATCGACTTCGGCTACTGGCCAACCACCTTTGTCGACGCCCCTTCGTTGCCGCCCCCCTGTCGCCGTGACCCCCATGGGCGACCCCAGTCGACTTTAGCTACCGCCCGGCCACCTCTCGAGTTGATGTACTTTTTATTTCAGCATTATGTATTTGCAATTTGGACGTCGTCAACTTTTAGACTTGTTTGTGATTTCCTTTGCTGGAATGGTATTTAATTGTGCTGAACTATGTGTTGCAATTTATCCTTTGTTGTGTGCTGAAATATGAGCTACAATGTGTGCTGAAATTGTTGCAGAGTTCTGTTATGAGTTGTGCAGAAATGTTGCTGATTTGTGTGCTCAAATGTTGTTGATTTGTGCTGGAATGTACCTGATTTGTGTGTTGATTTGTGCTGAAATTTTTGTAGATTAGTTCTAATTCAAAAGATGCTACTGGATCTGAGTCTGAAGATGACACGCATGCAAAGAAATTGGATATCACTCTAAAACGCAAAGAGATTGTTCAGAAATGGCTATGTGCTACTGCTCTTTCTGTATGTATCACACTGAAACCTATTTGAACAAAGCGCCTAAAAAACCAGATATCAGTGGTTATAATTGGACCATCTCAAATTTGAAAAATCCTAGACGTTGTTACAACATGTTTAGGATGACTAGGCCAATCTTTGATAGCTTGCATGAAACTTTGGTGACCAATTATGGCTTGAAATCAACAATTGGTGTGTCATCTATTGAATCATTGGCAATGTTTTTATGAACACTTGGCAGTGATCAATCTGTTAGACAAGTTGAGAACCGATTTTAGAGATCCACAGAGACTATAAGTAGGAAGTTTGCATACACATTGGAATGTGTTAACCGTCTAGCCGTGGACATCATCAAACCAAAAGATCCTCGGTTTGCGCAAGTACATCCTAAACTTGATGATGATTGTTTTGCACCTATATTTGATGATTGCATAGGTGCCATTGATGGAACACATATTCCTATGGTAGTGCTTGCTTCTGAGTGTGTGGCACATATTGGACGATATCGATACACTACTCAGAATGTATTGGTTGTATGTGACTTTGACATGAGATTTACTTTTGTGGTTGCTAGATGGCCTGGTTCGGTTCATGACACTAGGGTCTTCAATGATGCATTGCAAAAATATTCTAACAAGTTTCCTTTTTCACCCGAAGGTAATTTAATTGCTTGTTAATTATTTTAGTACCTTGTCATCATTTGTATGTTAATGAAAAGTTTTTTTACAAGTACTATCTTGTTGACTCGAGCGACCCTAATCGGAAGGGTTTCTTATCTCCATACAAAGGAGAGACGTACCATTTACGTGAGTTTCGACAAGGTCATGGCCCTAGGTGAAAAGAAGTTTTCAATTTCTTCCATTCATCGCTTCGCAACGTGATTGAGAGGTCATTTCGTGTTTTGAAGATGAAGTGGAGGATATTGTTAAAGGTCCCTAATTATCCAATGCCAAAACAATCATAAATTATTATTGCTTGCATGGCACTTCACAATTTTATTCGTGAAAGTTCTTTGGTGGATGAGTTATTTGATAGGTGTGACCGAGATGAAGATTTTAATCCAAGTGTTGAAGAAGAATCCACACCTCAACCAATTGATGAAGAATGCGATGGCGACATGAATGTATTTCGTGATGGCATTATTACCACTTTGATGACGATGAGAGATTAATGCACAAGATTAAAATTTATTTTGTTATGAAAAATGTTTCATGATGCTACTTCATAGTATTATTACTATTAGAAATAAATACTTGTCATTTTAAAAATAGCTAGGGACGTTGTAGGTATTTTATATTCCATTCAGTCAAATAAGTCAACTCAAAAGCTAGCTCTCAAACAGCCCCCACCTTTTGGCTTCTGGCTTCTGGAGTTTCAGCTTTTCAAAAGCCAAAAGCCAAAAGCCAGCTTCTGACTTTTGAAAAGCTGAAACAAAGAGGGTCTTAATCAGCCTAACATAACTTTAGGTTATGTTCTTTATAAGAAGATAGAAAGAAAAAGTTTCTCGTTTTACGCATGCATGTTTTTAAAATGGTCACACAATGTTTTTTAATATATATAATACTTTAAAATCATATTAATTTATTTTTAAGTTAAAATAATTTAAACTTAATTAATCATACGCTAATGACTCGTTTCGTTTTGCACCTTCTCTCGAACATTCTACGCTGTTAATCATGAGCTACACAATATCATGTCATCGTATATATGATATAATTGATGTGTCGTCTGTTAAGGAAACCAAATTGTAATATAACATAAAACTTTAGTACTGTAAACTAAATTAAGAGACCAGTTGGGTTGCACCCTTGCACACTAAGTTGAGTTGGACCCTTGCACACTATCATGTTTCCTCCATCGACTACGACAAAGACACGAGGTGAAAGCGTTGCTAGCATGGTGCTTTTCGCCGCGGAGGGGCACCGAATTCATGGCCTGCGCGGCGCTGACGAGCTCGCTGTGCTGCTCCGCCAAGCAGTGCACACCAGACCGCCTCGCCGCGCACTGCACCAATTGGCAACATCTCATGCTGCTCTTCACGCTCAATCCCTCCACGGGGTTCCCGCGCACCCTGCCGCTGTTGGACTTTGGACACCGTGCTAGAGGTCGTTGCTAGCTACCGAGGACGAGGGACAGCGACGTGAAGCAACGAGGGCTTTGGACCCTGATCTGGTTGGGAGGTCAAAAATAATAAATTAATAGTATCACAAACTAGGAGGACGATCTCTACGGTTTTGGCGGTGCCGGGACGATCGGGTGGCGGTGACCATATCGCATGAATGGCGATGGATTTGGATGGAGTTTTACTCTGATATGCTGTTGATTGTTGTAGGAATTTCACCTATGGGTGAGATTCACTCCCGAGATCGTGAGGCGTGTTTCGGGAGTTCAAGTTGTATTACAGTCGTCATACAAAGAAGATTAGATTCAACCTGGAGCAAACAAGGTAATGATGTTAGGCGGGGCAATCATCTATGGTATATGTAACAAACCTGTAGGCTTTCAGATTGGGAAACGTTGGAAATATGATCGGGGATGGTACCTTTGGCTGGAGTTCGTGAAGGAATCAGACTCGGTGGTTAAGGCATATAAAGATGAGGGAATAGCGAGTCTACGGATAGAACTCGTGGAATCTACAAAGGTGCAGGGTCTAAATTGGTTTCTAGGGTTTCGTCAACAAGGCAACAAGATCCAATCCATGGCATCTGTCGACGGTGGGGGTGACAAAGGGACCGTCGATAAGAGGGTTACCCGCCCGAAGCTGACGAGAGATGTCATGATTGAGAGGACACACAAATTGCCTATGGGGATGATGACGGCGGTGGAACCAAATGCGCTAGCTTTGGTGCCTGCAAGACAGGCTTTGGAGAAAGGCATACATGACATAGACTTTCTAAGAACATTGGAGGGAGGAAAGGAAGGCAGCTATTCCCAAGGACCTGGGGTAGAGGTGGCCAAACGGGCAGCCTGGCCCGGCACGGCATGGGCACGGGTCCAGCACGACCCGTTTTAGCACGGCTCGTTAGGCACGGCTCATGAAACGGGCCGTGCCGTGCTGGCCCACGTGCCTAGGCCCCGGCCCAAGCACGGCCCATGGATGGCCGGGCCATGTCTGTGCCGGCACGGCACGCCTGTATCCCACGGGCCAGGCCGAGCCCACGGGCCGACTGTTGGAGCATGCACAGTGCAAATTTTTTTAAAAAAGGCCCGACAAGCATGTATTTAGTAAAAATAAAAATTGAAAATAAAAGTTTTTAAAAAAGAAGTAATAACTTATTAATGTTAAAAATATTAAAAAATGGTATTTTTTTGTTGTCTTGAAAAATTTAAAAATGATAGATTATGATTCATCATATTGAAATAATTTAAAGATAAATCCACACTTGCGAAAATATTGCAAAAAGATTTGTTAAAAATAGTAATGATATTTATTGATGTTTATATCATTATAGGATACAATGATACATGTTGCCTCGTTAAAAACTTTGTCATGTAAAAATTCAAAGGGAAAACTGAGAAAACCATGACAAAGAAAAGAGTACAGCTCAAAGGTCAGAACTGGTGGATGGCGTCGCTGTCCAAATAACCGGACAACTCTTCGGCCACACCCTGCAAAGTGTTGTCTCCACTTGTAGCCGACGAACGCCACCACCTTGGCTTGAAGACGATCCACCCCAAATCCTACCCCGTATCTTCTTCTTACCTGTAGTGGGGATAGGAGGGGGTCTCTGCTGTCGAACTCCCTGAAACTTTAGTTCATATCTTCCAAAAACTTCATATAATTTACCCCTAACCTTCAGTATAAAAAGAACTATAATCTACACCTACAGTATCACCAAGAAGTGATAAAATAACAGACAATCTCCTTAATTTACACCTAGGATCTAAAACAAAAACAAAAGTATACAAAATAGGTATATTTTTCCAATATTTAAAATATTTTTTATTTTATATGAAAAGCAGGTTCAGTTAGAACATCATCATTTTCGTATTCTTTAAACAAAGAAGCAATTTCAAAAATGTTGTGTAAAATTACTTCCCTAATTCTTTCAGCTATGTTTTCTCCTGTATGTGAGATATCTATTAACCTAAGCCCTAAAACTCTCTTTTGCAATTGCCAATCATCATCAATAAAATATACAACTACGCTAAGATAATCCTCCCTAGCTCTACTACTCCATATATCTGAAGTAACACTAACAGAAAAAGTACATGTACTAAATAATTCCTTAAGTGCAGTTGAATCCTTCTGATAAACATTCTCTAAATCTCTAGTTGTTGTTTGCCTACTAACAGCTTTAAACCTAGGGTTATGAGATTGCTGAATATATTGTTCAAAAGCAGGAGACTCCCCAAAGTTCAGGGGTAAATCTTGCCTAGCGATTAACCGAACAAGAGATTCCTGAGCAACCATGGGATCGTACTCCCAACTACGTACCGTATCATCCGGGTTTAGCATCAATTGTAGCTGTCGGAGTTGTATTCCTTGCTTCTTGGCACACGAATCCACATGGCGCTTGAGATGACCTGTACCACCAGAAGAACAAGCAGATAAAATTTGCCTACATATTCTACAACGAGCTTTCGATACCTCCCTTCCGTTGTGGCATGTTTCCTTTATCTTATCGAAGTGTTGCCACACACTGGAGGTTCTCGATCTCTTCGAGCCGGTGTATGTCGAAACACTTCCGCTCGCGGATCTGGAGGATAATCCTTCCGAAGCTGTCGTCGCCATCTGAACCGGTACCTCCTCCACAGATGGTGGAGTTGGAGCCGATCCGGAGACATCGCCAAACACCGACATGTAGTTGGGGTCGAAATCACCCAGTGGACAACGACGACTGGTATGGATAGTTCGGATCCATTCTGAAAATTTAAACCGACATAGACAACTTTTAGAATATTTATTGAATTCACAAACACAATACAAATAATACACAAATTTGAACATTACTTACATCTTTTCAACCGCGAGCTCTTCAAACTTCTTCGATCAAACTATTGAACTACGAAACTAATTTTGATTTTTGACAAAATTTGAGCAAATTTTGTCAAAATCAAAAAAATGGACACTTGAGAGCAAAGAGAACACTTTAGAGCACTTGAGAGCACAAGATGAGAAGTGAGGGGTGAGGAGAAATGGCTGGGGTTCATGCCCTATTATAGGGCAAAATTTGAGATTTTTTGGAATTTTTTAGCCCCCCAACGACTATTTTCAAATTTTAACGACCATATAGTCGTTAGGGGGGTACGTGGCGCACTCGGATTGGCCGCCTGGGGAGCCGTTGCGCGCCGTCAGTCTGCCAGGGCCACACGTTGCACGCTGATTCGCCACCCCTCGCGCCGCGTGCCATGTCGTGCCGTGGGCCGGGCCGTACCGTGCCGTGCCGTGCCGACCCATGGGCTCGGCCGGCAGCCCAAGCACGGCTCGGCTACTCGTGCCGTGCCAGCCCGGCCCGTTAGCCTCCCGGGTCGTGTCGTGTCGTGCCTTCTACAGGATTCACCGTGCCCGGGCCGGCCCGCTTCAGCACGGCCCATCTGGTCACCTATAACCTGGGGCATTCACAGAGGGAGAAGTCTATGAGGAAGAGGAGGACGTGATTGAGGTGAACCTAGAAGAAGAAGAGATCAAGCTAGCGGGACAGTGGACAATACTTGCACAGAATTATTCACTGAGAACGCTAATCCGGTCAACTGTCTTTGATGATATGCATAGAGCATAGAGGCTGAGGTCTGACATTAGTAATAAATCACTGAGGGACAATCTGTTCATTGTAACATTCACGACGGAGGGAGATTACCAGTTTGTCATACATGGTGGTCCATGGCTACATAGAGGAGATGCTTTGTTGCTGGCAGAGTTTGATGGAATTACAAGCCCGTCACGAGTTCCTCAAGGTTGTTCCCATTTGGGTCAGAATATATGACATGCCATTGGTGTTGATGACGAGAGCGAGAGGGATATTATATGGTAGCAAACTTGGCCAAGTGAGGGAGGTGTCAGGTGGATGTGGAGGATGATGGCCGCAACAAGCATTATTTCTTCCACATATGTGTGGATCTCTCCATCAAGCGACCTTTAAAAGCAAAGCTCGCCATTAAAATTAATGTCCAAGGCAATGAGGTCGTTTGGCATTTTGATTAGTGATATGAAAGAGTGCCACACTTCTGCTTCATCTGCGATTTTATTGGCCATTCTGATAAGCATTGTGATAAGAATTTAGCCACAAGTGTTCAACCTCTCCAATTCTCGACTGAGTTGCATTGTTCCGCCTAAAACCGTTTGAGAGGAAAATCAGTAAGGTGATGTTGTTGCATGGTACAGGAAACCTTTGAATGTATTCCTTAGCCGATTCCCCTTTTTGTTGTTTAACTGATATCAAATCTGCAAGCCTCAACTCGCTAACCCTAGCAAAGTACATGTGAAACTGCTTTTCAAGATCGGCCCAACTGCTGATGAAATTTGGTGGCAATGATGAAAACCATGTGAAAGCCGATCCAGTCAAAGACAATGGAAAAAGTTAACTTTCAGAGCTTTTTCAGCCGATGCTTCTCCACATTGAGCAAAGAATCGGCTGATATGTTCCATTGTGGATATACCATCTTGCCCTAAAAACATGGAGAAATCTGGAACCTTGTATCGGCTTGGAAGTGGAACCCCATCAAACCACTCAAGATATGGCGGCCGATACACAAAAATTTGATTTTTATGTTTAATTCCAAACCGCTCCTCCATTACCTTTTCAATTATATCGGTCCAATCCTCTTTGGACGGATATCTTTGAATTCCCTCCGGCCGATATTGCTGATGTGGCTCCTCATACTGATATTGATCATCTTGCCCCCCGAGCCAATTTTGTTGTTGCCGATGATGCTGAGATTGCTTGCCAATTTGCCCCCAACGCTGACTTCTTAAGGCAATTACCTTGGGAACTGTTTCCTCGATCAAACCATACAATGTATTCATCAAAACTCCAGATTGATCAAACACGGCCACGATGAATGATGTTATCAACCATCTCTTGAAGCGTCTCATCATCCATCGGCTCGATAAATTGCTCCTTCTCTTAATTAATCAGCTTGAGAGATTGTTCTTCCTCGGCCTTGACTTCCTTATCAGACATCTTGCGGCAATTATGGGTCCCAAGAACCGTGTAAAAAAACCTGTTGTCACAAACACGGTCCCACCGGACGTGCCAAAAATGTGTTGACGAAAAAAATCAACACGCCGGCCTGGGAGATTTGCTTAGCTCCAGTGCAGGTCCTAGAATAGATGAAGCGTGGGCGTGCCGGTCGGTTTGATCTCGCCTTGACAAGTTATGCAAAACAATGAGAACATAAATCATATCGGCCGGTAGACCGATACCCAAAAACTAGCGATCGGCGATAAGCCGATGGTGCAATTCATGATCCGTGCCATCCGATGGTGTTAGGGTTTGAATCCATCGATGTGTGTTGAACAAACATTTATATATAAAGGCGATCGGTGACAATAACACAATATATGTAACATTGCATGAACCAATCACATAGTAGAACAGATATTGATTTAAAGATTAAAGCACACATCGGCTGGGAGTCCGATGTCATAAAATCCAAATGATCAAATATTCAATGAAGCCTCTGCTACAATCGGCTAGATCCAACTTGTATACAATCCTTGTAAGCCGATGCAATATCCAGATAACTCATCGGCTAAAACCCCAATGAAACCCTTAGTGACAGTCAACAGGCAGGCTAGAGATTACGATTCTAATCACGACTTAGTAGATCAAACTGATGCAGCACTAAGTATGAAAAGAAAAGCAATACCTAGACAATCAAGCCCTTGGCTGATTTTCAGGGTGATAGATGCCTAAACCAATCTAATCTAGTAAACAGTTTAGCCGATAGCGACAGAGACCCTCAAACAAGAAACAGCCGATAGGGCTAAACTGAAATACTAAGATTAGATTAATAGAGACATATGATAAATATTCAGGCAAACATATCAATCGAACCGAAGCAATCCAAGAGGTCGAACGTACTGATACAACCTTGGACAACATCGATGTAATCAGTATGATCGCCTGATCCCAGCAGAACATTGGACTTATTCCTTTGCTGGAGGTCGAACCTAACCGATGCAGCCCAGCGCCGGATGCCAAGCTCCGCCGGATGTTGAACGAAGATGAAGAATAAAAGGGTGGCGATGCGCCGAATTGTATTGATCGAGAGATAGTTACATGAACCCTGGGCTTACATATTTATACCCGTAGGGTGATAATGATCCTAACAGATTACAAAACAAACTTTCCTAAAGATAAACTAGGAAACTAACAATCTCTTCCTAATTAATAGATACAAGTCGTATCCTCCCTGGACTCCGTTCCTTCTGGATAAGATCTTCTCAAACTGAACCTAACAAGAATTCGACTGCTGGAGATATGGATCCTCCATCGGCTGACGGGTCCTCTCAGCCAATTTTGCTTCGAGCCGATACTAAAACTTAGCCGATAAGGACTTCGGGGCTTACCGATACTAACACTTAGCCGATAAGGATTTCGGGGCTTATCAAATTTTGGCGTTAACAGTAATCGACGGCTAGTGTAGTCTTCTTCCTCAAATATGAACTCGACGAGATTGGAGGTAGCTCTAGATCCCTTTGTCGGTTTTGTGGCTTCGTATTGGGTTTGTCTAGATCTCTCTTGGTGTCTGTTGGCTTGTCTCCTCTCTTCCTAGGGGGTCTTGTATTTATATCCTTGGATGTCCCCTTGTCCCAGTAGAACTAGGGAGACAAGTATGGATACGATTCGAGTAGTCCTTGTAATGTCCGAGTAGGACTCTGCTTCTCCTTTCTTATCCGGGATACCTTCTATTCCGAGAAGATAATTTCCTTTTTTATCCATCATATTTCCTTAATTAAAGTATACCTTCCCGTATATCTTTAGGTATATGGTATTTTCATATACCACGAACTCATCTATAGGAGTGTTGACACCAAATCCGTGTGTGCCAAAAGATGTGTTGACGCCAAACACACGCTGGCCTGGGAGATCTGCTTAGCTGTAGTGCAGGTCCTAAATCAATGAAACTTAGGCGTGCCAGTCAGTTTGATCCTGCCACTGACAAGACAAACAAAGCAGCAAAACATAAAGCATATCAGCCGATAGGCTGATAGCCAAAACAACCGATCAGCCGATAGGCCGATGGCACAGTTCCAGCCGATGCCGATACCAATCGATGTAGTTAGGGTTTTAATCCATCGGCTGTGTGCTGAGCAAATATCTATATAAAGGCAATCGGCTGACGATAACATGATGATATAGTAATATAGTATAGCATAAACCAATCACATGATGAAATAGACATTGATCTGAAGATTGAATCATACATCGCCTAGGGTCCGATGGCATTAGATCCAATGTGATTAGAAACCTTTGCTGCAATCGGCTAAAACCAACTTTATGTATAATCCTTGTAAGCCGATTGCAACGTCCAGATAACTCATCAGCTGAAACTCTGAAGAAACAATGATTGATGCCTACCGACTTACATAAATCTAACTTACAACTGCAACCTCATAGGTCGGACCTAACCGATGCAACATAAGGTTGATGATTGCCTGATAGATTTAAACGAGCCAATATGGCATCGATCAAAGTGGTCATGTGTTACATTTAACCAAGACGGCAAAACCATCAAGAGGAAATTTTAACACATCAGATAAGATCGGCTAACCCTCCGATGAAATATTAACATCAACCTATTGGCTTACCAAGACTTAGATTATCAATAACAATCTAGTAGGTCGGACCTAACCGATACAGCACGAGATTGCATACGATAATCTAATACTCAATGAGCCGATAGATCTGTCTAATGTGATGGATATAACAAATCTATCTAAAATGACATTATGTTTAAAGAAACATCAACTTGATCAGAATATCAGACCTAACCGAGAAAGTCCTAACTAAGTCGATGCGACTATAAACAGTAATGAAACTAAAGATAGAGACGATATACCAGATAGGCAACACTTGGACTTACCCCTTCGCCGAATATCGAACCTAACTGATGCAGCCCCGCGTCGGGTGCCAAGTCTCGCCGCATGATGAACAAAGTGGAAAAGGTAAAAGGTGGCGATGCGTCGAATTGTATTGATCGTGAGGATTAATTACATAAACCCCGGGCTTACATATTTATACCCGCAAGCTGACAAAGATCCTAACAGACTACAATTCAAATTTTCCTAAAGATAAAAGTAAACAAACTGAGTCCTTATTGGACACTAACACACTTTTCTAAAGATAAAATAGAAAGCTAACAAACTCTTCCTAATTAATAGGTACAAGTCGCATCCTCCTCGAACTCGATCTCTTCTGGATAAGATCTTCCCAAATCGAATCTGATAAGAATCTGACTGCTGGAGATACTGATAAGAAAAAATCTCCATCGGCTGACCAAAACTCTAAACCGATACTGGCTCTGAGCCGATTTGAACCTTAAGCCGATGAGGACTCCGGGGCTTACCAAATTTTGCCATTAACAAGGAGGTATGTCTTATCCTTGAGACTGATAGTAGCCCCCGACTTCAATGCAAATGAACCAATCGATGTTCTCGACCGAAGACCTTAGAACAATAATTGTTAACTCACCTAGCCGTTCTCAGACGGTCGAGTAGGTATAGAGTACGCGACTAAGTTCTCTGTCATGTCTTGACCAAGCACACGATCATGGATTGAATTTGGATTGAAGTCAAAAACTCAAATTATCATAAACAAATTTGAAAAAATTCCATAGGCAATTCCATCGGCCCGCGGGTATAAATATGTACACCTGAGGTCTTTGTAACTTATCTCCACAAATCAATACAATTACTTTTGGTGCATTGCCACCTTTTATTCTCTGTGAGTTCTTAGTTTCGAGTTGGGCTGCATCGGTTTCGATCTTCGGTAAGGAAGTAAGTTTCGTCAACTTCGCTTATATAGGTGGGGCTAGAACTTTCTTGCATTACATCCAATATTCTATTCCGATTAGCACAAGCGTTGCCTACCTGATATTTCAATTCTATCTTTAATTGCATTGTGTTTAGAGATACATCGGTTTAGTTGGGACTGCCTCGGTTAGGTCTGCTCTTCTGAATTAGTCAATATATCTCTACAATCACAATGTTGTTTTAAATAGATTTTTTATATCCATCATGTTATCATAGATCTATTGGCCTATCTAGCTTATTTGATCAGACATAATCTAGAACTGTCTCGGTTGGGTCCGATCTTCTATATTACTGCTAGTAATCTAAGTTTTGCTAAGTTTTATGCTACGTTTTATTGAAGTGATAGCCAATAAGTTATCTTTACATCGGACTTCCAGCCAGTCTACGTTTTAATCATCGAACCTACATCTAATATTCTATATCAGCATCAGTCAATTGGTTCATTGGATATTTACTTTGTTACATCAATATCGGCCGATTGGTTCATTATTTCATTACATTATCTTCAGTTGATTACCTTTATATCATTATTTATCCAATTGTCGGAATCTATACCAGACGTATAACCGATTGTTCAAAACTCTATTGACATTGGCTGGCATCACTACATCAACCTATTGGTCGATCGGCTCTTTGGTCATCAACATATTTTTATATTGTCAGTTGCAGGATCAAACTGACTGGCACGCTCGCATCTCATCAAAATTTAGGACCTGCACTAGAGTTAAGCAGATCTCCTAGGCCTTCGTGTGCCACACGCAAGATCTACGTCAATACATCTTTTGGCACACTTGATGGGACAAATTTTGCGTCAACAAAGGGCTAAGAAGAACAAGATATCCAAGCTTCAGGATTCAGAGGGTACTGTTCATAGTACGACAAGAGAGATGGAGCGGATGGCAACAGAGTACTTTCAGAATATGAATGATCATTGCAGATCCAAACCTTGACTAGTCCAAGGTTACAAGGCTTTTCTAGACAAAGGTCTCGGCAGAGATGAAACATAAATTGTGCAGTGATTTTTTAGAAGAAGAGATTGCAACAGCGATGTTTCAGATTGGTCCACTTACGTCCCGTGGGCCAGATGGGTTTCCGGCATGGTTCTATCAGCGGAATTGGGGATGTATCAAGAGTGATATTTCGGGGCTGTGAAGGTATTCTTTCGGTCAGGAATAATGTCAGAAGGGGTCAATGACACAACCATTCTGCTCATTCCAAAGATTGACCAACTCAATGGAACTAACAGACTTCAGACTTATTAGCTTGTGCAATGTGATTTATAAGGTGGTATCAAAATGCCTGGTGAACAGATTAAGGCCTCTCCTGGATGAACTAGTTTCTAACAATCAAAGTGTGTTTGTGCCTAAAAGAATGATTACAGATAATGACCTTCTTACCTTCGAATGCTTCCATTTTTTTCAAAAGAATAAGAACATGAGCATGGTTGCATGTGCTTATAAGCTCAATTTGTCTAAAGCGTATGACAGGGTGGACTGGAGGTTCTTGGAGCAAGCAATGCATAAGTTGGGTCTCACTCACTGGTGGGTTAGTTGGATTATGGAGTGCATAACCACGGTGAAATATTTAGTCAAATTTAATGGCACCCTTCTGAATTCATTTGCTCCGCCCCGAGGCCTACAACAAGGGGATCCTCTGTCACCCTTCCTTTTTTTGTTGTTGATGGGTTGTCCTTGCTTTTGGAAAAAAGGTAGAATAGAGAGTGCTCTCACCAGTTCATATATGCCGCAGTGCCCCAGGTATCTCACACTTACTCTTTGCGGACGATACACTTTTGTTTTTCAAGGCCGAGATTGAACAGGCAGAGATCATCAAGGAAGTGTTGAGTAATTATGCTTCTGGCATAGGATAACTGATCAACCCAACCAAGTGCTCAATCATGTTTGGCAATTCCTCTTCACTTGTGTCCCAAGAGGCTATCAAGAACAACCTGCTCATTGTTAACAATGGCTTTGAAGATAAATATTTAGGTTTTCCAACCCCGGAAGGAAGGATGAATAAAGGAAAATTTCAAAGCCTACACGAAAGGATTTGGAAGAGACTGATACAGTGGGGAGAAAATTACATATCGAGTGGAGGGAAGGAAATTCTTATTAAGGTGGTAATCCAAGCAATCCCTATATATGTCATGGGAATTTTTAAACTCCATGATTCTGTGTGTGATGACATCACTAGGCTCACGTGGAAGTTTTGGTGTGGCGCTGAAAAGGGCACACGAAACTCACTGGAAGGCATGGGGGACAATGACGAAATCCAAGCTTTGTGGAGGTATGGGATTTAGGGATATCAAATTGTTCAATCAAGCTCTGTTAACAAGGCAAGCTTGGCGGCTTATTGAATTCCCAAACAGTTTGTGTGTGTGTGTGTGTTAAAAGCAATATATTACCCTAATGAGGCCCTAACTGACACAAGCTTTGGAGGCAATGCATCAGCTGGCCGACGTGCAATTGAGTTTGGTTTGGATCTGGTGAAGAAGGAAATAATATGGAGAATTGGCAATGGTCAATCAGTTCGGGTTTGGCAAGATACATGGTTGCTGCGAGATCACTCAAGACGACCTATTACAAGAAAAAGAACCTACAAAATTTGATGGGTGTCAGACCTTATTACTGAAAATGGCGGCTGGGATGTTAATCATATCAGCCAGATTTTCTTGCCTATCGATGCTGAAGCTATTCTAAAGATTCGTACCTCATCATGAGATGAGGACGATTTTGTCGCTTGGCATCCAGATAAACTAGGACGGTTCTCGGTTCGAAGTGCATACAATATGGCAATGTCACTTGCAAACGAGGAAGAGAGCTCGGCTTCTTTCGATGAGGGAATGAACAAAGCTTGGAACCTGCTATGGAAATGCAATGTACAACAAAAGGTCAAAATTTTTGCTTGGAAGGTGGCATCAAATAGCCTAGCAACGATGTAGAACAAGAGAAGAGGAACCTGGAGGTAGCTGATGTTTGTGTTATTTACGGTTCAGAGAAAGAGGACGTCGCCCATGCTTTATGCCAATGTCCACATGCCAGGTTTCTTTTGAAGGCTATGAAAGACTCTTATAACATATCCCTTGTGATGGTAGACAATTTAGGTGGCTCATCTTGGCTTTTTGACTGGACAGAGCTGCTTCCTGAACAAGAAGAGGCTATGTTACTGATGGTGTTTGTGGCGTAATTGGTATGTTCGTAATGAGATTACCCATGGAAAGCCGGTGCCCTTGACGAAGACATCCAAGAGATTCTTACAAAGCTATATTAACTCCCTGCTAGAGATCAAGCAGCACCCCAAGCAAATCTAGTGAAGGGGAAACATGTAGTGGGTTATGGGTCGATGAGTAAAGCTAAAGGGGTACAAAAGCAAAATATTTCGTCATATAAATGGAAGAAACCACACCTGAGCTAGATGAAGTTGAATGTGGATGGTTCCTATGATGCTCGACTAAATAGGGGGGTATCGACATGGTCCTTAGAGACAACACAGGTGAGGTTATTGGTGCTTCATGTACGCACCTGGACAGATGCAGTAGCGCCCTAGAAACCGAGCTCCTAGCGTGCAAGGAAGGTTTAATCCTGGCAGTGCAATGGACCCTCAGGCCTATCATCATAGAGATAGATTGTCTGGTTGCGATCCAGTTACTTCAAGCTGCAGGGAAAGTGATGTTTGATCAAGTGTATCTTGTTAGAGAGATTAGAGATCTTTTGCTTGGAAACAGAGAGATCAAGATAGTGAAGGGCCACCGAAGCCAGAATGGCATTAGCCATGCTCTAGCCAATAAAGCTCGCTGTGAGTATATCTCAGAGGTCTGGCTAGGTAATAGTTGTAACTTCATCTCTCAGATGAACTGTAATGATACTCTAGAAGAGTAATATTTTCCCTTTTCCCCACAAAAAAATATATTAATAGTATGTCCTATATTAATAGTTGTACTATGTCCTATAACTAAGAGTCTGTTCAGATTGGTATCAAAATGAACCTTGCCAAAATTTTGATAAATTAACAATATTGCCAAGTTTTAGTAGGATAGGCTCAATATAATGCTGCCAAAATTCCATAGACATTATCAATATTTGATAACAAACTAAATGGACCACATGATTATCAATTTTACCAAATAATGATATGGTTTAAAATGATATCAATCTGAATAGGCCCTAAAACCACAAAATCATGTTATCCTATAACGAAATTTGCCATGTTTTCAAATTTCAAAGTCACGATGTCATGTAGCAAATTTTGCCATGTTTTTATTCTCTTCCTCTTCCGTGTGTCAAATAGAGCCAGTTTAATAATATGCTCCTTCCGTTCTACATCATAAGATGTTTTGGCATCTTCATCTCTCGTTTAGACTCACTAGCATTCTTATAAATGTTGACACATATATAAAGCACATATATGGATCCATGCATTAATCTATTTAAAATCTAAAACATCTTATAATATGAACACAGGGAGTAGCCAACTCTTAATTTTAAAAATTTACACATCATCCACAACCAACCTAAGCTAATAATAGCTTACTCATACAGTAGTTAGCTACAAATATATCTACAATGTTAATACTTCACCCACATTTGAATTCACCCACATTTGAAGTTTATACTGTGGCTGGCTATAAGTATATATCTCGCTTTTCTTATCTCTTTTCTGCATAAGCAGAAATATGACGTGACAATTTGTACAACCATTTTACATCACCTTGTTGTATTCTCTCTTAAAATGGTGTGATTTTCACAAAAACTTTTTTATATATGATTTGGTTTTTTAAACCTGGTTTAAACAAAAATTTTCAACTCCATAATATTTAATTAATTTGTTTCTACTCTTGAATAAATTAGTTTAAACTGTATAAATTTGTCGGAATTTTCCTATAAAAACAAAAGGGAAATTCATTATTTTAAGCAGAGAAAGTACTGCGTGCTAATGTCATACATTGGATTATTTGGTAGGAAAAAATGGGATAAAAGGACTTGGTCCCATCTAAAAGTAGGATTTTCACGAGAAACTACTCAATTACTAGAAGATTAGAGAAGAAAACACATATTTCCTCTTTTCCCTTCCCCCATTTCTCTATTTCCTTTCCAATCGGTTTGTTAACAAGCAAAATATACAAAGAGAATAGGTAAAGACGGCAGCTCTCGTCATGAGAAACTGTCATCACCTAAAGAGAAACACCAAAACTAGGAGTGGATGGAATTGAGTGCACTGTACGGCGAAAAACATTTACACTTGAATCAAGCATCTCCTATCTTCCCTATACACAATGAGACGTAAGGAAGTGAGTCTTATTCACTTGGCGAGGAAGTGAGCCTAACTCGGTGAGAGGTGTTGGTATACACCCCTAACAATCAAGTTAAAAGTCTTCTTGGGTTCAAAGACACCTGTTTCTTCTTCTTTCAAATTCTTTAAGCACTGTAGATGTTAGCTGCAGCCTGCAGAGCATCACCGCTATGAATTTCCCAGGATTTTGTATGTACGCTCCATTTTTACACTGTGCCTGTACATGCTGGAAGCGTAACTGGTTTCTTCAATTTTGATTATCGAAGTCATCCTAAAACCCCTTCCTTCAGTTGCATCAGATGAGTACGGAGGCTGGACTCCTGTACCTGAGTCAATGCCATGCAAGGATTAAGCTGATGTTTATATACAGTGCACCGTTATGTTGGGCAGATCATGTTGTACAAATGCAGTCTGGGATGTATGCAAGGACAAAGTATTTCCTGTGAGGCATGGTATGGCAAATGGCCCAGAACTAGGGCTACTGACGCCTACTAGAAATTGTCAGTTTCCAATCAGATAAGAACCAGATGTTCATCCCATCAAATAAATCCAAATCAGACCATGCAACTCTTGCAGGACATGCTACAGGGATTTGTAAAAATCTATGGAGCCCTCTGGTTGTGTCTGCAGACTGATTCTGGCAGGTTGACCAACTAAAGTGGTTGGATTAATGCAGAAAACAAGTCGAGTAACCAACAACTAGTTTTCCAAAGGTGGGCAGCTACTGTGGAGAACTAATGGGGGGTTTAAAGTGGAATGTTCTTTTGAAAGTTCAGACAGCGATTCATAAATACCTGTAGTTTTGCTGCCGTAGCTAAGAGCTCTCTACACTCACCAAGGGCAACCTTTTCTTGTCTTGCCATGTCTGAAAGTTCAGAAACCAAAGACGTCCTACCTTCAACCTGGTACACATATCCTAATTAATGTCACTAAAAGCAACAAAGACATTGTATCCTAATAAATTGTGAGCTAATTAGAGTGTACTAATTTAAAAGTTTTAGTTTATCAAACAATATTCTGAAAAAAATGAACATTAGAACCTGAGCTGCTCCTCTTTTTTTGAAATAGAAAAATATATGGTATGTTTATATCTAACCTTTGATAGGAGGTACAAAATTGAGGAACTCAAAGCTTGCATAACATCAACCACTGAGCTTATAGAGTTCTTAACTGCAACAGCATCTGCCTGTTAAATAACAGTGTTGTCAACATACCAGACAAACCAGGATAAGATTATTCGTTCAAAAAAAACCAAGATAAGTGTAACTGCAAGTCCAAGATCATTTGACATTAAGCTACGATGGCTTTACCACACACTTACGCACCTGTGCTCCTGATGTAACTGGAAGGCGAAGTGTGCATGCTTGTAAAGCTTCAATAGCCCCAAACAAAGTACTACCGTTCTCTCCTTCTAGTACCGGCCAATGTTGAAGATAAGCAATCTGAATCACAACAATATGGTGAGAAGTAACCCACCAAGGAATTTTTTTTAGATATGAAAAAAAATGAAATGGCCTAAACACATAGAGGTCCTGTTCGCTTGTTCGCTTCAGCCGAGCTTATCAGCCGTTCGAACAGTATTTTTCTCTCACAGCAAACCAGCCGGCTTGTCTTATCAGCTGGCTTATACGACCAGCCGAACACCCCCAGAATCACCAAATTTCCATACTTTTGGTAACTTTAACCCAAATTTGAAATTTTTCAATGAATTCAATAAATTGTGAAAAAAAATCACGGGGCAAAATTATCCAACAAAATCACTGAAAAAAATTAAAATTTACAGTATTTCGCCCTGAATTTGAATAATAGTCAACCAAATTAGAAGATTTTGGAGAGGGACGGTATTACCCAATCACTAATTGTTTTTTGTTATTTTCAGCCCCATAATTAAAAACCATATTTCTCAAATTTTGAATGACTTCGAATCAAATTTAAGGGAAGCACATTTAAAGGAAAATTTCAACCAACTACCTGCTCTTTTAAAACGTAGTACAGTTTGAGCTCTTGCTGCAGGAGTTGAACATCAATTCTTCTCACTGTAACAGAATCCCGCAGCTGCAAGATACTTTTCCACACACTGTAAAGAATATTCTGTTTTACATGGAGGATAGAAATACTATATTAGTTGGATATTGCTTGCTCAAAGAAAAAAAATACCAAAGAGAATGCACCCACTAAGAAACAATGGCTTCACAGCCACAAACTTGAGCAAAAAAATTATGCATAAACCAAAGTCGACTTCAGAAATTAGATAACAGACAGGAGCAAAACCAATATAGCATACCTCAACACTTCTCTTCTGGAAGGATAGTATATCTTCTGAACGAGCATTTACAAACTGCCACTGCAGGTATCTATTATACAGCAGACGTAATTGGTGGATATTCTCAATCTGGCTTGCACTCTTCTTCCCTTTCCTCGCATCAGCTATATAATTAAACACAGGTTGTGCAACGCCTGATTGAACTGATGAACAACATCGTGATCGGCAAGGTGCCGAAGGCCTTGTCCTCAATGGACTTTGAAAGGCCATGGAAGCAGAGGATGCAGCTGACAAGACCTTGTTTGGTGACGACGAGCGATGTAGAACCGGGACAGGTGTAGACCTGCTCAGGCGAATAGCAGTTTTAGAGTTTTCTGATGTCTGTGAAGAAACATCACTGCCAGACTCTGTCTTATCCTCTCTTCTGCTTTCATGCGTAGCCAATCTCTTTGCCAATCCGTTCAATGGCTGATTCAGACCATTGGCTTTGACTTCAGCTGGACAAATCCTCCTTGGTGAAAGCCCCCTTGTAGGGTTTGATGGAGTGACTGACCTGATAGGCGTGTCAGCAACACCATTGCTTCTCGAAGTTAAGACCGCAGAGCCACGGCCAACCATCATTGCCGCCGGCCATCGGTGTTGCTCAACGACCCTCTTGTTGGGAGTCTCTGATGGCCGAGCATTCTCACATTGGTTGCCAATGTTCCTCCCTCTGAGAGGACTCCTTTTCCTCTGAGTCTCAGCCACGGGTCTTGTCTGCACCTTGGTCTGGTCAGAAGATGAGCCATGAGCAAGCTTGTGTCTCTTCTTGGCAGAGGTTGCCACTAACACAGACTCCGGCTGAAGTGATGGAGACACGCTCCGAGCTGATGCCCACAAGCCATCAGGGGGCTTTGTACTGGCTGCACGACGAGAGATGCCATGTACCTCGGTGGCTGCCGCATCACGCACTGGCGTCCTGGGCCTTGACGCAGCGCCACCACCACCACCGGACGGCGTCGAGCTGGAAGAAGGCGTGGAAGACCTCCTCTCAGCTGACTGCGCTCTTTTTGTCGATGCTGTGCCTTCAGCTGCTGAAGCCCTACTGAGACTTGGAGACGTGCATCGCCTCACCGAAGAAGCAGCAGCCGGTGGCGCCGGCGGCACGCTGGACTTGAACCTGGAGGCCACCTCACTCCTCCGACCTGCCGGAGCGGCAATGTTCTTCTCGGGTGGCACCAGCGGCCGCCGCAAGGCGCCGTCGACTGTACCAGCCGCCTTCCTCCCCTCTGTCTTCACGGCATCCATGGAGTCGAGTAGCCTCTCCAAGAAACGTCCACATTGATGTACTGGCCAGCTCTCACCAAGCTACGCCAGCACTCTCCACAGCAGGCAATATCATCAGAGAGATCTACCACAAGACGACGCCAACCACCAGGATAAGCTGATACAAAATCAAAACATGCATGCGTGCATTAACCTTCTGACACAATAACACAAACAAACAAACAAACAAACATGAAGACTCTCCTCTCCCCCACCAGGCCACCACGTCAAAGAACGGCAAATGCAGGTTACCAAACAGCATGGACGATTACACATTATTCACAACGATGGATGGCGACAACCTAGTGTCACGGACATTTGCATGCAAGGATTGTCCCATTTGTTGCTACTGCCCCCCTCTCGTCGGGTGGGCGCAAAGTGCCCCAAGGAAGAAAAGGAAAGCTCCCGTGTTTGTTTGGCTGGGGCCTACAAGATTGCAACAGTGCAGTAACTGCAAATCTGCAAATTATTCGAACATGGCTTCTTACTGTGAAATGCGAATTGCTGCTGCTACATGGTAGTAGCATGGATGAGTTCGATCAAGGACGAGGTGAGAATTAAGTTCACTTTTATCCCCTGAAGTTGTTGGAGCCGACAGGGACACATGCGTCCACGCGACATGGATCTTTGTATCTAGAAAGTTTTATTCTACTGCTTCCACTCCTTGTTTTCTTCACCGGAAACAGGATGAGAATGGGATCGTTGTTTTAACAGTTAACCATTCCGGAAGACCAGAACTACGAACTTGCAATGCATCGTAAGATTTTGTACTGTTCGAATGCAGACAAGAAAACAAAATCCAAATCTACCAGCAACCGATTCACGTAGCACCAGCCGATGCAACAGTCAGATTTCACTGGAAACATTAGCAGAATCTCCAAAATTCTCCAAACCGGCTTCGATCAAATGTGGCAAGAAAACGAGAAGGAAATAAATCTAGCTCGATGGCGTATATAAGACCCAACTTGAAGGGCCTATCCGTGCTCACAGTGTACAGCGAATCGGAGCCCAACCGCACGGAAAGGGACGCTTAGCTTTGGCGCAAAGGGGCTCACCCTTTTCAAAGCGCACCGTGTGCACCGTACGGCTGGATCGCGACGACAGCGCACGCACGCAGGAGCAGGAACGCGAAGCGGCTGGGCCAACTCGAATCGTCTACCCCAGAAAAAAAATCTCCGTTTCGAAACGTTTCGAATAGTAAAGAAAATAGTAATGAACGAGTTTTTCCCGACTACTCGGAACTGTTTCAAATTCATCAGAGCGATCGCGGAATTTTGAAACGAGAAAAAAATTCTAAAGCCGTTTGGAATCTCGAATGTGGTGAAGAATGCTACAACGGAAACAGATGGAAACAAATTTCTCCAATGCCCCCAAAATTCACGAATCCCTAAGCATTTGGGGGGTTTAAGGACGAGGGGATTAGGAAACGCTGAGAGAATGCAGCTTCACGCACGAACCAATCCGATCAGGGAAGCGAAGCAACGAACAGGACGCACGAGTAGTGGCGCAGGATGCTAAGCTGCGAGTTGAACTCACCTCGGCTCGATCGGGGATCGCGGCGTGAGGAGCCCCCTCCGTCGCCGGCCCGGTGGGTCGGGGGGTCGCCGCCGCCGCCTCCTCTTCGTCGGCCTTCTCGCAGATGGGATCCCGGGGCGGGCGAGCTGTTGCCGTGTGGCGAACTCCTGCAGTTTTCTCGCGTGCAGCGTGCAGAGGAAGGAGGTGGCGTGGTAGAGGGAGGAACGCGCAGCACGGTTACTACTGAGGTGGTGGTGGGGCCGTGGAGAAAAAGAAGAAATCGTAATAAGTTCATAACAAAAGTTAAGTTAGTGATGGTTTTATCAGGGCTATTTTTCTTTGATTTTTATATCGCGAGGACGAAATTTAACGATTTTCAAACAAACAGAGTGATGATTCTTTTTTTAGAGTGATGATTCTATTGACCTCACTGAACTTTGTATCGAGCGAGCTAATGTGTTCATGATAGTGAACTATTAACTCTTTTTCTATGTCCTAGCTAAATACTCATATATTGCAATAGAATTTTAAATAAGATATTGTCCTAGTTTTTATATTGAGTTTGTTATTTTTAAATTAAAAACTAATCTTTCACGTACATAAAACAAAACGAGAGATCAATATATAATTAATTAATTAAGTATAAGCTACAAACCTTAAAAATGAATTAATATAATTTTTAAAACATTTTTTTATAAAATTAATTTTATAGAAAACTTACTATTACTAGTTTGAAAGACATTTGTAGGACAAACGAGAAAATAAAATTTAAACAAACTCGCCCTTAGACCATTTCCTATTATTTTGAGATAGTCCAACGTTGGAGATTAGCTTAACATACATTTCACAAAAATCATTTTTTATTATCAATCAAAATGTTATATTTGCATCAGTCATATTATATTATTTAGTGGTTAATTTGACATATGGTCCATCAAACAGATTGTTTGAGGCTTTACACTGTCACTTTACATAACAGTGTAGTGGCTAGCTGACATAACTACCATCACCATCACTAACATTAATGAGCTGAATGCCCTATACATTGATGAGAATGTCTTCTTCAGGCATACTCAAACGACTCATTAACATAATTAAATATTAATTTATTTTTAAAAATAAATTAATATGATATTTAATAATTTTTTAAAAAAATAGTATGAAAAATATGCACGCGAAAAACGAGAGAAATGAGTTAGGAAAGATGGAAGAAAAATACAACCTTAAAGAGATAAATGTCACCAAACATTTTTAAAGAAAATCTACGAATAGCATAAGTACGTACCAGTGTACCACTAGCATTATGGAGAGTTGTTCTTAACGTAACTTAAGCTAAACTTACCGTGCCGTTTGAGCTAGCATTATGGGCTCTACGTGCACAATAAGCCATGAAAAAATGAAGAAAATCATGGGCGATAAGGATATTTTTATTATCCGTGTCTTTCTAGGTTTAAAAGCTTTGTTTCAAAATTATGGGTTTATAAAAACCAATGCCAAAAAACAAACAATAGTATTAAAAATTTAAATCAACTTCAAAGTTAAAGTTAAATTTTAAGATCAAATTTTAACTAGGAAGGATGCCATGAGAGTGGAAGCAATGAAGTATACGGATCCCACGATTCGTACAGTATTGACTTCTCAAGTCATCTGCTTCTACAGTTCCTTTGTTCCACCACCTCTCGAGCCTGGACCTTGTTGTGGCCTTGGCTCCTTGCCTCCTCGGCCGATCGAGACCCCGTTTCAGCTCTGATTTCGCGGCGTCATCGATGCTGCAATGCTGCGCGCTCGAGCCACGCCCTTCCATGTCGCCCTGGTCCATCGGGGCCACGTCTCCGTTTCTCTCGTGTCCGTGAACTGTAGCGACGACGTCCCACTCGGGCAACCGCCAGGTCCGCCACGAAAGCCCACCAACGTTTTGGACGGAGGCGCATTTACGTGCCGCGTGGCGGGCCCGTCGTCCTCCCGTGCACATGGCACGTGGGGCCCGCGCGGTCTCTCGCTACGCCTACGCTTGGTGAAGTTGCTGGTCGCCGCAGCGCTGGCTTTTGGTGTTGGTGGTCTCTGGTTGCAGTACGGGTCCAGGGCCGGTCCGCAGTTTCTTTTTTCCCGTAATGTAAACCTATATCGAGACCTGACACGTCAACTAAAATATAATAAATATAATATTCAACTAAAATATAATAAATATAATATTCAACCTAAAGATCATATAGTTTCATCTTAAATAATTTTTTCTAACACTCAATGATTTAAAACCGTGCAAAACCGAAGGCGGCGGTGATCTGTAGGCCTCGTGATCTGATTTAAAAGCGACGCCCGCGGCGATGGGAGAGACGGAGAACCGAGACAGAGTCATAAGGCCCTCGTGCAGCAAGCTAGAACCAACAGTGATAAGCCACATAAAAATCTGAATTTTTAAGGCCCTCAAGAATTCAAGGGCCCGCTGCGGTGGCACCGGTAGTTTATATATACGGGCCGGCCCTATACGGGTCTACGGGAGGGAGGTTGAGCTGCAATGCAAGGCATATTGTTTGTTTGTTTTCATGCTGTGTAGTTAGGACACCAGAATAAGTGTCGAAATTTAGATAAGTTGATATTATAAATTTAGTAGAGTAGATTTGTTATTAGTTAGGTAAAATTTGATCTCAATCTAAATACTATCAAAATAATTAAAAAGACACAAATCGATACTAATCCAAACAAACATATTGTGTAATCTACGTGTAGGGATGAAAAAAAACTCATGTTGTGCTCGAATTGGCTCGTACTAAACTAGACTTAGTCCATTCAAACATGTGGTCTTAATAAGTTGAGTCAAGCTAAAAGTTTTAACTCGTGAGCTTGATAAGTCGTGAGCTACTCGTTAATACGAATAAAAAACTGTCCTATCTTCATATATGTTATATGTGTGTAGTGTTTTTTAACTAGTGATAAATATGTCGTAGTGATAAATATGTCGAAAGTTGTAAATTTCTTTACTGGTTAATGTTTATTATTAAGTTTATATATAATAAACTAATAAATTAAAAATTATGAAGATGGTATACGTTGACGAGCTTAACAAGAGCCAGCTCGTGATTTTTGGCTCGTAAACCTACTGGCTAGCTAAGATAAAAGCTTAAACGATCCTCCTTCCTGTTCCACCCCTCGTGGGCTCCTGGGCGTGCAATCACAGCTTGTGTCCGCTTTTTGACACAAAAGGAGTTTCCACAGACAACTGATACGTGACAGCGGAATAGAAGATGCATTCATGTGATGTGAACCGTGAGGGTTAATTGCTCCACAGGCCTGCACGGCTTAACGGGCAGGTCCGGTTGATATTTCACCTCGAAATTAGACGGGAGCGGTTGATATTTCACCTCGAAATTAGACGGGAGTGGTAAGCCCCACGCTTACGTTAGGTTTTTTTGTCATGTTTATTTGTACTTCTACTTTTCAGTTCTTTTAAAATCTAAGTTTTCTAAAAATCTAATTTATTAGCCGATGATCTTTTACTATTTATTTTTATAATAAACTTTTATCTTTTAGTATATCAAAAGTTAGAAAAACTTATTTCAGTCAGCTTTTTAGCTTTGAAACTTTTCGAAAACCAATCGGAAAGTCATCATTTTCTGTTTGTTTGTTTTAACTTTTCACTTGAAAGCGAAGCTTAAAAAGCTATCCGTAAAACTGAAATAAACAAGACCTTGTGTTCGATCAATGAAGGTGAGAACTAATCTCTCACGTATTTAAAACGAAACGACTCATTAATATATATAATTAATTAAGTATTAATATTTTTTAAAAAATAGATTAATATGATTTTTAAATACTTTCAAATGAAAATATTTTTAACCGTTCGAAAATACATGTGTATGAAAAAACAGAGAAATGAGTTGAGAAAGATAGAAAGAAAAATACAACCTTAATGGTGTTGTACCATCAAAATGTTTGGTTTTGTACGGTGAGAGATCAGCTTGCACTTCAGTACAAAAAGAAGTTTGTTAGAGTACCAGTTAACCATTTGGTGATAACCAGGTCGAGGCAGAAATTACTAAGCCTAGGGCTGGTTAAATCTTAAAAAAATCATTTTTCCTACTGGAGACAAGCCTAGTCAGCTCATTGCCTTACGCTGAGTTTTTTTTAGCATTTTGACTAGCTACTTCCTCGTATTATATAGGCATGTTTCCTGAACTGTTAGTGTTCTTAAAAAACTTTTTATATATAAGTTTTTTAAAATCAAATAAACTATTTTTAAAAACTATAATAATTAATACTTATTAAAGTTCTAATGAACTTTTTCGTTTAACTTGCAGCTATTTAGCACAACCAAAACCAAAAAGTTAAAACGAATAGGGCGTGTTCCATTTTAAGGAATTTTAACCTATTGAAATAGAGAAAATAGAGAAATAATAGTACATGCACACATCAATAGAATTTTTCAAGAGAGGTTTAAGTGGCCGAAAAATTTCTTATATTTTATCTCTCAAACTTGTAGGAAAGAAAATTTATTTGCTTTCTTATACTTCATTAAAAAATTGTATTTATAGAAATTAATTCATGGAAATACAAATAGTTTGTTTTTCTTTCAACCCGAACAAGTTCCTAGTCTTTGACTCTCTCTCTCTCTCTCTCTTTTGCCCCCTGCCAATAACTTCAATATATATAGCCTTGCATATTTTAATTTACAAGTGCGTGGCACCAAGAAAACATATAGCAATATAAATGTGCGGTAGTTTGTCCTTATATGAAGATTTATTATCCGTGTAGTCATCACACATTTAGAACTTGATTATATTAGATTTACTTCAAAATTGTAACCCAAAAGAAATCTTAGTATTTAATAGTCAATACTTAAAATGTAACACTTAAATGTTACAAGTAGACAGTTTCTGCCATTTTGCTAAGATACAATTTTTTTTGTTTGCCAATTTACTTTGACTTTAGTTCACTACTAAAAAAGCTTTTTTATGCGGCCAAAACTTATTTTTTTCATACGGTTGGAGCGCCTGTCTGACTGGAAAGGCATGTGAAAATAGCGATTTTTTATGCGGGTGGCGCACTCGCATGCGAAAATCCGATTTTCGCATACGGGTTCTTATGTCGGCCGCATGCAAAAATAAATCCAAAAAAAGTAAAAATCTCAAAAAATTTAAAACCGAAACCCTATCTAGCCCGGTGCCGCCCACCGAGCCCAGCCGCTCCCGTCCTTCTTCTTCTTCTCCCGTCATCGTTGGCGGCCCGCCCACCGCCCACTCTCGGCGACAGCGGTAGTGGCGGCGCCAATCCGACCATCACAGGGCCGAGTGGCGGATCCAACCCGTTGTGGGGCCGCCAGATCCCGCTACCTGCCGTTTGTCGAGCTTGTCTCCTGTCATGCACCTCCTCCTCTCGTCGCCAGCGACGGCCCACTCGCCAAGCCCACGCCCGTTCTCGTCGGTGGCGGCGGCAGCGTGGATCCAGCCGTCGCGGGGCTGCCGGATCTCGCTGCCAGTCGAGCTTGTCTCTCGCCCTGATCCTCCTCCTCCCGTCGACGGCGATGGCCCGCTCACCACCTGCTCTCGCCCTTCTCCTCCTCCTCCCATAGTCGGCAACGGCCTGCCCGTCGAGCCCGGTGTCGCCCGCCACAAGTAGCCGCCCTTCTCTATGGAGAGGAGGAAGAGAGAGGAGAGAAAGAGAGAGGAAGAGGTGACCTGGAGGGGAGATAAAGAGAGAGGAGAGAAGGTGAAAAAAATTGAAGTACTAAGAGGGAAAAGAAAGAGGAGGAAAGAAAAAAATCTATGGAGAGAAAATATTTTTCATGCGGATTACTTAAGAGGCCCACATATAAAAATTTATTTTTACACATGACCCCTTAAGAGAACCGTATATGAAAATATATTTTTACATGCGGACTTTCTTAAGGAACTGTATACGAAAATGAAAATCGACTTTTTGCATATGCGACCAGTTATGGTTCGTCTGCAATCTATAGGGATACTCGTACAGAAAAATTATTTTTTATTAGTGGTTGTTCAGCCATGAAGAAGAGGAAAATAGTTATCAAATAACTATTAGTTATTCAGACATTAAAACGATTTTTGTATTGCAAAATTCTTAAAACATATATATGTTTGGGAAGACTTGCATAAGTCATATAAATATAATGAAGTGACAAAAATAATTTATGAGTAGAACTTTTATATCTATTTTAGTTATGGTTTAAAACCAATATTATAAAATACACTACGATGCATAACATCAAAATCAACAACTAAAATTAAATTTTGGCTATGGTCAATAAACCAGCCAATAGACGATAAGAGATGATCAAACCATCACTTATTATAAAAGCAAATTTAATATTAAAGCCAACTATTAGCTCTAAATTCATATTATAGCTAACATATATAATAGATTAGCTATAAGGTTAAATCTATTTTTTCTTTCTTTTTTCTCTCACTTATGTATTCAATGCATTTGTTTTGCAGCAAGTGTAGAGCTAGTCCTTACATGAGAGTCAAACCATTCTCATTTTTCATTCTCTCACCTTCATATGTGCTTTAGAGTAAGTTTAATAGTATAGCCAACTGTTAGCTCTAAAAATTAATAATTTTATATAAATATGTATTGCACCATTAATAAGCTCATCTCTCATGCACATAATATGCCTGTGTTACAGCTATCTAGAAATCTGTATATCATGTTTTTCTTCTCTTTCCTCTCCTCTCTTGTTCACATGTGTCTATAGCTAACTTATACTCTGCTATTATACTCTTATAATTGGCTTAGAGCCTAGTGTTAAACTTGGTCTAAATCCCTCTTTCAAGAAATATTTATAATTAACGACGACGATGGCACGTTTGTGTGACGTGCATGAATAAATATGTGTGGCATGCATGTATCATCAGGCCATCTTGTCATATATGGGCAGAACTATTTGCAGGCTAATTGGAGCCTTAGCTTGGATCATAGAACTGGTCAGTATATGTGTAGTGTCGGGGGCCTTATGCCTTAGCCGGCCATGCATTGTATCACGGGCCCCTGTACGTAGCATGTGCAGCGTGACATTATAACATGCATGCAGGAACACGGTCCACCGTCCGGTACTGCACGGGAGTTGATCGATCAGCCCCCTGTACAAGCTATAATAAGCATGGTTTGGGTAGGCGCGGCCGCATGCGCATGCGCGCGTATATTGACCTCCCCGGCATGCGTCGGCGCGTCGCCATCGCGTCCGGTACGACTCCGGTGTGCGCGCGGCCATGCACGGTCACGCGCGAGGTGACCCGCGTGTGTTAACCAGGGGAGGCCTACGTGTGTCCATCGTGACGCGCACGCGCTGGACCACGGTCCGGGCGCCTAGCGAGCGAGCTATATATAGCTCGCTCCGTTGCTCGCGGGATTAGGTCAGATCCAGTCATTAAGGAGGGTGGTGGGCTATCAACTTCAATTTGCATTTGCGCGGTGCATGTGTTGCTTTCGCTCCGTTGTTCGTAGGTAGGATTAGTTTTAGCACGGTAATTGACCACAGTCACGGTGACTAAAACGAGGATAGCTTGTAAGAGCTAATTGCCCATACCTTATAACGAAAAAACAAAATATGATAATGAATCAAATTTCTCTGTAATCAACATGCATCTAATAAAGTGATGTTGTCCTAATTAAAATTAGCAGACGATATTTTTAAATGAAATAGGGAAGTGATAGATGTCTAAATGACATATATATATATATATATATCATGATATATCTGTAAATAACATTTGTAAATTAATAATATAGCAAGTTTTTGTTTCTTCGACAGTATCATCTGTTAAAAAGTGTTCTTAAACACACTCGTGAACTTCTGGTTTATGTTCTTTAAATAAAAAATACAAATAACCAATATACGAATATAGAACGCGGATTTAAGATTAAATGTGTATGCAAGGCCGGAACACCATTATAGAGCTGAAACCACGACGACCTCGAATATGGAACCGATGATTAATTCTGATCTGAAAACGGATGAAAATGTGGGGTTTTTTGAAAGAAGAGAAGAAAAATAGATTCTAAACTAGAACAACTCCTCATTGTTTGCATTCATCCAAATGGTTATGAAAATTTTAAAAAAATCAACAAGATAAATTAATATGGGATAAATCACTTCAAAATATGCAAATATATAAAGTCAAATTTAACTTCTACAAGTTAAAAGAATAAACTAATTTTTTTGCAACTTATGCGGCGACGATAATGGCCATGGTAACATCGAGGAGGACGGTGGGGCAATCGTCATGAAGCAGCGGACGGCGTTAGACTGCTCCTCTCTCACGCGCTAAGGAAAGTTTCAATAGGGTTTCATTTGAGGTTTCATGCACATTTAATAGTCTGCCACATCAGTCTTTGCATGAAATTGGGAGGAGAGAGAATGGAAAGAGTTTCATCTTGATGAAATCTTTCGGGCACTATTTTCAAAAAGATAAAACACACTTGAAAATCTTCACTGAGAGCATATTGTATTTCATCTCACTGAGAGCGTATTGTGTTTCATCCCATCTTGGAAACAGTGTTAAACCTCACTGAGAGTTTCTTTTGTTTCATCTTGTCTTGGATAATAAGACCCATTAAATACTAAAATGATCCTACGAAACAATGAAATAAAACTGAAACCTTTCATTGAGATTGACCAATCCCCGATAAATAAAACAGATGATGCAATCATGGACGAAACGGTAGGCCTTCGCAACTAAATGGAAAAGAATCAGAGAGTGCATATCATCTCCAATGTATATAATTGAAAACAATATCGTTTCCTGTCGTTCGCAATGATCGGCCCAAAGGAGCAGTGCAAGGAAGGACTGCATATGACCCGGACGCATGGGTGACAAGCTAGGCAACATGGGTCGGGCGTGTGCGGATGATGAGAATTGAAAACGGATGACAGACGAAACGGCGAAAATGGAAACGATGGACAGAAACACTCCATATATATATATATATATATATTTGATGATGTATTGATATACAGAAAACTATATTATATTATATATCAGTTGTATAGAACGAGCATACACGGCAAAAGACCTGATCGATCTTACTATACTAATTAAAATACCTAATTAATATAGCTGCCAGCAAAAGAGTTGCACCAATCCTGATTCTACTGCTAAATACCTAATTAATCTGCTTTTATTATTCCTAACACTAAATACTAGTACCTAATTAATAAACAGATTTTTTTTACTGCATTAGGCCGACGAAGTCGAGATCAACGGAGCCGAGCCACAACTTGCGGTCCCTCTCCACAACCTCGCTCAGGGTCACACCCCTAGCAGCCGTCAGCTCCTCGATCTCGACGCCATCGCCGTTGAGCCGGACGCCGACCAGGTGCTTCGCTGGAGTAGCCGCGGCCGCCGCCGCCGCCGCGTTGAACTGAATCTTCTCCCGGTTGAGCGCCACCCAGTAGCCCCCCTTGGCGTCGCGCCGGACGTTGTCGGGGTAGCCGGGCAAATCGGCGAAGAGCTCATATTGGCCAGCCTTGGACCCCTTGAGCCAATACCTGAACACCTGGGCCGGCCCTGTGTGCGCCACCACGAGGTACCTCCCGTCGTGGCTGACAGCCACGCCGTTGGCGTACGGCAACCCGTCCTTGAGCACGGTCACCTGCTTCGTCTTCGCGTCGTACTTCATAAGCCGAGCCGTCGCGTCGCGGTTCCTCAGAATCCTCTCTTGATATCTGCATGCACATGAAAACACACAACTCTTGTTAGTGATGATCGATCAACAAACGCATTGCATATACATGGGCATAATACAGATTAATCTGCATGCAATGGATTTGAAATTAAATTAATTCGGATCGTTCTCTGTACGTACCGGCGTGTGTAGGTGGTGCTACTGTCGGTGAAGTAGACGTCACCGGTGTCCTGATCAACGTCGACGCCATTGACGAAATTGAACGGGACGCCGTCCGCCTCCGTGGCGAGCACCTCGGCCTGGCCACCGCGCGGCCCAACCCGCATCAGGCCCTTGTAGGAGTCGGCGAAGTAGAGGTCGCCCGTCTTGAGGTGGAACGCGAGCCCCAGTGGACGCCCGCACGTGCTCTCCGTCTCCTCAGATGACGCCGACGCGCACGTAGGGTTGTTCCTGCACGTTGCACGGATACATGTCAGTCAATCAATCTATACGTCTATTTCACGTGATACTGTGTGTGTGTGTATGCGTACGTACTGGTAATCTTTGTTGTACGCGAACGTCGTCCAGCCGGTGGAATCGCCGCCCCACTTGAGGACGCGCCCATCGGAGACGCCGGTGAAGGGCCCACGGTTGTTGGAGTCGAAGGCGAGGCTCTCGGCGCCGGTGACACCGTCGGGAAGGCGAACGTGGGAAGCGCGCTGTGTCGGGGTTGTCTTGACCTGCGACGCGGTGCATGGTGGGGCTTCGCAGATCACGCGCTGCGCGGCGCACGGCGAAGCAAGGCAGACAAGGCTGAGGAGCAGGAAAACCGTCGAAAAACTAGCCATGACGAAGCGAAAGCGATCCGCGGCGACGGAGACGACGAGCGGCGGCAGAGCAAAGAGCGCGAGGAAGAGGGCTATGGGAGGGAAGAGGCGACTTGTTACACAGATCGAGGACGGGGTCGGGACGCTATTTATTTGCAGAAGAGGAAGAGACAACACCCGACAAGACATGCCGCGGTGAGGTTTATCCCTGTCTTTGAAGCATAGCGAGGAGTTGGAGACAGAGCTCGGCACGCCTGCGGCGGCGAAGTTTCTCTCTGTTTTTTGAAGCGGTGGATGAAGAGGAGGAGGAGACAGAGCTCGACACGCCTGCGGCAGCGAGGTTTATCTCTGGCCTTTTGAAGCTGCGGATGAAGAGGAAGAAGAGATAGAGCTCGACACGCCTGCGGCGACGAGGTTTATCCTTGTTTTTTGAAACATAGCGAGGAGGAGGAGACCCAGCTCGACACGCCAGTGACGGTGAAGTTTATACTGTTTCTCGGATGAAATAGTTTGATTCGAAAAAGATCGTCGACGACAAGACCGGATTTGGTTGAGGTCGCGGCGTCGTGGGCACGGCGAACTCCCGGCCGGAGGAGGAAGAACGAGCTGGCAGGGTGTTGAGTTGGGCTTTGGCGCAGTCTCGCGGACTGGGCCGGGCCGAAAGAGAGAAAAGAGAAACGGCCACTTTTGCTCCCTCGTTCATCCCCCACCCCCACACATCCACCGCCGGATTCGCCTCCGCCTCTCCCTTCCTCTCGTCGGTGGTAGCAGCCGGCGGCGGAAGAGCTCCGACTTCGAGGAGACCAATCATCACCTGCTGAGGGATCTGCCTGAAGGGTAAGCCCTCGTCAGCTCGACGCGTCGCCCTGTGCCTCCTCTCGATTTCCTCTTGGTTGGTCTGCTTTAGCCGATGTCGAATCGTGATCTCTAGAATCGTGTGTGTTGATGCGGAATCTTTGTTGAACATCCAGATTGGACTTCGATTCCGGGAGGAGCCTCACCCGGATCCCAATTTTGGCCGACCGGGATCCCCGTCTCCTCCGGCGCCGGCGAAGTGCGTCGCAAACCTGCCGCCAAGATGGGGAGCACCTCGTCGATGCTGACGCAGTACGACATCGAGGAGGTCCAGGACCACTGCGACCACGTCTGTGAGTTTGTGCGCTGGTGTTTCTCTCTTTCGATTGGATTCTAAAGTTTTCAATCATTGATGCTGCCGCGGTTACGGAATCTGACATGCTCATTCGGGGTGTTTGGCGCTAGTCTCGCAGCAGGAGATCGTGTCGCTGTACCACCGGTTCTGCCAGCTCGACCGCAATGGCGGTGGATTCGTCTCCGCCGAAGAGTTCATGACCGTCCCCGAGTTCGCCGTCAACCCTCTCTCTCAGGTTAGGCTTCTCGCGTTACAGGACATAACTGGCTTGTTCCTCTCGATACCGTTTCTTGTTTTTGATTGAGAACAAGAGATCAGGAAATGAGTGAATTGTGTGATTTGGTAGACATTTCGTGGAATGCTATGTGTTAATCGATGCGATGTCTCTGTCAGAGGCTCCTGAGGATGCTAGATGGGCTGAACTTCAAGGAGTTTGTGGCGTTCTTATCGGCGTTTAGTCCCCGCGCCAGCCTGCAGCAAAAAATTGAATGTGGGTTCCCATTTCGTACTTAAATTATCCATTAGCTTTCCGTCCCATCTGTTTAGATGTTTGGAGAATAAGTTTAGTTGTGCTATGTTTTCTCTGTAGTTATTTTCAGGGTTTATGACACTGACTGCAATGGAAAGGTGGCATTTGATGATATCTTGAGCATCTTGCGGGATCTGACTGGTTCTTTTATGACTGAGCAGCAGAGGCAGGTTTGTGCTTAAGATCTTTGGCGCCATGTGTTACCATACGTTATAACATATGCATGCTCATTTATGTCCATATAAAAGCTTGTGTAGTTGCAAGTAATTGAAATTTGTTGATTGCTCATGTTGTTGCAACTACAATGCTGCTAAAATTGGTACCTCACATGTTGCTCTGCTGGTAGTCAATTGGTTAATTGGTCATAACTGTTGATTGACTCTAACTGCCGTGATGGACTACTTTTTTGTTCCATGATCACATTCTTAGTCTTGCTGGCTGAGGTAAGTTTTGGAATCAATGGAGAATTCTACCTGCGAGTCAATTTAACTAAAGCGTAATAGTAATGTATTTTTGTAGAGCACCTTGCAGAATATATTTTCCTTTTAAGTATGATTCCGTCCAGTCCGTGCTTCTGCGGGACCAGTCTAATAGGTTAATATACATCTAGGTTTACTTCGTAAATAAATAACATCATTTTTTGATGGTGCTATGTATACTGTAGTCCTTTTCTGCTATACTGATGTTTGCCACTTCTTTTGCATTTTCAGAAAGTTTTGATCCATGTTTTAGAAGAAGCTGGCTATACAAAAGATTCACATTTTACTCTGCCAGACTTTATGAAGGTAAGCTCCAATCTACTACTTTATTCCCTTAGATCTCTTTAACCTTAACATACAAATATTTTCTGTGCCAGTGTATCAGGAGCATACACATTATGCTTGGTGAATCAGATACATGTTCTAGAAGGATAATATCTTGTCTGTTATTGACTGATTTAATTTTGAATAAGCTTATATATGATCTAAATTAAGATCTAGTTGTCATCATCTCCTTATTTGTTGTCAATTGAGCATCCCATTCACTTCAGGTTTTATGGCATTTTTCGTAATAGCTTCAAAGTATCTATTTGGACCTATACTTTCCATACCATGTTATTTTGTTAAATATATGTAGCATTAGCAGTGACCATTTTTTCATAAAAAAATGATTGTGATTTTGATTATTGCAATCAGCAGTTCTTCGTATTTACTTGATTATAGCTAAATTTTTTCACCTTTTGTACTCACAAAACTTGTTTTTGTTTCCAGATTCTTGACAATTCGGATGTGAAGATGGAGGTTGAAGTTCCTATTGACTAAGAAGTACATGTGTCTTTGTGCTGTGTGTCCCGGCATGTATGTCAGCTTGAGAAGATGGATTATTTAGACCCTAGTACTTTCTTTTATCATGTATGATGCTGTAATTAGTGAAACACCTGTATTTGATCATTTTCAGGCTTAATTAACTTTTTCCACCTGTGCATCCTATGACCTTTCAGGTAGTGTTACTCTGTAAGGCCCCCTTCATTTTTTCCCAACATCTTTTCATATTGAAAACATCTGTGATATTGTGGCTTATTAATCCTTACTAATACCTTCCATTACGAGTGAAAAAAATGTTCTTTTGTTCTATCGCATCGAGGATATCTGCAAATATTGGGCTTGTTTGGATCATTGTCAATCCATACCTTACCCAATTATTGGCATGCTAAAATTTTTTGGTAGATTATATGGTGGTTTGGTATGTTGCCAAATTGTTTGAACTTATGGTTATCTTGCCAATTTTTTTTTTGGCCCCAGAGGCCCAGACCAAATGCATGTCTAGCTTCTCTAGGTACCAATCCTTTTGTATGGTAAGTTTGGGCAGTAATCCAATAACAAGCCCTTTATCTCGTCATATGCAACAATATTCAGTTTCTCTAGGTCAATATGGTTAACCAAAGGTGGCGACGTTAGCTTAAACGTTAACTTGCCAGACTGTGAAATAACAAGGCCAGTATGATCAGCACTACCAAAAGTCGTCGAGTTACAATATCATGTTGGTCTAATGTGTTTCCGAAAGGACATGCTGCTCTGGCTTTTTATCTGCCATCCTCATGTTTGTTGGTATTCCAGGCAGACTGGTGAAGAGTAAATAGGTTTGCTCAGTTCAGATGACTCCAAATTCACATCCCTAAAATAAGGAACACCTTCCTGTCTTTCTCCCTCTAAAGAGGAGGCCATTAATGTTTTCTCCTATTAATAGACGCTAAGCTGATTACCTGCACTTCTCCCTAGCAGGGAGGAAGGAATGGCAGAATCATTGGAGAATTGGAGTTTGGTTAGGAGCGTCTTTGGCTCATTTTGGGGGGTTTCAAATATCGGTGAGTTTGTCTGGATTTCATGTACTCCAATTTGTTGTTGCTTATTCAAAATTTGTTTTCTATATCCAATTGTTAATCCAGTCATGTCAAATTTTGTGCTCAGCTAGAGGAGTAAATTATCACCAGAACATCTCTCAACACCTCTGGGAATCGAATGCATGATCTATTGTATAACCCTGACAGCAAAATCACATCAGAATTCTTAGTCAATTTGAACACTTGCATTAGTACTTCGTTATATTTTTTTCAGGACGGCTGTCAATTTATTTTTCAGGACAATCATTTTGGATACTGAATTCCAGTTTTTCAATTTACTGCAATACTTTTGGCATCTAATTAGCTTTTATTTATTCAATGTGCATAAAAACATTAACCCTTCTCCACAGAAAACATATTTCGTTAATCTGCTGTCTTCTCGACATCTTCGTACCACCTTTCTTTTATATATTCTTTCCTCTTCTTTGGCCTTTTCAAATGCACTTGATTGGGCACTTTTCAAATTATTCATAGCTTCCATGGGCTAATCCATGGAACAGCCAAATGGTGCTTTTCTTCGAAGCATATATATATATATATATAATTTTAACATGTAGGATTCATTTCCACCTGTTAAACTGAATACGAATATATATGTAACATGCTACAATGCTATTAATATCATCCCTTTCTCTTGTTCGTCATGGCAGGATCACACATTTTAGGCTAGGGGCATAAGTTTAATCATCATAAGATACATTATATGACTTTTTTAGTGAGCACAATGTGGATTAAAGTTTTACCCTAAGACAGAAATATTAACACATCCTGGATTAAGTTTTAGTAGGTGAAAAACTGAAACTCATTTGTGTTATTTATGAAATTACATATACAATTACATGATCACCGAACTACTAGAAAGGAATCATGTGAACAGTAATACTATTTTTATGGTGGCGGAAGAATTGTCACAGCATTATTCTAGGTCTAGCTTTTCTGGACATATTTACACATTAAAATCAACTCCAATTTTCTTCCTTTTTCAGCTTCATCCAATCCTTGCATGTCTCCAGAGAATAAATTTCTACATATTGCAGGTTCAACAGATGAATTTAATAGATTCTAAGGCAAATAGTAAACCATATACTAATCAGAGCCTTTGAGAAAGATGGCAGAAACTGAAGATACTCAGTTGCAAAAAGCAATATTCGCACAGTACATTATGATGAAGAAGTTATTCATGGAGTTAGAAGAGGAGAGAGAAGCTTCAGCAACTGCTGCAAGTGCAGCCTTGTCAATGATTCGAAAGCTTCAGAAGGAGAAGGAGGAGCAGAGGATGGAAGCATGGCAGTACAAGAGGATAGCTGAGGAAAAGATTAGCCACAGTGACAAAGCACTGGAGATTCTACAGGAAGTCCTTCAGCAGAAGGAACTGGAGAACTCTTATCTGAGAAACCAGTTGTTGGTGTATAAACACAAGCTATTGGATTTTGGTATTGATGAGTGTGATATTGCAGACGAGACGATAACTAACAATATTCCATTATTCGAAAGCAAAACCGTGGAGAATCTTTCTCATAACATGAAAAGGAATTTCTCTCTGCCAACTCTGCAGTTGAATAAACTTTTTGCCGAAAAGGACACCGGCAGAAATGTTGAAGCAGTACAATCAGCAAAGAGCAGATTAAGTGGCTATATTTGCAATTCGAGTGAAAATGAATTGAAGCATGTTTCTGGAAATGCTAGTGACTTCAAGGCTGTAGAGGTTCAGAAAAGCTTGCCGACATATGTGGATGCTACAGAAGAACATGGAGAAGAACTAAATCCTCCAAGCAATGATCTTCCTCAACAATCTCATCTCTTTGAAGAGTCAAGTTGTTCCTACTCATTGTCGAGTAATCATAGAGATACATCCAATGAAAGAGCAATACATGTTGGGGAAAATGCAGAAGACACACAGGTTGGGGAAAATGCAGAAGATACACAGGTTGGGGAAAATGGACAAGATACACGACACGGTGATCAACTCAAGCAGTCACATTCAGGCAATGGAATGGAAGAAGTACAATCACATCCCTTGGAAGAGTCATCAAGTTGTTCCTCATTCTCCGCCTCGAGTAATCACAGAGATACGCACAGTGATAGAGCAATACAGGTTGGAGGAAATGCAGAAGATGCACTACGTGGTGATCAAACCAAAGAGTCACATTCAGGCATTGAAACGAAAGAAGTTGCAGTTCATCCTATAACTGACATCGTTGACACACTCAATATTCAAGACAAAAGCCAAGGAGTAGAAGAATCATCATGTACTGCAAATGAAATCATCACAAAAGAATCAGAACTTTTTCCCAAGGCTGAAGAATCCTCATGCACTGCAAATGAAATCATCACAAAGGAGTCAGAACTTTCTCCCAAGGCCGTTCCAAAAGAGCGGCGATCTCAGGCTCTATCCAAGTTATCTGCAACAAGAAAAGTTGGCTCCATGAACAACCTCTACAGGAACGTCCATGTAATCACTGATAAGAGTTCGACGCCACGAGGAAAGAGTTCAACGCCACGAGCTGGCGTTGAGAGGACCAGATCAAGGCTGAAGCGGGTGCAGAGCGAGAAGATGGTTGAGATGAATGACAGCAGGAAAAGCAAGGAGCAGATCATAATGCTCAAGGAAGTGTACGAGCAGCTTAACATGATAGAGTCGCACATGAGGCCTTCGACTTCACAGGAGACCCCTCGGAATGACCAATCCTTGGACTCTGTCTTGGAGGTACTTGTTAAATTTTCAACTTGTTATGAAATTTTACTTTTGCAGAGTCTTAACATGTCTAATCATGCCAATTTTCCAACAGGCGGCTCTGTCCTTCTCCTTATAGCTAGCCCCTTGGCCTCTACTCTACCATCTTAACTTCTGAGGCATATACTCAGAGGCCACCTCCAGTTTTGAGGCGGCCATCTATCAGGAACAACTCTTCCATGAATACCCAACAAGGGAAAATGCATAGAGTTTTAATATGCAGTGTAAAACTGCAAACTCGCATGGTGGCGTTCTTTGAGAAGTCTCATACACACACTCACCTATCAAGGCCTCCTTCGAGCGGAGGATTTTCGAAGAAATTCCACAGGAATTGAACTAAGGCCCTGTTTGGATCCCTGGGCTAATTTTTAGCCCCTCCTCTTTTAGCCCCAATTAGCCCTCAAGGATCCAAACAGGGGGCTAATTTGGGGCTAAAGTGAATTAGCCCACCCTAAAAAATTAGCCCCTTCAAGGGTGACTTATTTGGGCTAATTTGCTCCTAGTATCTTCATGATGTCTATGGATTTGCTGAAAAGACACATTTATTCATATATTTAACTTTATATATTCATGTCACAAGTCATGTACATTTGTTCAATGTAATAGGATAATAATACCCTTAAATTAAAGACAAATTAGCTCTCAAATTAGCCCTGGATCCAAACTACTCAAAGGGCTAATTTTTATAGGGCTAATTATCCAAACAGGACCTAAGTCCTGTAAAAATTCTGTGAAGTTTTCGCGTTCGAAGGAGCCAAAATAGAAGGAATCTAGGTATTGGGTCTGTGGGCTGTGACCTGACGCCCACTTCGGCAACCACAGGCATCCGTTGTAGCAACGTTTTTCAACTGCGGCAGCGCCAATGCAGCCGTTATGTTACTTGTGTGAGGAAGTTTTACGGTTTTTCAGAGATTTTTTTTATCTCTAAGTATTTGGGTTATGGAGAGATACTAAGGTCTCGTTTGATAGGGATTCTTCTCTCTGGTTCTCAGCAGAATCAGCAGAATCAGTAGAATCTTTGCCAAATGAATTATTTTGCAATTGATTCTGAGAAAAATCACTTCAACAGTTTTACATAGGAAGTGAGAATCACTTAAAAAGAAGTTTTTCTTCGAATCACCGAAACCAGTTTCTTCCAAAAATTACCCGAAAATCACCTAAAATATTGTTCTAATTATTACTTTATTATACCGATTCGATTCTTCTCGAATCTGATTCAAAATTATAATCTAGAATTAAAGAATCATAGAATCATGAGTCCTACCAAACGGGCTCTAAACGGGCTCTAAATTTATAATAGGAAACTTATACCTCTTTGATCATAAAAATCACTGTACTTATGTACATATATGTGTGGGAAGATTGAGAAGATTGAGTATAAAATGTTATATATTGCATTGATCCTCATGGGGTATATAGCACATTAGCAAAATATTTGCGTGTTGTAACGGAAAAGCACTCGAGCTAGTGACGGCATATCATGCTGTTGTGTGTGACCCATGAAACTAAAACCCTAACTCTAAAGTCATTTCCCGTTTGTTTACTCGACTTTTTTTTTGCTTTTTAAGATCTTTTTTCGAAAGTTTCTCACAAATACGTCCCCGATAGTGTCATTTCAAAAATAAACCTCAAGCTTGGCACCCTCGCTATTGACGCCGAGGTACATGTCTTGGCGCCAACAAAATTGGCGCCGATGTTTTGGGGTCACGTCGGCACAGAAGCAGACGTGACGATGACATGGCAGAGCTTGACGCTACAGATCTTGGCGCCGAACCTTGCTTACAGGTGGGTCTCGTCTCCTTTCTCTATCTCTTACCTCATTTTCCTATCGCTTTTCTCTCTCCTCGCGCTCTCACCGTCGTGCCCGTCGCCTGCACCGATTCCCTCCGCCCGTGCCGATGCTTGCTGCCCACACCGACGCTATTGCGCCTGCCACGCTCGGCGCGCCCGCCCCGACCGCCGCCGCTCCTGCCCCATCCCGCCCCCGCCGCGCCACGAGCCCGCGGCCTCCCCGGCGTCGAGCCCCATCTTAGAGTGAGTTTTGTGCAATTTTAGATTGTTGAAATGTACCAAAATAATTTTCTCCATGACATTATTCATACTTAGATTTTGATTAACATAATGAGAATAACTGTAGTTAAATAAATATAGTTAGCTAGTTGATTTAGTTGATTTAGAGGAAAAATAACTTTGATTAGTTAGCTAGTTGATTTAGTTAGCGAGATAACTGTAATTAGATAAATATAGGTAGATAGCTAGTGACATAGTTATTTACGTACAATTTAGCTATGCAGTTAAATAGAAAATGTTCAATAAGTATAGCAAGAGAGGTACTACATAGCAACTACTTTCGACTAAACGAACTGTATTGTAATTTTTTTAACTACTAGATGGACAACTTAGTGAGCATATAACATGGAGGCATCGTGGAAAGAGATCGCTATGGATATGTCGAGTTTGTTGATATGCAAAACGTGCCTGTGTTATTCAATGAGAAGCCAACATTTAGTGAGTTGGTTGGTAGGGCTCGGGAAGAGCTACATTGCCATGGAGATGATGGCATCGTAGTTGAGGGTGTACTTCACCTAGGTTTCCCTCCCAACATCTTAAGGAAGATCCCAATTGGATGTGCAGATCAGTGGGAGAACTATATGAGATCGGCTATGAAGAGTCAATTCCAAAGTTTGGAGTGGTTGTGTGTTGGGTGTTGGTTGATCCCATTCCTCAAGGGTTTTTCTCACTGATGGGTTCTCAGGCATACCTTGCCATAGAGGTCCTGTACCCTGATATGGATGCGGAGGTTGCACATACGGTTCCCGATGCCCAATATGCCCTCAATGAGGTCCAAATTTTTGAGGCAGTTGGAGATGCTTGTCGGACTCATGATGATGTGATATTTGTGTAAGATTGAATTGAAAAACAGGGGAAACTCTTCCAAAATATTATGTCTGAGCTTGTTTTGCTAACTGCTTTAAAGGAGTAGAGATTTGGCCAATTGGGTAAATTTGAGAATTTGAATGGACAAAAATTTAGAAAAATATAAAATGAGGCCCTTGAAGTATTTGGAATTTAGAGGAAGGAAGTTGGAATGTAAATTTCAACTAAAAATGCCACACACAAAAGTGACAAAAGGAAGAACATAATGTTACTATTCACCGTCTGAAAATAGAAACACTGAAAACAGAATTGATTACCGACCTTTGCAGTTGAATTCTTAAGAAAAATGTTAAGAAACATATGTCATGTTTTGTAAGCTAAATGAACTATGAGTTGTGCTTGTATTATTGGATGAGTTGTTCGATACAACATAGCAAGTTCTGTAATTTTTCGGAGGCTCCAAATATTGAATTGGAAGTTATTTTCAAGACTGATAACATTACTCCCAGTACGACTTTTTAGAATTTGGTCTCAAAGGTTCAACTAAATAGCATTTAAAGTGCATTACGTCACAACACATTGCGAAGTTCAACACTACACAATAATGTTCATGAATAAACCATATAACTACCAACTCATGCAAATTACTGAGTGCAACGAGACTACTTTCCCTTCCTCTGGGCATCGAGATTCTCCTTCATCGCTGCCTTCGCTCGGCGTGCACGCTCAAGCTTCTTCTCCCTCTCCTCCATGTACGCAGCAATACGCCTCCTTTCCTTCTCTTTCTTGTGCTCCTTCTCTGTAGCCTCCTCTCTGCATCTCTTCTCCATCTTCTTCTTGTGCTCTGCATCCCACCACAATATGTTCTGCATCCACCCCTTATCTTCCGAGTTGATCTCAGTGTTGATCCACCGCTCAAAATCACATAGCGGTGGAGGGGTATGCAACAAATGCAATAGTTGCAAAACAAATAAATCATGCAAGACTTTTTAATACAAAAATAATTATTACACAACATCAATTTCCCACCATCATGTTAATGCGACGCTGACGAAGCGTAGGCTCAAACTCAAAAATGACACACATCCAGTACTTCCACATATACGTGTCCTCTTCATCGGACTCGGCTACCTTGCAAGGACCACTGCACTAGTACATGGGCACTGGAACACCACTAGACTAAGGCAATGGGTCGAAGGCATTTTCAATCTTCTAGCCATAACTACAAATCAACCAATTTTATTCTAAGAACTGAAAGCAAGACCATTAAACCATAAACATAGGATTTCTCATTTGATGCACAACAACGAACGGATAATATCACAAGAGCCGCTGATGTTACCTTGGTTTGCTAGCTTTTTTATGCCTTGGCATCCTACAGTTCTATAAAACATATAAGTATTAAATAATGTATGAAACCTAAGTAATGCTAATTTTTACGGTCAAAAATACAACTAATATATACCGAACTGATGCACAAAAAATTAGAAGGGAGGAGAGGATACCTTGCTCTCGAAAATCTATGGATCAAATTCAAATTTTTACGGTCCAATATGCCGATTCGTGAGATAGGGCAAAGTGGGAGAGAAAAATACGGGAGAGAGAAGAAGAAAAAGA